>BSYR01000035.1:40695547-41930730 GCA_030270665.1 Hibiscus trionum | reverse complement strand
AACCCTAAATTTCAATTCCTAAACCTTGAACCTTAAAAATATAATCTACCCCAATTCTCTACACACTCGTCCTAAACCTAGACCAAAATCTTAACACTAAACTCTAAACCTGATTTTTTTAGTGTTGGGGCATAAAAAGGAACACAAAAAAGAGGTAAATGATTTCTATTCGTTTTATCACTAGTTTATGACCAATCTTTTAATTTTTCCTTATATGTATTTAACTTAATCTATTTTTGTGTCATTTTTTAAAAATCTTATAAGATTACTTTTATTACGTCCGTTCAGAACTGACTCAATTAAACTGAACCCATTTAAAAAGTATAAATGACTTTATAACTTCAAAACCCTTACTATATTGAAACTTTGTCAAAATATATCTAGAATTTCAAAATACCTTCTTTACTCATTAAATTGATATACTATGCATATGGATTTGAACATGGACGAGCACATGATTTTATGTTAAGGGGGCCTGTAACACCCTCGACCCGGATATCACATTTGGGCCTCAAGCCCAACCCAAGTCCATAAAATTTCTCAATTGGTTTAACCCAAACAAGTTATTTCCAAAATATTTAAAGTCCACAAATAAAATATAGTTAAATAATCAAAACGATACAAAGGAGCTCCAATTTAATTTAAAACATTTCAAACAGTTGATTTGATTTACACAATTTCAAAATAAGAAATACAGGCTCAACCACGTAAGGCCCTATGAATACATAGCCCACTAAACACAAGTATCGTACTCTGGAAGCCTCCACATGCTAGAATCCCAAACCGATAGTGCTCCACGAACCCACGATCCAACGATCAACCTACGCACGGAAACAACGATTCCGAGCGCTGACCTTACAAAGCTCAGTGGTACACATATACTCTACTATACTTCATTCTAATCATAAACATAAGCATGCATGCTAGTACGAGCAATAAGGATAGATAAATAAACACGTGGACCTGCCACTATTCGCCTAAACACATGGCAATAAACGATTCCATAGCTCACTTAGCAATCAACTTATTAATATTTCACATAGCATCACTTTAAGTGTGGCCCGGTGTCACTTAGTGTAACGACCCGAATTTCTGAGTAAACATTGGGCATTAACCCGAGTTATGGACCATCGTGTTAGATTTGGTGATGGAATCTTTGGGCCAAGTTTGGGCCCTATTGGATGAAGATTGAGTCATTTTTTTCTTAGAAATGGACCATTTTGGGACAAGGGTGAAAGTATGAGGTTTTAAGGGTAATTGTATCCCTTTTAAAGAGAAAGGCTGGTCATCCCCTTTTTATATTGGCTATCACGTGGGGTTTTAAGGGAGGGGACAAGAAAGCCTTAGTAAGATCACCACCCAACACCTTTTTTTCATCTTTCTTCTTCATCTTTTCTCTAAAACACCCATGACCATTTTGGATTAAAAGAGCTAACTTTATACATCAAATCTTCCACTCAAGGTCCAATATTCAAGTATGTTAATCTCCTCATCAAGAGATTTAAGAAAAGTATACCCTTGAGGTATAAAGGCGAGTTCTTCATTAATGGGTTTTTGAAAGAGTTTAAGTTCTTGAGGTTTCTTCCATGTTTTTCAAGGTTGTTAATATATGGCTAGACCTCTCTTTGGTGATTGGGTTAAGTCTTGGTTCGTTTCCTTTTTTTGAGGTATGAATGAGGTGCCTTGGGGTTATTCAAGTTGGAGCCAAAGAGACGAAGTTGAGGATTTTGGGTGTGTGGAGCAAATTCGGGATTTTGCTACAAGGTCAGTACATTTCTGACTCCTTGATTCTTGAATATCCTAAAGTAATTGTCTTGCTTGATATTGTGGTTAAGGTTGCTAGTTTTGATGTTTAAGTAGCTTAGAGCCTTTAATGATGGAATTCAGATTAGTTGTTAATAAGGTGTAAAAATGGTAGGAAACCACTTAAATTACTTCTCATAATGTGAAGGTTCAATTTGGGGTTGTGCCTTTGGGTTTTAGGAGCATTGAGGGTGATTTACAAACTCCATAAACAAATTCTAGGTTTGCATATCAATAACCAACCTGTTTTCTTGGTCACCAACTGCTTTCTTGGTCACCAACATATTTTCTTGGTCAGAAACTGATTTTCTTGGTCACCAACTGGTTTTCTTGGGTTGTTTTCGCATAACAGGTAGAATTTCGTGGTAGTTAGGCTAGTTCCAGTAAAAGACCTATATTTCGAGTACTAGAGTCTAATAGGCCTCTAATGGGATTAAATGAATAGCAAAACCGAGTAACTGGGAATTTAAGCATGATTATGAATATATGGAAGCTATAACTTGATAAATGTATGTAACTTATTCATGAAGTAGTCATGAGGCCCTTGGTGGATCGTGTATGGTTGGGTGCCAAGTAAGGGCACCGATATGATTGAGTGATTTGATTAGGGGATGCATGAATTAATACAGTTTCGTATTCGTTGGTATACGAGGATTATTCAGGATCGAGTATCAGATCAAGTGAAATATTTGGGAAGCTTGGATGACGATTTTAGTGATGTCAGCATAAGGTTAGTACCCCTTGAACTCCTACTACTTCATGAACATCATAAGCGTAATTTCCTTTCTTGTTAGTGGTTGCAAAATAGGTTGATGATAGATAAGCATGAGTATAGACCGATTGTATGTGACTCAATATTTTGAGATGCATGGTGACTTTACGGATAGGATGGGACTGTTAGAGACTTTAGAGACCGTGTAGGGTCGTTTGTGATGCTAGTATGATTAATTGATGATTGTTGGATTGATTGAGATAAATATGACGTTTTGTATGCTTGCTTGAATGGACTGATGTAATTTGATGGAAAACCGTGTAATCGATGAATAATGGTTACATTCGAATAAATGAGTATAAAGCTGGTAATTAATATTAATTGATTAAATACGGTAGTAAACCAACTTTAATGACTCTCACAAGCTTTAGGGATCGAGCAAGCTTCGTAAGCTCGTAATGCAAGTTAAGGATGGAAACTGGTGTGAATATTAATAATAGAATGATGCATTGATTAAATGTGATAACATGGATTAATGGTACTAATGAATGAGATTAATTATATATGAGCATAATGAGTAATAAATCGGTAAACGTTGAGTGACTTGTTGTAATAGCAACCATAGGGGTCCTTGGTGGATCATGTGTGGTTACGTGCCAAGTAAGGGCACTTGTGTGGTTGGGTCTTCTTAGTTGATGGGATCCGGATACCCAATGAGAGAAAAAGTGTGTTGCAACACCATGATTGAAGATTCCCGAAAGTAGGATCACGATACTTTGTGGACGCGGTCCTTATTCGAAGGCTCGATGAGAGATTTCGAGCATGAGTGGAGGATCTCGATGCTTTGTGGACGCGAGCCTCACTCAAAGTGAAGGATCTCGATGCTTTGTGGACGTAGGCCTCACTCAGAGTAAACGATCCCGATGCTTTGTGGACGCGTGCATCACTAGGAGTGGACGATTTTGATGCCTTGTGGATGCGGGCGTCACTCCTATATTGTGGTAAAATGCTTGTATGCTGTATGGTTTGGTGGCTAGAGGTAGCACCATAGTTATATGATGTTATTGCCATGTTCGAGTATGGTTGGGCCTTGTGGGCCATGTATGATGTTTTGTTGTGACGAGAGCATGTGTTTAGGTGACTAGTAGTAGCGTCATGTGTTTATTTATCTCTTCTTATTGCTCGTACTAGCTTGCATGCTTATGTTTATGATTAGCATAAAGTATAGTAGAGTAGATGTGTACCACTGAGCTTTGTAAGCTCAGCGTGCAGATGTGTGGTTTTTCCGTGCGTAGGTTGTCAGGTCACCCTTGGAGGAGCTGACATCCAGAAGGGATTTCACAGCATTGCGTTCGCTTCAGAGTACAATACTTGTATTTTAGTTTGGGCTAATGTATTCATAGGACCTTGCCACTGTTGAGTCTGTAACTCTATGTCGAAATATTATTTTGATATACGTTGTTTTAAACTTGAAGCTCTTATTTTGAAATCTCATTTTAAATGCTTATCTAACCACATGAATTTATAGATGATTTGATAATTCAAAATGACTAAACTTATCGTTTTACATAGAATTTTTAATGGGTTGATTTTTGGGTGACCCGAATGTAGCACTTCGGATTTAGATTGGGATCAGGGTGTTACACATAGCTCGGAACTCACACTCGAGAGAGACTCGGTCATCACTAAGCCTCAGATCAAACTCCCAAACACACTCGGGTGTGATCCGAAAATCACTAAGCCTTGGACAAGCACCCCCAAAACAACTCGAGTGTGATCTAGTCCCACTAAGCTTCGGATCAGGCACCCCAAAACACATGTCGTCCGGAATCACATAGTGACACGCATCATTTTCGCATCAAAATAATTCCTTATTCTCAATTAATAAATAAAGGAAGTTAAATGTAGTAAAAGAGAAGTAAGGGTCGATCCTACAAGGATTTAGGAAACTTCCTGATTATGATTGTTGACATATGAGCCTTGAAGTGGATTGAGTTTTTAGGTGGGGGTGGTTAATTAACGAAAGGTAATAAATAAAAATTATGTTGAAGTAGGTGAAGGTAAATAAATTTGATATCTAAAAACTAGTCGCAGGCTTTCGCTTTGACTCAATTTCTTTGGATCATTGGAGAAAGATTTTCACTTTTAGATTTACGTCGGTTACTTGTCCACAAGGCTCAATCATTGAGACTTCACTTTGTATACCGAATACCCAAGTTCTATCTTTGATATCGATATTTGAACTTGATCTTAATCAACAACAATGTTGAAGACCAAGGTCGTTTTAAGCCCAATAAAAACCGACTCGAATGGTGTTATTTCAATAATAATGGTTTTCGATCTCAAATTTTCCCTTAGTAATCAATTTACTAAATGTGTTCCCAGGAAGACGAATGTGCTTCAGTAGCCAATCCTTCCTCCCACATATTAACCGAAAACCATATTTCGATAAAAGTCAATATTTTGTTTCGAAAATCGTTTTGGTTTAAAGTTTAGCTTTTGAAAATAGAGACAAGTAAAACCTAAAGTTATTTAAGCGCTTTTCATTCATCACGTTAAAATCGAGTCATCACTACCGCCTTTGGCTATAGAAAATTTAGCTTTGCATGATTATTGAATTAACCATACTTAGCATAATTTCTGAAAAATAAAGTAAAAAAAAAACTTAGAAAATAAGAACTGAAGAGAAAAGAAGATTTATAAAACCTAAAGTAGAAATAAAATGAAGAACAAAAAATGAGATATTGTGAGGCTTACCCAATGGGGTATTTATAGTCCTCAAAAACCCTAAAAAACCTAAGAGATAAAATCCTAAAAATACAAAAGATAATTCTCAAAATTTAAATCCTAAAGATAAAAGGTAAAAAGATAATTCCTAAAAATAAGATAATTCCTAAAAAGATAATACAAAAGATAAATCCCCAAGTTTAAAATTTAAATCTTGTTGATAAGCTATCAAAATGGACTTGATAAGCTATTACCGCCGCTGCTGACGTCATCATCCCACTCTGCTGTAGCTGACGTCATCTTACGTACTGCTGACATCATCTTTTGACGTGTCGCGCCCAATCATCACTTTCATGTATAACCCCCTTAGCCCGGCCTAGACGGTTGACCCAAACTACGAAGATTACACGGGGAAAACCAAAGTCAACCCGAAAGTCAACCTTGATTAACGACCCTTTTTTTCTTTTAAAACTTGTCTAGATGCATATTAATCCTAAGCGTACCCTTGAGAAGAGCGTACATGAAAAGCACAACGATTGGAAAACGTTAAGGGACTCAATTGCACAAATTACAACTATTGGGGACCAAAATGTAAATTCTGGAAAGATGGAGGACTTAACTGATTTTAAAATTACCAATATGAAATTAATCATATTTCATGCTTCCCTGTCAAATTTCACTTCAAACGGACATCTCAAACTCAAGCAATTGCATATACAAAAATCAGGACTAAAACATAAAGCTTGCAAACCTTAAACCATTCAAATCAGTGCCCAACGGTCATCTTTTCGGAACGGGGGTTGACCATTCCGAAACGCGGGTTCGTTTCGAGACCTGTATCGAAACAGGGCTTGGCAGTGGCCAATTCGTTTCAGAACGGCCTCTACCCGTTTCGAAACACGAAGGTCATTACAGGCCCCCGTTTCGAAACGTTAGTGCCCGTTCCGATACGGACTGCCCAGAAAGTGCAGATTTTGCTGGTTTAACTTACCATTAACCACTCAAACACATCCCTATGACCTCCCAATCATGCCAACAAGTCATCATAAATATAAGTAACATATTTGCATCACCAGAACACATTCATGGCATCAATTAGGAAAAACCACAAATCTATAGGCATGCATCCTAATACTCAAAACCAACCAATCATCAAAGCAAACACCAAATGGCCATTTACAAGTCCAAAACATCAAAGGCATCATGCCATACTTAGGGAGTCCAAAACATCTCCCGAAACACAACCTAGGTTCCCATTGCCAAAATATCAAAAACTAACAATGTTGTGAAAAAGGTCACCATACATGAGCTTAGCTTTCCCTTGGATTCTTAGCCTCATTGCTGCCCTTAAAGCACTTCAATTCTCTGCATTATTGGTTCAAAAAAGAGAGCATAAGCACATTTGCTTAATGAGGCATGCTCTAAAGAAACAACACAATAATGCATTTTATAAAACACCTTTCAAAGGCCTTTAAATTCATAAACATCATTTCTTATGCAACAATGCATACACAACAAGCATCTCATGCTTCATTAACATCAACATGTCATATTGGCTTCCAAGTGATACCATAACCATTTTTCAATACAAAACACAATCGGATACGCGGATTACAAGCGTTGTCCCATACGCTTCATACACACTACCGAACACACAAGGTGGAGTTTACCGGTACAATCACAACCCCTCAACACCCGTGATGGAGTTTAACGGTACAATTACAACCCCTCCACATCACTCATCGGTAGTTGTATAACATCACTAACGAGAACACGGGACATACAACACAAGATCCTCACATGGCCTTTTAACCACCATTATGATCTTAGACATCTCGTTAGTGTACTTGGATGGAGTTTACGGTACCATTACAACCCCTCAACATCCAAGGTGACTTTATTCACGGTGCACCCAATCCTATAGCCGGCTAACTATATCCGATTCAAGTACTTTAAAACCAAAACATCACTTGCCAATATACATCATTTATCATCAACAATCCACTGTTTTAAAGCATTAATCAAAGCCATTAAACCATCATGCATCACTATGCATCAAAACCACATTTATCAATGTCAAACCAAGGATCTCTTACCTTGAGCATCCTTCAACACATGACTTTCAAAACCAGCATTAATCATGGTAAAACATGCTTTCAAAAACAGAATTTAAACATGCAAAATACATACATTGCATCCAACCATCTCATGGTTCATCAAAGAGAGAGTTTCTCCGAAAACTTACTCTTGAGCTTAGTTAAGTTGCTTAGACTTAAACTAAGCTCCCAAAACCTTCAAACATTGGTTTCAAAGCTGAAAACCCAACTTCACTCACCAATTCCGTTTCGCAAGCTTACCGAAACGCCGTTCAAGCCTCCGGATCAACACCACAAGGATCCGAAGATGTCTCCCCTGTTTTAAACACAACAAAGCAGAGGATCAATGCATCATCATGCATTAAAATCTTCATCCATTACACCTAAACTCGCTACTCACATCAAATCTAACATTTCGGCTACCAAACACAACCGAAATCACATCCAAACTCCTCCACAACATTACCCAGCCAAGATCCGTCACTTCTAAACATTCTTAAACATCAATTAACATCCAAAAAGATCCTAAACTCGTCCTTATACCTCCAGCTATAACAGAACACCAAGATCACCCCAAAACCCACCATTTTCACAAGTAAAAACTTAGGAAAATCAACCTATTCGGGATTGCATTGATTAAACCTCAATTACACATCATTAAACATCCAAAATACATTAAAAAGACATCTAAAAACAGAGCCCAAACATTCATCACGAATTTCTTCAAGATTTAATCCAAATCTTGAGTTTTAAGCCAAAATCAAGATCACAACATTAAAACCTTTTATAAAACTTAATTTAAGGATTGAGAACTTGGGAATTTCAGTAAAGAACTGAGTATTTAGAGGAGAAGGACATCCTTACCTCTAAATGTAGATTTCTTCTTGTTTAGAGCCAAAATCCTTGAAAATTCAATAAGCAAATGAAGAGGATTTGATGTGGAAAGGATTAGGAATCAATTGATGATTGAAACCTCATCATTTAGTGTGAAAATCAAAAGAAATGCTGCTGTGGAAATGTGTTTGGCTGAGGGAATTTTGAGAGAAAATGAGATGAGAAAGTTTTAGCAAAAGTTAGTTATGAAAAGCTAAATATGGTTTCTCTCACTTCTTTTAATTAATTAAACATTAAAAAAATCATTAAAATTAAGAAAAATCTGGAGAAATCCTTCATTGGGTAAATTAGCTCCTTAAAGATTCAAAGTTTCAATCCTTATAAAACAGTCACCACTGAACTTTTCAAAAATTACATTTTAGTCACTATTTCGAAATGTCACACTTCCAAACCTTATTTTGTAAAATTGATTTCACCACTCTCTTATATATATTAAAAGAGGATTTTTAGATATTTTTCCATATTTTTAATGCATCCCGAACTAGGCTTTCCCTAAAACCACCTTTTATATTCGAACCGAAAAGCTAAATATGGTTTCCCTCACTTCTTTTAGTCACTATTATCGTCGCTGCTGACGTCATCATCCCACTCTTTTGTAGCTGACATCATCTTCCGTACTGCTGACATCATCTGTTGACGTGTCACGCCCAATCAGCACTTTCATGCCCCAGTTCATGCCCACTAATCCGACAATGAATCCAGAAAACATACGAAATCCAGCCTTTTTAGTCTACTTTCCAACCACAAAGTCCTGCACCAAAAAGAACAGAAAATCACCAGCTAAGTAGCTTAAAACAACTAATCAATGAGTAATTATTAATAAAATAATGTATAATTTCAGCACTAGTCAAATTCCCCCTCACTTATTCGATGCTTGCCCTCAAGTATCAAAGTTCAAGCCCTTATCCTTAATTTCACAAAGTCTCTAAGATTTCAACATGACATGGCATCTAAACATGTATGAAGTTTAAGGAAGCAATTAGAAAATATCGAGACTAGAGATAGTTTAGCAAAGTAGAACATTCCAATGACTTGTTAACTTTAATGAAACAAACCTAGTACCCTCTCACGGTTTCACTCATTCCACTCAAGTATTTAGGGTAAAAAATTTTGAACGCTCAAGCCGAAATTAACCAAAGTATTATCATAAGCTTGTAACTAAATCTAATATCCACTACCAAGTATGAATGTGATGCAAAAATCAAGAGGTCTTTTAAAAGGGTTGTAACTAGGGGTAAGGTTCGGGTAGGATAAAGGCTATTTAATGAGTTTTAAAGTTCAAGACGAAGAAGAGTTATTCCAAAGAATGAAACAAGAAATCGAACAAAAAAATTCTCTCTTTTTGTACTTTTTTCGAGCTCACTGTTTTTTTTTCTCTTTTTTCTTTTTTTTTTCTGTTCAAACAATTTTGCTCGTTTTTATCTACACAATATTTTTTCTGCAGTGTTTGAACCAATCTGCACTATTTTTTCATTTTCTGCACTGCACAGTATTTCATGCATTGTTCGAAACTGTTTTTTCTGCACTACACAATTCGAATCTGATTTTTCTGCAGTGTTGATTCGAATCTATTTTTTTCTCTTCGAAATAATCTCGACTTCATCTTGAAAATAGGTGACAAAAAAGAAAAAAAACAGGATTGCTATGGGTTAAATAATAAGGCAATCCAAAAAAAGTCTAAGGCTCAAAATTGTCTCACTAAGGGATAATAACAAAAGGTAGGTTTTTTGGGAAGAAAATGAGGTTAAACTTAATGCCTCTATCATATTAATGCATCACAGTAAAAAAATGTAGTCTCAACAAATATCATGCCACAAGTTCTAGAATGCAATTGATTAAATCGACACATTCAATTGAAATAAAGAGCAAGAATAGAAGATATGCTCATTAAGCTCAAGAACTCACATAAAGGGTTTGTTTGTACCAAGGTAAGTATCATGTCAATTAATCAAATTAAGAAATGTCATACGAAAATTTATAAAAACAAGCCAAGCCATAGTCTATCATGCATTCTAAAGTTCAAAAAAAAAATCAAGACATAAGGAAATCAGAGAGACAAGGTGAAAATTAGGATATGCAACAAGAACTTTCAACTAAGGCAATCAATCAAAATAGGCAAGAAAAAGAATTTGACCCAAATTCAAAATAATATATATTTAAAATTTAAAATATAAGTAGATATATATTTATATGGCACACATGTGGGTAAGAGTGTTGGTGATAAGAAGTGGGGGTTTAAAATTTAAAATAAATAATAATATTTAATGATAATTTAAGATAAACAATATAATACTAAAAGTCATGAAAACTTACTCGGTGGAATTGAAGAATAAAATAATGATTGGCTATTGTGATTTTCAGGTAAAATATATTTATAATTTAGATTATATATATATATATATATATATATATATATATATATATATATGACTCATGTTAATTTAAAAAAGAAGGATAAAGAGGAAAGAAAACGTGGGTTTGCAGGGTTTGAAAATGTGAGGATAATCTGAGTTTTGCTATCACAATCCACTGGATGGTTATCAGCAGACGAACAATCATATTCGATTGGATTTATTCTGGTGTACTTGAAAAATAGAAAAAGAAAATTAAACTAAAATTAAAATGTGACACAAATTAAAATAAATAAATTAAAATAAAATTAACCGAGTAATTTAAGAAATAAAATGTGAAAAGAAATTAAATGAAATAAATTAAAAAATGGGTTGCCTCCCATTTAGCGCTATATTTAACGTCGTTAGCTCAATGACATGTTTTTGCTTAGATCGCAGGATCCTCCAATTTAATTTTTTCAACTAATCATACCGAAGCGTTATCGTAGTAAGGCTTCAACCTTTGATCGTTTACTTTGAATCGATACTTTTTATCGTCTTCAATTTCTATAGCGCCATGTGGAAAAATTTCAGTTACTGTGAAAGGTCCGAGCTAATTCGATTTCAACTTTCCTGCAAAAATTTTAATTTTATAGTTAAATAAAAGAACTTTTTGACCGATAACAAATGATTTAAAAGAAATTTTCTGGTCATGATATTCTTTTAATTTTTCTTTATATATCATGATGTTGTCGTAAGCGTTCTTCCTAATTTCTTCTAGTTCTTGCATGTCTAGCTTCTGTGCTTCGCCGCTCTCCTCCATGTCCATGTTGCATTGCTTAACACCCTAGTATGCTCGATGTTCTAAATCAACCGGCAAATGACATGGCTTACCGAAAATGAGTCGATATGGCGACATTCTAATTGGACCTTTGTAGGCAGTCCGATAAGCCCATAGTGCGTCGTTCAGCTTGAGACTCCAGTCTTTCCGATCCGGGTTCATAATCTTCTCGAGAATGTCTTTAATCTCACGGTTCGACACTTTCTCTTGACCATTGGTTTGCGGATGGTATGATGTGGCGATACGTTGAGTCACGCCAAACTTCTTCATGAGGGCGTCAATTACTCGATTGATGAAGTGCGTCCCCCGGTCGCTTATTATTGCTCGTGGCGTGCCAAACCTAGAAAAAATAAAATTCTTAAGAAAATTAACTGTAGTTTTAGCATGGTTATTTTTAGTGGCCTTAGCTTCTACCCATCTTGACACATAATCTACAACTAATATAATGTAAAAATTTCTTAAAGAAGAAACAAAAGG
Organism: Hibiscus trionum; assembly: GCA_030270665.1. Lineage (NCBI taxonomy): Eukaryota > Viridiplantae > Streptophyta > Magnoliopsida > Malvales > Malvaceae > Hibiscus > Hibiscus trionum. The sequence goes on along the minus strand of BSYR01000035.1, from coordinate 41,918,850 downwards.
ACCCATGTAGTCAATACCCCAAACGTCAAAGATTTCACATACATGAATTGGATTCAGATGCATCTCATTACGACGGCTTAAATTACCAGCGCGTTGACACTTGTCACAACTTTTACAGAACATATATGTATCACGAAAAATATTAGGCCAATAAAAGCCACATTCAAGAATTTTATGTGCAGTCCTTTTCGGTCCAAAGTGTCCACCACATGAATAAGAATGACAGAAACTAAGTATAGAGTTTACCTCGCTTTCAGGAACACATCTCCAAATTACCTGATTCGAGCAATGCCTCCAAAGATATGGATCATCCCAAATGTAGTATCGAGATTCTCACTTAAGTCTACTAATTTCGGATCACGACAAATCATGTGGTAACTTACCCGTGGCTAAGTAATTGACAACATTTGCAAACCATGGCATAGTTTCCTGTGCCATCATTAACTTTTCCTTAGGGAACTCGTCGTTAATCGGTGGATCAGATGCGGTAAGAGGAATGCGACTTAGGTGATCAACTACCAAGTTCTCGCATCCCTTTTTGTCTCTAATTTCCAGATTGAACTCCTGAAGCAGCATAATCCATCGGATAAGTCTTGGTTTTGCTTCCTTTTTGCTTAACAGGTACTTTAGAGCTGCATGATCAGAAAATACAACAATTTTAGTACGAAGTAAATATGATCTAAATTTTTCTAAAGCAAAAATTATGGCAAATAGCCCTTTTTTCTGTAGTGGAATAATTTTTATGAGTTGAATCCAGTGTGCGGGAAGCGTAGGCTATAACGTGGGGTTCTTTCCCGATCTTTTGGCCGAGAACAGCTCCGACACTTGTGTCTGACGCATCGTACATAAGTTCGAACGGATAATCCCAATTTGGTGGTTGAACGATCGGTGCTGTCACAAGTCTCTCTTTTAGTGTATCGAAGGAATCCTCACATTTTTTGTCGAAATCAAACATTTGATCTTTCTGAAGCAACTGGCATAGAGGTTGCGCTATTTTTGAGAAATCCTTGATAAATCGTCAGTAGAAGCCTGCATGACCAAGGAAAGAACGAATTTCCCTCACAGTTGTGGGGTATGAGAGTGAGCGTATAATGTCTGTTTTTGCCTTATCAACAGAAATTCCATTAGATGAAACAATATGTCCTAGTATTAAACCTTTATCAACCATGAAATGACATTTTTTATAATTTAATACAAGATTAAATTCAATACAACGTTTTAGGACATTAGTTAGATTTAATCAACACTCACCAAATGTATTACCGTAAACTGTGAAGTCGTCCATAAAAACTTCGATTCCCTTTTCTACATAATCAGAAAATATACTTACCATACATCTTTGGAATGTAGCTGGCGCGTTACAAAGCCTAAATGGCATTCGTCGATAGGCGAAAGTTCCGAATGGACATGTAAAGGTCATTTTGTGAAATCGATATTATAATTTTGATATAACTAAAGAACCTAAGGACTAAATTGGAAATGTCAAAACGAATTTTTAAGTCCTCAAACATCCCTATATGATTTAAAGAATATGCCTAAGTTAAAAACTAAGTTTTCCAAATATTTTCTAAGTGTTCTTAAAGCCGAAACAATGTTTTTCGAGTGACTGTTTCGAAACGGCTTAAGGCGTTTCGAAACGGTTTTGAAACTGTCAACCCTTGTTTCGAAACAAGTATCGAAACGACTTTAGAACATAGAGAACCCGTATCGAAACGACATCAAGTGTTTCGAAACGGTTCTTCATTTGATTTGAAAAATATGACCGTTGCAAATTTTTAACTAATTTTTCAGAAACCGTTAAGGCGTTTCGGAACGAGTTCAAGCCGTTTCGAAACAAACCTTGACAGTGGCAAAAGTGTTTCGAAACGGGTAAAATTGTTTCGATATGGGATCTTATATGCACCCCAACGGCTCTTTCTATTTTAGTCCGTTTCGAAACGGGTGGTTGCAGACTGCATTTATGGAGGTGAGATAACACTCCCAATGGCTCTATTGATGAATGCAACAACCACAACGGCTAGAAATCAATGAGAAGGTATAAAAGGGACCTCTAAAAGCTCCAGCAACAACTATTGATCCAAAAGCAAACATCCAAACATCAAATCCAAGCATTTGTGCCTAAATCCCAATATTGTCTAGAAACCCCAATTGTAATTTTCATTCTTATCTTTTTCAATTGGGTTGAGTGCTTGTAATTGGGCTACAATTTGTATTGAGAGATACTTTCTTAGCCATCAAAATCTTTGTTTTATTTGTGTGAGGATTGGGTTAAATTTTGGGTAGAAAATTTAACCGAAAATTGAAATGGTTACCTCCTTAGCCTAGAAAAGGGGAAGAGCAATTAGTGGAATTGATGCAAATCCTTAGTGAAGCTAAGGTAGTGGGTGTAGAGTTCATTTAGAACTTGAACCACTCTAAAATTCCTTGTCTATCTTTTTAATTTGCAATTTCCACCACCTAAACCTTTAAAAATCCAATTCACCCCCCTCTTGGTTTATTTCGATCATTCGATCCACTCAACAATTGGTATCAGAGCCTACCTCTTTGAGGATTAACAACCACAAGAGGAGTTTCTTGGAAGAGTGTGATCATCCAAAAATCAAGAGATGGCTTCAACCTCCGGTTCGAGCATGTATGAGTCTCAATCCACTACAAAGCCACCCTTCTTCAATGGTGACAACTATCCATTTTGGAAGAATAGAATGAGGCTCTTCATCAAGTCCAATGACTACTTGGTTTGGGATGTGATTGAAGATGGCCCCTACATTCCATTGAAGTAAGATAGTGAAGGCAAGATGGTTTTGAAGAAAAAGGTGGAGATGAGTGAAGAAGAAAGGAGAAAGATTCAAATAAATGACAAAGCTTTCCACATGCTTTTTTGTTCATTCGGTCCGGACATCTATTCCAAAGTGTCATCCATTGAGAGTGCCAAAGAAGTGTGGGACACTCTTGAGACTACCTATGAGGGAACCAATGATGTCAAAGAAACTAAGATTGGAATTCTCAATCTTAGTTATGAAAATTTCAAGATGGAGCCCGATGAGACGGTGTCCAAGATGTTTGATCAATTCTCACAATAGTTAATGGGCTCAAAGGATTTGGAGAGACAATACCGGAAGACAAGCTTGTCCAGAAGCTACTCTATTCATTTCCCGAATCTTGGGATGGGAAGAGAACCACCATCTTTGAAGCTAAAAATTTGAAGACTTTAAAGCTTGATGAGCTAGTGGGTTCTCTCCTTACACATGAGATTATGAAGCAAGGAAGGGAAGAAGAGAAGAAGAAAGAAGAGAAGAGAGTAGAAAAGCTAGAGGTTGAAAAGAAGAAGAAGATGGGCTAGAAGAATTGGCTATGATAGCCAAACGATTCTCACACTTTATGAGGTCCAACCGGGGAAGAAAAATCCAAAGAAAAATGGACTTCAAAAGTAAGAACAAAGAAGAAGCAAGGGATCAAATCATTTGCTTTGAGTGCAATAAACCCGGTCACATACGTTCGGAGTGCCCTCAACTCAAGAAGAAGGGCTTTGAGAAGAAGAAGAAGCTCAAAGCCAAGCTTGCTACTTGGAGTGATGAGGAGTCATCGGAGGATGACGAACAAGAAGTGGCCAACCTTTGCCTCATGGCACTTGAGGAAGATTCCTCTATGGTAACCTCTAACTCATCATCTTTTGATTTTATATATGATGAATTAAATGATGCATATGATGAGTTACAAGAGGTCTATGATGAATTAGTTGAGAAATACAAGGATTCGGTCATTAGGAATAAGAAAATCATTTTGGAACTAAATGAGAAAAATGACTCACTCTCTCAAGCTAATTCAAAATTTTAGAAAAAGATATTAGGGTTGAAAGATGAACTTAAATTTTTTCAAGATGAAAATGTTGATCTTAATAATCTTTTATCTCAATGTTATAGTGAACACCAAAAGGTGTTAGATGAGCTTAACAAGCTCAAGGAGTCCTTTAAAAATGTTGGTAGTGTGAAGCATGAAATTGATGAATCTTCTAAAACAAACCAACTTAAGAAAATGACTAATAACTACAAACAAGGTAGTCTTCCTAGACATAGAAGAACTAAAAGAATTAGAAGTGTATGGGTTCCTAAGGAACTTGTAAAATCTAATAACATTATTGCTATGTCATCTTGGATTCCTAAGGGAACCAAGGTTTTGGGAGCTAACACTCATGGATCCAAAATGATTTGGGTACCAAAAACAAAAGCTTAATATCTTTGTTTGTAGGGGGAGCATTGCTACAAGGCCAAAGCACAAAGTCAAAACTCATGGTATCTTGATAGTGGGTGCTCAAGGCATATGACCGGAGACAAGAGTAGATTCATGGATCTAAAGCCAAAAAGTGGAGGAGTGGTGACATTTGGTGACAACTCCAAAGGCCACATTAAAGGTATTGGCTCCATAGGTAATCACTCTACTATTCTCATTGAAAATGTCTTGTATGTCGATGGTCTTAAACATAACTTATTGAGCATAAGTCAATTGTGTGATAAAGGATTTAATGTTTTATTTCATAAAAATGGATGCAAAATTGTTGACATTAAATCTAATAATATTATGCTCAGAGGTCATCGCATAGGGAACATATACATGGTGCATCTAGATGACATTTACATCCCATGCATGCTTAGTAGCACAAAATGAAAATGATGCATGGTTGTGGCATAGGAAACTAGGACATGCTAGCATTAGTGTTTTAGAAAAACTAGTTTCCCTTGATCTAGTTAGAGGTTTACCCAAGATTAAATTCTCAAACGATAAAATTTGTGATGCATGCTCTAAAGGTAAACAACATAAATCTTCCTTTAAATCCATTAATGATGTTTCTACAAGTAGATGTTTACAACTAATCCATATGAATTTATTTGGGCCAATTAGGACTATGAGCTTGGGTGGTAAGTCTTATGCATTTGTACTTGTTGATGATTTTTCTAGATTTATTTGGGTTCTATTTTTAAGTACTAAAGATGAGGCTTTGGAAAAATTCATCACATTTTCAAAACTAACCCAAAATGATCTTGAACTTAGAATTTCACATATTAGAAGTGATCATGGAACCGAGTTTCAAAATTTAGGGTTTGAAGATTTTTTGAATGAAAATGGTATTAGCCACAATTTTTAGGCTCCTCGAACTCCTCAACAAAATGGGGTAGTTGAGAGGAAAAATAGAACTTTGCAAGAAATGGCTAGAACTATGCTTTGTGAAAATAATTTACCTAAATATTTTTGGGCGAAAGCCACAAACACCGATTGCTATATTGTTAATCGAGTAATCATTAGGCCAATTTTAAAGAAAACACCTTATGAGATTTTAAAATTAAAAAAACCTAACATTAGCTATTTTCACCCTTTTGGTTGCAAGTGTTTTGTTTTAAATAATGGAAAAGAAAACTTAGGTAAATTTGATGCAAAAAGTGATGAAGCTATTTTCATAGGATACTCTTTGAAATCTAAAGCCTATCGAGTATTTAACAAAAGAACTTTATTAGTAGAAGAATCTATACATGTTGTATTCGATGATAACCTCCTTCCAAGGAAGGATTCTTGTGATGATGATGATGTAGGAATCATAAATGCCTTTGATGGAGGACAAACTTCAAAGGAGGATGATATTCCAACAAAAGAAGAGGACACACAAGATCCACCTCTTGAAGCCTTGAAGGACTTGGCTCTTGAGGAAAAGGAAGTGAGCTACCCAAGGGAGTTCAACTATGTCAAAGATGGTGAAATCTTGGGTGATCCATCCAAGGGGGTAACCACTCGATCTTCTCTTAGATTAATGAATCATGTTGCATTTATCTCATGCATAGAGCCTAAGAATATAAAAGAAGCATTGAAAGATGATTTTTGGATTATGGCTATGCAAGAAGAGTTAAATCAATTTGAGAGAAGTAACGTTTGGACATTAGTTGATAGGCCTAGTAATCAATCTACCATAGGAACTAAATGGGTCTTTAGGAACAAGCTAGATGAGAGTGGTAACATTGTGAGAAATAAAGCTAGACTTGTAGCACAAGGTTACACTCAAGAAGAGGGAATAGATTTTGATGAAACCTATGCACCCGTAGCTAGAATGGAAGCCATTAGGATGTTGCTTGCATATGCATGTTATCATAATTTCAAGCTTTTTCAAATGGATGTTAAAAGCGCGTTTTTAAATGGTTTTATAAATGAAGAAGTGTATGTGGAACAACCACCGGGTTTTGAAGACTCAAAATTTCCAAATCATGTTTTCAAACTCACTAAAGCTCTTTATGGTTTAAAACAAGCTCCTAGAGCTTGGTATGAAAGACTTTCAAACTTTTTAATTGAAAAAGGTTTTGAAAAAGGTAAGGTGGACACTACACTTTTTATAAAAATGTATAAAAATGACATCTTAGTAGTTCAAATTTATGTTGGTGATATTATTTTTGGTTCTACTAACGAATGTCATTGCCAAGAGTTTGCTAAGCTAATGCAAGGTGAATTCGAGATGAGCATGATGGGGGAGCTCTCATTCTTTTTGGGACTCCAAATCAAGCAAAAGAAGGATGACACCTTCATCAATCAAGCAAAGTACATAAAGGATATGCTCAAGAAGTTTGGCTTAGAGAATGCAAAGCCTCAAGCCACACCTATGAGCTCATCTACAAAGCTTGACAAAGATGAAGGAGGTAAGTGTGTTGACTCTAAGCTTTACCGTTCTATGATTGGATCATTGCTTTACCTTACTGCAAGTAGACCGAATATCTTGTTTAGTGTTTGCTTGTGTGCTAGGTTTCAAGCTAGTCCTAGAGAGTCTCACCTTATAGCCGTTAAGAGAATCTTTAGGTACCTTAGAGATACTCCTTGTTTAGGTCTTTGGTACCCTAGAGACTCCACCTTCAACCTTCATGCTTATTCGGATGCGGATTATGGAGGATGCAAAATCGATAGGAAGAGTACTTCGGGAACTTGTCAATTCCTAGGTAGTATGCTCATATCTTGGTTCTCTAAGAAACAAAATAGTGTAGCCTTATCTACCACCGAAGCCGAGTACATATCCTTAGGGAGTTGTTGTGCTCAAGTCCTTTGGATGAAACAACAACTCTTAGATTATGGAATTAAAGTTGAAACCATACCCCTAAAATGTGACAACACTCTTGCTATATGTTTAACAAAAAATCCCATCCAACACTCTAGAACCAAACACATAGAAATAAGGCATCATTTCATTAGAGATCATGTCCTTAAAGAAGATGTGGTTATAGAGTATGTAGACACCTTAAATCAATTAGCGAACATATTTACAAAACCTTTAGACAAAGGGCGTTTTTGGTCCCTTAGGAGAGAGTTAGGTTTAGCTAGCCTATCTTGACCTTAGAAAAATTCAATTTTTTGCACTTTTAGAGCCTCATCTGCAGTTCCAGGCCCATGTGTATCGAAATGGGTCAACCTGTTTCGATACGGTTGCTTTAAAATCATATCTGAGAGAAGGGCGTTTCGAAACGCCTTAATAGGGTTTCAAAACGTTTTGGCTACTGCCAAGGGGTGTATCAAAACAAGTTTCGATACGAGTCAATGGAGTTTCGATACGGTCAAACTTGTATCGAAACGGTCAACTGGTGTTCTAAAAACGGTCAAACTCTCGTGCCCACGTTTCGAAACGGTCAAGCCCGTTCCGAAACGGTTACGCGGACTGCTTTAAGAAGGGCTTTTAATGTTAAAGTTACACTTTAATTAAAACTCTCCCAAACCCTAAAAACCCTAGTTCCGATTTTTCCCTATAAAAACCCTCTAAACCTCTTTGTTTTTCACCAAATCTTGAGGGGGTTTTTCTCTAAAACTCAAGTCTAAGCAAGATTCAACAATATTGTGCAAGGATTTTCTTCCATTAATCCAAAATCCCAAACTAAGGTATTTTTCCTCCTTTTCTTTTTCCTTCAATTTCTATTCGAATCTTAGGTTAGAAAAATTTATTTTTGTATAGATTATATGTTTTTTATGCTTGGGTTTTTCATATTTTGTAAAAAAAAATTCAAAATCTTCAATTTTCTGATTTGAATATAAAAATTTTTACTCGTATTTTTTACTGTTTTTTTCTCTTAAAATTTCTGTGTTTTTATTTTGTTTTGCTTATTTGTTTTAAAAACTTGTTTTTAAACCTAAGTGGGATTTATCATTGGATTGAATTACAAAATCTATGCATACACTTAAAAAAAATTTTATATCGCTTGCTTGCTTACTTTTTTAGGATGACGGAGAATGTTAACAAAAAGCGTAAGTCCGTTCAAACCGGTGAATCGAGTATACGTCCAAATCTCGCCATGCTCTTTCAAAAATCTCTTCGAACCACAGAGTTAAGAGAACGTTTCAAATATGTCAAGGAGTACGAAGTTTGTCGTGAGCGTGTGATTGATCTCAACTTCCTTAACTCCGAGCGATTTCTTTTCCGTTACCTCGAGCGTTTGAAAGAATGGGATTTTCTTGGCTTGTTGAACATCCCAGACATTTGCTACAAACACATGGTACTTCTCTTTTACTCCAATGCTCACCTTATCAATGATGAAACAAATTCCGAAGTTGTTGGGATTGAATCTTATATTTTGGGGAAGAAGTTTGTTGTTAATGTCCCTCTCTTGGAGTCTACATTTTCTCTTAAGGATGTAGGAATTGAGAATGAGAGTCACTTTGGTTCTCACACCGGTCAAGTGCTTACTTTGGATGCGCACGATCGTTTCCTCCATTTGATGGTCTCGTGGTTCCTTCGCCCCTCCGGAGGTAAATATTCTCACATCCGTCAAGTTGACTATTTTTGGCTTGAGTGTTTCCTTCGTGGTGAGCGCCCTAATCTTGCTAAGATCATATTTGCCGAGATTGTTAACAATATTAAGCTTCGTGACACCGATGCCTTGAACTTTTTCACTTATGGAACGATCTTAAGTCACATCTTTAGCAAGCTTGGTCTCGATTGTACCTGCGACTCTCCAGAACTCCGCAAGTCAAAAATTGGTGAGTCCTCTCTCCGTAAGTCCGGTTTTCACTATGTGAACAATGCTTGGGCACGTGTTGATAGGGAAGCACCTCCTCCTCCTCCCGTTGAACCTCAACCTCAAGCTCAAGTTGGAAATAATGAAGCTCTCACGGCTCTCATTACCGAGCGGTTCAATGCCATGGACACTAACATGGCTTCGAGTTTTGGTGCCATCAACACTCGCTTGCAAAATGTAGAGGATCGACTCCAATCCCTTGAGAATTCGCACTCGAACATGGATATGTCCTTCTCTACCTTCTATGGCCAATGGATGAAGTTTCACCGTTCTCAAGTCAAGAGCGATGATGAGACTTCGGATGATGATGGTGACGACGAGGCCTAGGATACTCATGCCATATCATATTATCTATGCATTTTAGGATTAAGTTTGCATCTTTATTTCCATTATGTTTTATGAACCTATGCTTTTGATCTTATTTGGGATTCTGCTTTGAATTTTATGTTGAAGATTTATGTTTTGGATATTTTAATTTTATGAATTAATATTATTGTTGCTTATTGCCTATTGCTCAATGCTTATTGTTACTAACCCTATCTCTTCTCTATGAGCCTTGTTTATTGTTTTTTGATCTAACAAAAAGGGGGAGAAGAAATTTAAGAGCCAAAAATTCGTTTTTAAATGTTTAAAGCGTTTTTAAGTTTTAAAACTTGAACTTCAAAGTTAAAACCTTTTTAAAACTTTAAAAACCTATCTTAGATTAAGGGGGAGTTAGAATGTGTTCAAAATTTTCAAAACTCTTAAAAATTCTAACTTTGGTTTTGTTATATCAAAAAAGGGGAGATTGTGAAACCGATATTTTAATTTTGATATAACTAAAGAACCTAAGGACTAAATTGAAAATGTCAAAACGAATTTTTAAGTCCTCAAACATCCCCATATGATTTAAAGAATATGGCCTAAGTTAAAAACTAAGTTTTCCAAATATTTTCTAAGTGTTCTTAAAGCTGAAACAATGTTTTTCGAGTGACTGTTTCGAAAGGCCTAAGGCGTTTCGAAACGGTTTTGAAACTGTCAACCCATGTTTCGAAACGGGTATCAAAACGTTTTCAACACTGCCAACCCATGTTTCGAAACAAGTATCGAAACGGCTTTAGAACATAGAGAACCCATATCGAAACGACATCAAGTGTTTCGAAACGGTTTTTCATTTGATTTGAAAAATATGACCGTTGCAAGTTTTTAACTAATTTTTCAGAAACCGTTAAGGCGTTTCGGAACGAGTTCAAGCCGTTTCGAAATGACCCTTGACAGTGGCAAAAGTGTTTCGAAACGGGTAAAACCGTTTCGATACGGGCTCTTAAATGCACCCCAACGACTCTTTCTATTTTAGTCCGTTTCGAAACAGGGTCGGGCGTTTCGAAACGGGTGGTTGCAGACTGCATTTATGGAGGTGAGATAACACTCCCAACGGCTCTATTGATGAATGCAACAACCACAACGGCTAGAAATCAATGAGAAGGTATAAAAGGGACCTCTAAAAGCTCCAGCAACAACTATTGATCCAAAAGCAAACATCCAAACATCAAATCCAAGCGTTTGTGCCTAAATCCCAATATTGTCTAGAAACCCCAATTGTAATTTTCATTCTTATCTTTTTCAATTGGGTTGAGTGCTTGTAATTGGGCTACAATTTGTATTGAGAGATACTTTCTTAGCCATCAAAATCTTTGTTTTATTTGTGTAAGGATTGGGTTAAATTTTGGGTAGAAAATTTAACCGAAAATTGTAAAGGTTACCTCCTTAGCCTAGAAAAGGGGAAGAGCAATTAGTGGAATTGTTGCAAATCCTTAGTGAAGCTAAGGTAGTGGATGTAGAGTTCATTTGGAACTTGAACCACTCTAAAATTCCTTGTCTATCTTTTTAATTTGCAATTTCCACCACCTAAACCTTTAAAAATCCAATTCACCCCCCTCTTGGTTTATTTCGATCATTCGATCCACTCAACACATTTTTTCTTGGTCTTCAGGTGCTACTGGTATTTGGAAAAAACTTGAAAAACCGTCAAGACAACAATAGTGAGTTTTACTAGCTAAACGTTCTATCATCTGATCAATATATGGTAAAGGAAAATGATCTTTTTGAGTTAAAGAGTTCAACTTCCTGTAATCAATGCAAACTCGCCACCCGTTTTGAACTCGTGTTGGAACTAACTCACCTTCCAAATTTTTTACTACAATGACCCCGGTCTTTTTAGGTACCACGTGAATTGGACTTACCCAATTACTATCCGAAATCGGATAGATGATATCTGCATCTAAGAGTTTTTGTATCTCTTCCCTTACTACTTCCATCATGGGTTGATTCAGCATGCGTTGTCCTTGTCTTGATGGTTTTGCTCCTTCTTCAATTTTTATCTCATGCATACAAGTCGAGGGACTAAGTCCCTTGATATCCGCAATGGTCCATTCGATGGCTTCTTTATGTGCACGCAACATCGTCACAAGATCTTCTTCCTCTTCTATCGAAAGCGTGCTCGAGATAATTACTGGCAAGGTATTTTTTTCTCCCAAAAACGCATATTTGAGGTGGACCGACAACTACTTTAATTCTATCTCTGGTGCATGCAAAAGAGAGGGTAGCATTTTAGATTTAGAGAGATTTAGAATTAAATCAGAATTGACATAAAATATATTTTCAAACTCCCATATCTCCTCTTTGCGATAAAGTTCAAGATCCCTATAAAAAGTATCGAAAAAAATTAGTTTTAATGAAAATGTCAATTAAGGGATCAATAATATCAATGGAATTAATTCTTTCTACTTGATCTGGGTATTTCATTGCTTTATACACATCAAATTCTACTACCTCGCCATCAAATTCCATTGTTAAAATACCGCTTCTTACATCGATTTTGGTATGGGCGATGCTTAGAAAAGGTCGACCCAACAATACCTCTGAGCACGTGTTTGTTCTATTTTTCTCCATGTCAATGACATAGAAATCGGCAGGAAAAATTAGAACATCAACTTTCACCAAGACATTTTCGAGCACTCCTTCCGGATATATGATTGAACGATCGGCTAACTGAATAGTAACACATGTTTCCTTCAAAGGTTCGTTAGTAATCATTTTATAAATGGAAAGAGGCATAACATTAATTGAAGCTCCCAAGTCACACATTGCTCGGTTAATTAAAACGTTACCTATTTTGCAAGGTATAGCGAACATACCTTGGTCCTTCATTTTTGGCGGTAGTTTCCTTTGGAATACTGCAGATACATTCTCTCCTAAATTTACCTTCTCATGTCCCGTCAACTTTCTCTTTGTGGTGCAAAGTTCCTTTAAAAATCAGGCATACCTTGGCACTTGTCGGATTACTTCTAGGAGGGGTATGTTGACTTGCACTTTTTTGAACACTTATATGATTTCTTTTTCTTCAGCTCGCTTATCTCGCCTTACCAATCTTGATGGAAAAGGTGCTGCAATTTCTTGAGAAGGAGGAGGAGGAGGTGGGGCGAAGAAGGCGTACCCTGGGAGTTGGAGGGTGGTGTTTCCTTCTCTTCCGCGGATTGTTCGGTATTCTTTTCTGGCACTTCAGGGTTTATAACTGTTCCACTTCGGAGGGTGATAGCACTAATATTCTCTCTCGGATTTGACTCCTTTCGAGAAGGAAGTTTTCCCTGTGATTCTATTCTCCCCATAGTTTGGGCTAGTTGGCTTACTTGCTTGTCTAGCTCCTGCAGATGTGCCTGAATTTGACTTTGGAATTTTTCTTGGGATGTGATCAGCTTCTCTTGGGAAATCGCAAGCTTTTCTACTATCACCTCCAATGATGTCTTTTGCATCTGTTGTTGTGGAGGTTGCCTTGGTTGATATACGGACCTTTGGTTTTGCGCATAACCGAAGTTTGGAGGGTCTCGCCATCCCAGATTATACGAGTGGGGGTTTGAGTTGTATTGTCTTTGTGAAGGTCCCAGAAAGTTCCCTATTGCATTCACTTGTGTACTGTCTTCTTCTTGCACCATTGGACAACAGTCCGTCGGATGTTCTGGGCTTGTACATATTCCACAAAGCCTGGCTGTAATTTTTTTATTTGCAACAAGAGATTGAACTATGTCAGCCAACTTATCAATTTTATTTCCCAAAAAACTTACCTCATTGACTCCCTGAGACGGTTCAGTTGAATGGTGAAACCGTTGCGAGTTGGTTGCCATAGTCGTTATAAAGTTTCGAGCTGCAGTTGGGGTCATGTTAACAATTGCTCCTCCACTTGCTGCATCAACCACCTTTATGTCCATAGGCGTAAACCCCTCGTAGAAGTACTGGAGAAGCGTTTGTTCAGACAAACCATGTTGAGGACAGTTGGCGCATTATTTTTTGAAATGCTCCCAATAGTAATACAGTGATTCAATATCCTTTTGTCGGATACTAAGGATACTACATCTTAGCTCACTCGCCTTAGCTGCTGGGAAGAACCTGTCAAGAAATAAACGAGCCATATCATTCTAGGTTGTAATAGAGTTAGAAGGAAGATCAAATAACTAATCTTTGGTGATATCAGATACAGAAAAAGTAAAGGCTCGAAGTTTAATTTAATCTTCGGAAACTCCCTACGGTTTTGTACTTAGACAAACCATATGAAACTCCTTAAGGTGCTTGTGAGGGTTCTTAGAGGGCAAGCCGTGAAATTTTGGTAGAAGATGAATCAAACTGGTCTTCAATTGGAATGGCGTTGTACCATTCGGGAAGGTTATGCACAGGGGCTGATTATCATCTGGTGCCCTAGTCAGTTGCTGGATTGTTTGTTCGTCTGCCATTGGATTTTGTTCTTCGTTGGTATTCTTAGAGTGTGTTGCGGTTTGGGATGCTAACTCAAGATTTCGTTGTAACCTTTGTTGGCACAATCTATTTTCCTTCTTTCGTTTTGCTTGTGCGTTCTAACGTCGTACGAATGCTTCGATCTTCAGAATGTAGCGTGCTAGTTCTCCCGGATTCTTCCTGGTCATAAACAAACAAAATTATCAATAATTTTTTGCCAAAATCCCCAGCAACGACGCCAATTTGACATACGTCGTTTACGCGTCAAAATAATTCCTTACTCTCAATTAATAAAAAAAGGAAGTTAAATGTAGTAAAAGAGAAGTAATGGTCAATCCCACAGGGATTTAGGAAACTTCTTGATTATGATTGTTGATATATGAGCCTTGAAGTGGATTGAGTTTTTAGGTGGGGGTGGTTGATTAAAGAAAGGTAATAAATAAAAATTGCGTTGAAGTAGTTGAAGGTAAATAAATTTGATATCTAAAAACTAGCCGCAGGCTTTCGCTTTGACTCAATTTCTTTGGATCATTGGAGAAAGATTTTTACTTTAGGATTTACGTCGGTTACTTGTCCACAAGTTTCAATCCTTGAGACTTCACTTTGTATACTGAATACCCAAGTTCTATCTTTGATATCGATATTCGAACTTGATCTTAATCAACAACAATGTTGAAGACCAAGGACGTTTTAAGCCCAATAAAAACCGACTCGAATGATGTTATTTCAATAATAACGGTTTTTTATCTCAAATTTTCCCTAAGTAATCAATTTATTAAGTGAGTTCCCAAGAAGAAGAATGTGCTTCAATAGTCGATCCTTCCTCCCACATATTAAACGAAAACCATATTTTGATAAAAGTCAATCTTTTGTTTCGAAAATCGTTTTGGTTTAAAGTTTAGCTTTTGAAAATACAAGTAAAACCTGAAGTTATTTAAGCGTTTTTCATTCCTCATGTTGAAATCGAGTCATCACTATCGCCTTTGGCTATGGGAAAATTTAGCTTTGCATGATTATTGAATTAACCATACTTAGCATAATTTCTAAAAAATAAAGTAAAAAAACTTAGAAAATAAGAACTGAAGAGAAAATGAGATTTATAAAACCCAAAGTAGAAATAAAATGAAGAACAAAAAATGAGATATTGTGAGACTTACCCCAGTGGGGTATTTATAGTCCTCAAAAACCCTAAAAAACCTAAGAGATAAAATCCTAAAAATATAAAATATAATTCTCAAATTTTAAATCCTAAAGATAAAAGGTAGAAAGATAATTCCTAAAGATAATTCCTAAAAAGATAATACAAAAGATAAATCCCCAAGTTTAAAATTTAAATCTTGTTGATAAGCTATCAAAATGGACTTGATAAGCTATCACTGTCGCTGCTGACATCATCATCCCACTCTAATGTATCTGACGTCATCTTTCGTACTGTTGACATCATCTGCTGACGTGTCACGCCTAGTCAACACTTTCATGCCTCAGTTCATGCCCACTGTAGAGCGTTTTAGTGTTCTCTAAATATGAGCGCAAGTGCACACTCCTGTCAAGTAATAGTATAAAAGATATCGTCTCCCATAGGGATTGGACAGCTTGACTCAATTCGTTGTTCTTGTACAATAAAAGTAAATTGCACAAATAAGTTGATTTGTTGAAGAGAACAATAAAATAAAAACACAAGTAATTAAAAGGGAAGAGTTCAGATTGATAGAATGGGCAGGGTTATGCTGTTGTTTAGTGTGAAACTGCGTTGAATAGGACAAGTTGCTTTGCGCTGCCAGACTCTACTGCCTCGGCGGAAGATGGCAGTTAGGCTGCTGAGACGCTCTCGCTGCCTCGGCAGGGGAATGGACTTGTGTCTCGACGGCAAACTCGGTAGAACTACAAGGCTCGACACAACGCTTCGTAAGTGATCTCGCTTATGTCTAAGTCAGAATGTTGTTGATGCCCACTACAAATAATACGAGTCGCGGCGTGAATCGTGCAAAGACAACAAAGTTAATTCGTCATCTTTTAGCCGTCTTAAACCCTAACCTATGTCTAGGCTGGATTGATCAACACCGTCTATAGATTAGATCGTACTTACTCCTTTTGTGAGTTTGACTCTCTCGATACCGAACAAATGGATAGTAATCAACTAATCTTTCACCTTAATTGAAAACTATGAAGAACGTGGAATAAGCAAACCTTGAAGCTTTATTGCAAAAACAAACTTAAAATCATAAACAACCGTTCTCACACTAATTACAACATAACCCAAACCCAAAGAGAGTTTTAGAACATAATGGCGGCAAGAAAACCTAAACTATACCTAAGGGAAAACCTAAGTTGTTTTGAAGTAAAATTACAATGAGTATATATAGGCATTAGCTAGGTCTAGTCCTTCTTCGAGTAGAAGTCTTCAAAGTAGCTTTTGCATTAAATGCAACCTTAAGTTCTGACTTCTTTGAGTTGAATATGGACTTAATCACGTTGCCTTGCTCCGAGAGTAATCTCGAGTTCCTCCTTCGGCGGCTCTGTCTGCTACTGTAACACCCGTGTTTTGGGCCTAGGAGTTAACCGGGTTATAGTTTGAGTCAAACAAAATTTAATTAAAACAATCCAACTTCAAATAATGACCTAATTGAGCTTTAATAAGAAAGGAGGGACCTATGTTGCAATTAGACCAAAAAAATTTAAAAGCAAGACCACTTTATAGAAAAAGTTGTCTTCCCCCTTTTTCCCATCTCCCTTTTCACGTTGGAAACCATTTCCCCTCCCCAAACCCTCTCAAATATCAAAGTTACTATTCCATCAATTTGCCACTTGATTTCAACACCATTTTAAGAGGTAATTATGTTTTCTTAACCTCCTCTTTATCCCCTATCCAACCATTGTCTTAGATTTCAAAAATATGGGGTTTTGGAAATTAGGGTTTATGTTAAAGTTTGGGTTTTTAAAGGGGTTTTTCAATTTGTTTTGATAAATTATGTTGGGGTTTTGTTTAAGCATAATGAAATACACAATATATATTAATTTGATTGATTTTGGATGAAAATTCGTAGTGGGTTCTTAGGGCAATTTTTGAGGTATTAAAACTTAGTTTTTTGGTGGGTTTTATGTTGAAATTGAAGGGCTGATGGTCTACCTATGTTAGGAGGGTGATTTGGGATGTTTTGGAAGTCATTTGGGTGGTTGGAAATGGGTATTTCAGCCAAGGGTTATTGGAGTACGAAAATGGGGTTTTTGAGATATTATGTGGTTTGGGAAATTGTGGAAATTGGGTTGTGTTTGCAAAGTGAGTTGATGGTTGAATTAGCATTGAATTTGGAAGTAGTGTATGTGTTTTGTTTGACTAGAAGCAAGAGGAAACGTTGAGGAGGCTTTGGGACCGAATCCGGGTTCGTAGGAGGACTGTTTCGATTGCTAAGGAAGGGCGGTGAGTGGTTTCAACTTGTTTTAAAGTTTGGTTCGAGTGTGTGTGTGGGTGAAGTGTGCTTGGTAGGCCACTTCTAGTTGATTCAAGTTGTTAGCTTAGCCTTTGATATCCATATGCTATTGTGCTTACTAGCTATGCTCTTGTGTTTGTGGTTAATTGGTACATGTATATATATCATGATGAGTAGATATGTGATGAGCATGTATTGTGGTTGATGATATGTGTTGTGATAATGATAATTGGCACTAAATAATTACCGGTTGTAAATGATCGATCATTAGGATAGTGTGCACACAAATTGAGTCAAAACGTACGTGGCCTTGATGGCGTTAAGTCATCAAGGAGGAGTACGGTGATGTAACATTCCACCGGAAGCTTTTTATACATTTCTACGGGATGATGAGTGGAATCCCGCACATGCAAGGTCTGGTGATGAGTGTAATCCCACCGAGGTAAAGTGTTGTCGAGGTTTAAATCCGCACAATCGGGAAATTAAAGTGGCCAATTAACTTGTTCATATATTGTGATATGTGTTGTTGATTTACGTTTGTTGATATTTGATGCTTGATGCTTAGTATGAAGTAAGATGCCATGCTATGCCACTTGAAAGACTAGCTAGGTCTACTCGTTTATATGTATTTGTAGGTTGTATGCGAGATTAGGATTACATGCTTGAACCCTGCATTGTTGATGTTTTCGTTTTAGAGCACCCTCACTAAGCTTATAGCTTACGCTCTCAATGTTCAACAATGCAGATCATTAGCGTGGTGTTAGCTCGGAGCAAGGCAAGAAGGGCTTTCCAAGTGTGAGGCTCAAGTACGGTTATTAATTTTGTAATGGTTAAGCAATGTGGCAAGAGGGTGTATGTATGAGCTTATATGACTCATTTGTGATTTTGGATGTTTATGCTTGACTTGGTTTGTAAGCATGTCTACCTTGCCTAACGCTTTTAATGTATGACTTTTGAATGTTAACCTTGCTATGGTATGTAAACCCTTATGGGATGAATGATGCTTTTGCTTGTCAATGTTTCAAGCATGTTTTGTATGAAAGGCCTTGTGTTTTTGTCATGGTTGTATGTTTATGAATACTCATGTCTTGTGAGCGTTTGCGTATGTTAGACCTTGGTTGCATGCCTCTAGATTTGGTTTGATGGTGTTGTGTGCCTTTAGGGGGCCTTAGGGGACCTTTAGACTTACCAAGACTCACTTAAATCGGAATTTCAAAGGTTGCAGACTGCCAGCGTTTCGAAACGGGGAGGGCAGTTTCGAAACGGGTAGGCTTCAGGGACCCCGTATCGGAACGCGTTTCGATACGGTTTGGCCTCTGGAACCCCCTGTTTCGATACGCGTTTCGGAACGTTTTGGCTACTGGAATTTTGAGAAATTCACGAGATAAAGGTGTTTCGAAACGGGCCTGAAGGTTTCGAAACGGTCAAAATCTCGTTGACCACGAGATGTTGACCGTCGTGGGCGTTTCGGAACGGTTGACCACCGTTGCGATACGGCCCCTTGTATAGGCTCTGGGGCAGTTGACCTGGTCAAGGTGTTTCGAAACGCCTCAAGGGTGTTTCGAAACGGACTGCCTTCAAGATTAAAATTTGGGTTGTTAAGTGTTGCCTTGTTTTCGATCGATTGTTTCGTGTATGTTGTTCCGCTGTTTGATCACTTAGGGTTTAATACTCCTCTAGGCAAGATTAAAATAAGAAAAAAATAATAGGGTTGTTAACCGAGGGGGAACCTTAACGGGTTTCGCTTCGGTTTTCCCCGTGTGGCTCACTCGGACCGGTCATCCGGCCAGACCGGGACGAGGGGGTTACATTTGTTGGTATCAGAGCCTGAGGTTACCGAGACCTCGGGCAGGTAAGTGAGGTAAGCTTAATGTATTAAATGATTTTGTTGTTCGATGCATGTCTTGCCATGAATTCCTGAATATTTGACTGTTTGTATGACGTTTTGAAGCATGAATTGTCGTGTCTGGTGTGAGTGTGTGCCCATTGCTACTGTTACTTAATTTAAAAAGATTTTTGGAAAGAGGAGTACTTGAGCACTATTGGACCCTTGCTTTGACTAACGTAATCCTTATCTGTTTCTTGTTGTAGTTTATACCTTGCTAGTGGAACCATGAGACCACGTGGGAGGCCTAGGATGGTTCGACTGGAACCACGGGCAGAGGCTCCAGGAGTTGAGCCAGTAGTGAGAGTTGAGGCTCAAGTGGGAGAGCCTGTGGTTGGAGTTGGAGCTCCTCCACCACCTCCACCACCACCTCCTCCACCGGGAGCGGGAGGTGAGGCCGGGGCCGAAGGAGAGGGACCACAAGGAGGTCAAGGTGGCCAAGGACCGGCCAGGATTGACTTAGCTCTGTTGGTTCAGGCGATAGCCGGGGCATTTCAGGCTGCAGTAGCTGGAGGTCAGGCAGCACACCATCAGGGTGAGGGCACTGGTTTACCTTTAGAGAGACTTCGGGGCCTTGGAGCCGAAGAGTTCAGAGGTGCTACTCTAGAGAGATCAGAGTTGTGGTTTGAGAAGACTGTCCGTATCCTTGCTCAGATGGGATGTACTGGTGAGCGCAAGTTGGGATGCGTTGAGTCTTTGCTTCAGGGTGATGCCTACACCTGGTGGGTCACCGCTACTTCGGGGATGTATGAGGCCGAGATCACTTGGGAGTTCTTCGAGACAGCATTCCGGAAGAAGTATTAGGGTCCGCGATACCTCGATGAGAGGAAGAGAGAGTTTATGGCTTTGCTTCAGGGGAGTATGTCCGTAACCGATTATGAGATCCGATTTGTCAGACTGAGTCAGTATGCACCTGAGCTTGTACCTACTGAGGTGGAGCGTTGTAACCGCTTCCGTTATGGACTGAATGAAGAAATCAAGACTTATACACTAGCTTCAGACTACACTGATTTTGATGTCTTGGTCTCGAGGGCCAAGGACTTGGAGCACAGTTTGAGTTTGACCAGGCGGTCAGGTGGATCTAGTTCGGGTAAGAGGTCCAGAAACTTTGATAGAGGTGATGCCAAGAGGCATCGGGACAATAAGCATCAGTATGATCATAGGCGTGGTGGCGGTAACCACGATAGGGGCCATCAGGGTCAGAGAGCTGGTGGGAAGTTGACCACATGTGCTACTTGCGGGAGGAACCACACCGGTGAGTGTTGGGGAAATTTTCATTCTTGCTGGAGTTGTGGTGCTAGAGACCACATTAGGCGTGACTGTCCACACCAGGTGGGACAGGCACCAGCTCAGGCTCCTGCTAGAGCCAACGACTTTCAGAGAGGCCGCGGGCGCGGTAGAGGTAACTTCCAGCCGAGGAACGATGGCCAGAGGAATTTAGCACACGTAGTTGCAGTCCAGCCAGAGGGCGGAGGACAGGCCAGGGTTTACGCTCAGTGCAGGGAGCAGCATGACACCGATGTGATCGCAGGTAACTTCTCGATACAGTCTTTGGGTTTGCTTTCTTTGATTGACTCTGGGTCTACACATTCCTACATATTGAGTGAGCATGCACAGTCTTTGAACTTGCCTTGTGAAATGTTAGAGGTAGGAGTTAGTGTTACTAGTTCCTTTGGGGACACGGTAGTAGTTAGGAAGATGTACCGAAGGTGTCCGTTGATGGTTCAGGGGCATGTGTTTCCAGTGGATATGATGGAGCTTCCTTTTTATGGTTTCGATGTAATTTTGGGTATGGACTGGCTCACGGAGCATAGAGCTAGGATAGATTTTGAAACTAAGCGGATTTCTTTGAGGCTCACAGATGACTATGAGATTGTAGTGGTGGGTGAGAACGTGAAGTTCTTATCCAATGTGGTTTCAGTGTTAGAGGCTAAGAGGTTAGTCGAGTTGGGGTGTGAAGCATACTTAGCGTATGTGATGAACCCTAACATGAGTGAGGTTAGACCTCAGGACATCCGGACAGTATGTGATTTTCCTAGTGTGTTTCCGGAAGAATTGCCAGGGTTACCACCGGATAGAGAGGTAGAGTTCAGCATTGAGACTTATTCTGATTCAGCTCCTGTTTCGATTGCTCCGTATCGTATGACACCGAAAGAATTGAAAGAGTTGAAGACTCAGTTGCAAGAATTGACAGATAGAGGTTTTATTAGGCCTAGTTCTTCACCTTGGGGTGCACCAGTTTTGTTTGTGAAGAAGAAAAATGGAAGTATGAGAATGTGCATAGATTACAGACAGTTAAATCAGTTGACAATGAAGAACAAATATCCGTTACCCAGGATTGATGACTTGTTTGACCAGTTGAGAGGAGCATCAGTCTTTTCTAAGATTGATTTGAGATCAGGTTACTACCAGCTAAAGGTAAGAGAAGTTGATGTACCGAAGATGGCCTTTAGGACTAGGTATGGTCACTATGAGTTTTTAGTCATGCCATTTGGGTTGACTAATGCACCGGCTGCATTTATGGATATGATGAATAGGATCTTCCACCAGTATCTAGATCAGTTTGTGGTTGTGTTTATTGATGACATTTTGGTGTACTCGCGAACTGAAGAAGCCCATGACCGACATTTGAGACTTGTTTTGAAGACTTTGCTAGATCATCAGTTGTATGCGAAGCTCAGCAAGTGTGAGTTCTAGATCCGTGAGGTAGTCTTCTTAGGACATGTAGTGTCAGCCGATGGGATTAGAGTTGATCCGAAGAAGATTGAAGCCATTGTTGAGTGGAAGCAACCGAAGTCTCTGACAGAGGTACGTAGCTTCCTAGGCTTAGCCGGATATTATAGGAGGTTTGTAGAGGGTTTCTCTAAGTTAGCCGCTCCATTGACACAGTTACTTCAGAAGAGTGTTCAGTTTGAGTGGACAGATGCAAGACAGAGAGCCTTTGAGAAATTGAAAGAAGCTTTGACCCAAGCACCGATCTTGATTCAGCCTGAGTCCGGGAAGGACTATGTAGTCTACAGTGATGCCTCTTATGTAGGGCTAGGGTGTGTTCTTATGCAAGACAAGAGAGTAGTGGCTTATGCCTCACGACAGTTGAAGACCCATGAGCGCAACTATCCGACCCATGACATAGAGTTAGCTGCAGTTGTGTTTGCTCTGAAGATTTGGAGGCACTACTTGTACGGTGAGAAATGCACCTTGTACACCGACCACAAGAGTTTGAAATACATTATGACTCAGCGAGATTTGAATCTCCGACAGCGTAGATGGTTAGAGTTGCTAAAAGACTACGATCTTACTATTGAGTACCATCCGGGTAAGGCCAATGTAGTGGCTGATGCGTTGAGTAGGAAGGTGGCCGTGGACTTGAGAGCTATGTTTGCTAGATTGAGTTTGTCCGGAGATGGTGGCTTGGTAGCCGAGCTTCAGGTTAGACCTACTCTAGGTCAGTTGATTCGAGAGAAACAACTCTTAGATAGATCTTTGGCACCTCACGTGCAAGATATAGCTGAGGGTAGATCTTCAGATTACAGTTTCAGCACTGATGGGGTTTTGTGTTTCAAGAATAGAATAGTTGTGCCAGAAGACAATGACTTGAGACGTACGATCTTGATTGAAGCCCACAGTAGTCCGTTTGCTATGCATCCTGGAAGTACGAAGATGTACCGTGATTTGAAGAATGAGTACTTTTGGGTTGGCTTGAAGAGAGATGTAGCCGACTTTGTGAGTAAGTGCTTAGTGTGTCAGAGAGTGAAGGCGGAACATCAGGTTCCCTCAGGTTTGTTACATCCGTTGAGAATTCCGAAATGGAAGTGGGAGAACATCACTATGGATTTTGTTTCGGGTTTGCCTTTGACTCCTACGAAGAAGAACTCAGTTTGGGTGATAGTAGATCGTTTTACGAAGTGTGCTCACTTCTTGGCAGTCAACACTACATACACTTTAGATAGATTGGCCGATTTGTATATTGGTGAGATTGTTAGACTGCATGGTGTGCCGAAGTCCATTGTATCAGATAGAGATTCGCGGTTTACTTCTAGATTTTGGGAGTGTCTGCATACAGCCTTGGGTACCTGTTTGAACTTCAGCACTTCTTATCATCCTTAGTCAGATGGTCAGTCAGAGAGAGTTATTCAGATTTTGGAGGACATGTTGCGTTGTTGTATCATTGACTTTCAGGGTACTTGGGAGAAGCATTTGCCTCTAGTAGAGTTTGCGTACAACAATAGTTTTCAGTCGAGCATTCAGATGGCTCCGTACGAGGCCTTGTATGGCCGAAAGTGTAGGACTCCAGTGTGTTGGGCCGAGGTAGGACAGAAATTGTTACCTATGCCGGATTTGCTCAAGGGGACAACCGACAAGGTAAAATTGATTTGTGACCGTTTGAAGGCTGCGTCGAATAGGCAGAAGTCCTATGCCGATTTGAAGAGGAAGGAAGTTGAGTTCTCAGTGGGCGAAAAAGTATTCTTGAAGGTGTCTCCGTGGAAGAAAGTGATGAGATTCGGCCGAAAGGGGAAGTTGAGTCCGAGGTACATAGGACCGTATGAGATTGTGAAGAGGATTGGTCCCGTTGCTTATCAGTTGCGATTGTCGTCCGAGCTAGAGAAGATTCACGATGTGTTCCATGTTTCGATGCTTCGTAGGTATAGGTCTGATCCATCACATGTTATGCCTGTGGAAGAAATTGAATTGAATACGGATTTGACATATGAGGAAGAACCAATGGAGATCTTAGCTTCTGACAGTAAGGTGTTGAGGGGTAGATCGATTGAGTTAGTGAAGGTGCGGTGGCAACGTAGAGGTGTGGACGAGGCCACTTGGGAGAGGAATGAGGATATGGAAAAGCAGTTTCCGTATCTCTTTCAGTCAGGTAATTTCGGGGACGAAATTCCTTAAGTGGGAGAGAGTTGTAACACCCGTGTTTTGGGCCTAGGAGTTAACCAGGTTATAGTTCGAGTCAAACAAAATTTAATTAAAACAATCCAACTTCAAATAATGACCTAATTGAGCTTTAATAAGAAAGGAGGGACCTATGTTGCAATTAGACCAAAAACTTTTAAAAGCAAGACCACTTTATAGAAAAAGTTGTCTTCCCCCTTTTTCCCATCTCCCTTTTCACGTTGGAAACCATTTCCCCTCCCCAAACCCTCTCAAATATCAAAGTTACTATTCCATCAATTTGCCACTTGATTTCAACACCATTTTAAGAGGTAATTATGTTTTCTTAACCTCCTCTTTATCCCCTATCCAACCATTGTCTTAGATTTCAAAAATATGGGGTTTTGGAAATTAGGGTTTATGTTAAAGTTTGGGTTTTTAAAGGGGTTTTTCAATTTGTTTTGATAAATTATGTTGGGGTTTTGTTTAAGCATAATGAAATACACAATATATATTAATCTGGTTGATTTTGGATGAAAATTCGTAGTGGGTTCTTAGGGCAATTTTTGAGGTATTAAAACTTGGGTTTTTGGTGGGTTTTATGTTGAAATTGAAGGGCTGATGGTCTACCTATGTTAGAAGGGTGATTTGGGATGTTTTGGAAGTCATTTGGGTGGTTGGAAATGGGTATTTCAGCCAAGGGTTATTGGAGTACGAAAATGGGGTTTTTGAGATATTATGTGGTTTGGGAAATTGTGGAAATTGGGTTGTGTTTGCAAAGTGAGTTGATGGTTGAGTTAGCATTGAATTTGGAAGTAATGTATGTGTTTTGTTTGACTAGAAGCAAGAGGAAACGTTGAGGAGGCTTTGGGACCGAATCCGGGTTCGTAGGAGGATTGTTTCGATTGCTAAGGAAGGGCGGTGAGTGGTTTCAACTTGTTTTAAAGTTTGGTTCGAGTGTGTGTGTGGGTGAAGTGTGCTTGGTAGGCCACTTCTAGTTGATTCAAGTTGTTAGCTTAGCCTTTGATATCCATATGCTATTGTGCTTACTAGCTATGCTCTTGTGTTTGTGGTTAATTGGTACATGTATATATATCATGATGAGTAGATATGTGATGAGCATGTATTGTGGTTGATGATATGTGTTGTGATAATGATAATTGGCACTAAATAATTACCGGTTATAAATGATCGATCATTAGGATAGTGTGCACACAAATTGAGTCAAAACGTACGTGGCCTTGATGGCGTTAAGTCATCAAGGAGGAGTACGGTGATGTAACATTCCACCGGAAGCTTTTTATACATTTTTACGGGATGATGAGTGGAATCCCGCACATGCAAGGTCCGGTGATGAGTGTAATCCCACCGAGGTAAAGTGTTGTCGAGGTTTAAATCCGCACAATCGGGAAATTAAAGTGGCCAATTAACTTGTTCATATATTGTGATATGTGTTGTTGATTTACGTTTGTTGATATTTGATGCTTGATGCTTAGTATGAAGTAAGATGCCATGCTATGCCACTTGAAAGACTAGCTAGGTCTACTCGTTTATATGTATTTGTAGGTTGTATGCGAGATTAGGATTACATGCTTGAACCCTGCATTGTTGATGTTTTCGTTTTAGAGCACCCTCACTAAGCTTATAGCTTACGCTCTCAATGTTCAACAATGCATATCATTAGCGTGGTGTTAGCTCGGAGCAAGGCAAGAAGGGCTTTCCAAGTGTGAGGCTCAAGTACGGTTATTAATTTTGTAATGGTTAAGCAATGTGGCAAGAGGGTGTATGTATGAGCTTATATGACTCATTTGTGATTTTGGATGTTTATGCTTGACTTGGTTTGTAAGCATGTCTACCTTGCCTAACGCTTTTAATGTATGACTTTTGAATGTTAACCTTGCTATGGTATGTAAACCCTTATGGGATGAATGATGCTTTTGCTTGTCAATGTTTCAAGCATGTTTTATATGAAAGGCCTTGTGTTTTTGTCATGGTTGTATGTTTATGAATACCCATGTCTTGTGAGCGTTTGCGTATGTTAGACCTTGGTTGCATGCCTCTAGATTTGGTTTGATGGTGTTGTGTGCCTTTAGGGGGCCTTAGGGGACCTTTAGACTTGCCAATACTCACTTAAATCGGAATTTCAAAGGTTGCAGACTGCCAGTGTTTTGAAACGGGGAGGGCAGTTTCGAAACGGGTAGGCTTCAGGGACCCCGTATCGGAACGCGTTTCGATACGGTTTGGCCTCTGGAACCCCCTGTTTCGATAAGCGTTTCGGAACGTTTTGGCTACTGGAATTTTGAGAAATTCACGAGATAAAGGTGTTTCGAAACGGGCCTGAAGGTTTCGAAACGGTCAAAATCTCGTTAACCACAAGATGTTGATCGTCGTGGGCGTTTCGGAACGGTTGACCACCGTTGCGATACGGCCCCTTGTATAGGCTCTGGGGCAGTTGACCTGGTCAAGGTGTTTCGAAACGCCTCAAGGGTGTTTCGAAACGGACTGCCTTCAAGATTAAAATTTGGGCTGTTAAGTGTTGCCTTGTTTTCGATCGATTGTTTCGTGTATGTTGTTCCGCTGTTTGATCACTTAGGGTTTAATACTCCTCTAGGCAAGATTAAAATAAGAAAAAAAATAGGGTTGTTAACCGAGGGGGAACCTTAACGGGTTTCGCTTCGGTTTTCCCCGTGTGGCTCACTCGGACCGGTCATCCGGCCAGACCGGGACGAGGGGGTTACAGCTACTACAGTCATCGAAAAATTGAGTGGATAGCATCGTTAAGATCAAGATTTTCTGCTCTACAGATCGCACTCCAGTTCTCCAATTCCTCCGTTTGCTGTCTTGGGCGGCAGGTAGGGCGACGACAGATACTGTCTCTATCTAGAACCGCATCAATATAGCTCCTTAGTTTGCTGCCTCAGCATTATATCCTCAGCTCCTCTCTCATTCTGTCAGCCTCTAGTACCTGAAACTAAAACTAAACTAAAATAGTACATTTTCTTCACCAAATAACAGAAAAGCAATACAAAGCATGACAGAGTAAAGAATACTATAAAATGCAACGCATGAACCTAATTATGCCTAAAATGTACTAAAAACAGTAATAATATGAGATGGAATGTGCATGAAATATAGAACTTATGGACATTTTACACCCACTAATCCAACCATGAATCCAGAAAACATACGAAATCCAGCCTTTTTCAGTCTACTTTCCAGCCACAAAGTCATGCACCGAAAAGAACAAAAAATCACCAGCTAAGCAACTTAAAACAACTAATCAAGGAATAATTATTAATAAAATAATGTATAATTTAAGCACTAGTCACATAGCCTCGGACCGTACATTAGGCATCCGGATCCCTTCAACAATTACTCACATATCATTCATACAATACCAAATCTTTTCAACATTTGCTTTAACATCACCTAGTTTTCACAAGGCTTAAACCCGTTTAAGTTCTCATTTAATTTCCATACGTAATTAGATTTCCTTACTTTCGATTTTACAATTCATTTTATACCTTAGAAGACCCCTAGGCCCCTTTACCTCGAACTCAAAGTTGAAAATATTGAGCAAAATGCTATTGCGCGTACCGATACGCGACTCAAGAACTAAATTGAATACTTTTTAATTTCAAGGGATCGATCCCTTTTATGAGGGGATCGATCCTCTTCAACTAAATTCTTGGGAGGCCATTTTGGTTCACTACTGGAATTGTAACACCCGGGTTTAGAGGTCGGGTGAAAATAATATTTTAATATTATTTCGGGTTTGGTTTTATAATTAAAATAATCTTTTGGGCCTCGGGTTTCAAAAACGAACATTTGGCGTTGGACTAAATTGAAATGAAATTCAATTTGAATAGATTTTAAAGAAAATGGAAAATAGCCATTCATTAATGGCAATCTTGTAAATAACCCAACTTTCAATTTAAATCCCCTTTTATCAAATAATTTCACAATTCATTCTCTTCTCCAAACAAAACCAACAGGATAGAGAGCTTTCAACTCCTTCCACTATTCCATCACCTAGCTCCTCCATTTTAGCTCCTTTTTGAAAGGTAAACACATTTTCAACTTGTCCTCAACTTCTTCTCTTCAAAAGTATAAGTAGTTTTCATTTTCATCAAGGTTTTGAAATTTGAGTTTTTGGTGGATTTGATTAAAAATGGTAGCTTTATGGTGTTTAACTTAAATTTCGATTTAATGATGTTAGATATGAAGTCTATGAGTCAAATGGTTCAACATATATAAATTTTACATGGATTTGAGCTCATTCCCGGATTTGGGTTTAATGGAGGGTTTTGAAGGGTTTTAGAGTGGGTTTTGAGGTTGTTTTAGGTTAGAATTTGTTGGCTAATGTTAGTACTATGGTTGGGGGTTGTTTTGGAATCATTTGGGAGTATTAAAAGGGTTGGAAACATGAGTTTTGATTGAGGTTTATGGGCTGCACGAGTTTGGTAATCTTGGGGGTTGTTCATGGCTTGAAATGTTGTGCTTGATGTTTGAATTGTATTTCGAGTTAGCTACTTTGATGCTTGGGCTGATTTGAGGTTGTTTGGATTGTGTTGAAGTTATTTAGAGGCAAGAGCTTGTGTTGGTGAAGCATCGGGAGTGAATCCAGAAGCTTGAAGGTGGTTGCTTGCTTGGTAGTTGAGCTTGGAAGTGAAGGTGAGTGGTTAATGTTTTCAAAGTGTTTTCTAAGTGTTTGGTTCAAGCATGTAGATTAGGTTGGGCTTGGTAGACCCACCTAGAGTTAGGATTAGGGTGGTAGCCTAATCCTATGCTTAAACTAGAGACATTGGTTAAACTTCTTATTGATGTTTATGCCTCGTGATGTTTATGATATGATAATTTATGTATAATGTGTTATACATGTGTGATGAGGCATGGTTGTGATGCATTGTGATATGCATGTGGATTGTTCATGATTGTGATCATGGTGAGTACGTGCTAAGCACGAAATTTATTGAAATTGATATTGTGGATTGAGTTAAATGTTGGCACTAGTATGCTTGGGTACAAATGATCGATCATTAGGATGTTAGTGTGCACACATGAGTCAAATTCACGCGTGGCCTTGGTGGCGTTGAGTCACCAAGGAGGAGTACGGGTTCGCCCGGAAATTGTTATATATATTAGTCGATGATGAGTGGAATCCCATCGACGGGGCGTGAGGATGAGTGGAATCCCATCGACGGGGCGTGAGGATGAGTGGAATCCCCTCCGCGAGACCGGTAATGAGTGTAATCCCACTGTGAGGTAAAGTGGTTGTTAGATGTGAGTTCCAACGTGTTTATCCGCGTATTCGAGTCATAGCTAGGTGCCAATATAAATTGATATATGCATCAATGTGATGTGGAAATGTGTTTCCTATTTGGATGATTATATGTGTTTATATATGTTGTGGAATTGAGCTTGTTGAGCATGACATATTATTGGATATTTGTTCATGCATCATTGACATTTTGGCTCTTGAGGATCGAAGGTATGAATATGCATTTACCTTGGTTGAGATCGTGCTTGGACCCTGCATTATCGAGGTTTGTTTTTAAAGAGCCTACCCTCACTAAGCTTTATGCTTACGCTCTCTTTTGTTCGACAATGCAGATCCTTAGTTCGTGGGTTGCTAGCGCAAGTGGAGGGCCTCCAAGTGTGGTTGTTGGCTTTGAGTATATCAAGTATGAGTTTTTAAGTTTGAACATGTAATAGTTAAGCAATGGGATTTGTGTTATTTTGATGGATATTGTTGGTTGTTTAGGAGCATGTTTA
This sequence comes from Hibiscus trionum, assembly GCA_030270665.1. Taxonomy (NCBI): domain Eukaryota; kingdom Viridiplantae; phylum Streptophyta; class Magnoliopsida; order Malvales; family Malvaceae; genus Hibiscus; species Hibiscus trionum. The sequence goes on along the minus strand of BSYR01000035.1, from coordinate 41,889,094 downwards.
GACTCCTTGTTATGTTGCTTTTGTATGGCTTGTTGATGCCATGTTTGAATTGCAAAACCATGCCTTATTTTGCTTACCTTGTATGTTGGCCATGTGCCTTTTGAAGTTGCCTATGTGTTTGAATGTTGAAGTATGAAACTTAAGTGCTTGTTGCCTTCTTTTGAATGAATTCATGATTTCCTTAAGTGAATGATGTATGTTCATGATGGGTGCCTTGTATGACTAGATTTTGGTTATTAGATGTTGTGTGAATGCTTGTTTGGGTCTAGGGAGGTCTTAAATCGCATCTAGGTTCGAGTCTTGTGTTGTTTTGCTGAATTTGGGAGTCTTGCAGTGCAGGGTGTATCGATACACCTAAGGGCCATACCGATACGGTCTTGCTTTCAGGACTCAAGTTTGGCTGGGCGTATCGATACACGAGGGTGTATCGATACGGTAAATGCTCACTGGAATTCTGAGATTTTGGTGAGTTATTACCGTATCGGTACGGTGTCTTAGCGTATCGGTACGGGCTTATCTCGTTGACCACGAGATGTTGACTGGGAAGGGCGTATCGATACGCTCAAGGGCTGTATCGATACGGTCTTCCTGTGTTGACTGATGGGTGTTGACTTTGGTCAAGGCGTATCAATACCCTTGACATGTGTATCGATACGACCTGCTTAAATACAAAAAATGGGCTGTCTCAAAGGTGATGTCTTGAATGATCGTTTTTGTAATGCTTTGTTTTCCGCTGACGTGTTTCACATAGGACGTGGTAATGCATTTAGACAAGATAAATAAAAGAAATTTTCTAGGGTTGCTAACCGAGGGGGAACCTTAACGAGTTTCGCTTCGGTTTTCCCCGTGTGACCCACTCGGACCGGTCAAGCGTCTGGACCGGGACGAGGGGGTTACACTTGTTGGTATCATAGCCTAAGGTTTCCGAGACCTTGGGCAGGTAAGTGAGGTAAGTTAAGTTTTTAAGATTAATATGCACGGTGTTTGCTTGCCTGGTAAGTATGATTGCTTGTGTAACAAGTATGCTCGCTGTTTTGTTTTAAAGCATGTTGTTTAGAGCCCCATTGCTACTATTACACTGGAAAAAGGATTTTTAAGTGAGGGAGCGTACTTGAGCCACTTGGAATCCTTACCTTGCTAACCCAATTTTGTATGTTTTGTTGTTGTGGTTGTAGTTAATATCTGTGAGAGCGATGTCTAGGCCGAGAGATAGGCCGAGAGTGGTTCGTCAGGAACCACGCGTTGCGGCTCCTGTTGAGCCGGTGGTTGGAGTGGAGGCTCATATAGAAGGGCCAGCTGCTGCTGGAGTTGGAGCTCCTCCACCACCACCACCACCTCCGCCTGGAGTTGGAGGCGAGGATGGAGCTGAAGGAGAGGGACCTCAGGGTGGCCAAGGTCTGGCCGGAATTGATATGACTCCGCTTGTGCAAGCAATAGCGGGAGCATTTCAGGCCGCAGTTGTGGGAGCTTAAGCTGCAGCTCAGCCTAGGTGTGACGATGCCAGTTTACTGTTGGAGAGGCTCCGTATTCTAGGGGCCGAAGAGTTTAGAGGGTCGACTCCTGAGAGATCCGAGCTGTGGTTAGAGAAGACCGTTCGCATCTTAGCTCAGATGGGTTGTGTGGGCGCTCGCAGATTGGGTTGTGTGATCTCTTTGGTTCAGGGTGATGCCTACACCTGGTGGGTCACCATTACTACCGGAGTTCCAGAGGCCGAGAGAGGTTGGGATTTCTTTGAGTCTGCATTCAGGAAGAGATATTTGGGACCGAGGCATCTTGATGAGAAGAAGCGAGAGTTTATGGCCCTTACTCAGGGAGATGCTTCTGTGACTGACTATGAGATCTGTTTCGTTCGTTTGAGTCAGTACGGTCCAGAGTTGGTTCCTACTGAAGTGGAACGTTGTAACCGTTTCCGCTATGGGTTGAATGAAGAGATCAAGAGGTACACTTTAGCTTCTGACTACAAAGATTTTGATGTCTTGGTCGCGAGGGCCAAGGACTTAGAGCACAGTTTGGGTTTGACCAAACGATCTGGTGGTTCTAGTTCTGGTAAGAGGCATAATAACTTTGATAGTAGAGATGCCAAGAGGCATAGAGGTGGCGGACAACAGTTTGACCATAGACGTGGCGGTGGCCACCATGGTAGAGGCCACTAGGGCCATCGAGGAGGAGGGCGCTTGCCCGAGTGTACACGATGTGGGAGGCAGCATACTGGTGAGTGTTGGGGTAACTTCCATGCCTGTTGGAACTGTGGTTCAAGGGACCACTTTAGGAGGGAGTGTCCGCATCATGCGGCACAAGCACCGAACATAGCTCAGGCTCCTGCAAAAGCGACTGATTTTTAGAGAGGCCGTGGGCGCGGTCGTGGCTACTTCCAGCCTAGGGCTGATGCACCTAGGGTAGATGCTCATAGGAACCTTGCTCACGTGGTAGCCGTACAGCCAGAGGTAGGAGGACCAGCGAGGGTTTATGCTCAGAGAGAAGTCGGGAACGACACTGATGTGATAGCAGGTAATTTTGAGTTACAATCTATGTATTTGCTTTCTTTGGTTGATTCGAGTTCTACATATTCCTACATTTTGAGTGAGCATGCACGGAAGTTAGATATACCTGTTGAGATCTTAGATGTAGGCATGCATGTGACTAGTTCCTTTGGTGAGACAGTTGTAGTTAGACGTATGTATAGGAGATGTCCGCTGAAGGTTCAGGGTCATGTGTTTTGTGTTGATATGATGAAGCTTCCTTTTTATGGTTTTGATATTATTTTGGGTATGGACTGGTTAGTTGAGCACCGAGCTAGTGTGGATTTTGAGACGAAGAGGATTTCCTTGAAACTTTCTGATGACTACGAGGTAGTAGTAGTAGGCGAGAACATTAAGTTCTTGTCTAATGTTGTGTCAGCTTTAGAAGCTCATAGGTTGATGGATTCCAGATGTGGGGCTTACTTAGCTTATGTGATGAATCCGAATATGAGTGAGGCTAGACCGAAAGATATTAGAACAGTTTGTGACTTTCCGGATGTGTTTCCTGAAGAGTTGCCAGGTTTACCTCCTGACAGAGATGTTGAGTTTGTGATTGAGACTGTTTCAGGGTCTACTCTAGTTTCGATAGCTCCGTATCGTATGGATCCGAAAGAGTTGAAGGAATTGAAGAGTCAGTTGCAAGAGTTATTAGACCGTGGTTTCATTAGGCGTAGTAGTTCTCCTTGGGGTGCTTCTATGTTGTTTGTGAAGAAGAAAGATGGTAGTATGCGTATGTGTATTGACTACAGACAGTTGAATCAGTTGACTGTGAAGAACAAGTATACGTTGCCTCGTATAGATGATTTGTTTGATCAGTTGAGAGGTGCTTCAGTATTCTCGAAGATAGATTTGAGATCAGGATACTATCAGTTGAAAGTGAAAGAGTGTGATGTTCCAAAGACAGCTTTTAGGACTAGATATGGTCAATATGAGTTCCTTGGGATGCCGTTTGGGCTCACGAATGCACCTGCAGCATTCATGGATATGATGAACAGAATTTTTAGAGACTATCTAGACCGTTTTGTAGTTGTTTTAATTGATGATATACTTGTGTACTCGAAGACAGAAGAATAGCATGATGAGCACTTGAGATTTGTGTTACAGAGATTGTTGAGCAATCAGTTGTATGCGAAGCTTAGTAAATGTGAATTCTGGATTCGAGAGGTTGTATTTCTTGGCCATGTTGTTTCAGCCGAAGGTATCCGTGTTGATCCATCAAAGATTGAGGCTATTGTTGACTGGAAACAACCTAAGTCTATGACTGAGATTAGGAGTTTCCTAGGATTAGTCGGGTACTATAGGAGATTTGTTGATGGTTTCTCTAGGGTAGCTGCTCCTTTGACTAAATTGTTACAAAAAGGAGTTAAGTTTGAATGGTCAGATGCAAGACAGAAGGCCTTTGAGAAATTGAAAGAAGCTTTGACAAATGCTCCAGTGCTAGTGCAACCTGTTTCAGGTAAAGAATTTGTGATTTATAGTGATGCTTCCTACATAGGTTTAGGTTGTGTTTTGATGCAAGAAATAAGAGTTGTAGCTTATGCTTCTAGACAGCTGAAGGTTCATGAGAAGAACTATCCTACTCACGATATAGAGTTAGCCGCTGTTGTATTTGCATTGAAGATTTGGTGTCACTATTTGTATGGTGAGAAGTGTATAGTTTACACCGATCATAAAAGCTTGAAGTATCTGATGACACAGAGAGAGTTGAACTTGAGACAGAGAAGATGGCTTGAGTTGTTAAAAGACTATGATTTGACCATTGAGTACCATCCGGGTAAGGCAAATGTAGTAGCCGATGCTTTGAGTAGAAAGGTTGCAGTTGAGTTGAGAGCTATGTTTGCTAGATTGAGTGTATCCGATGATGGTGGTTTGATCACCGAGTTGCAAGTGAAGCCTTCTTTGATTCAGTTGATTAGAGAGAAGCAGTTGCAAGATGTGTCTTTAGTTCCTCATGTTCAGGACATAGCCGAAGGAAGACCGACTGAGTATAGTTTCAGTGGTGAGAACTTGTTGTGCTTTAGAGATAGAGTTGTTGTACCAGAAGATGTTGAGTTGAGACGACAGATTTTGGGTGAAGCACATTCGAGTCCTTTTTCTATGCATCCGGGTAGTACCAAGATGTACCGTGACTTGAAGAATGATTACTTCTGGGTTGGTTTGAAGAAGGATGTAGCCGAGTATGTGAGCCGTTGTATGGTTTGTCAGAGAGTGAAGGCAGAACATCAGGTTCCTTCAGGTTTGTTACAGCCTTTGAAGATTTCGGAATGGAAATGGGAGAGGATCACCATGGATTTTGTGTCAAGATTGTCGTTGTCTCCTTCGAAGAAGAATTCTGTTTGGGTGATAGTGGATAGGTTCACTAAGTGTGCTCACTTCTTAGTAGTGAACACTACAGATTCTTTAGACAAGTTGGCAAACTTGTACATCCGTGAGATTGTGAGACTTCATGGAGTTCTGAAGTCTATTGTTTCAGACAGAGATCCTAGATTTACTTCGAGGTTCTGGGGTTGTTTGCATAGTGCTCTAGGTAGTTATTTGCATTTTAGTACTTCTTATCATCCGCAGTCCGATGGACAATCTGAGCGAGTGATACAGATTCTAGAGGATATACTTCGTTGTTGTGTGATTGACTTCCAGGATTCTTGGGAAAAGCACCTATCTTTGGTTGAGTTTGCTTACAACAACAGTTATCAGTCTAGTATCTAGATGGCTCCCTATGAGGCTTTGTATGGTAGACGATGCAGGACTCCGATTTGTTGGGCCGAGACAGGTCAGAGATTGTTACATATGCCGTATTTGCTTAAGGGGACTACCGACAAAGTGAAGTTGATTTGTGACCGTTTAAAAACAGCTTCCGATCGTCAGAAGTCTTATGCAGATTTGAAGAGAAAAGAGATTGAGTTATACGTGGGTGAGAAAGTGTTTCTGAAAGTGTCTCCATGGAAGAAGGTGATGAGATTTGGCCGAAAAGGCAAGTTGAGTCCGAGGTTCATTGGTCCGTATGAGATAGTTGAGCGGATTGGGCATGTAGCTTACCGTTTGAGATTGCCTTCTGAGTTAGAGAAGATCCATGATGTCTTTCATGTGTCGATTCTTAGAAGATATAGATCAGATCCTTCTCATGTTATGCCTGTTGAGGAGATAGAGTTGAATCCGGATTTGTCCTATAATGAAGAGCCTGTTGAAATACTTGCTTCCGATAGAAAGGTGTTGCGTGGCAAGACCATAGAGTTGGTCAAGGTGTTGTGGAGACATAGAGGTGTGGAAGAGGCCACGTGGGAGAGGAAAGCTGATATGCTTGAGCAGTTTCCATACTTGTTTCCTTCAGGTAATTTCGGGGACGAAATTCCTTAAGTGGGGGAGAGTTGTAACACCCGGGTTTAGGGGTCGGGTGAAAATAATATTTTAATATTATTTCGGGTTCGGTTTTATAATTAAAATAATCTTTTGGGCCTCGGGTTTCAAAAACAAACATTTGGTGTTGGACTAAATTGAAATAAATTCAATTTGAATAGATTTTAAAGAAAATGGAAAATAGCCATTCATTAATGTACAATTTGATAGAGAGCTTTCAACTCCTTCCACTATTCCATCACCTAGCTCCTCCATTTTAGCTCGTTTTTGAAAGGTAAACACATTTTCAACTTGTCCTCAACTTCCTCTCTTCAAAACTACAAGTAGTTTTCATTTTCATCAAGGTTTTGAAATTTGAGTTTTTGGTGAATTTGATTAAAAATGGCAGCTTTATGATGTTTAACTTAAAATTTTCGATTTAATGATGTTAGATATGAAGTCTATGAGTCAAATGGTTCAACATATATAAATTTTACATGGTTTTGAGCTCATTCACGGATTTAGAGTGGGTTTTGGGGTTGTTTTAGGTTGGAATTTGTTGGCTAATGTTAGTACTATGGTTGGGGGTTGTTTTGGAATCATTTGGGAGTATTAAAAGTGTTGGAAACATGAGTTTTGATTAAGGTTTATGGGCTGCACGAGTTTGGTAATCTTGGGGGTTGTTCATGGCTTGAAATGTTGTGTTTGATGTTTGAATTGTATTCCGAATTAGCTACTTTGATGCTTGGGCTGATTTGAGGTTGTTTGGATTGTGTTGAGATTGTTTAGAGGCAAGAGCTTGTGTTGGTGAAGCATTGGGAGTGAATCCGAAAGCTTGAAGGTGGTTGCTTGCTTGGTAGTTGAGCTTGGAAGTGAAAGTGAGTGGTTAATGTTTTCAAAGTGTTTTCTAAGTGTTTGGTTCAAGCATGTAGACTAGGTTGGGCTTGGTAGACCCACCTAGAGTTAGGATTAGGGTGGTAGCCTAATCCTAAGCTTAAACTATAGACATTGTTTGAACTTCTAATTGATGTTTATGCCTCGTGATGTTTATGATATGATAATTTATGTATAATGTGTTATACATGTGTGATGAGGCATGGTTGTGATGCATTGTGATATGCATGTGGATTGTTCATGATTGTGGTCATGGTGAGTACGTGCTAAGCACGAAATTGATTGAAATTGATATTATTGATTAAGTTAAATGTTGGCACTAGTATGATTGGGTACAAATGATCGATCATTAGGATGTTAGTGTGCACACATGAGTCAAATTCGCGCATGGCCTTGGTGGCGTTGAGTCACCAAGGAGGAGTACGGGTTCGCCCGGAAATTGTTATATATATTAGTCGATGATGAGTGGAATCCCATCGACGGGGCGTGAGGATGAGTGGAATCCCCTCCGCGAGACCGGTGATGAGTGTAATCCCACCGTGAGGTAAAGTGGTTGTTGGATGTGAGTTCCAACGTGTTTATCTGCGTATTCGAGTCATAGCTAGGTGCCAATATAAATTGATATGTGCATCAATGTGATGTGGAAATGTGTTTCCTATTTGGATGATTATATGTGTTTATATATGTTGTGGAAATGAGCTTGTTGAGCATGACATATTATTGGATATTTGTTCATGCATCATTGACATTTTGGCTCTTGAGGATCGAAGGTATGAACATGCATTTACCTTGGTTGAGATCGTGCTTGGACCCTGCATTGTCGAGGTTTGTTTTTAAAGAGCTTACCCTCACTAAGCTTTATGCTTACGCTCTCTTTTGTTCGACAATACAGATCCTTAGTTCGTGGGTTGCTAGCGCAAGTGGAGGGCCTCCAAGTGTGGTTGTTGGCTTTGAGTATATCAAGTATGAGTTTTTAAGTTTGAACATGTAATAGTTAAGCAATGGGATTTGTGTTATTTTGATGGATATTGTTGGTTGTTTAGGAGCATGTTTAGACTCTTTGTTATGTTGCTTTTGTATGGCTTGTTGATGCCATGTTTGAATTGCAAAACCATGCCTTATTATGCTTACCTTGTATGTTGGCCATGTGCCTTTTGAAGTTACCTATGTGTTTGAATGTTGAAGTATGAAACTTAAGTGCTTGTTGCCTTCTTTTGAATGAATTCATGATTTCCTTAAATGAATGATGTATGTTCATGATGGGTGCCTTGTATGACTAGATTTTGGTTATTAGATGTTGTGTGAATGCTTGTTTGGGTCTAGGGAGGTCTTAAATCGCATCTAGGTTCGAGTCTTGTGTTGTTTTGCTGAATTTGGGAGTCTTGCAGTGCATGGCGTATCGATACGCCTAAGGGTCGTATCGATAGGGTCTTGCTTTCAAGACTCAAGTTTGGCTGGGCGTATCTGTTGCGACTAATTTTCGGAAAATACCTCGGTGTCACTTAGAAGAACCGGGTTTTAATATTGGTTTTCGAAAAATTAGTCGGATTTATAAAAAATATAGGAGTCACCACCGGCCATTTAAAAATGGTAGACCGGACACCGAAATAAAACCAGAGATTTTTCTTTTGAAAATGGGTTCGGGAGTCGGTTACATGCGGGGAAGGATGAGCACCCCCGTCGTGCCCGAAAATCGGTACCAAAAACATTACCGCTTAATTAATATTAAATTTTGCGAATTAGAGTGACGAATTGTTTCGAAGTTTGGTTATACGAGCAAGTAAATTTTAAAGGTCTTAATATTCGAGAAGGAACGTCCGAACCACCACCACTACGACTGGTACTGGCCTCGTTCGTTCCCGAATAAAAAGACGCTCGCATTACAATTTTTAGATCCGGATGCAACTTATGAAACATAAACTTATACGATTAAATAGAAGAGATAGAGGCACATAGTACAAGGCATGTAACAACACGACCAAAATAAGTGATAAAAAGGCATACGAATTTAATGTAAACCAAAAAATATGAAACGCATGGAGCATACATATAGACGTACATACTCGTAAAATCATGAAACAAGAAATAAGCTAAATGAAAAATCACAAGAAATATACACATGTATAACATTGTATCATTCTAAGTGTATATAAAACATGTGGCATTAACAACAAAGGTGGGATTAATTGGTCATTCTAATGTACTTATATAAAAACATACTAGAACCGAATTGAACTAACATAAGCAACATGGAAGTCGAAATGCAAGCACATGCGAACTTTAGGATTAAACGTATAAATAACCAACTGTTTTAGGGACGAAAATCAAATAAAAAACGAAGATTTAGGGAGTTTGAGCGAAATAAACCCCATAAGAAACGACACGATTAAGATTGGAAGGGGTGAAATCGCTAGAACCCAGAAAATCAGAGGGGCCACGAAGACCATTTTGAGAGCACGGGAGGACTTAAAACGTAAATAAACCGTTTTTAAAAACTATTAAAGACTATAAAAAGGTCTTTTAAAATAACTTTGGCCCTTTATTGCCCATTTCGGGTAAAACCAGAGAGCTTCACCCCTCCCTTTCTCCGTTCCGGCGAGTAAAACCGGCCGGTTGTCCCTTTCGCCGACAACGGCGACAAATCCGACAAAAACCCCTCCCCTGAAAAAGCCAGCCGGAAACGACGTTTGAAAACTCGAGACCTTTTTGAAAGAAAAAAAAGAAGTCGAAAGCCCTCCCCTCTTTTCCTTTTAAACCCGAGTCGGAACCTTAAAAAAAGGAATCACGTGGTGACTCCGATGGCTCACCCGACGGCTTCCGAGACGAAAGCCAGGGGCTTGTTGCCGGCACAACTCGAAAATCGGAAGGAGGAAGCTTTTTTTTAAGGTAAAAAAAGAAGAACAAACTTCTCTTATTTTTCTATTCCGATTGTTGCATGCAAAGTGGATTGAATATTGAAAACCGTATACCTTTGAAATGTTGCTTTCTATTGCTTTTTTGAAATTCCTCTCATCTGTTTTCGCTAAAGAAGATAGGGGTTACAGATTTTCGGGCTCCTCTTATACTCGGGTTACAGAGGGAAAAAAACAAAGAAAATCATTCCCTCTCTCTCTCTGATCTTTTATGTCTGGTTGACTCTTTAATTGCCTCTGCCTTGTTTTATGATGTTTTGGGTTCTAACTTTTCTGTTTTGCGTTCTGATGTTGCCGGACTTGCCCGATCGGGAGAGGCGTGCCGGTTGCAGGAGGCAGACGCGTGCTTGTGGCAGGCCATCGGTCAGAATACTCAAGCGCGTGGGATCGTTGGGCGACGGGATCATCGCGCGTGAAGGGCGTGGGATCTCTGAGCTCATCTGAGTTGTCCGATGCGTTCGAGACCGGACGGCTGAGGCATGCGCGGCGCTCGACAAGAACCAGGCTCGCTAGGGCTTCATCTGGAGGCTTGATCTGGGCCGTTGGATGAACCTCGATCTAACGGCTACGAGGAGAGCGGCGCTCGGGCAAAGGGGTGCTCTCTAGGGTTTCGCTAGTCCGGAGCGATTTGGGCCCTTGGATCTTCGCGTGATCCGACGGCTGAGATCGTGCGGCGCGAAAGGCTTCAAGAGCTTGCTAGGGTTTCTCCATACCCGGGTTGATCTGGACCGTCAGATCTCAGCAGATCTGATGGCTGTAGAGAGAGGCGGCTGCATCAAAAGAAATGATGAAATTAGGGTTTCTTTTTTTAGTTGCTGGGCTATGTATTATTTGGGCTTTTATTTTATGTAATGGATTGTGTTTATTTAATTCAAACATGATTTGGGCTTTTATTTATTCACGTGTTTTATTTTATTAATAATAATAATAATAATAATAATAATAATGGCAATAACGAAAATAAAATTAGATAATAATAATAAGTGATAATTATCATAACAAATGAAAAGATAATAAAGGTGATAGTGATAACTAAGATAATAGTAATATTGTGCTAATACTAATGGTAAGGGTAACAATAATAATTAATAATCATATATACACTGATAATAATATATATACCCTAATAGTAATAATAATAAACAATATTAATATAGTAATATCTCTACTTCTTTTTCCTTTTTCCTTTTTCCTTTTTCCTTTTCTCTTTTTTTTTTCTTTTTTCCTTTTAAATACCTAACAGCCCAATAAGCCCACTAACAACACAAACTAAAGGGGTTCAAGGTCCGGACAAAATTAGTGATTACAACTGCCCCTCTTTGCTTATACTTGTGGAACAAGAATAAAGCAAAGACCATAAACACTAATTTTTTCCTACTTCCCTGTTGGTCGGTTTACTCGCGACGCAGCCACGCGATTCCAAGTAATTCCTCTTCCCAACGCCTTCCGATCGTGAGTTCTCCCTCCGGATGCCCCAAACAGGTAGACAGAGAGTTTTTTTCAGATTTATTTCTCTTTTTCATTTTTTTTGATTTCCATTCTCCAAGTGCCCGAACGGATAGGCGGGTTCTATTCTCAAAGTGCCCGAATAGATAGACGTGTTCTATTCTCTAAGTGCCCGAATAGATGAGCAGATTCCAAATATCTTTGTCTTCTCTTTTTCGTAAGAACAAGCTAGTCATCCAAAAAAGTTTGCCTTCCCTTCGCGGTCTAAAAGTAAGTTGTCCATTTTGCGGTCAAAAAGCAAGCTGAAATTTCAAATACTTTTGCCTCCTCTTCGCGGCAGAAAGGCGAACTTGGGCATCCAAGTGGATTTTCTTTCCCTTCACGGCCGTAAAGCAAACTGGTCATAGATATATTTGTCCAACTTCCCTGTTGGACGATTTACTCTCCTGGAGTTGCAACGCGCTACACCGAGTAATTTTCTCTTTGAAGCCTTATGAGTTCTCTCTCTATAGAACTCATTTCCTTGGCGTGTTCTTCGAGTGGCAGTTCTTTCTATATAGAACTCTCGTCCTCGTATTTCTGAAATCAAAGATCTCAAAGTCCTTTCCCTGTAGGACCCTCCACTTTCGAGATCATGAAGCCTTAGGATTCTGAGTTTTTTCTCCAATAAACTCATCTTCCTTAGCGTACCCTCCGAGTAGTAGTTCATTCTCTATCGAACTTCCCTCTGAAATCAAGGATCTACAAGTCCCCTCTCCGTAGAACCCTCCACTTTCGAGATCCTGAAGTCGCAAGTTCCCCCTATATAGAACCTTTTCGGATCCTTTCTCTATAGGATCCTTGATCTTGGAATCTTTCGGTAAGCTTGAAAGCTTTCACCTGACATCCTTGAGTGGAGATTATGAAAGGTTTCTCCTGAAATCCATGAGTGGCGGCTTGAAAGGCTTCGCCTGAAATCCTTTTAGTTCTCGCTTTATCGTTTTCTCCTCATCTCGAGAGTTACTCAATTTGTCTTTCAAAAATCTGTGAAAAGGGATAAAATGCTATGATGGTATGAGTTAGCATGCTCCTAACCTAGTGATGCCTAGCTACTCGTGATGCATGACTGGGTTTCCAAGTTATTTAATCATGTTAATTTTATTGACATCGTGTCCTTTGATGCCGCTTCTTGCGTTGATTGCCCCTCTTCTCGGTTCTATCAGACCCTTGTTCTTCTTCTTCTCATCGTGATCCGTTTCTAGAATTGTCTGCCTCAAAGTGCCCATTCGGGTTTTCATCTTGAACCCTTCCTCTCTTCCTCTCTTCTTCTTTTTCTTTTTTTTCTTTTCTTTTCTTTTCTTCTTTTCTTTTTCTTTTTCTTTTTTCTTTTTTACTGACTTTTGATTGCCTAAATAGATAGGCAGATTTCCATTCTCCAAGTGCCTGAACGGATAAGCGGGTTCTATTCTCCAAATGCTCGAATAGATGAGCATATTTCCATTCTCCAAGTGCCTGAACGGATAGGTGTGTTCTATTCTCCAAATGCCCGAATAGATGAGCAGATTTCCATATATCTTTGTCTCGAGCTTTGAGTATCTGTCTTCTTTGCTCTAAAATCCTTGGTTTTGATTTCATGTCTCTTTTGCCATGAGCTTTGAGTATCTGCGCCCTTTACTCTGAAGTTCTCGGGCTTTGAGTTTCTGTCTCCTTTTCCCTGAGCTCTGAGTATCTGCCTCCTTTGCTCTAAAATCTTTTTTGCTTTGAGTTTCTGCCTCTTTCGCCATGAGTTTCTGATATGAAGCGTTCCTCTTGAATTTCGCCTCAAACCCCAAAGTGTCTTTTGGGTTTTCACTGTGTCCTCTCTTTTCTTTGTCCTCTTTCTTCTTCTTTTTTCTCTTTTTGGGTACTCCTTTGAGTTTTCATCATGAAGTCAACTTCTACTTTTGACTCTTAAAATTTTTCACATCTTTAGGGTGTCCACATGTCTTCTCATTTTCCATAGAGCCCTATCTCTATTTGCCTTCACTCTTTAGGCTTACGTACCTTCTGACTGACCTCCGGTTAATGTCGGCTACTTTAAATAGTGTCTTCTATCTAAAGATGCCACAACCTTTTTGGCCCTTGTTTCTCTAAATTTGTAGTGAAAAGCGCCTCTTCTAAATTTCGCTCCTTTGCCCCAAAGTGCCTTTGGGGTCTTCGTCTCGGCTTCTCTTCTTCTTCTTTTCTATCTCCCTCCTTTTCCTAGGTATGTCTTCGTCGCCTTTTGTCGAGTTGATTTCAGATCATATTTACTGTCTCATCTCAGTGCGTGCCTTCAACATGGCGCGTGTGGTTGTTCTCAAGACATCCTCTTCGGCAGGATGCTTAGGCTCTGAGGGTAACTTCTGTTCCCCGATTCTCAACGTCAAAATTTCTACCCTCATGTTCTATTTCAACACTTCTTAGCGAAGGTCGACTTCATAGCTCAATATTTAACCGAAGACGGTCTTAATATTTCAACTAGAGGTATTAGTCGTCTAGTAGCAAAGTTTGAACCTCCAATGGTGCCCCTCTGGGTACTGATGGCTTTACCTCGAGCCACGGTCAGTCCGCTTGTTCATTTCCATGTATAAGACTTATGCAAGTGATTGGGTAAAAATAATTTTATTATGAAAATATACATTTGAAGAATCATGTCAAGTGAAAATCAAGTTTGGGTTCTTTGAAAAAAAGGTCGACCCGAGTGACATTTTCCGAATGTTGCAGAGATGCACATATGAAATCTTTTATGGGCTATTAGGCTTCCGAGAGGAGTGACTCCCATACCTAATTTCTACCCAATTTAAAGGTGGCTCTCTTTAACTCACTAACTCACCATGCCCCATCCTTCCCTCTTTTCTAATCTCAATCAGGCATTAGAAGTGTGGCAATCCTTGAAGAAAGGTTAACCCCGATAGGCGGAATGTGATCTGAAGATGAATTCATCCTTCCGCGCATGGTCCAAATGGTCTTTTATGGCTTGTAATGTAGGCTAAGGCTCACGGCTATGAAAGAAAGGGTAAATAGGCCCAAACAAGTGTTTAAGGGTGGTGAAACCAAGGATCATTTCTTCCAATCTGAAGTCTCAATTATGCTTCGATGAAATGCTATTTCCTCTCTTACTTCTTTGGATCGCTCTAGACTGCCCCTTCTTGTTGGGGTTTTCACCCTAGAGTTCATTTCCTTTTATCAAGTGTAGTTTCGGATCCATTTGCACCTTCGCATTGTATTAGTGCAGGCTTTTGATCAAAGGTGAACAATCTTTCGAGGATCATCTAAGCAGAGATTCATTTGGATAGGGAATCCTCTTGTCCCTTTTCTTTATCCGCTTTTCTCCTTTTGCACATTTCACTTTAGTGCTTTTGCTCTTGATTTCTTCAACTTTTATGTCGGTAATCTTTCGACTTGATTTGGGTAGCTCTTTGAGAACCGACTTTTCTTTCGCTGTTTCCTTTTGATGTTTTTGCTGCTCAAACTGAAAATGTATTCAATGCATCTATTCTCTTTTATTGCCCTTTAATTCACGAGGCATCGTCTTCATAGCATATTCAGGATCCAATGTCATTCATTCATCCGCAAACTTCTATCCTTTTCTGCCCCCAGTGTAGGGGTGATCCTTGATTTGGGTTCAATCAGAAGAAAAAAGTTTGATAGGCTCAAACGGGGACAACAATTGGTATTTTTTTTATTTTCTTTCTGTGTGAATGGAATTGAAGGAATGCCAAATGTCCTCCCATACACAAATATCAAAATTGGTCTTCGGGTGGTAGAAGTTTTAGGGTTATAACTTCATTCAAGAACCTTAGACAACAATGCCCGAGAGGAAAATTCACTCAATTGGAGTGGCTCATTATTCCTAAACACTCGTTGTCACCCCTCTCTTGGCCTGAGTAGAGCATAGGGTTTTCATATTTATAGCGTCCTCACAACATTCGATCTTTTAGAAAAAAATTCTTCTTCTTTTTTCAAATTGAATTAAAGTTAATCTCAAAAAGTATATACGTGTGTAATTGGAAAACAAGAGCAAGCTTATGAAATGTTTAAAGAATTAAGGAATACCAAAATATTTTCTAAATAACAAAATGAAACTCTCGTTATGATAAAATCTACAGCTTAACTTATTTCTTTTGCATTTTTCCCAAATGCACAGGGATCAACGGTTTTGAATTGCCTTTACCGGTAGCCGTTTGCTCCGGGCTAGTTGTACCATTCCCCTGGGTACAATCAGTTTTCACCAATAATGAGAATTGGATTTTTGCAAAGGATTTATTTCCCTTCGACCATTCGTAAAAATGGATTTTTCGATGGACATTTGAATTATCCATTATCTTAAACTTCACCGTATTTAAGCACGTTGTGCCAACATTTCTGTCGGACTTGCTCAAACATCGCTTCTTCTTTCATGAAGCGATGTAACGTCTCCAATTCATTTTTCTTGAAATCGAGACATGCATTTTTCCCAAATGCACAAGGATTAACGGATTTGAAAAGCCTTTACCGGTAGCCGTTTGCTCCGGGCTAGTTGTACCATTCCCCTGGGTACAATCAGTTTTCACCAATAATGAGAATTGGCTTTTTGCAAAGGATTTATTTTCCTTCGACCATTCGTAAAAATGGATTTTTGATGGACATTTGAATTATCCATTGTCTTAAACTTCACCGTATTTAAGCACGTTGTGCCAACATTTCTGCCGGACTTGCCCAAACATCGCTTCTTCTTTCATGAAGCGATGTAATGTCTCCAATTCACTTTTCTTGAACCGAGACTTGCATTTTTCCCAAATGCACAGGGATTAACGGATTTGAAATGCCTTTACCGGTAGCCGTTTGCTCCGGGCTAGTTGTACCATTCCCCTAGGTACAATTAGTTTTCACCAATAATTAGAATTGGATTTCGTAAGAGATTTATTTTTCTCCTTTACGATATTATCTTCTTTTGTTTCTAAACCAAATGTTCTCGAAGCCGTCCGAGCTTATCCATCCTAGACACTAGGTCATTAATGTTTCTGAAGCTATACTGGCTAGAAACTGTTCCTTCGTCCATTCTCTTTCTCTCTCTCTTTCTCTCTCTCGGATGAGTGTTCTCCCCAATTAGTAATGATGTGATGAAATGCCTTAAGCAAATTTTAATGATGGATGTATTATGGACTCGAATTAACAAATGCATAATCATGAGATCGGTGCATGGCTGACAATTTTAATGCTGCTTTGAAATGATGTATGAAACAAATGCCACAAATGTATGCAAGTCAAAGGTGTTGGTCATATAGGTGATTCCCCTTAGGTCAACTTTCATTTGAACGTATAGGAGGCTCCTCGTTACAAGATAGTCATAGCAAAAGTCCTACGGGTACCCTTCTTGCCCCCGAATTATGTTCAAGGAAATGAAAACTTCGGCAAAAATTGTTGGGGCCGGATTTGCTTTCTTCTCTAGCAATTCAAGACCTTCTAAAACTGCTGGTATCAAGTCCCGGAAAACAAGCTATTTCCTCGAAGCTGAATCCATCTCTTGACCTAATCCATGTCCTTTCCAGCCGCCACGCTCTTTCCGGCCGCCTCTTTGCACTTGGTCGGGTAGTTTCGTGACTTTGGATGTTCGGAGTAGATCCGATCTTGATTGACTTCCTCGGGATGGAGTAAGGTTGTGCCTTCTTCGATTGTGGGTATTAAATGACCTGACACTGTGCGTTTGCTCGGTAAACGGCCCCTTTATCCCCTCTGATTCACCTTTGATCGATGTCGGACTTGCTAATTGACAACACCTTTTCTAGCAACCTTCCGTCCATAATGATAGCCCCAAAAATGGGTAAAACCACCTTGACTCAACACTTTTGGGTCATGAAATGCATGCAAAAATAAATGTAATAGGTCACAAAAGAAATGTGTTAGTGCCGGAAAAACACGGTTAACATGATAAGAGAAATAAGGCAAGCATGAAAGCAAGGAACCCTATTTATCCCGTCTAATAAACCTAGGCTGTCCGCATGGCTCTAAAAGGGGTGGGCTTTCTAGATCTCTACATGCAATTTTGGTTCTAGGAGGTACTCGAATTGTCCTTGTTGTCCCCTTCTAAGGGTAGCAAGGCCCCCGGTCATCACCCATTATAGGCTCCTCTCAACCGAGTTCAATTCGAGGGGACCCTTTAGCTATATCTGCACGGAGAAACGATATTCCCACGAAGATATAGGGTATTCGAGCCCCGAACGTACTTGCTAGGCCTACACGGAGGAACAATATCCCCACGAAAGCACTAGCGTTTTCCCCCCACTTAAACGAACGGGTTTAAATGCCAATTTTAAATGCGTTTAAAATAAACTTGCACATATAAACAAATATCGATCGACTCGGTCACTTTAATTCGCAACTTCCAATATTAATTGAGCGGTAAAGTTTTTTTTTTGGCTCGACCCTCTTTTTTGTTTTTGAAAACAAAAAATTGTCCCCAGCAGAGTCGCCATCTGTTGCGACTAATTTTCGGAAAATACCTCGGTGTCACTTAGAAGAACCGGGTTTTAATATTGGTTTTCGAAAAATTAGTCGGATTTATAAAAAATAGAGGAGTCGCCACCGGCCATTTAAAAATGGTAGACCGGACACCGAAATAAAACAAGAGATTTTTCTTTTGAAAATGGGTTCGGGAGTCGGTTACACGCGGGGAAGGATGAGCACCCCCGTCGTGCCCGAAAATCGGTACCAAAAACATTACCGCTTAATTAATATTAAATTTTGCGAATTAGAGTGACGAATTGTTTCGAAGTTTGGTTATACGAGCGAGTAAATTTTAAAGGTCTTAATATTCGAGAAGGAACGTCCGAACCACCACCACTACGACTGGTACTGGCCTCGTTCGTTCCCGAATAAAAAGACGCTCGCATTACAATTTTTAGATCCGGATGCAACTTATGAAACATAAACTTATACGATTAAATAGAAGAGATAGAGGCACATAGTACAAGGCATGTAACAACACGACCAAAATAAGTGATAAAAAGGCATACGAATTTAATGTAAACCAAAAAATATGAAACGCATGGAGCATACATATAGACGTACATACTCGTAAAATCATGAAACAAGAAATAAGCTAAATGAAAAATCACAAGAAATATACACATGTATAACATTGTATCATTCTAAGTGTATATAAAACATGTGGCATTAACAACAAAGGTGGGATTAATTGGTCATTCTAATGTACTTATATAAAAACATACTAGAACCAAATTGAACTAACATAAGCAACATGGAAGTCGAAATGCAAGCACATGCGAACTTTAGGATTAAACGTATAAATAACCAACTGTTTTAGGGACGAAAATCAAATAAAAAACGAAGATTTAGGGAGTTTGAGCGAAATAAACCCCATAAGAAACGACACGATTAAGATTGGAAGGGGTGAAATCGCGAGAACCCAAAAAATCAGAGGGGCCACGGAGACCATTTTGAGAGCACGGGAGGACTTAAAACGTAAATAAACCGTTTTTAAAAACTATTAAAGACTATAAAAAGGTCTTTTAAAATAACTTTGGCCCTTTATTGCCCATTTCGGGTAAAACCAGAGAGCTTCACCCCTCCCTTTCTCCGTTCCGGCGAGTAAAACCGGCCGGTTGTCCCTTTCGCTGACAACGGCGACAAATCCGGCAAAAACCCCTCCCCTGAAAAAGCCAGCCGGAAACGACGTTTGAAAACCCGAGACCTTTTTGAAAGAAAAAAAAGAAGTCGAAAGCCCTCCCCCTCTTTTCCTTTTAAACCCGAGTCAGAACCTTAAAAAAAGGAATCACGTGGTGACTCCGATGGCTCACCCGACGGCTTCCGAGACAAAAACCAGGGGCTTGTTGCCAGCACAACTCGAAAATCGGAAGGAGGAAGCTTTTTTTTAAGGTAAAAAAAAGAAACAAACTTCTCTTATTTTTCTATTCCGATTGTTGCATGCAAAGTGGATTGAATATTGAAAACCGTATACCTCTGAAATGTTGCTTTCTATTGCTTTTTTGAAATTCCTCTCCTCTGTTTTCGCTAAAGAAGATAGGGGTTACAGATTTTCGGGCTCCTCTTATACCCGGGTTACAGAGAGGGAAAAAACAAAGAAAATCATTCCCCCTCTCTCTCTGATCTTTTATGTCTGGTTGACTCTTTAATTGCCTCTGCCTTGTTATATGATGTTTTGGGTTCTGACTTTTTTGTTTTGCGTTCTGATGTTGCCGGACTTGCCCGATCGGGAGAGGCGTGCCGGTTGCAGGAGGCAGACGCGTGCTTGTGGCAGGCCATCGGTCAGAACGCTCAGGCGCGTGGGATCGTTGGGCGACGGGATCGTCGCGCGTGAAGGGCGTGGGATCTCTAGGCTCATCTGAGCTGTTCGATGCGTTCGAGATCGGACGGTTGAGGCATGCGCGGCGCTCGACAAGAACCAGGCTTGCTAGGGCTTCATCTGGAGGCTTGATCTGGGCCGTTGGATGAACCTCGATCTAACAGCTACGAGGAGAGCGGCGCTCAGGCAAATGGGTGCTCTCTAGGGTTTCGCTGGTCCGGAGCGATCTGGGCCCTTGGATCTTCGCGTGATTCGACGGCTGAGATCGTGCGACACGAAAGGCTTCAAGAGCTTGCTAGGGTTTCTCCATACCCGGGTTGATCTGAACCGTCAGATCTCAGCAGATCTGACGGCTGTAGAGAGAGGCGGCTGCATCAAAAGAAAGGATGAAATTAGGGTTTCTTTTTTTAGTTGTTGGGCTATGTATTATTTGGGCTTTTATTTTATGTGATGGACTGTGTTTATTTAATTCAAACATGATTTGGGCTTTTATTTATTCATGCGTTTTATTTTCTTAATAATAATAATAATAATAATAATGGCAATAACGAAAATAAAATTAGATAATAATAATAAGTGATAATTATCATAACAAATGAAAAGATAATAAAGGTGATAGTGATAACTAAGATAATAGTAATATTGTGCTAATACTAATGGTAAGGGTAACAATAATAATTAATAATCATATATACACTGATAATAATATATATACCCTAATAGTAATAATAATAAACAATATTAATATAGTAATATCTCTACTTCTTTTTCCTTTTCTCTTTTTTTCTTTTTTCCTTTTAAATACCTAACAGCCCAATAAGCCCACTAACAACACAAACTAAAGGGGTTCAAGGTCCGGACAAAATTAGTGATTACAGTATCGATACACGAGGGTGTATCGATACGGTAAATGCTCAATGGAATTTTAAGATTTTGGTGAATTATTACCGTATCGGTACGGTGTCTTAGCGTATCGGTACGGGCTTATCTCGTTGACCACGAGATGTTGAATGGGAAGGGCGTATCGATACGCTCAAGGGCTGTATCGATACGGTCTTCCTGTGTTGACCGATGGGTGTTGACTTTGGTCAAGGCGTATCGATACCCTTGACATGTGTATCGATACGGCTTGCTTAAATACAGAAAATGTAATGTCTCAAAGGTGATGTCTTGAATGATCGTTTTTGTAATGCTTTGTTTTCCGCTGACGTGTTTCACATAGGACGTGGTAATGCATTTAGACAAGATAAATAAAAGAAATTTTCTAGGGTTGCTAACCGAGGGAGAACCTTAACGGGTTTCGCTTCGATTTTCCCCGTGTGACCCACTCGAACCGGTCAAGCGTCCGGACCGGGACGAGGGGGTTACAGGAATCCAATAGATCGGTCATTTTTCTCGAGGGATCGATCCCTTATGCATGTTTGGCTAGAAACCCCTGTTCTTGTCATGTTTTACTAATTTCATAACATTTGACATCTTTTGCACCAAAGGTAACCACATCAATTCACCAGCTATTTAACTACAATTCCTACCGTTAAATCCCCAAGTTGGTCCTACACATTATGAAAAACATATTAAGTGATTTCCTACTCATTTTACACTCTATAAACATTAATTTCGGATTTTACCATTGTAAAGTTTTATGCTTTCAAACACAACCTCAACACCCAAATTCTACCATACATACTATTTTTATTAGTTCCTTAAAAACACAAGATTTTGTAATGTACTAACGCGTTTACTCAATTAACATTGCATATCGGCTTTATACTCATTTATTCGAATATAACTATTATTCATCTATTACATAGTTTTCCATCAAATCACATCAATCCATTCGAACTAGCATATAAAACACCGCATTCATCTCAATCAATCCAACAATCATCAATCAATCATACTTGCATCACAAACGACCCTACATGGTCTCCAAAGCCTTTAACAATCCCGTCATATCCGCAACATCATCATGCATATCAAAATATCAAGTCACATACAATCGGTCTCTACTCATGCTTATCTATCGTCAACCTATTTTGCAACCACTAACAAGCAAGGCAATTACGCTTATGATACTCATAAAGTAATAGGAGTTCGAGGTGTACTAATCTTATGCTGATAACGCTAAAATCATCATCCAAGTTTCTCAAACATTCCACTTGATCTGATATCCGATCCCGAACAATCCTCGTATACCAAAGAATATGAAACTACATTAATTCATGCATCCCCTAAATGAAACACAAGGTCAAACGCCTAAAAACAGCTTATCGGGTTCGAATTTGGCAAAACGAACTGCGATATTGGATCCAAAACGTTGAGAAACCTCCAGGTAGGATCCCCAGAAAAAGTTAACGGCTTGGTCAACGCTGGTCAACTACCCTGGTGATCCTGTGCGACGCGGTGCATCGTAGCAGCCATGCACCCTTCATGGCATGATCTGGTGCTGCCAGATTCACGTGAAATTGGGTCTGGGATCCGGTGTGGTGTAGTGCACCGGATTTGTGTGCACCCACCTGGCCAGGCATACGCCCACCTGCATGGGCGGCGCGTGGGGCCTTCTCCGGTAGCCGGACGGTGCTGGCGAGCTCCAGTCCAGCAGTTCTCCAGCCAGTGAGCACGTCGGTGGCCTCCATTTGCTGTGGTTCTGGCCGGAACATGGCGAACGAGCTTCCCCGCTTCTTCTTTCTCTTCACTTTGGTAAACGACGACGAGACAACCACCGTTGGACTCGTCTCGGTGAGACCTTCCCAATGGTGCCAGCGGTGTCGTACACATCGGCTTCAACAACTATAGATCGAGCTTCAAAGACTCCCCCTTATTTATCTTTCTTTTTCCTCCTTTTTCTCTCTCCCTTAAAAATATCTTCTCTCCCTTTTTCTCTCTCAATCCCCATCAGCCCCCTTTTATTTTCAAATAACCTTACCCACTCATTTCCCCATTTTATTTATTTATTCACTTACTATAAGGCCCAAAACCCATATCTTAATTCTTTAATTGGGCTCCCAACACAAAAGGTCTAATACTCGGGTTCGAGACCCGATTTGTTAACCCGAATTTCAGGTCGTTACAGGGCCAACTTATAAAATTTTAGGTGAAGAAAATAAATTTTTAACAAAAAGTACATATAAAATTATTAAATTATATATAAATTTCAAATTTTTAAAGTGGTGACCTCCCTCTCTATCCCCTCGGTCCATTCATAGTAACTAATATTTTAAGAGGAATTAAAAAATTGGAGTAATGTAATTTTATAGTACAAAAAGAAAAGGAAAAAGAAATCTATATTCTAATTTATTTCATCTCTAATGTGAACTAATCTAAAACCAACAAATTTTAAATGAATTTATTTAATTACAAAAAGAAAAGGAAGAACAACATGCAATGATAAAGAAATTCAAATTATAATCGGTTGAATATGAAAAAAAAGGTCTTGAAAGAAATGAGAGAGAGGAAATAAAGTAAAAGTAGAAGTAATCAATTGCAAGGTCCAAAGTGGCAATGATTGTTAAGATGGGGTCTATCACTTTGGACAGGATAAATAAAAGGGAAAACTACACCAGTGACCACCGAAGATATTGGGGATACCTATTTGAACCACCGAACTAAAAAAACGTCAATCACACCACCAAACTTATTAAATCAACCTATTTTGACCACCGCCGTTAAAAAATTAACAGAGGGGTGACGGAAGTGCCACGTGGCAGTTAACAGGATATTTCTAAAATTACACATTTGGTCCTTGTTATTTACACATTCTTTCAATTTAGTCCTAATTTTCAATTAATAAAATAATAAATTATTTAATTAAGTGGTGACACGTGTCAAGACCTTATTGGAGGATTTTAATTATTTATATTTAATTTTATTAATTTATTTTTCCCCTCCAATCAGGTGGTGACACGTGTCACCACCAATTTAGAGGAGAAAAACGTTTTTTCCCTCAATGCGTGCTGGGGGATTCGAACCTGGGACACCCAGGTGTAACCACTGCACCAAGCACATCTTTGTGCTATAATTCTCCAGATATAATATATATCTCTTATTAGTTTCTACATTTATAAACCAAAAGCTCAAACCCTAAACACTAATTTCACATATATAAATCTTAAACCCTAAACTCTAACCCTGAATATTTCAAATTAATTTCACACTAAATATTTCAAATTAAACCTCAAACCCTAAAATTTTCAAATTAATTCCACGCTAAATATTTTAAATTAAACCCTAAACTCAAACCCTAAAAATTTCAAATTAATTCCACGTTAAATATTTTAAATTAAGCCTTAAACCCTAAACCCTAAATATTTCAAATTAAACCCCAAACCCCAAACCCTAAATATTTCAAATTAATTTCACGCTAAATATTTCATTTGAAACATTTAGGGTTTAATTTGAAATATTTCAAATTAATTTGAAATTTAGGGTTTAAGGTTTGGGGTTTGGGGTTTAATTTGAAATATTTAGGGTTTAAGGCTTAATTTAAAATATTTAATGTGGAATTAATTTGAAATTTTTAGGGTTTGAGTTTAGGGTTTAATTTAAAATATTTAGCGTTGAATTAATTTGAAAATTTTAGGGTTTGAGGTTTAATTTGAAATATTTAGTGTGAAATTAATTTGAAATATTCAGGGTTAGAGTTTAGGGTTTAAGATTTATATATGTGAAATTAGTGTTTAGGGTTTGAGCTTTTGGTTTATAAATGTAGAAACTAATAAGAGATATATATTATATCTGGAGAATTATAGCACAAAGATGTGCTTGGTGCAGTGGTAGAGCTATTGCCTTTACACCTGGGTGTCACCACCTGATTGGAGGGGGAAAATAAATTAATAAAATTAAATATAAATAATTAAAATCCTCCAATAAGGTCTTGACACGTGTCACCACTTAATTAAATAATTTATTATTTTATTAATTGAAAATTAGGACTAAATTGAAAGAATGTGTAAATAACAAGGATCAAATGTGTAATTTTAGAAATATCCTGTTAACTGCCACGTGGCACTTCCGTCACCCCTCCGTTAATTTTTTAACGGCGGTGGTCAAAATAGGTTGATTTAATAAGTTTGGTGGTGTGATTGACGTTTTTTTAGTTCGGTGGTTCAAATAGGTATCCCCAATATCTTCGGTGGTCACTGGTGTAGTTTTCCCTAAATAAAATTTGATTGAACTCTTAAAAATTGATTTTTTTTAAAAATTTTGAGTTATTCTAATTAATTTAATTTAATGATTTTTATTTTGAATTGAGATTGAATTTTAAAATTTAGAATAATTGGAAAATTGAATATTAAAATTATATTATTTTTTGTTTTTAGCTAAATAGTTTGATTGTTTTATGATTTGGTTTATGATTTTCTTGTTTTTCAATTCATCATTTGTTTTAAGTTTATTTTTTTATTATATTTGAACCAACCACATTATTCCCGACCACAGTTCAATACCTATGTAACTTTGATTTCTTTTTTATAATATTTTTTATTTTAATCCCTAAACTTTATGTTTTACTCAATTTGGTCCTTCCAGTGCAACTCAACTCTTTTATACTCACCTCAATACTATGTCATCAAAATCCCTTCTAAAAAAATAATAATATAAATATATTATATATTTTTATATGATATTTGATTTATTAAATAAAATATATGATTAAAGAGAGTCGTTTAAACTGAAATTAATCTTATAAATAATTATAATTAAATTCTAACAAAAATCAAACAAATATATTTGATTCAAAACGATTCAAATTTTATAAACTCGAATCTAAAAAACAAGATAAAAATTAAATAATAAAATAATACTCATCAACCGAACTAACTCAATATTTTTACTCCTCCGTATTTAAGCTGCATGGCATCACCATTTCTCATTACAAAACCTTCAGTTTAATAATCATAAAACAATAAAGCAACTTTTAGCCTCTAATCACTCAAATTAATTAAATCCTACTACAAAATACATATTTTTATCAATCTACAAAGCAAATTTGGGTAACCATTTTTTTTCTTTTACAAAATTATGAAAGCCATAGAAAATAGAGCCATTGGAGCTGTTAAGATCCCCACCACTGCCTGCAATGCAATCACTCCCATCAAATTGGTGAACAAATACCACTTTGAAAAAGTTCATAATTTGAAACAGCTAAAAGTAATTACAAGATAGTATATATTCATAATTATTTTTAATCTTTTAATAATGAGCATACACTTTGCAGACAAAGTGATTCGAATTCATATCTCTTAAGATGAACATCATTCACTTTTTCATTAAGACACTTATTAAGTTCTGTTAAATTTTAGGTTAGTTGTAATAGACATCCACCAATTATGTAGTTCAGTTTCTAAACTGGTTTTTTTAAATTTCAAATGTTTTATTCGTTTTCAAACTTTAAGTATTGTATTAATCACTTTGTTTTCGACGTGTTAACCAAACTGATTCAGATCAAATTTTATTGGGTTCCATTATGGGGCGACCTTCTTAATCTAATTTTTTTCATTTATAATGTCAGGATTCGAACCTCTGACCACCTCATCCTACTAGACCAACTGGTTATACCACACTTCTTATATAAACTATAAAATATAAATTTCTAACACTAAAACCTTAAACCCTAAACTCTAAATATATATTCTAAATTCTAAATTCATTTAAACCTTAATTCCTAAACTAAACCCCTAAATTCTATGATAAACTTGTGTATCATAACTTTTCTCTTTATATATTAAACGAAATTGTTTCATTAAAACTTTGAAGAATTATTTTTTTTCTTAGCACGTCAAATTCAAATTGTTCTTGTCACAGTCACAAATATGTTTAAAATTTTATCCATATATTTTTTTTATAAATATGCTCCACGTAATATCCAAACTAATTTTTAACACCGAAGCGTACTGTTAGACTATTATTAATAGTTTAGGGAGTCGATTAAAATATTTTGAAGTAGTTTAAAATCTGAGCCATGGTTCGAGGATACATGTGCAATTAACCCTTCAAACATTTTTATCACACTTTCATTTGGTAAAGTATTTAAAATGTATCCATAGGAATCCAATAAATACAATAAATGGTTTAAGTGTAAAAGTAGATGATACTAATTTTTAAAATTCAAATTCAATTTTTTTCTCATTAAGTATGTGCATTGTGAGTTAAGAATATATATAAGGGTAAACTACATAAATGACCACCATACTATTGGTAAAGTCGCGATTTGACCACCTTACTTTTTTTTAAGCAATTAAACCACCAAATTATTTAATTGGCTGCAATGTGACCATCAGCCGTTAAAAACTGACGGAAGGGGTGACGTGGCCGTTAATAAAATTAGTATAATTACACATTTAGTCCCCGAAATTTGTACATTTTATTAATTTGATCTTAATTTTAATAAATAAAATAATTATATTATTTAATTAGGCAACGACACGTGTCACTGTATTATTGGAGGACTTTATTTATATATTTTTAATTTAATAATTTTTATTTTGCTCCTCCAATCATGTGGTGACACGTGTCACCAGATTGAAGGAGCAAAACTAAAGAAAGAAGCATCTTGCTTCCAACGGGAATCGAACCCAAGTTCACTGGGTTGGAAGTGAGCACAACTACCACTAGGCCAAAGCTATTCTTGTGAAGCTTTGTACAAAATATAATATATACCTGACTCTTTGATTGCACCGAGGTACAAGCCAATATCATAGATATCGGAAACCCTTCCTCCGGCAAAATTTTGGGACATCAGAATATTGAAAGGACGAGCTCCGGCAACAATGGCAATGGAGCTTAACAGTAAAACAATAGAAACAAAGCTTAAAAACGATCGATTTACTGCAACACCCATCCTATTGGAAGAAGTAAAGATTTAAGAAGTTGAATCTTTAGAGCAAAACCAAAGCAGGATTTTTTGGTATATGAAGAATGAGAATCTTTGCTCTCTAATATATAGCGAGCAATGAGGAAATCTGTAGTAGGTTATTTTTGACTAAAGAAAACGTGGTTAGAACTTAGATCGTGTTTCTGTATAATGATAGAAAAAAGGGTTTGTTTGCATAAGTTGGAAAGTTAAATTTCATAGAAAATAAGAGGGAAAGGGAAGATGAAGTTTGCTGAATGAGGAAATCCGCTGGTTTTGAGTTGCGGATTGTGCCAGAGGTTGATGATGAGTTTGCTGTTGTGAAGAATAAATTAAGATATATATTATATTTTGTACAATGCTCCACAAGAATAGCTTTGGCCTGGTGGTAGATGTGCTTACTTTCAACCCAGTGAACCTGGGTTCGAATCTTGTCGGAAGCAAATGCTTCTTTCTTTAGTTTTGCTCCTTCAATCTGGTGACACGTGTCACCACATGATTGGAGGAGCAAAATAAAATTATTAAATTAAAAATATATAAATAAAGTCCTCCAATAATACAATGACACGTGTCGTTGCCTAATTAAATAATATAATTATTTTATTTATTAAAATTAAGACCAAATTAATAAAATGTACAAATTTCGAGGACTAAATGTGTAATTATACTAATTTTATTAACGGCTACGTCACCCCTTCCGTCAGTTTTTAACGGCTGGTGGTCACATTGCAGCCAATTAAATAATTTGGTGGTTTAATTGCTTAAAAAAAAGTAAGGTGGTCAAATCGCGACTTTACTAATAGTATGGTGGTCATTTATGTAGTTTACCCTATATATAAACATATATTATTTTATTTATCTTTAAACTATTAAAAAATTATATGCATCCAGAGACAAAAAAAAAAATACCTTTCCTCCATGATCGGAGGTGGGCAAAGGTCGAATAGTGGTAGAGTCAACTTCATCAGTCGGCAATGGAACTGCTGGGTTACTGTTGATAAAAGGGATGCCCTCATCACCACCTTTATCCGGCACTAGAGTCGGCACTGCAACCGGTGAGCCGACACTTGGTGCCGGTGAAACCACCTGGCGAGGCTGGAACGGCCATGGATATGCCGGGGATGAAGATGACACGACTGTTCCACCGGAAGTCGGTGCCGGAGCACCTTCGGGAGAAAATTCCGGTGACAGGGCTGTCTCATCTTCTGCCGGAGTGACTTTTATGGAGAGCTTTTGAGAGCCTCGGCATGTTTTGGTAGAGCCATTGTTGAAAGTGAAATAGAAGAAACCAGGGCGAGAAGGGTGCCACTGCACATTGTATAAACAAAGATGTGGGTTATTTCCACCAAAAGTCCTTAAACTATTGTCGAGATTTTAAATTCGTCGTTAAATTTAAAAACATTCTACTTCAGTCCTCTTATCATTATTTTCAATCCGTTCGTTCCATCAACCTAACCGTCAATTTAGGTGTTAAACACGGGTTCAACTCTGAGATGAAGCGTATTTAGCATTTGGATTAGATTGTAAGCACATGTTTACTTATTCGATGGAGTGTTAAAGACAATAAAATTTAGGATGACTACTTCATTCTTTTAATGCATTTACAATTCAATTCACATGTTGTACGCCTCATTTGAGCTGACATTAAACACTTAGGACTTGATTGATACTCTGAAAACTGGATTAGAGCTTGTAGTTTGAGAATGTATGTTGGAAAAGATTACCTCATAGGAAGTGGAGTTGTGTTTGGTGAGAAGGGAAGCTTGGGTGAAATTGCAGAGATTGAAGGCATTTTTGTTGTGGAAAATATAGAGCTTGTAGTTGTACTCATACTTGTGCTTGAAAACTGAGAAATAATATAAAAGTAGTTACAACTCGGAACCCAAAACTCGAAGCAGGTTGTTTGAAATTTGAGGAGCACTTACTCAGTGAGTCACCAACACGAGCAGTAGCAGTGGGGTGTGAAACGCCACCCACCATGAATGTTGCACTTGCAGAGTGAGAGAGTAGGAAGAGGAAGAGGAAGATGAACAACTCCATTAATAAACAAACTCTTTTCAGGGTTTTATTAGGCTTAGAGGAGGAAGAGCTTTAAACTCCTTTGTTTGGAAATTGGAATCAATGGATACATCGGAGCTTGTGTTTCTGTGGCTTTTGTATTATTTTACACAGTAAAAGCTGCCATCATTTTGTCTCTGGAAAATAAACCTCACCTCTTTCCCTTTTTCTTTTTGAGTAAACCACCATTCACCTTTTATAAATTGTAAAAAATAACCAAACTGTTATAAAATATCATTGAATGTTACCGACCCCAACATGTTGATATAATTTTGATTCGAAACTCGAAATAAATTAAATCGAACCAAATTTGACCCGAATCAATTTTCAGCCCAACAGAAAGCAACCTCAAATAAATAGATAAAAGATACTAAAATAAATAAAGAAAGATAGAATGTAAATTACCGTACAATTTACCAAAAAGTTAAATATACCAGCTTTATAAAGTTATATATAGGAGAGTAAAAAATAACCCGAACTAAAAATCCGACTAAAACCAACCAATCTCCGAAATCAACCCAAATAATCAACTTTATAAAGCCATATTTAATTATTATTTTGTAACAATTTGATAAAATTTAATGACCAATTTATAACTTTTGAAAGATCAATGACCAAAATGATTATTTTCCATTGTTTAGTGGCTACTTATGTACTTTACCCTTTTCTTTTTTCTTTAAATAAAGAAAGAAGAATGTAGATATGATCATTGCAGTGTACATGTCTAAATATAAAAGATGGTAAAAATGATGGGGATTATTATTCTAAAATGATTAGTTCTGTGATTATCTTTTTCCTCTACTTTTGCCCCCTCAAATAATTGTTTGAATTCTTTTGTTATTTTATTTATTATTTTAATTTTTCTTTTTAGGTAGCTAGGGAATCCAATTTGCTTTTTTAAGGAAATCTTTACCTTTGCTTTACACCCTTTTAGATTCTATTATTAATCGACTTACAACAAAATGTACTGGTGGTCATAGTATTTCTCAACTCCCTAGAGGACCAAATCTGTAAAGAAGCCAGTCACTTCTTAATTTTCCTTTAATTGGACACTTTGTATTAAATCATTCAACAGAAATAACTGTTTCAATAGGACACTTTTTTTTCTGTTACATTCCCCAATTTTGCTTTGTACCCTTGTTTGGAATCCATGAAAACTACAGCAAAATGATCAGACCAAAAAGTACAGTGTTTCACCCTTTATTAATTGGTCAATGCATTTCATATCTCCAAGTCCAACCAAAAATACAGTCCTTAGATGCTCCATGAACAAAATCTTCTTAATTTATTGATTTGTTTCTAAGGACTGAATTAGAGGTGCCAAAATGAACTGTGACCTAAATCCCATCCTTAATACAGACCAGAACCTGCTCGATTATCACCTCTAATAATATAGAAAAAGAGCATCCGGAAGAGGCTAAGGTCGGAAGAAGCATCGATAAACCGCCTATTTTCAAACACTTCGCATCATTCATGCACATAATTCCCATCAAGGAAATCAGAAGCAGAGCTCTAACTAATAATATAAACAGATCATTACTGACCGTTCTAAATTTTTGTCGAAAGGGCTTCCATAGGTTGTCACCACATAAATACAGTACACTACTAATCCAGAATCCTTTTGTTCCTTATTGCACATGTGGCCGAGGAGGAACCATCGATCATTAGCTATATAAACCAACTTAATGCCTCCTTCCCTGCATTCCTTTGCCGCAAAACCTTTCTATTCAATAATAAGGTTGGAACTTTGCTTCACAGTTCCGGTTTAGCTTTTCACTTTGTTTACATATGAAGAACCGCAACTGCTCTAGACTACTATCAGCTTTGGAATAGCTATTCAAAAGAAGATAAGTTTAATGGTGCCCCTCTCTGTTACCCCACTCCTTTTCCTCCTCTATGTCAGATTAGCTATTTTCCTTTCCGAAAATAATATCTACCACTGCAACGATCGAACTCTACGGAGCACACGCGGTGGTCTTCGCAGCTCCACAACCGGAACCACCTTCTCCATGAGCTGCAGTACAAATCAACATGATAAGCACTCTTTCAGGAACTTAAAAGGCACAGCTAATTGCTAAATTCTCTGTCGTCCATAATTGCATTTCTCACTTAACTGTTGTTTGAGAAATAAAACAACTACAAAAGACAATTTATGTATGAGGTTAAAATACAGGCTAGGTACCTCATTACACCGACAGAATCACAAAATTCCTCAACCAGATATAATTACACATATCTACATATTTAAATCAAGTTATGTTACATGTTCGAAATGAAAAAGAGGGGAGATTTTCACAGTTCTTTAATTTCCAATTAATAACATAATCCTATATATTTAATGCAATGGATTATTCTTAAAACTTTCCCACTTTAATTTCCTATTATCATAGTGTGTTTCAACTACACTATATATCAAACTATTTCTTCATTTTGACCAATCCCATAGAATCTGATAAAACTTAACGCTCTAACAAAAGCTGCAATTTATTACCTGCTTAAATCTTGCCTTAGTTCTCTCAGCCTGCAAGCAAAAATAATTGCAATTAGAGATGAAAACATACACAAAAAAATCCAGTGAAGTGAAAGACATTGCAATGCAGTAACATGGAAGTTAGCATGGGCAAATAGAAAAGCATAAAATAACTAATTATGATCATTAGCTTACTCTACAAGATAGTACCAAAATTTAGAATATTGTAATTAAGAAACAAAAGATAACAAGAAAGCCCAAATTCAAGCTGTTAGGAATTGAGACCCAGGATATGAAAACTGAAACATACGTAAAACAAGACGGGTAAAGATAAAACTTAGTTCCTTCCACGAACTTGATTTATCACCTCATACATGAGATGCATAAGGGCGAGAAATGTTTCATTTTTAAGAAATTTAAGGTGCATAAAACAAGATATGTAATGTGCATAAGTGCAAGAATTATCATGCATTGAATGAAATTTTCATTTTAAAGTGTGGTATATGCATCCAAGTTTGTATGGATGCACCTTTGCAAGTGCTTGATAATTGCCCCTGACCACATACTCAAGTAACTTAAGACAGGGAGAAGCTATAAGAAACGAAACATAAATGACCACGGTAGAGGGAGCAAAAACTTAGCCCTATAAATAAAGCAACAACCAATCATTGGCTAAATTGAGTATATGCAAGGCAAAATTGGTAAATCCAGAGAATTCAAATTCAAGCTATCTCCAGCACCAAGTATTAAAGCAGCTTGTACATGGATACATGCATTTCTGGTGAATCTAATCATGTTCAGTTCTTAAAAATGCTAGGCTTCTAAAGTTGAGTGCATAAAGCAGTGTAGGGTGCACCCATAAACCTCTATAAAGGACAATAGACTCTATACACAACCAATAGCAAGTAAAGAATATTTTCTATAGAATACATGAAGCTGAAAGATGTGAGACTGCTAAGTGAAGAACACCACAAAATGAGAGTATAACTTACAAGTAGCTTGGGAACTTATATAGAGAATAATCACCAAATCCAACAAAGACTATGGAGTATGGACATGATGGGCAAGGAAATTAAGGTAGAATCTAAGGGAGACTGGTAAACTTATTGCTGCCAGGTGCATCAAGCCACTTAAAAACAGCAACGCTAAAAAATAGTAAGTTCAGTTATTATCAACTTTTGGAAGTTTGTAAATAAAAGTTGATTAAGACAGGAGCTCCTAGCTTTAAAAAAAATCCTTCCAGAGGCAGATATGAGATAACACTAATGTCTATACTACAAGTCAATACTCAAAAGCAACTACATTGAGAACAAGCTACATACACTGTGTTTGAGATAAAAGAAATTCCCCACCTTTAGCAAGTAAATAATAAGGAAATTAACCATTCCGATCATTATTTGAAATCATAAAAGGAAAGGTGATAAACGCTGAGAACAAAATTCAATACCTTTTCTTTCAACAGCCACTCGTTCTCCTCTTCCAGCTTCACAGCCAATGATTCCAATTCATCTTGGTATGCCTACAATTAAGAGAGCAGAGTAAAACACAATTTTTTAAATGAAACAATCCAATAACGTTACCACAATTCAATCAAAAGAATTCAACCAATTTTATACCTGCTTCCTCTCCCGAGACCGTGCAGCAGATTCCCTGTTCTTAATCATCCTTCTCTGCCGCTGTTGTGCCGCCTTATCCAAAGGCTCCATCAAAACCCCTCTTCCTCTCTTCCCTCTCCCTCCACTTCCAATAACTTCCATCCCGTTCCCCAACCCAACAACTGACCCCTCCATCTTATCCAGCATTTGAAAGGCACCCGATCCCATCGGATCAAACGTGTACACTCCACCACTCAACCTATCCGGATGCAACTTAACCTCAGCCGTCGCAACCGCCCCCTCTTCCTCCACGGCACCAGCCTTCGCCAAGAAATCCTCCAAAGTCATCATCTCGTCCGGCGCCTCCTCTTTCATCGTGATCTCTTTCCTCTCGCCGGATACAATCTCCCTCCAAACCTCGTCCACACTTCTCGCCACATTGTTATTACAATTCGATACAGTTTGAAGCTGAAAAGCTTCTGAATTATCCACGACGTTATTCGGAATCGGAGCGTCGATTAGAGTCGTCTCAGTCGAAGGA
The DNA here is from genome assembly GCA_030270665.1 of Hibiscus trionum. Taxonomy (NCBI): domain Eukaryota; kingdom Viridiplantae; phylum Streptophyta; class Magnoliopsida; order Malvales; family Malvaceae; genus Hibiscus; species Hibiscus trionum. Next base: position 41,855,172 of record BSYR01000035.1, on the reverse strand, counting down.
GCGTCCGAGTAAACGTTTCGAAGGATGCCGTCGACCGTCATTGTCGAGCCCAATCTGTTGTTATCGTCGTTTTTGTTTTGATCGGTGAAAAGTTGGGGTTTTGTAGAGGAAGAAGTAGTAGAGCGTCGGGAGAGATCCGAATTTCGCGGATTTGAAGTCGGCGACACTTTCTCAGTTCAACCGAGAGATTCTGTCGTGGAAAATTCCAGTTCCAGTTCTCTCCCTCTTGAGAGATTATCTAGGGTTTGGGGATATTTGGGGATTTTCGATTTTGAACCTGTTGAACTTTTTGGGGTTTTGGGTTTGTTATTCTGTTGGGATCAGGGAGACTAAAGAGCGCGTGTGAGGGCGCGTGGATCAGTTTTCCGATTGAACTCTAATTTGTTCGTTTATATCTTTAAATTTCGAATAATCTACCGATTGCAGTTGCACCGTCAATGTTACTCTCCCTCACATCACAAATTTAATAAACTGTTTGTATAATATTTAGGGTAAAGTACCCGTATAATCATTCAACTATACTCGAAAAAATAAAATGGTAACCAAACTTTTAAAAATGACAAAATAATAATTAAATTTTATGTTTTGCTACAAAATAGTAATTGTGCCGTTAACCTCTATTATAGAAGTGACATTGACTATTAATTTTTTTGTATAATAACACATTTAGTCCTTTATAGTTACAGATTCAATCAATTTAGTCATAATTCGAAGAAATTTAATAAATTTAACCCTCAATTTTTACACTTTGTTATAATTGAGTCCTAATTCTAAAAAAATTATAGCTAAGAACACACGGGCAGATGTGTAATTATGACTAAATTTAACCCTTAATTTTTACACTTTGTTATAAATTTAACGTTGTTCTTAGTTATAAATTTTGTAGAATTAGGACTAAATTATAACAATGTGTAAAATTGAGGGTTAAGTTTAGGCTTAAATGAAAATAGGTGCCTGAACTATACCACTTTTGAATTTTAGGTGCCTAAAGTATTTTTTTGTAAAAATAGGTGCCCAAAGTTTCAACCGTTATAATTTTAGGTGCCTCGTGTTAACTACAGTTAACTTTTAAAAAAATATTTTTTATTTTATTTCATTTTTAATTTCTTTTATTTTTAAACTTATTTTTAAAAAATCTCTAAATTTTAAAATTCACAAAATAGCCCCCAAATTCGAAATTCCTAACTCACAAAAACTCAAATCACAATCTGAATCGATTCTGTCACCGATGGTCATGCCGCCGCCTGCCACATCCGTCGCTGGACCACCACGGTCGTTTACCCTACCACCCAGTCGCCGGAAATAGACCGAAGTCGTGCAAAACGCCGGACGAAGTATGAAATATTCAAAAAATTCATTTGAACGATTTGCAACGAGCGGCGGCTGAACGACGACGATTGGTGCATGGGTGCTTGGGAGAAGGGAATACGCTCCATTTCGTCCCCGGAATCATGGCCAACGATGGTGGGAGTGGCCAGATTGAGGGATTTAGGTATTTCGGGATTTAGAAATTTATGAAATTGGGGCTTTTCTAGAATTTAGGAGATTTTTTGAAATTTTCATTTTTTTAATTTTGTGGCTAAAAGGATTATTTTGCCATCGAGTTCGACCCCATTTTACAATGTTGCCCCTCACGCGAAAACGCGTTCAATTAGGTCCTCCAGTTCGCACATTGCAGCAAATCATGTAACACTCTATTTTTATTTAGCTTGAAATGAAATTGTTAAAAAAGAGAGAGAAAAAGAGAAGAAGGTTTGTGGTTGTAGGGGTTTGAACTTGCACCTTCTAGCATGGTGGATAAGGTTCTTAGCCAACCGAGCCAAGGCCATTCTTGGTATTTTAATGCCATGAGTTTCTCTTAAACCGTTTCTTGAGTTATTTCGAAAATTAAATAAAAGTCAAGACTTTTCAATTGCCCCAAATTCTTGCTCATTTCGAATATGAGGAGGGTTTCAGATCTGAGTTTTCCCCCCACCATTTCGGCTCCGATCTGCCACACTGCCAGTTCGTGGTCGTCACCAACGCTGTGGACGTGATAGTCGCCTCGTGCCGATGTCGTCCATGACTGCCACTCGTGTTGAAGTGCAGTTGTTTGTCGTGGGTAACGATTCGAAGGTTTCGAGCGTCGCCCCTGATTTTGCCATTTTTCGGCCGTTCCCGTCACAGTTTTAGCGCGTCGACGGACTAGGCGAGATCAGTGCGGCGAGGTGAGTAAAACCCCTTCGGTCGAATGTTCGTCCGATTCCGGCAAAACCCTTATCAGAGCTACGCTATTTTCCGACCACCTTGTGTCTTTTGGATTCGGTGCCAAAGGTGTCTCCATTGACCGCTCCGGCAATCGTCCAGCGACCAGATTCGTTTAGGGTAAGTGGACCGGTTTAATTACGGTCTAACCCGGTTTGAACCGACCCAACCCGGTCTGAGCCCAAACCCGAATGGATACCAGACCCATCTGCCTGAACCGTCCGCCCTACCCGTTAACCCGTTGACCGAGTCAACTCAGTGAGTCAACTCGCCCGAGTTGACCAGGGGCGTCAGCATTGACTTTGACCACTAACGTCAGCATGATGTCAGCGTTGACTTTGACTTTGTCCTAAAAGTCAAATTTTTTGAAAAGTCATATTTTATGTTTGTCGACATCTTGAGTCCGTTTTTGAAGCCCGTTTCACAAAATTCTGACCCGAAAGCCTCCGAATTTGACCTTGAACCCGAACTTGTATATGTATTAATTATTCAATTAGGAGTATTGTGAATAAGGACTGAAATGGGAATTTGTGTAATTGAAGGTACTCATAGCTCCTTGAATACGAATTGTTGATAGACGTTGAATTCGGGTTAGAGTGCGATCGAATGAGGTTTCATGAATCGATCGATGTAGCTTGGAGTTAAGGTAATACACTACTACCTCTTGTATGCATTATGGAACATGTCAGTATCTGATAATTGACTGCATGATCATGTTAAGTATATGATAAATTTTGTTAAAGTCGCGTTGATTTCAGAAAAAGGGTAGTACTTAGGTAAGACTGGATTACTCGGATATGGGACTTGTAAGAACTTCTGATATCCAAGAAAAATTAATAAGACTGCTATACTCTAAATCCGATTATCTGTTAATGATCTAACTTGTAACATCCACTTTTCCGTCCTAGAATTTAATTCATAAAATTAAAATATTAATTTATTCCTTGAAAGTAATTAAGTTCATAATTAAGTAATTTATTCAATTTAGTCCTTGAATTTCTTTTAATTGGGAAACTATTGCACCAACTCGAATTAAAGGGAACAAGGCCTTCGAATTAAAGAATTAAGTCGAGTTGATGATTTAGTTGAACCTAAATTGATAATAACTTGATCAAAGTAATAAGATTAGAGAAATTAAAAATAATTAGAGAGGGTACATTTCCCTAGTGGAAATCAGACCAAAATGGAAGAAAGAAAGAAAGAGTTTGTGGAGGAAATTGATGACTAAATTAAAAAGAAAATAAAACTCAAAATTTGCATGTTAAAATTTGTTATTCCTTGGGGCTGCCCTTAGTAAAAAATTTATATTAGATATGTTAAGAAGGGCAATTAAGTAAAACCAAAATCTCATCAAACCCCCAAATTAAGGAAAATGTTTTCTCTCCATCATTCTCCTCTTTGTTGTCGTGTAACTTGAGAGAAAAGGGATGGGATGAAAGCTTGAGAACTCTGAAAATTGAGCTCTAATGGAGAAGGAAATGGCTTGCATGTTGAAAGATTTAAGCTAGGGTTAAGAAGAGTTAACTAGTGGTAGCAAATCCAAAGAAGTAAGTTCTCATTCCTTCTTCTAGTTGTTCGAATAAGTGCAAAAATCATGCATGCAAGTTTAAAATTGATTTAAACATGAAATTGTTAGAGTCATGGTGATTATGTTGAGTTGAGATAATGAAGTTTTTGAATAATTATTTGTGAAATGGTGAATTGATTAAAAGAGGATTGTTTTGAGGAAAGAATAGAAATTCATGATTGAATGAAAATTTGAAATAGTTAGGGACCAAACTGGAAAATTCTTATTAGAAAAAAGTTGAAGAGAAATGAAATTTTTATAAGGAACAAGTCTTGGATTGCTGGAAAAATGAATTCGAATGAGGAAATTTTAATTAGAATCAACATTGGGCATGTATTCGAAAATAATGGAATTAGGGACTGTTTTGAATAAAATCATTAATTGCAAGGACTTGAATTATATGAAATTTGACACTTAACTTAGAATTTAGAATTAGTGGATTATGTAAGAATGAATTTAGACTCTTGAATTGAAGTCGAAATGGCCTAAATTGGTGAATTTAGAAAGTTAGTACTCGAAACCTAAGAATAGGGCTGATCTGGAAAATTAGTAAAATTAAGGACTTGTCTGTTGATAATAAGAATTAATATGACTTAAAAATGTTGTGAAAAGATAGTATAAGCCATGTATTAAGTGAATTTAGAATTGGACTAAGGTAATTAGGTGAATTCAAAGCTAAATGTGTCCAATGAGTAAACTGTCCAAAAATCTTAAACCATAAGCTGTAACTTTGAAAATTCACCAAAAAATAGGATATAGGGTATTTTGAATTGAAATTTTTATGGTACAAACTTTGAAATGTCTAGTATCACTGGGAGAAAACGAAACTGAATTCCAGTATGTAAATTGGAAGTTATGGATTAAAGAAGTTGGGCAGTACAAACTGTCCAGGTTTGTTCAAAAGGTCATATTCAAGTAATAAACTGTATTAACTAGGAATAGATAAAAATATGAGATTTATATGGTTGAAAATCTGGGTTTAATATATTTCCAATGGTGTATGCTAAGTGAATTTTGGATTAGTAATTAAAAAGTTATGATCAAAATACTAACTGGTCCTCCAACTAATTCACTAGAAAAACAAATTTGAGGATTAATGTTTATAATTGTATTAAGGGAGTGAATGTAATTGAATTGCTCTATGATATGGTTTGTATTCATTTTGTGTAAAGTGTTAAGATCAAAATTGTGAGGAGTCTTTGGAGGAAGCTAAGATCGATCAATCAAGGTGGAGGAACAAGGGCATCCTAACCAAAGATCAAGCTTAAGGAGTTTGTGAGTGTAATTATATTAGGGTTGGGACTAGTGTCCTAACCACTTTGTTTATTTATGTAATTTATAATTTTGTGCATGAAATGGACTTAATTTATGATTGGTAACATGTTTAGTAAGAGAATGAGGTTAAAGGAAAATGGATGCATGAATTGGATCCTTGTTAATGCTTGAATGTATGAAAATGTGGACTGCCTTATGTGATCTATTTGTTATGTTGTATATGCATGAATTGGATCATTGTTAATGCTTGAATGTATGAATATGTGGACTGTCTTATGTGATCTATTTGTTATGTTGTATATGCATGAATTGGATCTTTTTTAATGCTTGAATGTATGAATATGTGGACTGCCTTATGTGATCTATTTGTTATGTTGTATATGCATGAATTTGATCTTTTTTAATGCTTGAATGTATGAATATGTGGACTTCCCTTATATGGTACTTTTGCTATGCTGAATATGCATGTAATTTCATGTGATGTTGTTGCCCATGTATGTTTTGATGCTAATCGAATGTGGCATGAAATTAATCAACATGATTTATGTGATTTGGTACAATTATATGATAGAATGAGCACGCAAATAGAATTATGCAATATGTATGTGCTAAATTAAATATGAATGATATCGTTGAAAAATGAATGATAAATTAATAAGAATAATAAGCCTTCGGTCGATTAGAGGTCTTAGATAGTACGGCATGCCTAGAGTCCGAGCTCTCTTGTTTGTTGCTTAGTGCAACCCTTGATTTGTTGCTTAGTGCAACCCCTGTTTAGTACCTTGTGTACTCTCCGAACTTGATGATTGAATGTGATCTTGCTTGGTGTTCAAGACACATTGATGCTATTGAGCATCCCTTGACTTGTTGCTTAGGCAACCCCTGTTTGGTACTTGGTACCCTCTTGATGACTTGATTATCTGATTCTTCTATTCTACCTATGGCAACTTAACTAAATTAAATGGAAATACGTAATTTTGGGAAGCTTATGAAATGGATAAATGGACTGATATTTGAATTGGCATGACATAATATGTATTTGATGGATGAATTTTGTGGACATTGGTCCTTTCGATTGTGATAAAGTGCATATGAGATGCTTGCAATGTTCGGATATAAGCAATGTGGGTAATGACCACTTTCGAATGAAATGAAAATGAAATGTGATACGTTTGAAAATTTTGACTTATGGTCAATGGTTGGTGACCCATTCGAATGACATGCTTAAAGATGATTTGTGATTTTGCTCATGACTAATTGATAATGCAATGTTAGAATTGGTATGATTTTTGGGTTATTTCGATTATGAAGCATGAGAATAAGCATGTTGGAAACTGAATTGTTGTATGGTTTTGGCTTAATTGAAAATGAAGCATGAGGATAAATTAATGTTAATTGAAATGTGTTCGAATATGATGCTATGAATGTTTGTATACGTGATGTATGAAGTCACTTGAGTTTGGTTTTGCTAAGCTTAGTTAGGTGTAAATTTTATGCTATCAACCATAGCTAAGTAAACTCAATGTTTGATCACATATAAATTCAAGAATGAATTAGCTTTAGCATTACCTCGCTAAGTACAATTTTGTACTTAACTCTCCTTTGTTTCCTTCTTCCCAATTAGCAGGGTAGCTTGGATCTAAAGCTAGCATCCGATCGGGACAAATTACATGACCAGAAATGTATGACCTTAGTCTTATTTTTAGACTCCTAGATGGTGGCTTCGAAGTTTGTTTAAGGGCTCGTTTCATTTTGTTTGGTCGTAGCTTAAGTTTACGTTGGTGTTTGAAGTTATATGATCCTTGATGTTTAGTTAGGAGGCTAAAATCATGTTTTGTTTTTAGTTTGAAAGCCTCATTCTTTTGTTGTAAATATGTAAGTCAAGCTAGTGGTTTTGCATTATTCTTTTTGTTGTACATAGTTGATAGCTTGTCATGGCTTAGGAGCATTTGATAACTCAATATTTTGTAATGAAATAGTTAATGGAAATCTGATATCATGATATATGAAATCGAACATGACTCGTATGCAATATTGATGTCTTAATTATTGGTATTGTTGGTGTAATTCGAAAACCACCTAGACTAATTTAATCAAGGTTTCGAATGGCATGGTAATGAATTGCTTAAGTATATCAGCATGTTTGATTTAATTATTATCAATGATATAAGGTATGGTGATTTAAAATTGATCCTTGATAATGACAATAAGAAAATTAAATTGGTTTGAAAATTGATAAGTTAGACTAAATGAAATTCTGTTTAGTCATGTATGTTTAGAAAAGTTTTTGTTAGCCCACTTTCCGCATGCGCATTAATACGGATTGCTTATTTAATAATGGATTCTTGTTTCATATTTTCTGTTCTGACTTTCTGATTTTCCGATTCCGGTAACGCTCCTCGCTCCTGGCCCGGGCGAGGGGTGTTACATTTTGTGGCATCAGAGCTTTTTAGGTTACATGTCCTTAAAACCTCGAATAAGCTTGTCATGCATCATTTAAAGCTTGTCATGCATCATTTAAATCATACATTGGATTTCTTGTAATTATTCTCCTAACTCTGATTTTGTTGAATCTGAATTAGAATGACCGAGACATGATTAGCTCGAGACGATGAAAGTCCTAGAGGATCCTCAAGTGAAGGGGATAGTGTCCGTATGAGAGAGAATCCTCATGTACAAGATAGTACTCGACCACAACTTCATGTACAACCTCAGACGAACACTGAGAATCCGACTGTCCAGAATGCTCAAAGAGACTATCTCTTGAGTATGAAAGAAATGTTCGATTAGCTTTTGACGAACATGAGACAAGAACAACCTACTCCGGTAGCTGCTGCCCTAGCAGCGCTCCTATCGAAAAGCTTGCTCAGCACCGAGCCTATACGTTCGCTGGTACTAGTGAAGAGAAACTGGAAGAAGCTGAGTATTGGTTAAAGAGAACTACTCAAATATTGACTAAGCAACTTCAGTACTCATATGAGAACAAGCTCGAATGCGTTGTTGCGTTACTTGCTGATGAAGCTTTGAGCTGGTGGGAAACTACGACACTAACCGCTCCAGCCGAATCTGTGAACTGGAAGTTCTTTGTAGAAGAATTTAAGAAGAAGTATATCAATGAACAATACTTGGCCGATCGAAGGAAGCGTTTCTTGTATCTGAAGCAAGCGGGCCGACCAATAGAGCAGTACGTGGCAGATTTCTATAAGTATTGCAAGTATGGCTCTGAGTACATCAAGACAGAGAAAGAAAAATGACGTATGTTCATTGACGGTCTGAATGATGAGCTGAGTCCGATGTTTACCGCCCTGGATATCATAGACTTCCAAACTCTGGTGAACCGAGCTATTGCTACGGAAGCCAAGTTTCGGGCCGCAAAAAAAGTGAAAAAGCGGTTACCGACACGATAAGAAACGCAAGGGTGATGACAAGCCTCATTGGAAGTCGAAGAAGTCTAAAAGTCAGAAAGAATGATCTTCTTCGTATAATCCAGCTCCTCGAAGTAATTTCACACCGAAGCCTCAGTCAGTGAATAGACTTGTTGTCCCGGTTATATTTGTAAATAGCACGGGAAATTCAGAAAGGGCTACAGTCTGTCAGCATTGTCAGAAACCACATTTCGTTCAGTGCCGAAAGCATGCCAACTTATGTTTTTCTTGTGTTAGAAGTGACCACTATATCAGAGACTGTCCGAAAGGACTGAATCTAGCTCCTACTCAAAACTCTGCTAATCCGAGTCATGTGCAATCCAATCGGAACAAGAATACTAGGCAAGCATAGTATGGGAATCAGGGTAGAGGCAGAAGCAATCAGTCGAAAGCCATCACTCATCAGGAATCACGAGCTCCAGCTCGAGTTTATCACATACGTGGCAATGATGAGGAAGAATCTCCGGATGTTATTGCGGGTACGGTCGAACTGAACCTTACTCTTGCCTATGCTTTAATTGATTCGGGATCAACTTATTCTTTTGTGTGTTCTTACTTGATTGACAAGTTACAAATAAAGCCTGAAATTGTTAAAATTGGGTTAATTGTTTCAAACCCTATAGGAGGTGACCTACCTATCAACCTAATCTGTAAGGATAGGCTTGTATCTATTCGGAATGTACCTTTTCCCTGTGACCTGTATGTTCTACCTAAATGTGAGTTTGACCTAGTATTATGTTTAGACTGGTTGGGTAGACATGAAGCCTGGATTGATTGTCAGAATAAAATATTGTACTTAAGGGGCTTATGGAAAGAGTCGATTCTGTTGATTGACAAGAAATCGACATCTATTTTTGCTACTATGGCTTTACAAGATGAATTAGATTTTGGTTTAACTGAAATGCCTATCGTATCTGAATTTGTTGATGTGTTTCCTGAGGAACTCCCTGGACTCCCTCCGATCCGAGAAGTTGAGTTCAAAATTGAAGTTCAGCCTGGAACAAATCCGGTGTCCATTACGCCCTATCGTATGGCACCTATTGAATTGCAAGAATTAAAGAAGCAAATTCAGGAATTAGAAGATAAGGGTTTCATTCGACCCAGCACTTCTCCCTGAGGTGCTCCAGCTTTATTTGTGAAAAAGAAAGACGGGACGATGCGACTTTGCATTGATTACCGGCAGTTGAAAAGAGTCACCATCAAAAACAAGTATCCACTGGCCCGATTTGAAGATCTGTTTGATCAGTTGAAGGGTGCTGGAGTGTTTTCTAAAATTGACATTTGTTCCAGTTATTATCAAATGAGGGTGAATGATGAAGATATACCTAAAACTGCTTTCAGAACTCGCTATGGTCATTACGAGTTTCTAGTGATGCCATTCGGGTTAACGAATGCCCCTGTTGCATTCATGGATCTGATAAATCGAGTATTCAAGTCTCATATTGACAAGTTTGTTGTCGTTTTCATCGACAATATTCTGGTATACTCTCATAACAAGGAAGAACATGCTCAACATCTTCGGATTGTACTTCAGACACTTCGAGAACATCAGTTGTTTGCTAAGTTCACTAAGTGTGAATTTTGGCTGTCAGAAGAGTCATTCCTCGGACATGTTATTTTAGCCGAAGGAATCAAGGTTGATTCTAAGAAAATTTATACAATTCTTGAATGGCGACCTCCGAACAATGTAAGTGAGGTCCGAAGTTTCCTTGGTTTAGCTGGGTATTACCGGAGATTTGTGAAAGGATTTTTGGTAATTGCTGCACCACTAACCAAATTTCTCAGAAAGAGTGAACCATTTAAGTGGTTCGAAAGACAACAAAGAAGTTTTGATCAGCTCAAACAAGCCTTGACTTGTGCTCCTGTTCTTATTCAGCCCAAGTCGGGAAAAGAATTTGTTATTTACAGTGATGCGTCACATTCCGGCCTTCGATGCATTCTGATGTAGAAAGGTAATGTGATTGCATACGCTCCTCGACAACTTAAGCCTCACGAGATGAATTATCCAACTCATGATCTTGAATTAGCAGTCATTGTGTTTGCGCTTAAAATCTGGCGGCATTATCTGTACGGTGAGAAGTGTAAGCTATTCACCGATCACAAAAGTCTGAAGTATTTGCTCACTCAGAAAGAATTGAATCTTAGACAAAGAAGGTGGTTAGAATTACTCAAAGATTATGATATGATCATCGATTATCATCCTGGAAAGGCTAACGTGGTTGCAGATGCTTTGAGTCGAAAACCGAACCTCGGTAAGTCTTTTAAAATTCTCAAAATCTAAAAATGTTCAATCTTGGAAAATTACTAAACCATTCAAATAGTACCTTGCTTCTTAAGTAATGTATTTGATTTGTTTATTCATAGCTTCTCTGGCCATCAATGCTCATTTCCGACTATATAAAGCTCGGAATTATCTGAATGAACTCCAGGTTCAATCTGTTCTGATTTCTAGAATCAAAGAACTCCAACAAGTTGATCCAGAACCTCAGAAAATCTTGTCTAAGCTTGAGTCTAATCTCGACTTCTCTGTCAAGTTAAACGGTCTTCTATATTTCAGAGATCGTATTTGCGTACCAAATAACAAGGAATTGCAAGCTGAAATTCTGTAAGAAGCACATCAAAGTTATTTTTCAATCCACCTTGGATCTGTTAAGATGTACAAGGATCTCAATCCCTTGTATTGGTGGTATGGAATGAAATTGGCTATCAATGACTTTGTATCAATGTGTCTGAACTGTCAACGGGTCAAAGCCGAACATCGTGCTCCTACTGGATTACTTCAACCTCTTGAATTTCCACAATGGAAATGGGAACGGATTACGATGGATTTTGTGACCGGTCTTCCTTGCTCTCCAAGAAAGTATGATGCTATTTGGGTGATCGTTGATCGTTTCACCAAATCAGCACATTTCATTCCGGTGCGGATGAATTTTAGTCTTGAGGACTTGGCAGATTTGTATATTCGGGAATTTATCCGTTTACACGGAGTTCCGACTTCAATAGTTTTAGATCGAGATCCTCGATTTACAGCTCGATTCTAGAAAACGCTACACAAGGCTCTTGGAACTAAACTGAATGTTAGCACAACTTTTCATCCTCAAAGCGATGGACAATCCGAACGAGTAATTCAAATTCTTGAAGATATGCTTAGAGCTTGTATTATCGATTTCGGTAAGAATTGGGAGAAATCGCTACCATTAATAGAGTTGCATATAATAACAGCTACCAGACTTCTATTCAGATGGCTCCTTTTGAAGCACTGTATGGAAGAAAATGTTGAACGCCTTTGTGCTAGTCTGAACTCGGAGATAATAAAGTGTTAGGACCTCAACTGCTTCAAGAAACTGAAGACAAGTTCAAATTATTCATTCTCGATTAAAACAAGCTTTTGATCGGCAGAAGTCATACGCTGATCTGAAGCGTAGGGACATTCAATATGAGATCGGAGATAAAGTATTTCTTAACGTTTCTCCGTGGAAGAAAGTTTTCCGATTCGGCAAAAAGGGAAAGCTTAGTCCTCGTTTCATTGGATCGCTCGAAGTATCCGAGAGAATTGGTCATGTAGCTTATCGACTCGCACTACCTCCTGAATTCGATAAGATTCATAATGTCTTTCATGTTTCTATGTTAAGACGTTATCGATCTGATCCGTCTCACATCCTTGAACTAGAAGAAGTTGAACTCAATCCCGACCTTTCTTATGAAGAGGAACCTATTTAGATTCTTGATCGGGAGGTTAAAATGTTTCGTAATAAGAACGTCCCTCTTATTAAAATTCTCTAGAAGAATCATCACGTTAAAGAAGCAACGTGGGAACCCGAGGATACGATGCGAAAGCAATATCCTCATCTGTTCAGTTCAGGTAAGAATTCAAGGACGAATTCTTTCTTTAAGGATGAGGGAATAGTAACATCCATCTTTCCGTCCTAGAATTTAATTCATAAAATTAAAATATTAATTTATTCCTTGAAAGCAATTAAGCTCATAATTAAGTAATTTATTCAATTTAGTCCTTGAATTTCTTTTAATTAGGCAATTATTGCACCAACTCGAATTAAAGGGAACAAGGCCTTCGAATTAAATAATTAAGTCGAGTTGATGATTTAGTTGAACGTAAATTGATAATAACTTGATCAAAGTAATAAGATTAGAGAAATTAAAAATAATTAGAGAGGGTACATTTCCCTAGTGGAAGTCAGACCAAAATGGAAGAAAGAAAGAAAGAGTTTGTGGAGGAAATTGATGACTAAATTAAAAAGAAAATAAAACTCAAAATTTGCATGTTAAAATTTTTTATTCCTTGGGGCTGCCCTAAGTAAAAAGTTTATATTAGATATGTTAAGAAGGGTAATTAAGTAAAACCAAAATCTCATCAAATCCCCCAAATTAAGGAAAGTGTTTTCTCTCCATCATTCTCCTCTTTGTTGCCGTGTAACTTGAAAGAAAAGGGAGGGGATGAAAGCTTGAAAACTCTAAAAATTGAGCTCTAATGGAGAAGGAAATGGGTTGCATGTTGAAGGATTTAAACTAGGATTAAGAAGAGTTAACTAGTGGTAGCAAAGCCAAAGAAGTAAGTTCTCATTCCTTCTTCTAGTTGTTCGAATAAGTGCAAAAATCATGCATGAAAGTTTAAAATTGATTTAAACATGAAATTGTTAGAGTCATGGTGATTATGTTGAGTTGAGATAATGAAGTTTTTGAATAATTATTTGTGAAATGGTGAATTGATTAAAAGAGGACTGTTTTGAGGAAATAATAGAAATTCATGATTGAATGAAAAATTGAAATAGTTAGGGACCAAAATGGAAAATTCATATTAGGACAAATTTGAAGAGAAATGAAATTTCTATAAGGAACAAGTGTTGGATTGCTGGAAAAATGAATTCGAAAATAATGGAATTAGGGACTGTTTTGAATAAAATCATTAATTGAAAGGACTTGAATTATATGAAATTTGACACTTAACTCATAATTTAAAATTAGGGGATTATGTAAGAATGAATTTAGACTCTTGAATTGAAGTCGAAATGGCCTAAATTGGTGAATTTAGGAAGTTAGTACTCGAAACCTAAGAATAGGGTTGATCTGGAAAATTAGTAAAATTGAGGACTTGTCTGTTGATAATAAGAATTAATATGGACTTAAAAATGTTGTAAAAAGATATTATAAGCCATGTATTAAGTGAATTTAGAATTGGACTAAGGTAATTAGGTGAATTCAAAGCTAAATGTGTCCAATGAGTAAACTGTCTAGAAAACTTAAACCATAAGTTGTAACTTTGGAAATTCAGCAAAAATAGGATATAGGGTATTTTGAATTAAAATTTTTATGGTACAAACTTTGAAATATATAGTATCACCGGGATAAAACGATACCGAATTCCAGTATGTAAATTGGAAGTTATGGATTAAAGAAGTTGGGCAGTACAAACTGTCCAGGTTTGTTGAAAAGGTCATATTCAAGTAATAAACTGTATTAACTCAGAATAGATAAAAATATGAGGTTTATATGGTTGAAAAGATTAGTTTAATATCTTTCTAATGGTGTATGATAAGTGAATTTTGGATTAGTAATTAAGAAGTTATGATCAAAATACTAACTGCTTCTCCAACTAATTCACTAGAAAAACATATTTGATGATTAATGTTTATAATTGTATTAAGGGAGTGAATGTAATTGAATTGCTCTATGATATGGTTCGTATTCATTTTTTGTTGAGTGTTAAGATCAAAATTGTGAGGAGTCTTTGGAGGAAGCTAAGATCGATCAATCAAGGAGGAGGAACAAAGGTATCCTAACCAAAGATCAAGCTTAAGGAGTTTGTGAGTGTAATTATATTAGGGTTGGGACTAGTGTCCTAACCACTTTGTTTATTTATGTAATTTATAATTTTGTGCATGAAATGGACTTAATTTATGATTGGTAACATGTTTAGTAAGGGAAGGAGGTTAAAGGAAAATGGATGCATGAATTGGATCCTTGTTAATGCTTGAATGTATGAAAATGTAGACTGCCTTATGTGATCTATTTGTTATGTTGTATATGCATGAATTGGATCCTTGTTAATGCTTGAATGTATGAATATGTGGACTGCCTTATGTGATCTATTTGTTATGTTGTATATGTATGAATTGGATCTTTGTTAATGCTTGAATGCATGAATATGTGGAGTGCCTTATGTGATCTATTTGTTATGTTGTATATGCATGAATTGGATCTTTGTTAATGCTTGAATGTATGAATATGTGGACTGCCCTTATATGGTACTTTTGCTATGCTGAATATGCATGTAATTTCATGTGATGTTGTTGCCCATGTATGTTTTGATGCTATTCAAATGTGGCATGAAATTAATCAGCATGATTTATGTGATTTGGTACAATTATATGATAGAATGAGCATGCAAATCTAATTATGCAATATGTATGTGCTAAATTAAATATGAATGATATCGTTGAAAAATGAATGATAAATTAATAAGAATAATAAGCCCTCGGTCGATTAGAGGTCTTAGATAGTACGGCATGCCTAGAGTCCGAGCTCTCTTGTTTGTTGCTTAGTGCAACCCTTGATTTGTTGCTTAGTGCAACCCCTGTTTAGTACCTTGTGTACTCTCCGAACTTGATGATTGAATGTGATCTTGCTTAGTGTTCAAGACACATTGATGCTATTGAGCATCCCTTGACTTCTTGCTTAGGCAACCCCTATTTGGTACTTGGTACCCTCTTGATGACTTGATTATCTGATTCTTCTATTCTACCTAGGGCAACTTAACTAAATTAAATGGAAATACGTAATTATGGGAAGCTTATGAAATGGATAAATGGATTGATATTTGAATTGGCATGACATGATATGTATTTGATGGATGAATTTTGTGGACATTGGTCCTTTCGACTGTGATAAAATGCATATGAGATGCTTGCAATGTTCGAATATAAGCAATGTGGGCAATGGCCCCTTTCGAATGAAATGAAAATGAAATGTGATACGTTTGAAAATTTTGACTTATGGTCAATGGTTGGTGACCCATTCGAATGACATGCTTAAAGATAATTTGTGATTTTGCTCATGACTAATTGATAATGCAATGTTAGAATTGGTATGATTTTTGGGTTATTTCGATTATGAAGCATGGGAATAATCATGTTGGAATCTGAATTATTGTATGGTTTTGGCTGAATCGAAAATGAAGCATGAGGATAAATTAATGTTAATTGAAATGTGTTCGAATATGATGCTATGAATGTTTGTATACGTGATGTATGAAGTCACTTGAGTTTGGTTTTGCTAAGCTTAGTTAGGTGTAAATTTTATGCTATCAACCCTAGCTAAGTAAACTCAATGTTTGATCACATATAAATTTAAGAATGAATTAGCTTTAGCATTACCTCGCTAAGTAAAATTTTGTACTTAAAGCTCCTTTGTTTCTTTCTTCCCAACTAGCAGGGTAGCTTGGATCTAAAGCTAGCATCCGATCGGGACAAATTACAAGACCAGAAATGTATGATCTTAGTCTTATTTTTAGACTCCTAGATGGTGGCTTCGAAGTTTGTTTAAGGGCTCGTTTCATTTTGTTAGGTCATAGCTTAAGTTTACGTTGGTGTTTGAAGTTATATGATCCTTGATGTTTAGTTAGGAGGCTAAAATCATGTTTTGTTTTTAGTTCGAAAGCCTCATTCTTTTGTTGTAAATATGTAAGTCAAGCTAGTGGTCTTGCATTATTCTTTTTGTTGTACATAGTTGATAGCTTGGCATGGCTTAGGAGTATTTGATAACTCGATATTTTGTAATGAAATAGTTAATGGAAATCTGATATCATGGTCTATGAAATCGAACATGACTCGTATGTAATATTGATGTCTTAATTATTGGTAATGTTGGTGTAATTCGAAAACCACCTAGACTAATTTAATCACGGTTTTGAATGGCATGGTAATGAACTGCTTAAGTATATCGGCATGTTTGATTTAATTATTATCAATGAAATAAGGTATGGTGATTTAAAATTGATCCTTGATAATGACAATAAGAAAATTAAATTGGTTTGAAAATTGATAAGTTAGACTAAATGAAATTCTGTTTAGTCATGTATGTTTAGAAAAGTTTTTGTTAGCCCATTTTCCACATGCGCATTAATACGGATTGCTTATTTAAGAATGGATTCTTGTTTCATATTTTCTGTTCTGACTTTCTGATTTTCCGTTTACGGTTCTGGTAACGCTCCTCGCTCCTGACCCGGGCGAGGGGTGTTACATAACTTCTGAAATGCTTCGTTACAAAATTGCGGAAACGCCCTTGAGGCACAAAGACAAAAATACCCCTGACAGCAAAATAATCTGGGAATCTACACCAAATTTGGTTAAGTAGCTTGCTTATTCATCTAAAAACCTCGAGTTGCTTGAAAAGTTATGGATCAAAGCTTAAATCTTCGAATTGTAGAGTACTTGGATTGTATTGAACCCTACTTAATCTATGAAAATAACTCACAAAAATATATATATGTATATTCGTATATCTGAACTAATCAAAGTGGCATAAAGTATCGGACTGGCCGGCTTGACCAAAGAGGATTGAAAACATCGAAAAGGCTGAATTGATCAGACTGAATGTAATGATTAGATGACCAAAATATCCTCGGATTGTAGATTGAAGTAATTTGAGGTTTTATGCAGTTTAAGTTTTTGGTTGAATTTTACGAGTTTTAAATCGATCTTGGAAAAAATAAAATGATAAAGTGGTATGAGACAATGAGACAAGTTTGTTGTGTCTTAAATGGTCGAAGATGATGCCAAAGAATGGTTATTTCGGTGTTGTCGTGACAAAATGGATGAAATTGTAAAACTTCCATCCTTCAGGAAAAAGATAAAATAAAAAAGAAATAAAAAAGGAAACTATGTGGATGACATGTGGCTCATGTGCTAGCAAAATTTAGTACATATCAGCACATGGCTGCCATGTCACCCTTCCATTTATGATTTAACACTTGAGTGACCAAAATAAGAACAAATCAAAATCTTAGTGATTAATTTGAAATTTTTTAAACTTGAGTGACTATAAGAAGAGTGAGAAGAATTGTTGATGGATGAAATTTGTAATTTACCCTAAAATATTATGGAAATTTAATTTAGGGTAAATTATAAATTTCATCACTCAAATTTCTTCTCACTCATATTAAAATTTTTCAATTTAATCATTGAACTTTCAGTTTACTATTCTGGTCACTTTGTTGTTAAATATTTAGCAACATTATGAATGGGCATATATCTTTTAAAAATTATGAAATGACCCCAAAACTTTCTTTTATTTTTTTGTGTGAAAAAACCTTAATTTCAGATTCTCTTTGATTTCTCAATGATGGAGCATCTTCTTCCAAATCCCAACAATAAGGAGATGGAGAGTAAGGGAAAGTGTTGAGATGATCAAACAATGTCGATATGGCCAAGAGGAGGTGAATTAACTATTTAAAAAGTTAGGGAGCAAATTGGAAAAATTAAAAATGAAGACAGGGCAATTTAGAGTGGTTCAAGCTTAGAACAAGCTTTACATCCACTACCTTAGCTCCTACTAAGGATTTTCAACCAATTCACTATTGAATTCTTCCCATTTTCTAGGATTAGGAGGAAACCGTTACAAAGATCAAAGCTTTCTACCCAAAGCTTGATCAAAATCACTCAATAACAAGAAAAGATTGGCAAATAGAAAAATAAACCTCACAAGGTAATATATTTGCCTCAAAGTACAAGTTCTCTCAACTCAAATTTATAAAAGATGAATACAATGAAAAATCACTCAATTGGGTACAAGGGTTTGACTCTAATAGCTCAATATTGGATTGGATTTTTGCTTTGTTGTTGTTAACTTGTTCAATAGTTGTTACTATAGCTTTAATGGCCTGCTTTTATACCCCTTTATTGAATTCTAGTCGTTTGGGTGGTTGGCATCATCAATAGAGCCGTTGAGCTCTCTTTTTCCCACAATAAATGTAGTTCTGCATCACCCTGTTTCAAAACACTCGAGCCCGTGTCGATACATGTCTCAAAAAAGAAAGAGTTGTTGTGCATAATAAAGATGGTGTATCGAAACGCTCGAAGGTGTTCGAAACGGTTAGGGGCCGTATCAAAATGGCTATAGGTTGTATCGAAACGGTATTGCTCATAGTTTGAATATGTCAAAATATGTATCGAAACACCCAAGGGGTGTATCGAAACGAGTAACAAAATTTCAATTATTTTCATATTCCAATAACTAACAAGTAACGTCTATATCATTAAATGCTCAGATTTGAAAAATCTTAACCCCTGTATCGATACAGTTAAGGTCGTATGAAACGTTCAAAAACTAAATGCCTAGATGAAGGCTGTACTGAAACGGACAAGGTCGTATCGAAACACGAGTATTGAAACATGAACTTTCATATCGAAATAGAAATTTCCAATAAGCTCTTAAGTTCAAGCCATATCGAAACGCATGAGCGGTTTTGTAAAATTTGACTTTAGAATACTTAGAAAATTTTATGGGGTTTAAGTTTTGACTTTAAAACATTTTAAGTCTAAAATGTACATGTCAATTGTGAGTCTTTTTAGTACTTAAAAATTTATTTACTTTGCAATTTGGTCCTTAGACTATATGTTATATCAAAATCAAACATTGGTTTTACAATCTCTCCCTTTTTGATATAAAAAATAAAAGTAAATTTTTAAGTAAATTCCCCCTAAGTTTAAGCTAGGTTTTGAAAAGATTTTAAAAAAAAATAGCTTAACTCTTCTCCCCCATTTTGTTAGATCAAAATCATAATAATTCAATAAGAAAATAAGCAATATAAATCAAACAAATAACACTTCA
The DNA here is from genome assembly GCA_030270665.1 of Hibiscus trionum. Classification (NCBI taxonomy): domain Eukaryota; kingdom Viridiplantae; phylum Streptophyta; class Magnoliopsida; order Malvales; family Malvaceae; genus Hibiscus; species Hibiscus trionum. The sequence continues at coordinate 41,835,816 of BSYR01000035.1, read as the reverse complement.
TTAAGCATAAGAGCATAATAGTTCAAAGCAAATAGAAATCCAAACTTAAATCCTAAAAACATAATTCAAAAAACAAGAAATCAAAGCATAGGTCCTAAGGGGAATAACATAGATAGGTGCATAACAGGGAAATCCCAAATGAGATGATATGCAATGAGATGCAAAGGTCTATGGCTCGTCGTCATCTTCATCTTCATCATTGCTCCTTCGAAATTGCCTCCACTCTCCATAAAAGCTGGTAATGGAGATGTTCATCGATGTTTGTTGAGTTTCAACCGAAGTGAGGTGATTCTTAACACCAAGAACACACTCCTCCAAGGATGTGAAATGAGTGTAAATAGCGGCAAAACTGGAGGTCATGGAATTATCCAACGAAGCAATGTTGGTTTGCAAGCTCGTGAATTTCTCTTGTGAGGAAAGCTATGAGAGCTTCATTGTTGGGTGGAGCAACCTGAGCTTGAGGAGCCGCTTGAAGTTCGGGGGCCGCAACGTGAGGAGGATTCTTAACACGAACCCAATCTTCATCAATGTAGCAAAATTTGCAATGGAGAAGAGTTCTCTCATCAATGGGATCCTTGAGAGATTCCAGAAAATCAAAAGAGCAATTGATCCCCAATTTCGAGAACATATAACTCAAATCGGTTCCCTATGTAAATAAAGAGACAAGATCCAAGTTACGATTTGGACAAGATACACCATCTCGGAAAAGATGATTTGGCAAAGATTTGGTTGATGTTCCTCATGAAAGCAACGAAGCCAAAAGTCATCGACTTGGTGAATGTGTGAGAAATTTCCTCCGGATGGACGAAACCACCAAGAGATCATGAGGTTTAAAATGCGATCATGAGCATCAAGGACCATAATAGAGCCACCAAGATTATGTCCTAAAGAGTTTTCATCCGAAATACCCTCATCTTCAAACCCAAAAATATTGACTAAAGCTTGAGGATCAATCCGAAACTTCTTCCCCGTAATATAGGATTCTATGGCAATCACTTGAGAGCGATCGACATTGGAAATACACTGGGCATTGTGATAAAAGAGAAGAACCATGTTATGGTACAAAGTTCCGAGTAAGCTCAAAAAGGTCATGAAACTCCAACGCCTTAATAAATGAAGCTAACAAAATTTAAAATGTTCAAAATCCTAAAAGGGTATATAAGTCACACGCTCACGTTAGATTTGATGATCTTGGAAAAGTTTAAAGTTGTTGTGGGCTTCATTGGTTCGAATACTCTTTTGAAAAAAGAGAATGAGGTTGGGACGAGGGGATTCTTTATCGATGTTTGAACTTCCCCCAGCTTCATCAGTTCTTGATCTCTTTCTAGAACCCATATTCAAAATCTGAAAACAAATCAAGGTACAAAACACATGTATGCATGAATCAACCAAATTCAATCCAATAGAAAAATCTAATATTCAAGGTATTGATAAAAAGCTATACAATATAGTTTAAAAACATATACAAATATAAAAAGGATTTTTGGTAAAAGGAATTTCGGAAAACAATGTAGAAAAATATACGATATATTTTTTATATTCGAATAAAAAAATTGTTTTGAAAGAATTTTTACAAAATCTTCAAACCCATACTATACATATGTTTTATATACAAAAATTACTTTAAAACAATATAGAATTTGAAACGAAATTGAAAAGAAAAAGGAAAGAGTTTTATATCTTTAGATGAGATTATGGATGAATGGATGATAATGCACCAAATTGATGAACTTTCTTATACTTGATTTGATAAACAAAAGCCCTCAAATATTTGTGTGGAAAACAAAGGAATTTGATGGGTATTTATCGGAGAAACATCTAGGGTTAGGGTTTTGAAAGAGTTTGTATTTAATTAAAGTTGGTTGGAAGTTGGAAACCCTTTTTAATGACTTATTTAGGTTGTTGTGGCTACGCGTATCGATGCGCTACTTGTCGTATCAAAACATGTGTATCAGAACGCCTCAAAACTGTACCGAAATACGAGTCCGTATCAGTACAGGTATAAACCGTATCGAAACATGATCGATGCCTGCATCGAAACTCTTCCTAGCCGTTTCGATACAAATTTTGCCAGAAGCGAGTTTGGGTATCTTTCTAAGAGCCCATATCGAAACACCTTCATCTGTTTCGATACGCATGTGCCAAAAAATGCATTTTTTAACTGAATGGAGTTCAAAAATTTGGATTTTAATCAATCCTAAATGCATGTGTTTGATGAATGAGCAATGTTTATGGACTAAAACAAATACATACTCCCCATAGCAACAAACATAGATGCATCAAGAAGCAAAATTACATAAACATGATCATCATTCAAATTCAAGCAAAATTTTGGCACTTAAGGGCTTTAAAAGGTTAAGATAGGCTAGTTAGACCTAACTCTCTCCTAAAAGTCCAGAAACGATCTTTGTCTAATGGTTTTGTAAAGATATCTGCTAGTTGGTTTTAGGTATCAACATACTCTGGAACAAAATCATTCTTTAAGACATGATCCCTAATGAAATGATGTCTTATCTATATGTACTTGGTTCTAGAATGTTGGATGGGATTCTTAGTGAGACATATGGAACTAGTGTTGTCACACTTAAGGGGTATGGTACCTACATCAACTCCATAATCTAGAAGTTGTTGCTTCATCCAAAGGACTTGAGCACAACAACTTCCGGTCGATATGTATTCCGCTTCGGTGGTAGATAGAGCTACACTATTTTGTTTCTTAGAGAACCAAGAAATGAGCATACTACCTAGAAATTGGCAAGAGCCGGAGGTACTTTTCCTATCTATCTTACAACCCCCATAATTCACACCGGAATAAGCATGTAGGTTAAAAGAAAAGTCTCTGGGTTACCAAAGGACTAAACAAGATGTGTCTCTAAGGCATCTAAAGATCCTCTTAATGGCAATAAGGTGTGATTCTCTAGGACTAGCTTGGAACCTAGCACACAATCAAACACTAAACATAATGTTGGGTCTACTTGCGGTAAAGTAAAGCAAAGAACCAATCATTGAACGATAAAGCTTAGAATCAACACACTTACCTTCTTCATTTTTGTCAAGCTTAATTGATGAGCTCATTGGAGTGGCTTGAGGCTTCACATTCTCCAAGCCAAACTTCTTGAGCATATCATTGATGTACTTAGCTTGATTGATGAAAATGTCATCCTTTCTTTGCTTGATTTAGAGCCCCAAGAAGAATGAGAGCTCCCCCATCATGCTCATCTCAAACTCACATTGCATTAGCTTAGAAAATTCTTGGCAATAAAACTCATTAGTAGAACCAAAGATTATATCATCAACATAAATTTGTACTATTAAGATGTCATTGTCATTTCTTTTATCAAAAGTGTAGTGTCCACCTTGCTTTTTTCAACCACAAAGTTTGAAAGCTTTTCATACCAAGCTCTAGGAGCTTGTTTCAAACCATATAAAGCTTTAGTTAGTTTAAAAACATGGTTTGGAAAAATTGGATCTTCAAAACCGGGTGGTTGTTTAACATACACGTATTCATTAATAAAACCATTTAAAATGCACTTTTAACATCCATTTGAAAAGGCTTGAATTCATGCTAACATGTAAATGCAATAAGCATCCTAATTGCTTTCATTCTAGCTACGAGTGCATAGGTTTCATCAAAATTGATTCCCTCTTCTTGAGTATAACCTTGAGCAACAAGTCTAGGCTTATTCCTCACTATGTTACCACTCTCATCTAGTTTGTTTCTAAAGATCCATTTTGTTCATATAGTAGACTTCTTACTAAGCCTATTAACTAATGTCCAAACTTTACTCCTCTCAAATTGATTAAGCCCTTCTTGCATGGCCAATATCCAAAAATCATCTTTTAATGTTTCTTTGATATTTTTAGGCTCAATGCATGAAATGAATGCAACATTATTAAGCAATCTAAGAGAGAATCTAGTGGTTACCCCCTTGGATGTATCACCCAAGATTTCACCATCTTTGACATAGTTGAGTTCCCTTGGATAGCTTACTTCCTTTTCACCAAGATTCATGTCCTTCAAGGTTTCTATAAGAGGATCTTGTGCTTCTTCTTCTTTGGTTGGAACCTCATCCACCTTCGATAATTGTCCATCATCATTGGCTTCAATGATCCCTACATCATTATCATCACATGAATCCTTCTTCGGAATGAGGTTATCATCAAAAACCACATGTATAGACTCTTCTACAACTAAGGTTCTTTTGTTAAAAACTCGATAGGCTTTAGAGTTTAAAGAATAACCTAAGAAAATAACTTCATCATTTTTTGCATCAAATTTACCTAAATCATCTTTTCCATTGTTTAAAACAAAACGCTTGCATCCGAAAGGATGAAAATAGCTAATGTTAGGCTTCATTGATTTTAAAATCTCATAAGGGGTTTTCTTTAAAATTGACCTAATCATTACTCGATTTATGATATAACAAGCGATGTTTGTGGCTTTCGCCCAAAAATACTTAGGTAAATTGTTTTCACAAAGCATGGTTCTAGCCATTTCTTATAAAGTACGTTTTTCCTTTCAACTACCTTATTTTGTCGATGAGTGCGAGGTGTGGAAAAATTATGGCTAATACCATTAGTGTTACAAAAATCCTCAAAACCTAGATTTTGAAATTCCGTTCTATGGTCACTTCTAATATGAGAAATGTTTTGACCAAGGTTATTTTAAGTAATTTTTGAAAATGTGATGAATTTTTCTAAAGCCTCATCTTTTGTACTTAAAAAGAGAACTCAAGTGTATCTAGAGAAATCATCAACTAAAACATATGCATATGATTTTCCACCCAAGCTAGTTGTCCTAACAGGTCCAAAGAGATCCATATGGATCAATTGTAATACCCTACTAGTTGAAACATCATTAATGGATTTAAATGAAGTTCGTTTTTGTTTACCCTTAGCACAACCATCACAAATTTTATCTAAGGAAAATTTTAGCTTAGGTAAACCTCTAACTAGATTTCGGGAAACCAATTTCTCTAAAACATGTATACTAGCATGCCCTAGTTTCCTATGCCATAACCATGCATCATTTTCATTTTGAGCAACCAAACATGCATGAGATGTATGAATGTCATCTAAATACAACATTTATAATTTACCTATGTGATGACCAATGAGTATTATCTTATTTGTTTTAGTGTCCACAATTTTGCAACCATTAACATCAAAAAGAACATTAAAACCCTTATCACATAATTGACTAATGCTCAACAAGTTATGTTTTAGACCGTTGACATACAATACATTTTCAATGAGTATGGAAGAGTGATTACCAATGGAGCCTATTCCTTCAATATGCCCTTTAGAGTTGGCACCAAAAGTTACTACTCCACCACTTTTAGGCTTTAGTTCCAAGAATCTACTCTTGTCACCAGTCATATGTCTTGAGCATCCACTATCAAGGTACCATGTGTTTTGACTTGAAGCTTTGGCCTTATAGCAATGCTCCCCTACAAACAAAGAATTAAGTCTTGATTTTTGGTACCCAAATCATTTTGGGTCCATGAGTGTTAGCTCCCCAAAACTTGGTTCCCTAAGGAATCCAAGAAGAAATATCATCAATATTATTAGAAGTAATTAGTTCCTTAGGAACCTAAACACTCCTAATCTTTTTACCTCTAGAGGGACTTTGGAAGCCTCTTTGTTTAGGGTGACTAAAGTTTCTCTTCACATATTGGGTTTTTGATGAACTTCCTTTTTCAAAGTTATATTTCCCAATATTGCTTAGAGAAGCTTTAAGATCATTCACCTTCTTTTGGTGATGATCACTAATCTCGGAAAGAAGGTTGTTTAAATCAATGTTTTCTTTGTCAAAATAATTTAAATTGTCTTTTAAAGAACAAACCTTCTTTTCAAGGCTAGAGTTGGTTTTGGATACATAATCGTTTTGGTTTTTCAAATCAGAAATAGTTTTCTTGTTTTTCAAAATCGATTCTTTAAACTTTTCTACCAACTCATCATAAACCTCTTGTAACTCATCATATGTAAAATTAAAGTTAGGTGAGTTAGAGGTTACCTTAGGATCCTTCTCCAAAGCCTTGAAGCAAAGGTTGACAACTTTTTGCTCATCTTCATCGGATGATTCCTCATCACTCAAAGTAGCAACGTTGGCCTTGAACTTCTTCTTCTTCCCAAAGTTCTTCCTTTTGAGATGGGGATAATCGGTTCGTATATGCCCCGATTTCTTGCACTCATAACAAATAAGTTGATCTTTCTCTTCTTTTTTGTTCTTGTTCTTGAAGACTCCTTTTCGAATGAACTTTCTACCTCTATTGGACTTCATGAATCGAGTGAACCTTTTGGCTAACGTGACCATTTCCTCGTCTTCCTCCTCGCTTGAATCGATCTCTTCTTGTGAAGCTTTGAGAGCAATTCCCATCTTCTTCTTCTCTACCTCTTTCTTCTCTAATTTTTTCTCTTCTCTCTTCTTTTCTTCTTCTCTTCCTTTCTTCATGATCTCATGAGTAAGGAGAGATCTCACCAATGCATCGAGCTTCAATGTCTTCAAGTCTTTATCTTCGATGATGGCAGTTCTCTTCTCATCCCATAACTCGAGAAGAGAATAGAGAAGTTTTCGGACTAGCTTGTATTCGAGAATGATTTCACTGAAGCCCTTTAGACCATTGACAATGACCGAGAATCGATCAAACATTTGAGTGACGCTTTTATTTGACTCCATCTTGAAATTCTCGTAGCTTAGATTAAGGATTCTAATCTTGGTCTCCTTTACGTCGTTGGTACCCTCATAGGTGGTCTCTAGCTTGTCACACACCTCCTTTGCACTTGTACATGAAGACATCTTTGAGTACATGTCCGATCCAAGGTCACAAAAAAGCATGTGCAAGGCTTTTTCGTTGATTTGAAGCTTCTTCCAATCTTCATCGGACATCTCTACCTTGGATTTCAGAACAAGTCTACCTTCTTCACTTCTCTTCATTGGAATTGTTGGACCATCTTCCACTACATCCCATAGGAGGTAGTCATTAGACTTGATGAAGAGCCTCATCATGCTTTTCCAATAGAATAGTTATCCCCATTGAAATAGGGAGGTTTGGTGACCGATTGTGCCTCGTACAAGTTGGGGCCAGAGGTAAATGTCATGGCTTCACTTGTGTGCTGATCAATCTATCAAAGAACCGACTCAAGAGGATTGTAATCCTTCTAATAAGTTTAGCTCTGATACCAATTGTTGAGATGATCAAACAATGTCGATATGGCCAAGAGGTGGGGAATTGGCTATTTAAAAATTTAGGGTTGTTGCGTGTAAAAGTGTCTATCGCAATGTAGTGCAAGTGTACACGACGCAAGTAGTAAAGTGATACGTAAGTATCGGATATCGTCTCCACAGGGACTGGGCTAATAGCTTCACCTTGGGTTACTGCACGAGAGGAAAAGAAATAGTTTAAATTGTTGTCACAATATAATAAAGAATACTGATAATAAAAGAGTAGAGAATCAGGGTAAAGAGAATGGGCCGGTATTGAATTGCTCAGTAGTGTAGGTGTTGCAAAGTCTAGGAAACTCTGTTCTGTCGTTGTGCCTGTTGCGGCAGCACCTGTCGCGGCAGCGGTCTATTGGTTATCGCGGTAGCGATTACTCAACTATGTACTTCAAGCTTGGCAAGAATCCCTGCTGTGCCTTGGCATATCCCTAGGTCCAAGTCTGTCGATGAACACGTCTTTGATGATACCTCCCGACGTGAATCGAAGGATGAACACCGATGTTGTTGAATTCTTCTTTAGCCACTTAACCTCGTCCTATCCCTAGGTCCGAGATAGCTCAACCATAAACTGGAGAACCCGTACTTATTCCTTTCGTATACTTAACTCTCCCGATATTAAGTAAATAGATAATCTCGCAATGCTCTCCCAATGCTCTTGCAAGATGTTGAAAACCAGAATAAGCAAACTTGAAGTAATTTTATTGAACAGAAAAATTCCTAAAACAAATGCAATCCTTGCAACTACTTTACAAATCAACCCTTGGCCCTAGGAGAAGTTTAGAACATGGTGAGGAAGGGAAAACGGCTAGGGTTTTGGGAAGAAGGTTAGAGAGTATGATGATGATGTCCTCTCCTAGGTCGAATTACATGTCTTTATATAGGCCTTGGGTTCAAGTTTTCTAATATGGCAAGAATACAAGTTTAAATTAAAGTACAACTCTATTAATGACTAAATCTTCAGAGCATAAGTCTTTAATTCGTCCTTCCTTCTTGCTTGTTGTTTCTTCCTTGAACTTTGGGCTTGGCCTTCATTCTGATCTAGGGCTTGGAAAAATATAAAGGTGTTCCACGACAGATGGGCATAATTTTCTCTTTCTGTCGAGGCCCACTTCACTTCTTCCCTTCACTATCGATGTCTTCCTTGGCTGCCACGGCAGCGGCCATGGCAGCATCGTCCTTCACATCTGTACATCCAGTTCCAGCTTTGCTTCTTCTCTACTCAGCGTCTGCTTATCTACTGCCCTCCATCTGCTACATCAGCTACCTGCAAAAGCAACCAATTTTAGTAGAAACTGTGCCAATTGATATATTTGTGATGTATAACTGAAATCTAACCTAAATGCAATGAATTATGCTTGAATGCAGCAGAAATATGGGTTAAATATGGGGTAAAATATAAAACTTTTACACACTCAACACACCCCCAAACTCAAGTTTTTGCTTGCCCTCAAGCAATTCAGACCTAAAAAGAAAAATAAAAACTTTTTTCGTTTGGCTTAAAACAATGAACCTTCCATTTCCTGCCATTTCATTCCCTATTGTAAGCAATACCTTGTCGGATAATTCAGGATTCATTCGGAACCATGCTATAATTCTCGTGTAGTGTGTGCATGCTTTGTGAAAAATTATATGCCTAGACTCACTTAGCTTACTAGAATAGCTGAAACTTCTAACTTGAATTTTTATGCCAATTTTCATCTTTTTGGAGGCAATTCTTAGGCTCCTTTAGTTTTTATTCAGACTCGATTCTATTTCTCAAGCTTAAGTTTGACTAGAGCCGTTTTCGGACACCTCCAGCTAACTTCCTAGAGCCGGTTTCGGGCACCTCTAGGTGTAAGAGTCTATTTTTCTTAACTTCTTTTCCTAGAGCCAGTGTTAGGCACCTCTAGGGGCTATTCAAGTATTAAGCTTTTACCTATTCTAGTTTACCAGTAAAGTTCTAGATAGTATAAAATTCACAAATGGTGTTTTGAGATTTCAGAACTATAGCAAGGCTCTAAACTGCTCCTAAAACTATCCTAAAGGCACTGCCACGACAGAGGTTGTCACGGCAGGTAAGTTCAGTTCAAAGACTTAAGCCAAATTTTCATTTTTTTAAGCAAAAATAAACTAAGTAAAAGACACAGTTTTTAAACTTAAAAAGACTCCATTAATGGAGGGATGCCACCCTCAAACTCGAGGGTTGCATTGCCCTCAATGCAAATGACAGATAAGGAAAATAAAAAAGTACATCACAAAATATAAAAAGACAGACATCAATAAAAGATAAGAAACTTAAAATTTAGGCATTTTCGTCGCCGCTGCTACTGCTGCTGCTGAGCTGGATCTGCCGGCGGGCAGTGACTTTCTTTGCTGGTGCTGACAGACGGATGGGGGAGGCAGAAGTATTCTTGGTTTTGGCCTCCCTTGGGGGTTGGATACGGGTAGGAGAGATATGAGGTGGTTTCTCTACTACCTGAACTTCCTCGGAGCTGCTGCTACTGCCGCTGTCAGATTTTTCTTTGTCAGCTACTGTTTTCTGCCGCTTCTCTGGTGTGAACTCCTTGGACAAGTTCCTCTTGACAAAGGGCTCGTTATCGGTTTCCACCCAGATTGAGGAAGAGGAGAATCCTACTATATAGGCGTCGAGTTCAGCCGAAGGCATCTTCCTCTTGGTTCCTCTGGCAGAAGTGTCGGCTGTGCGCCTGCCGCCTGCAGCTGTTGTGGCAGGGGTCGGTGTGGATGCAACAGATGGCGTTTTGGGTGTGGCAGCAGGTGTAGGGGTATGGGCAGGGGTGGGGCAGCAAAATATTGATTGGGGAAAGTAGGGAACAGATCATCTGGATAATTTAAAGAAGTGTGGATGAAATGTACCGTGGCAGTGGTGAAGTCTCAGATGAAGCTCATGAGGCCGAGCTGTCGTTCCTCCATTTTTTGTATGGCATTAAGGATCTGTGAGGAGGTATCGGCTGGAGGAGCTGCTGCTGTAGGCTGCTTGGGTTCTGTGGCAGTAGGCTCGGTGTCTGTGGGCTCGGTCGGTTCAGCTGCTGTGGCAGTAGGGTCGAAAGACGACAGTGGCGTGGCAGCAGTGAGTTCCATCAGGCTAAGTATGTTTATGTATGTCCAGCCTTTCCATCGAACTCGTAAGTCGTCGGCTGTCTCTGGTACATTGTGGCCGCGGTAGAGGGCAGTGATGAGATATGGGTAGAAGAGTGGTCCGGTCGGTCGGTATGCACAATCCAAGATGCCCTCTCGGACATATCTGCCAACGTTAATCGGCCTCTCATGCAATATGGAATGGATGAGGGCTAACCTGGGTTGGTCGACTGTTGTATTGTGAGAGGATGGCATAATTCGCTTTTTGATGAAAGCGTTCCAAAGCTTTGCCTCCAGGGTTAGTTGGACTCTCTTCACCGTCCTTGGGTTTTTCGGATCTGTGTTCCACTCGGTACCCTTGTCCGTGAGTTCTGCCATCATAGAGTCGTAGTCGACAGGCTCTAGACTCTCGAGAAAATGTTGGTGGCCATCGTCATTTCTGCCCACATAGAATCCGAAGAGAGTGTTGATATACTCGGGCTCGATCGGTACCTCTTTTCCTCGTACGGTGACTGATGTCGTGTTCCTGCTGCCGATGGCAGCATAAAAGTCTCGGACAAGAGACACATTCATCTCCTCTGGCTGCTCCGTGAATATCTGCCACTTCAGGGCTCTGATTTTACTGGCTATGAATGGTTGCAGCCCCAGGTTCCCTGTTTTGGAAGTGTAAATAAAACCTTTTTCTTCCCACATATCACGGATCTGGAAGGGTCGTGGAGTTGATGCTGCTGGAGCAGATCCTGAGGCAGCACTTCGGCAGGTGTTTCTAGAAGACATGTTGCAAGGACTGTGGAAGAAAATAAAAGCAAATAAAAATTCTAGAGAAAGCAAGTAGAAAGAGTAGAAGTGAGTGAAAAATGAATAGTAAAATAGGGTTTATATAGAGGGGGAGTTTGCTGCCCGTTGGAGCTGTAACGGCAGGCGCGAATAACGGGGCCAGCTGTTACGCGGTTTCTGACGTGTCTGTCACGCGTTTCTGTGTCTGCTGCGCGTCTGTTACGCGTTTTGCGTGTCTGCCGCGACAGCGTGTTGATAGGCTGGATTTTCCGTGTCTGCCGCAGCAGCTGTAACGGCAGGCTCCTAAGTTGGGCTTTTTGGGCTGATGGAAAGATGGTGGGCTGGATTCACTTCTCCTCTTCTCCTTGTCTCCTTTATTTCCTGAAAATAATAAAAATAAAAACTTAAGTTCCTAAAAATAAAATAATTCTCATTACCTAATATATATATATAAATAATAATAATAATAATAATAATAATAATAATAAAACTAGGTTAAATTAGGGATGCCAAGAGGGGCATCTCCTAAAGTAACCACTTCCTGCATTATTGGGGCTTCAGTCCCCTGATAGTGCTTCAGTCTTTGTCCATTGACTTTAAATTGGTGCCCGTCTTTTAGAGATCTGGTTGTTATGGCACCATGGGGAAAAACTTGCACCACTTGGAATGGGCCGGACCACCTAGACTTTAGCTTTCCTGGGAAGAGCTTCAACCTAGAATTGAACAACAACACAAGCTGCCCTGGGCAGAACTGTCGTGGCAGCAACTTCTTATCATGCCACTTATTTGTCTTATCTTTATAGATTCTTGCGTTGTCATAGGCCATTTCTCGAATTTCTTCTATCTCGTTCAAGTCCAACAGCCTTTTCTGTTCTGCCTTTTCCAAGTCCAAATTCACTGCCTTGATGGCCCAGTATGCTCTGTGCTCAATCTCGACAGGTAGATGGCAGGTTTTTCCATAAATCAGCCGGTAGGGTGACATTCCCAATGGAGTTTTGAATGTTGTTCTGTAGGCCCATAATGCATTGTTGAGGTGTAGAGACCAGTCCTTCCGAGTTGGCTTAACCATCTTTTCAAGGATGTTCTTAACCTCTTTGTTTGATATTTCAGCCTGTCCATTGGTCTGAGGGTGGTAAGCTGTTGCGATCCGATGTTTGACACCATACTTTTTCAAGGCAGCAGCTATAACCCTATTGTCGAAATGTCTCCCTTCATCACTGATGATCGCATTGGGGATACCAAATCTGGAAAAAAATGTTTTTATGTAAAAACCTTTGAACTGTCTTGGCATCGTTCTTTTGAGTAGCGATCGCTTCAACCCATTTGGACACATAATCTACTGCCAGGAGGATGTATAAGTTCCCGCATGAAGTTGGGAAGGGTCCCATAAAATCTATCCCCCAAACGTCGAAGATCTCGACTTCAAGAATGTTTTGCAGTGGCATCTCGTGTCTCCTTGAGATGTTTCCAGTCCTTTGACACTTGTCACAATTTTTGTAGAATGTTAGGGCATCCTTAAACAGTGACGGCCAGTAAAATCCAGACTGCAAAACTTTGGCAGCAGTTTTATTACCACCTAAGTGACCTCCATATTGTGAAGCATGGCAGTGATGTAGTATAGCTTCATGTTCATCTTGTGGTACACATCTCCTAATAACCTGATCTGCACAATATTTGAAAAGAAGAGGTTCGTCCCAATAATAATGCTTTACATCATTTTGGAACCTCTTCCTAGCTTGATAGTTAAGGTCAGGAGGGGTTATTTCGCTAACTAAATAATTAACGAAATCAGCATACCAGGGGAGTTCAGAAAACTTACATGCCGCCATGGCTGTCGCGACAGTGATTGTGGCAGTGAACAACTGCTCATCAGGGAAAGTCTCCAGTATGAGTGTCTCGTCTGCAGGGAGACTCTTTCCCTTCTCTAATCTTGACAAGTGATCTGCAACTTGATTCTATGTCCCTTTTTTGTCCTTGATTTCAAGGTCGAACTCTTGTAGTAACAGAATCCAACGTATCAGTCTAGGCTTTGTATCCTTTTTGGTGAACAAATACTTCAATGCAGAGTGGTCTGTGTGGACTATGACCTTCATTCCAAGTATATAAGAACGGAACTTGTCAATAGAGAACACCACAACTAACAGTTCCTTCTCTGTGGTGGTGTAGTTTACTTGGGCGTCGTTCAATGTTTTGCTGGCATAGTATATGACATGAAAGAGCTTATCTTTTCGCTGCCCAAGTGCTGCCCCGACAGAATAGTCACTAGCATCGCACATAATCTCGAATGGTAGTTTCCAATCTGGTGGTTGTACTATTGGGGCTGTTACCACCTTTTCTTTCAGAACCTTGAATGCCTCAGTACATTCAGCGTTGAAGTCGAAGGGTCGGTTCTGCTCTAAAAGATGGCATAAGGGTTTGGTGATCTTTGAAAAATTCGCGATGAACCTTCGATAAAAACCAGCATACCCTAAGAAACTTCTGATTCCCTTGACTGTGGTGGGTGGTGGCAGCTTTTCGATTACCTCGATCTTGGCTCTGTCGACTTCTATACCGCGGCAGCTTATTTTATGGCCTAGGACTATCCCTTCATCCACCATGAAGTGACACTTCTCCCAGTTCAATACCAAGTTTGCTTTCTCACATCTTTCGAGCACTTTCTGTAGGTTGCCTAGGCATCTTTCAAAATTGTCTCCAAAGACAGAAAAATCATCCATGAATATCTCCAAGAAGTCTTCCACCATATTAGAGAATATTGCCATCATGCACCTTTGAAAGGTCGCTGGTGCATTACACAGTCCAAATGGCATCCTCTGAAAAGCATAAGTATCGTATGGGCATGTGAACATCGTTTTCTCTTGATCTTCCGGTGCGATGGCTATTTGATTATAACCTGAGTAACCATCAAGAAAACAGTAGTACGGTTTACCCGCTAATCTATCAAGAATTTGATCAATAAAGGGCAAGGGAAAGTGGTCCTTCCGGGTAGCTTTGTTAAGCTTTCGGTAGTCCATACAAACCCTCCAACCGGTCACAGTCCTGGTTGGGATTAGCTCGTTTTCTTCGTTGGTTACCACGGTTATTCCTCCTTTCTTGGGAACGCATTGCACCAGGCTCACCCACTTGCTATCCGAGATGGCATAGATTATTCCAGCATCTAGCCATTTTATGATCTCCTTGCGTACCACCTCTCGCATAGCATCGTTCAGTCGTCTTTGTGCATCAATGGTTAGTTTATGATCATCCTCTAAGAGGATTTTATGCATGCATAGTGTCGGACTGATGCCTTGGATATCAGCTATCGTCCATCCAATAGCCTTTTTGTGCTGCTGCAGCATCCCTATCAGCTGCTGTTCTTGTTCCTGCATCAACTTGGAAGAGATGATTACGGGCAACGTATCATTTAAACCAAGGAAAACATATTTTAGCTGCCCTGGCAGGGGGCTTAAGATCTAGAACAGGGGGCTCTACAGTTGATGGCTTTTGGACTATATGTTCATCTGAGGTATAGTTTAAGGGCTCGAATAACTTACTTGGATAATTGCCTATCCAATTTACCTCATCCGAATCTTCAGTATCAGATGTATCAGATTCTGAGGAGCTGCTGTCATCGGTGTTGTCGTGACAGTCTTCTAAATGGCTGTCGAGGCAGTGACCAATTGTGATGTCGTGGCAGCCCGACCTAATGCAGGGTTGGTCAAAGGTAATTTCAGTGATGGCCTTGCACTCTTCTCCTACATCAGCATGTTTTATTGCCTGGAGAACGTTCAGTTTGATCTCTTGATCATTTACTCTCATAGTGAGTTCTCTTTTTTCCACATCAATCAGTGATCTTCATGTGGCTAAGAAGGGTAGCCCTAGGATGATTGGTGCGTTTTCATCTGCTTCACAATCTAAAACAAGAAAGTCAGCAGGAAATATAAATTTATCCACTCTTACCAGAATATCTTCAATTTTTCCTTCTGGATGAACGTAAGAGCGGTCTGCCAGCTGCAGTACTACTGTTGTGGGCCGAGCTTTTCCAATACCTAATTTCTAAAAAACAGATTTGGGCATTAAATTTATACTAGCACCAAGATCACAAAGTGTCTTACCCACAAATTTATCTCCGATTATGCATGGTATGATGAAGCTCCCAGGATCCTTCTGCTTCTGGGGTGGATGCTTGTGCAGAATACTCATGCATCATTTCTCTCATTTTAACCGTTTCAAATGCCCCAAGTCTGAATTTCTTCGACATGGAATCCTTGAGAAATTTGGCATAACCAGGTATTTCCCTAACAGCATCTAACAGTGGAATATTGATATGGACATGCTTAAAAATATCATAGATCTTCTTAAGCTGGGATTCTTGCTTCAATTTCTGTAACCACTAAGGGAAAGGAGGTGGGGGATGGTAATTAGCAATACGTCATTCCCACTGCATTCGGATCTGAGGAGGCTTAGATTATTCGTCCTTCTCCTCTGTCTCTTCTACTGTCGTGACAGGTTCATTGGCAGCAGGCTGTTTGTCTACTGCTGGGGCAGCTTTCTCGGCAACAGACTCCAAGGCTGGTTCTTTAACTGATTCGGCTTCCTTCTCTGGCCCCGGTAATTTCTTCTCACTTCTAGTAGTGATGGCTTTACACTGCTCATGTGTGGGTTGTCTAGCATTTTCAGTATCGCTAGGAAATCCTCCATTCTGCCTCGGTTTAATATGCTGGGAAACCGGACCCATCTGTGTCTCCAATGATTTCAGAGTAGCTTCGTGGTTAGTCATCCGCAACTCTGTTTTATCCATGAATGTCTCATTCTTCTTGACGAAGTGATTCATGTTCTAATGTAAGTTCCTGTTTGAGACATAAACTTAGCTAGGGTCTGCTCCAGTATACTAGTCGTGGCAGGTGGTGGTTGTTGTTGCTGCTGCTGCGGTTGCTACCGAGTCATTAATCTAGGTCCTCCCTGATTCTAAGTGTTCTGTGCTTGAGGATTCCGGGCATTATTAGGGTTGCTCCAAGAGAACTTGGGATCCTTTCTCCAATTGGGATTATAGTTGTTGGAATTATAGTTCTGTTTGTTGTAGTTCCCAACATACATCCCTTCCTCTAGCTGTATCGGACATTCTTCTGAACTGTGATTCCCATCGCAAGTGTCGCATACCTCTTCAGCAGAGTAGACAGGTTGTGAATCTTCCTTCAGAAGCTTTTTCATTGCCTTAGTAAGATATGCCACTTGTGTTTTTAGAGAACTGTCGGCCTCATAATCTTTCACAGCTAGTACTCGTTTACCCCCTCTTCTTGCTGTAGGAAACTGTTCCTCGTTCTTCGCCAGATTTCTGAATACTGCCATTGCATCTTCAGGATCTTTGTCCAACAGTAGTCCATTTGCTGCTGAATCAATTCTCATACGAGTCTGTAAATTGGCAGCATTATAAAATTTAGTTACCTGGTTCCTACCAGGAAATCCATGCATCGAGCAGTTCCTCAAGATAGTGGTAAATCTGTCCCAAGCCTCGTGCATTGGCTCGTCATCTTCCTGTTGAAAAGTAGCAATTCCGTTACGTAATCGCTCAGATAAGTGTGAAGGATTAAAACGAGATAAAAATTCACGAGTTAAATCTGCCCAAGTTCGTATTGAACCCGGCGTTAGTTTATTCCACCAAGTTTTCGCCCTGTCCCTCAATGAATGAGGAAATAACCGAAGCCTCAGTATCTCCGGATTAACTCCTGGTAGTCTAAACGAACCACAGATTTCCTGGAACGTTTTCAGATGTTCCCAAGCATCCTCTGTAGCAGCACCACTAAATTGGCCAGCGTTGTTGATCATGTTGAACATAACAGGTTTCAGCTCAAAGTTTTCAATGTCTACATCTGGCAGGGTTGTTTCCAGTTCTACATGATCATTGAGCATGTAGTCTCGGCACGTCCGGCGTGCGGCAGCGACAGGTGGATCAGCAGCTTGGCTGTTCTCTCCATTCCCGACAGGATTATTATTATCCTGGGGGTTATCTTGGTCGTTCCTTCTTTCTTCGTGCCTTCCATTCACCATTTCTTTTAACTGTCCTTCTAGGTATTCGTTTCTCTCTACAAGGAACCAAACTCTTTTTCTGAGATTGCACGTACGTTCGATTTTAGGATCTAACTGGTGCTCAGGTTCTTTTCCTCGTTGAGATCTGCGCATAAGCAAACAAAAGACCTTGTGAAAGGTATAGGTTGAACAATCCAAGTAAAAACAGAAAAGTAAAGGAAGTGCAGTAAAAGATATTGTAAAGATATGTTGTCAGTCCCCGGCAGCGGCGCCAAAAACTTGTTGCGTGTAAAAGTGTCTATCGCAATGTAGTGCAAGTGTACACAACGCAAGTAGTAAACTGATACGTAAGTATCGGATATCGTCTCTATAGGGACTGGGCTAATAGCTTCACCTTGGGTTACTGCACGAGAGGAAAAGAAATAGTTTAAATTGTTGTCACGAGATAATAAAGAATACTGATAATAAAATAGTAGGGAAATCAGGGTAAAGAGAATGGGCCGGTATTGAATTGCTCAGTAGTGTAGGTGTTGCAAAGTCTAGGAAACTTTGTTCTGTCGTCGTGCCTGCTGCGGCAGCACCTGTCACGACAGCGGTCTGTTGGTTATCGCGGCAACGATTACTCAACTCTGTACTTTAAGCTTGGCAAGAATCCCTGCTGTGCCTTGGCCTATCCCTAGGTCCAAGTCTGTCGATGAACACGTCTTTGATGATACCTCCCGGCGTGAATCGAAGGATGAACACTGATGTTGTTGAATTCTTCTTTAGCCACTTAACCTCATCCTATCCCTAGGTCCGAGATAGCTCAACCATAAACTGGAGAACCCGTACTTATTCCTTTCGTATACTTAACTCTCTCGATATTAAGTAAATAGATAATCTCGCAATGCTCTCCCGGTGCTCTTGCAAGATGTTGAAAACTAGAATAAGCAAACTTGAAGTAATTTTATTGAACAGAAAAATTCCTAAAACAATTGCAATCCTTGCAACTACTTTACAAATCAACCCTTAGCCCTAGGGGAAGTTTAGAACATGGTGAGGAAGGGAAAACGGCTAGGGTTTTGGGAAGAAGGCTAGAGAGTATGATGATGATGTCCTCTCCTAGGTCGAATTACATGCCTTTATATAGGCCTTGGGTTCAAGTTTTCTAATATGGCAAGAATACAAGTTTAAATTAAAGTACAACTCTATTAATGACTAAATCTTCAGAGCATAAGTCTTTAATTCGTCCTTCCTTCTTGCTTGGAGTTTCTTCTTTGAACTTTGGGCTTGGCCTTCATTCTGATCTAGGGCTTGGAAAAATATAAGGGTGCTCCACGATAGATGGGCTTAATTTTCTCTTTCTGTCGAAGCCCACTTCACTTCACTTCTTCCCTTCACTATCGCTGTCGTCCTTGGCTGCCACGGCAGCGGCCATGGTAGCATCGTCCTTCACATCTGTACATCCAGTTCCAGCTTTGCTTCTTCTCTGCTCAGCGTCTGCTTTTCTACTGCCCTCCATCTGCTACAGCAGCTACCTGCAAAAGCAACCAATTTCAGTAGAAACTGTGCCAATTGATATATTTGTGATGTATAACTGAAATCTAACCTAAATGCAATGAATTATGCTTGAATGCAGTAGGAATATGGGTTAAATAGGGGGTAAAATATAGAACTTTTACACACTCAACAAGCAAATTGGCAAAATTAAAAATGAAGACAAGGCAATTTATAGTGGTCCAAGCTTAGAACAAGCTCTACATCCGCTACCTTAGCTCCCACTAAGGATTTTCAACCAATTCACTGTTGAATTCTTCTTCTTTTCTAGGATTAGGAGGAAACCGTTACAAAGATCAAAACTTTCTACCCAAAGCTTGATCAAAATCACTCAATAACAAGGAAAGATTGGCAAATAGAAAAATAAACCTCACAAGGTAATATATTTACCCCAAATTACAAGTTCTCTCAACCCAAATTGATAAAAGATGAATACAATGAAAAATCACTTAATTGGGTACAAGGGTTTGACTCTAATAGCTCAATAATGGATTGAATTTTTGCTTTGTTGTTGTACACTTGTTCAATAGTTGTTATTGTAGCTTTAATGGCTTGCTTTTATACCCCTTTATTAAATTCTAGCCGTTTGGGTGGATGGCATCATCAATAGAGCCATTGAGCTCTTTTTTTCCCACTATAAATGTAGTTATGCAACACCCTGTTTCAAAACACTCGGGCACGTATCGATACTTGTCTCAAAATAGAAAGAGTCGTTGTGCATAATAAAGATGGTGTATCGAAACGCTCGAAGGTGTATCGAAACGGTTAAGGGCCGTATCGAAACAGCTATAGGCTGTATCGAAACGGTATTACTCACAATTTGAATCTGTCAAAATGTGTATCGAAACACCCAATTGGTGTATCGAAACGAGTAACAAAATTTCAAATATTTTCAGATTCCAATAACTGACAAGTAACGTCTATATCATTAAATGCTCAGATTTGAAAAATCTTAACCCCCTGTATCGATACAATTAAGGTCATATGAAACATTGTTCAAAAACTAAATGCCTAGATGAAGGCTGTATCGAAATGTCAGTATCAAAACGGGAACTTTCGTATCAAAACAGAAATTTCCAGTAAGCTCTTAAGTTCAAGCTGTATCGAAACGCCAGGGGAGTATCGAAACACCTGAGCGATTTTGTGAAATTTAACTTTAGAATACTTAGAAAATTTTATGGGGTTTAAGTTTTGACTTTAAAATATTTTAAGTCTAAAATGTACTTGTCAATTGTGAGTCTTTTGAGTACTTAAAAATTTATTTACTTTACAATTTGTTCCTTAGACTATTTGTTATATCAAAATCAAACATTGGTTTTCCAAAAAGATTAATATATGTTGGTTCCATGTTGATCAAATGATGGATATTGTAGATCAGAGTAGTTTGGAGTTTTGCACATTCTAAGTTTTGAGTTAAGTTTTGCGAGTTCTAAAGTGATTTTGGAAAAAAAGAAATAAACCAATAAAGTGGTAGGAGATGATGAAACGAGTTTGTTGGCGTCTTGAATGGTCAAATAAGATGCCAGAGACTGATTAATTTAGCGTTATTGTGATAGAAAGATGAAACTGTAAAACTTTTGTCTTTGATGGGAAGAAGGTAAAATCAAAAAAGAAAGAAAATGGAATATGAAGTGGATGACATGTGGTTGTAATGCTAGCAAAAATTAGTACATGTCAGCACACGTGACTACCATGTCACCCTTTCCTTTTTTATTTAACTCTCGAATGACCAAAATATGAACAAATCAAAAGTTTAATGATTAACTTGAAAATTTGTAAACTTGAGTGCCCAAAATAGGAGTGAGAAGAAAATCAAAGTAATGAAATTCACAATTTACCCTTATATGTATCTCTTAAACAGATATAAACCATTTTTCATGAAAAAAATATGAAATACATGTCTTTCAAACTTCCGTCACATATGTGACATTATTCCAACCGCCACCCGTTTAAAAATAGTAATAAGTCTTTGTGATTCTTTAATTGACAAATTAAAGTATAACTTCAACATTAGTTAAAATTGAGAAACATTTTGATAAAAAAAACTGAGAAACATGAGTGCAGTACAAAGAGTTTGTTAAGAATTGAGTAAGAATTGAAAAAAATGAATCTGCGTGTTATCACTTCAAAAAAAAAAATAGTGAATGCGAGTTAAATGTTATCAAAATCAAAGTTTTAAAATGTTTATTATTTAAAATAGGCTTATTATGTGATATGTATATTGGGTAATAGGGGTGTTCATTCTCAGATATCGGATTCGATCCGAAATCTAGATATCTGAAATTTTGGATCGGTAAAATAACGATTCGTATTCGATTCGAAAAAATTAAATATCCAAATATGTGAATATCGGATATTCGATTATCTAAATATATAATTTTTTAATATTTTTCGAATTTGGCAATCGTATCTATAAAAATTTCGAAATTTTGAATATAACAAGCAACACATTGCCAAATATAACAAGATTCACATCAATAGAAATTTTAGTTTTTCGAATTTTAAGATATAACAAGCATCAAATTGTCCAATATAACAAGATTAACATCTATGAAAATTTCTTTTTTTAAATTTTAGAATATAACAAGCATCAAAATGTTAAATATAACAATATTTATATTCATGAAAGTTTGAATTTTCAGATATTTCAGATTATCGGATAATCTGAAATTTGAACTATTGTGATCCGTATCCGATCCGAAAAATAAAAACTAGATTAAGTACATAATTTAAAATTAAAAATCAAATCGGGTATCAAAATTTTCGAATCGGCCAGATTAGATATTTTTAAACACCACTAATGCGTAGATAGGGATAAATGGGTAAAAGGTCGTACCCACGACTGCCCACCACCAAAAGTAAATTTATTTGTGTCGCATTCTCGCTCTACCACCTATAAGATATTTAATTAACTTCGTCTAATTGGATGTGAAGTAGAGTGAATCTCGCAAAATCCGTTCGACACGATTTCACTTAAAATATCATTATACAATTAACTCAAATATCATAAAATCATTATACAAAAATTTTAGGGGTAGATCTGTGAAACCCCTAGAAGGGAACAATTGCATATTTTGGAGAAAATTTATATTATCGTGTAAAAGAATATATATATATATATATATATATATATATATATATATATTATTTTGAACCTATTTTTTAATTTCTAAATCGTCACTGAAATCTTTGTACCCATTTTGATCATATAGGACTAAAATGCATTTTACGATATACCATAGGGGTCCATATGTACTTTAACCAACCAAAAGGAGGAAAGAAAAAAAAAGGACACGTTGAAATGTAATATATAATAACTAGGGTTTCATTTGGTCCTTCTCTCTGTTCAGTCACAAAGCAGCAGCGGCCGCAGTGCAGGAGTCTCCCAACTCAGGTCACCTCCCTCTGCTATTCAATCTCTCCATCTTTTCTCTCTTTCAGTCTCGCTCTATTTACTTATATATACATAATGTGGAGGAAAGTTCAAAGAAAATACTCGTTTTCTCTGCTTTTCTATTCGTTTTAATTGCTATTTTTATAGATCTGAAAGAGAGAAAAAAACATGGGTTTGATTAGAGTTTTGATTTGTCATTGTTTCGTTTTGGTGGTGAAGGAGGGGAAGAATGTCTCACAGGAAGTTCGAGCACCCAAGGCATGGTTCCCTTGGATTTCTCCCAAGGAAACGAGCTTCTCGTCACAGAGGAAAAGGTATTTTTATCAATTTGTTAAATATATTGCAATTCTCCAGCACCATTAAACCCGATAGGTTTATAAACTTCATTATTATACCATATGTTATTTGAACTCGCTGCGTTACAGTTGGATATTTTATGTGTTTGAATGGGACGGAGTCAGGATTGAATTACGAGGACAAGTTGATTAACTTTGAAATGAATGGAGTAAACCTTAAAATTTTGCGAGTTAAAGATTTAATTCACTAATTTTAATTGACAGGTCCCTAAAACATAATAAACCGTGCAATTTTGGGAGGGATAATGACTTAATTGAAATGATTTCAAAACTACAAGCCACTTGAAAAGCAATTAAACCATCAAAGTTGGGGGTGCAATTGTCCCTCCCACCTCTTATGTGCATCTGTCCCTGGTGTTTGGTATCATATGTTTGAAATGATGATGTTTTTGATTGGTGCAGTGAAGGCATTCCCAAAGGATGATCCAAGCAAACCATGCAAGCTCACTGCCTTTTTGGGGTACAAGGCTGGTATGACACACATTGTCAGGGAGGTCGAAAAACCTGGATCCAGTAAGTTCATTTGATTATGAAGTTTGAGATACTGATAGATTTTCTTTGAAATTTATTTATAAATGCCTGCCTGAAGAAGCATAGCTTCTTTGGTTGTGTTGCATAATTTTCTTTTTGTGATTTTGAGTTTTAATTTATGTTGTTCAATTCTGTGTAGAGCTTCACAAGAAGGAGACTTGTGAAGCTGTTACAATCGTCGAAACCCCTCCTATGGTTATCGTTGGAGTTGTCGGTTATGTGAAGACGCCACGTGGCCTCCGCTCATTGAACACCGTATGGGCTCAGCATTTGAGTGAGGAGGTCAAACGTAGGTTCTACAAGCACTGGTGCAAGTCCAAGAAGAAGGCTTTCACCAAGTACTCAAAGCAGTATGAGAGTGAAGAAGGGAAGAAGAGCATCACGGCTCAGCTTGAGAAGATAAAGAAATATGCCACTGTTGTTAGGGTCTTAGCCCACACTCAGGTTATATTCTTATATTTTTCTTATTTATTGCAGTGTTCATGAGTTTTCGTTTCAAGTTCTTAGTCTTTTTGTTTCTGTTTTGGGTTAATTAGAAATTATTTGTTAAACTTGTTTTGAGGTGGACAAAATTTTCTGACTATGTTTGTTACAGATTCGGAAAATGAAAGGATTGAAGCAGAAGAAGGCACACCTAATGGAGATCCAAGTCAACGGTGGAACTATTGCTGACAAGGTTGATTTTGCATATAAGTTCTTTGAGAAGCAAGTACCCATCGATGCTGTTTTCCAAAAGGATGAAATGATTGACATCATCGGTGTTACAAAGGGTAAAGGTTACGAAGGTGTTGTGACTCGTTGGGGTGTTACACGTCTGCCTCGTAAGACCCACAGAGGTCTGCGTAAGGTTGCTTGTATTGGTGCCTGGCATCCTGCTAGAGTTTCCTTTACAGTTGCCAGGGCAGGTCAGAACGGATACCACCACCGTACTGAGATGAACAAGAAGGTTTACAGGGTTGGCAAGGTTGGTGATGAGACTCACTCTGCTATAACCGACTATGACAGGTTAGTGCATTCATCTAGTTAAGTTCATCTAGCTAGAATGTACCTAAATCTTTTTACTTCCATCAGATTTGGAGTCATTTTCAAGGTCTTGTATGGAGTGGTCCCATGTTTTATGTTTGGATTTGCTCAATATCATTGTTGAATCTGTTTGACTAGCTAGTATATACCTCAATCATTTTACTTCCGTTGGATTTGGAGTTGTTTTCAAGGTATTTTGTGGAGAGATCTGATGTTTTCTGTTCAGATTTGCTCGATATCATTTGTGAATGTGATCAACTAGCTAGAATATACCTAAATCATATTACTTGGACTCGGAGTTGTTTTCATGGTATTGTGTGGAGACTTCCAATGTTTCCTGTTTGGATTTGCTCGATGTCATTGCTGAATGTTTTCTAACATGGCTTTTTAATTAGGACTGAGAAAGATATCACCCCAATCGGTGGCTTCCCTCATTACGGTGTTGTGAAGAGTGATTACTTGATGATCAAAGGAGGCTGTGTCGGACCTAAGAAGAGGGTGGTTACACTTCGTCAGTCTCTGATTAACCAGACCTCTCGTGTGGCTCTCGAGGAAATCAAACTCAAGTTCATCGACACCTCCTCAAAATTCGGACATGGACGGTTCCAGACAACACAGGAGAAACAGAAATTCTATGGTCGGCTCAAGGCATAGATTCAGACAACCGATCCGAAATTCATGCTGTTGGATTTTGTTTTTGCTTTATATCAAGTACTGTTGAGTGTTTGAACTTTTGCCAATGATTAGGTTCAGTTTTCTGCGTGATACATTGTTCCGAGCTCTGAACCAAATATTATACCCAGTATCGTACTTTCTTTTAATTTGTTTTTGTTTGGTCATTTGGTCATTTCCATTCGGGATAGAATTTTAAATTATTCTTACTTCCAGTTTTAATAATGGAAAAATAAACATAGTTTGACAGAAATTTCACTCTTAATTCGGTTTCCGTACAAACTAATAGGATGGTTTAGCTTCATGTGGTATTTGGAAAGCTGGATTCACAAATTCCATTGGCTGCTGCTCGGTGTTGGAGGTGGAGCTATGAGGAGCTTATGTAACTCGTTTTATCTTCGAATTGTTCTTGAGATGGATAGCTTAGATATTCTATGTAGTGATGAAGCTAAGTATTGCCCCTACCCACCCCCGAAGAGTTTTGTTCTCTTCTATAAATTTCTTTACAAATTGATTTGTTTTTGAATTTGCATCCAGCTTCAAATATTAATGTTTGCTCCTTCCTTGCTTGATTCTATAACTTCTTTATAATGATTATGATAGTCAAGGTTTGTGTTCATTGGTGTGTCATCTAATGAGTAATGGCCGCGTAATTAGATTGTACTCTGTGATGGCAAGAAAGTGCACGCATAATCAGTTCAACTGTTTACAAAGAAATCAAGAGTAACCAACGCAAGGTACTAAATAAGGTTCCACACTCCGTCTTCAGTCTAACAAGTGAATAATGGTGTTGTGTAAGTATTCAATCAATTTTAAAGAATATTTTTTTATATGAACGTTGTGTAAAAAATTATGAATTTATATATTTACTCTTTAAACAATAAAATTTTCATTTGAATATAATACTAGGTATGATTATATAATAGTATCTGATTAATTTTCTTAACCCTTTAATAACGCGCACACACACCCAGGGACGGAGCCACAACTCCAATGAGAGGGGCTGTGGCCCCCTCGGTAGGGGAATTTTTTTTTACCCTTTGATTCTTTATATTTTTCCTGAAAAATTGGGATAATTGTGAATTTGCCCCCCCACCTTTCAGAATTTATGTTTTGCCCCCCAACTTCAAATCCTAGCTCTGTCCCTGCACACATCGTGCATACATGATGCTCGAACCCGAGTCACTTGGATGAAACACACCATTTTTTACCTCTAGGACCACTCCAAGGGTTCTAAACAATAAAAATTTTAAACTTTAAATCACAAACATTAAACTCTAAACCATACAAAATAAACCAAACCCCTAATATATTTAAACGCTAAATTAAATTTATAATCCCAAATCAAAAATAATTAAAACTACACAATTTATGTATTGAATAATTTTTTAAAATATATATTGACCCGACCCAAAATTAGAATCTCATAAAAAAAACTCTAATTTTATTGAATATAATCAGAATCGATCTTATAATAATTAGTACATAAAGCTACTACATTTTTTTTTTGAATGCATAAAGCTACAATTTTATCTATTCGTTGATTTAACTTTTTTTATCGTGCAGATAAACTGGTGGAACCGAATCTGGATGTTAATTTGGATTTGGGTGGGCCGTGGTAAAAGAGTAAAGTAGGAAAGTGGGATAGGGCAAAAATAAAACCAATGCGAACGTCTTCAACTCTCCTCTGATTCCCTCTCAAAACCAAACCTCTTCTCCCCCTCCGATCCTTTCCCTCTCAGGCAACTTCTCTTCTCTTTTCTTCTTCAAACGCAATACTGTAAACAACAAATCAAGATCTTTTATGGTTATTTTGTGTTTTTCACTTTCATTTGATTTCTTCGCAATCAAACAGAGTTTCTTTTGTTCTTTTACTTTTAATTTCTTTATGATTTCTTTTCTGTTATTTAGAGAGAAAAAGCACTTTGATTTGGTACTTCTTTAATTTTTGTTTTGCATTGATACGTTGAATAATGAATTAGCCCCTATATTAAAGGGGAACAAAGTAGTAAAATACTTTATTCTAGTGAGAAATAAGAAATTTGTTGTTTTGTTTCCCGTTCTATTTTGTTTTGTTTGCATTTTTTTTATAGAATTGCATTGTTTTATTAAGGAAGATAATTGATAGTGTTTGAGTTTGTTGCAGGTCCTTGAAAATGGCTGAAGCTTCTAAAGTCATTCATGTTCGCAACGTTGGAAATGAAATTACTGAAGTAAAACCTCTTTACCTTTTTTTTAGTTTACAATTACTCGTTCTCTTTACTGATAACTTCTATGGAGTAATCAAAATACTTTCTTCTACTGATCATGATTGTTTTTTGAGTGTGTATGCCTCACTAAGGCAAAGCAAATGATACTTTGTTTCGAATTAAATACAAAAGGTTGAGATGCTTTGTGCATTTTTGAATTTCTATATATAAATCCACAACTTTAAATGTTACATAGACTCTGCACTTCCAGCCAAGCCTATTGTCAAACAGGACATGACATGAACATGGTCATGCTCTATGTCAAACACCGTGGCTGCAATACGGATTTCCCTTCTTTTCCTTCCACAAATCATATATAAATTATAAAAAAAAAAATCAGTGGCAAGGGCTAGGCCATTGGCCTGAAAGGTGGTTTCAAGATGGAAGAAACCATAGGCCTCCTTGATTTATAGTCACCATGCTGTTAATTCAAGCTGGATTCAGTACTTGTTTTAAAAAATGAGAATGGAAGGTAAACAGGGTTTATGTCAAAAGAATGCACAAGAAAGAGATTAATATATATATATTTTTTTTCTAATTTGGACTCGAAATCTTCAAGCTGCAATTTTGTTTCAAGAGATTTTATCTTCAGTTTAGGTTTAACGTGTGATTTGTCTAGTCCAAAAAGAAGAGATAGGATCATGTCCTGCACCTTCTTGTACTCTTGGTCTCTTGCTTGATTGTATAGTTTGTATCCGTGATGGGTTTAATAGTGCCTTTGCGATTATTAAAAGTAAAGAAAGAGAAAAGGAAACTTGTTATTATAAGGGTAAATCTGGAAAAAATAAAAAAAAAATATATATTTATATTTTCATGCATTTTTGTAAGATGTATTTTCCACTTATATCTTGCTTTTGCTCAACTTTTAGTAACTTTGTTAGCATGTTTGAGCTAATACGAGCTAGACCCTTAGACATACCCATATTTGATTCCTATACTTGAGTCCATGCAACATGGGCTGCATTGAAAATGCATGGGTTTTTATCATGTGTTATTGCTCTGCGCTATTCTTCAATGATAAATGTGTATTATCTGACGCGTCTCCTTTTGTTAGCCTGTTTGAGCTAATACGAGCTAGACCCTTAGAGATACCCATATTTGATTCCTATACTTGAGTCCATGCAATATGGGTTGTGCATTGAAAATGCATGGGTTTTTATCATGTGTAATTGCACTGCGTTATTCCTCAATGATAAATGTATATCATCTGATGCATTTCCTTTTGTTAGCCTGTTTGAGCTAATACAAGCTGGACTCTTAGACATACCCATATTTGATTCCTATACACGAGTCCATGCAACATGGGCTGCATTGAAAATGCATGGATTTTATCATGTGTAATTGCTCTGTGTTATTCTTCAATGATAATGTATATTATCTGACGCGTCTCCTTTTGTTTGTTTCAGAATGATTTGCTTCAACTTTTCCAGCCATTTGGATCGATAACAAAGCTTGTAATGCTCAATGCAAAGAATCAGGTTTTACCTTCTCTATTGTGATATATTTAGTTGCTTGAACTTGAAAATTTATCCGTACCTTGATTTCATATGTTTATCCTGTTTAATTGTGTTTAGGCTCTTCTTCAAATGCAAGATGTTCCTTCAGCCACCAACGCGGTGCAGTTCTACACTAATGTTCAACCTTCTATTAGGTATAAAAGTATTTTCTTTGCTTTCCTTGAGCTCCTTATTTCCAAATCCTTCTCATGTGTATGTAATGTTCCAGGGGGAGGAATGTGTATGTTCAGTTCTCATCACATCAAGAACTAACAATAATGGATCAGAATGCTCAAGGACGAGGTGATGAGGTTAGTAAATTAGCATATTATCGTTTAGTGGATTCATGTTGAAATATAGTTTTCTGATTTTATATAAAAATGTTTTGAATGAGACCATTTGGGGTGTAGTAATATATATTATCAAAGCGTTTGAGGCGCTGAAGTGCAAGATCTTTGAAAGATTATTTTCATAATATACAAGGCAAAACATTTTATTTTTAATAACTGAGTGATTTGGGAAAGGAGCCATTTTAGTTAAATTCCTAATAGGAATATTGGTGGTTGTGTATGGGGTAGTTGCTTTTGATAACTAGGATACCTTTATAAAGGGCATTTTGCATCATATGTGTTGGTAATTCAGCTGTGCTGTAATATTCAATCTGTTTAAGTTTTTCTTTCTGTTAGACATTCTCTTTGCTTAGTGCAATATATCCCGCCTTATTGTGGTTGATTTTTAACAAGACCTGTTCTTTTGTTTTGATTCTTCTTTTTGGAAAATTTTGAACCTTTCATTTAAAAATCCAGCTAGGATTTCAACTATTTTAGTTAAAGTTTGGGCATGCCTCAGTTGTGGATTAGTGACTACTGACTACGATATTGCTTATTTTAATTTGTAGCTACAATAAGATCATAATCAATCACTTTTCCTGTTAGTTCTATTTATTATACTATCCAACTTTTTGGTGAATGATATCTGTGTAATGAATGTCTTTGTTGCATAAGTAACCTCAAGTACATACATATGATGGAACTCTTTTGGCTTTCTTTTCCTCTTCTCTGATTTTATATTCCGTTCCAATTTTAGTGTTTTAAAGGATTTTTACTGCATATCCAGGGTTTCTTTCTTTCTTTCTTCATTTAATCTTCTCTCTATCTGTGCTTCTTATTATTCTCTTCTTATCTCTTCTCTGCCTGTGCTTCTCCATTTATACTCCTCTCTCTCTCTATCTCAATGTGGGTCTGCTATTGGGAACACTCTGGATGCACAGCCGAATCGAATCCTCCTGGTTACAATCCATCATATGCTTTATCCTATTACTGTGGAAGTGCTACACCAGGTTTTCTCACCTCATGGATTTGTGGAGAAGATCGTCACATTTCAGAAGTCGGCTGGTCAGCTTCAATTTTTCTTTCTCTCTCTTCTCTCTATTAAGCTGTCTCCTGAACTCTTTCACTATATATAGATGAGCGGATATTTGATCTTTTTTCTCTTTGAGAGGACTTCTTGTAAATAAATTTATGTTGATACCGGCATTCTGAGAAATAATTTCAAAGCTATGAAGTTTGTACACTTCCATTTTCTATTGTTTTTGCTGTGGTTTTTGTGAATATGTTTACCTTACATACATTTTAGATACATGGTCAGGGAAGAACAACTTTGAATAAACCTTTCTGTGTTTTTTTTATCAAGTCTTTGCTCCCTTCATCCCGTTCATGCAAATTTTATAGGCTTTCAAGCCCTGATCCAGTATCAAGGATGCCAAAATGCTATCTCAGCTAGAACTTCTCTGCAGGTATTCTTGCTTGTATCATTCTTTAGTAATTTTGGATGTTAAAACTCATTTACTTTTAATTGGTGGTTTGCTTTTATGTGGAGATTTAATTCTTGCCATTTTGCAGGGCCGTAATATTTATGATGGCTGCTGTCAGCTTGATATACAGTTTTCTAAGTAGGTTTTATTATTATTATTAAGTACCAATCATTCTGTTAATTGTTATTATGTCTAGGGCATGCTGATGTGGAAGTTCATTTGTTTGTTTGATACTTTGATTGTACTTTTTTTGTGGCCATATTAGGTTATACTTATTATAGAATCGTTGTTATTGATTTTCTCTTTTCAGCCTTGATGAATTACAAGTCCATTATAATAATGATCGATCCAGGTATTGTTAGTATCTGCTTGCTTCTCTTTAATATCTTGTTGACTTTTTTGTTTTGGTGCTTCTTACACTGTATCCTCTCTTGCTAAAGGGATTTTACAAACCCAAATCTCCCAACGGAACAGAAGGGCAGATCTTCACAGGTACTTCCAATTTGTGCTATTTCCTCCTATCATGAGTCTTCTACGGTGTATGTGCATGTCCTCAGCTGTTTTTTGTAGTTATTTCCTTCATGAATTTAATTTGGATATATTTGTCAATGCAGCAGCATGGGTATGGTGATGCAGGAGGTATGTACGCCCGAGGCTCATGGAGCACATGTACATAATTTCTTTATTGTTACTCATTATTTGATTTTTCCTTGTTAACCAACACTTGTCGGTTTTCCTCTGTTTCAGTTGGATTCCCGCAGGTGGGTATTGCTCGGTTCATGGTCTAAATAGAAATGAGACGATACTTTCTGATCTTGGGGGTATTATTATCCTTTATGTTTTTCAGCTGGATCAGTCAGTGCTTCCAGCTAACCTCTTTTGTCACTAAAGTTCTTTGTTTCTATAATCATGTGATAAAATGTACCCTTTCCCCCCTGCATGCCTATTTCTGTGTCGCTGCCGCCCATCTAGTTTTTGTAGTTTGGTTTCACGACTAACTATTCGAGCATGCATGATAGACTCGGCAATAGAAATGCATTTGATCAAGCTTACTGTTGATATTGTTTGAGCTCCTACCGTATGCATCTGTATTTTCATTTTCATGGGCTATTCTAGATTATTCGACTGGGTCAAATTTGTAAAGTCGGTTTATTTATTTGTGAAATACTATCACGATTAACGATTGCATTTCCCTCCTCCATGAAAAATAGATGGGTAATGCAGCTGCAATTGCAGCAGCTTTTGGAGGAGGTTTGCCTCCAGGAATAAGTGGGACAAATGATAGGTGTACAGTTCTTGTTGCCAATCTAAATTCCGATGTAAGTTGTCATCTTCTTCTCCTTCTCCGTCTCTTTCAATTTTTGTGATTTTATGACTAACATCGAGCTTGAAAATTTAATATCTTCTTTTCAGAGAATAGACGAGGATAAGCTATTCAACCTGTTCTCACTCTATGGAAATATTGTGAGAATTAAAATTCTACGCAATAAACCAGATCATGCGCTTGTTCAGATGGGTGATGGCTTCCAGGCTGAACTGGCAGTACATTTTCTCAAGGTTTAGCTTTTGAATCTCTTGAAATGTAATTCTTGGATATTCGGTTCTGTTTAGGAAATATTATTAAGTGGTGTTATACCACATGTATTTAGTTTATGGCCAATATGATTACGCCTAGGGCTGATTTGAAGTTCCGTCTTACTTTGAGTTTCAGCGGGCTAAGCTATTTGGGAAGCGACTGGAGGTCAACTTTTCAAAACATCCGAACATAACACAAGGAGCTGACGTCCATGAATATGTGAACTCGAATCTCAACCGCTTTTATCGCAATGCTGCCAAGAACTATCGCTACTGCTGCTCTCCGACAAAGATGATTCATCTTTCCACTTTACCTCAGGATGTAACTGAAGAGGAAATCGTGAGTCACTTAGAGGAACACGGCACCATCGTCGATACCAAGCTCTTTGAAATGAAAGGAAAGAAGCAGGCCCTCGTTATGTTTGAAAACGAGGAGCAAGCCACCGAAGCCCTTGTGTGCAAGCATGCAACCTCACTCGGTGGCTCAATAATCCGAATTTCATTCTCTCAGTTGCAGACAATAAGAGAGAACTCACAGTAATAGTTTTAACGGTAAGGAGCTGCAATCGTACTGGCATTAAGAATTCATTACCACCCGTGGTATTTATTTCGGGTTGTAGGTTAAATCTTTTTTTCTCCTGTTTGGTTTTGACAGTCTAATTGCTTTTATGTTGCTGGATACTCTCCCTTGTTTCTTCATATTCATGTATTATGCCCACCCCTTCTCTGATTCTTCTTGGTAGCTTTGTTATAATAGAACAGATGCCCGTCTCCAGCCCCTTTCCGATGTATTTTCTGTTTTGGGTCATTGAACTTAAACGGTTGTATACACGAAAGGCATCATGTCAAAAATATATTCTTGTTGAACAATGTATTGGTGAATGGCTTTCCAAGAAAGTATCGACCCGAATCAATCGTCGAGAATATGTTCTTGTTGACGAATGTGCTAATTCCCCTTTTTATATATGCTTTGGAAGATGAAATCTAGAACAAGATTCTATATTCTTATTCTCTTCACCATAAGTTTTATAAAACCCTCTTTTTTCTCATTTTGCTCTGCGTAAATGCAGCATTAACCAATGGCCACGGCAATCTCACCCAAATCTCTCTATCTTTGCTCTTTGAAGCAGCCTTCGTGTTTCCCCAAACCAAAACCTCTTGTAAACTCGACCAAGAATTTCAACTCTGGTGCCATCAGAATGCGTTGTGCTCGAATCAAAGAGGCTTTGAACCCGGCTGTTGTCGAAAATGTAAAATACACGGATCAGCTTCGGCTTCGAATTATCTCGGAATCACTTCCTTGCATCCAGAACTTGAGAGGCAAGATAATTGTTGTCAAATATGGAGGCGCTGCTATGAAATCTGCTGAACTGAAGGCTTCAGTGGTTAGGGACATCGTCTTACTATCTTGCCTCGGCCTTCGGCCTTCGTCCTGTCATTGTCCATGGCGGAGGCCCTGAAATCAACGTCCTTCTCGACTGCCTTAATATTCCGGTTTATTTTCGTGATGGTCTCCGTGTAACCGATTCTAGGCAATGGAGGTTGTCTCCATGGTACTTGTAGGTACAAGTTTATTATTGTCCGTTTGATTAGTTAATCAATGAGTTAAATACTACACTTATATTAAAAGTATATAAATTTAATATTTATATAAAATTAATTAATTTGATTATTGTCTTAAAAATTATTACTAATTTATTCCGAAGGCAAAACTGAATTAATCGAAGTGGATTAACTATCGAGTCGATTAAACTCATTTTTAATCTTTTTTTTTTGTCTCTCCTACTCGTAGGTAAGGTCAACAAAGACATTGTCTCGCGTATTAACCACGCTTATCCGGGAGGTTCCGCCGTGGGCCTCTCGGGAATCGACAGCCGTCTTTTGACGGCGCGGCCGATCCCAAACGCCGCTGAACTAGGCTTCGTCGGGGAGGTAGCAAGAGTCAACCCTGCAATCCTCGTAACACTACTAAACACCGGGCACATCCCCGTGATTGCTTCGGTGGCGTCTGACGAGTCGGGGCAGTCGTACAACATCAACGCCGACACGGTTGCTGGAGAGGTGGCCGCCGCGTTGGGGGCGGAGAGACTGATCCTGATGACGGACGTGGCGGGGATTTTGGCGGAGAGGGAGGACCCCGGGAGCTTAGCGAAGAGGATGGTGGAAGATGGGAAAGTGGGCGGTGGAATGATAGCAAAGGTGAAGTGCTGTGTTCGTTCCGTTTGTGAAGGTGTGAAGACGGCGAGCATCATCGACGGCCGCGTTGAGCACTCGTTGATTCATGAAATCATGTGCTTTGATGCCGTTGGAACCATGATTACAAGATAAAATTCTTTTTTACTTTTATGACGCCATTAATTAATATGAATAATTACTACCCTTAATTATTTTTAGGGACGGGCATTTTACCTAACCCCGTCGGGTTTCGGCCCGATTGATCGAATTTTTTTTAAAAAATTAGTTTGAGTCGAGTTAGATTTTTATTAATAGTGATTTTGGATTGAATTTTTTTTATGTATTTTTAGGGATATTTACATATTTTTTATATATTTTTTACAATCTGATCATTAAAATTTATTTTTAATAATAGGTCTCTAAAATTGATTTTTTTACAATTAGATTCTTAAAATTTATTTTTTACATTTATGTCCCCAAAATTTAATTTTTTTAATAGATCAGATCGGATCGCGTCGAATTCGAGTTTACGTATATAATTTTCAGACAGGGTCAGGTTTTCTAAAAGATGAGGTCGGGTTGTGTTTAGAGTACATATTTTTCAGGCTGGATTCAAATCGGTCAAAAATCTGACTCGACCCGTGTCCATCCCTAATTATTTTGGTTGAAATGTTCTTTTGCATTTTTCTTGCGGCTTAATATGATAATAAGTACTTAAATTATAATACTTCTTGCTAGTTTTAGGTAATTAAAATTTTCTTTTAGATAATAATATGCGTCTAACATTTTATTTCGTTAATTTAGATATCTGATAGTTACCTTAACAAAATTCATGAATCAATTAAATTTAACACGTGACATTTTTTCCTAAAAAAAACTTAATAATTTTTTTTTTTTTTAAAAACTCTTGAAATTCTCAATTTTTTAAAATAGTCCTAAAATCCCTAAGATCTCAAAACCCCAAATCATTAACCTTATCACGGTAGAGTCCACTCTTTCAATCGTCAGACACATTCGGTCATTTCTCTCGATGTTATGTCGCTGAAAATTGACGAATGACATGTCAGTTGAACATCGAACAACAAATGTGAAATTGTCGTTCAGTTGGCATGCCGTTTAACGACGACACATTGACGACGATTGAAGGGGTGGACTCGACAATGACAACAATGACATTTTGGGGGTTGGATAACATTTTTTTAAACGACCGTTAACGACTATGCACCTAAAATAATAACGAAAAAATGTTAAACACTTATTTTAACAAAAAAATACTTTAGGCGCGTAAAAAATAAAGGAGATATAATTTGGGAACTTATTTTTAAATAAATCATTTTCTTAAATCATTCATTTCTATTAAAAAAAATTGATTAATTAAGTATTTAATCTTAAAAATTAATAGGGTAAAAGTCTAATTTGATTTAAGTTTAAATTGATATGGACCTAAAATGTTATTAAACTAAAAAGGCAAAATGACAAAAGATGCCCCCAACGTTTGCATTTTTTGTCATTTGGACCCCTATTCTTTTTTTTGGTCCAAATATGCCCCAAACGTTTGATGGTTTTGTCATTTGGCCCTCTATTCTTTCTTTTGGTCCAAATATGCCCCCAACGTTTCATTCATAGTCCAAATATGCCCCTGTTGGATGTAAATTGTCAATCAACTGACGGTCAACGGCTTATAAAAAAAATTTGACGTGGCATCAGCCGATCTTAATACGTGGCAAGTCCAGTCAACATCAACTGTTGAACGTCAGTTGACTGACAGTTTCCATCTAACGGGGGCATATTTGGACCAAATTGAAACGTTGGGGGCATATTTGGACTACGAATGAAACGTTGGGGGCATATTTGGACCAAAAGAAAGAATAGGGGGCCAAATGACAAAACAAGCAAACGTTGGGGGCATATTTGGACCAAAAAAGAATAGGGGGCCAAATGACAAAACATGCAAACGTTGGGGGCATCTTTTGTTATTTTGCCAACTAAAAATTTCGAGAACGGCAAAAGCTTCTCTCGTTCTTAATGTACATTTATCTTGTATACAATCAACTATTTGTTTGTATAATGGAATTAGACACTAAATCTTCTAAGTAAAGTTAAAAATTAAAAATACAATTAGATTCTCAAATTACACTTAATTCAATAAAAAACACTAATTATAATGATTATCCAAATGATGAGTCTACCACGTGCGTCGAACACCGTTGAACATTACTAACGCTGAACATTGTTGAACACCATTAAATTAATTAATAAAGATTAAAAATCTCAATGACTCAACATACAATTATAAATTATTTAAAATAAAATTTTAATTAAATTATTTTCTATATATTTTATATTTTTAATATATTTTTTTCAAATAATTCGATCAAATACCAAATTATAGTTAATCACTAAATTTAAAAACCCTAAAATTTTCCCCAAAATTAGAACCCTAAACTCGGTCTTCGTTCTCTATGATTTTTGTACAAGTTCTGCATCAAAGCTTGAGATTTCCAAGTTCAAGACAATGGTAAAATTAATTTTAAGGCAAGGAACAAAATTGAAAAAATAAACGAAAAGGAGAAATCATGGATTTGAAATAATCGTGAGAGAGTTGAAAATAGGCTGAGTCGTACGATGGACAAGGGTTTTGATTTGGGAAAAAGATTTAGGGTTATAATTTGGGAAAAAATTTTAGGGTTTTTAATTTAGTGATTGACTATGATTGATGTTTGATCTAAATATTTGAAAAAAAATTAAAATATATATAGTATATATGAAAAATAATTTGATTGAAATTTTATTTTAAATAATTTATAATTGTATGTTCAGTCCTTGAGATTTTTAATCTTTATTAATCAATTTAATGATGTTTAGCGGTGTTCATCGTTAATAATGTTCAGCGATGTTCGACGTCCGTTGTAGAATTTTTCTTATCCAAATATTTAATAGATATATAATTATAAAGATGAGTCTACCACGTGCGACGAACATCGATGAACACCACTAATGATGAACACCGATGAACACCATTAAATTAATTAACAAAGATTTAAAATTTCAAGGACCCATCATACAATTAATAATTATTTTAAAAATTCAATTAAATTATTTTTTATATATATTAAAATTTTATTTTTTAATAAAGGTAAATTATATATTTAGTACCTCACTTATTTTCGTATTTCTATTGAACTCTCATTATTTAAATATTATTTCAATTTGACCCTATTCTTTATTAAAAAATAATTTAACCCTTAACCTAAAACCCTAAACTATTAAACCTTAAACCCTTAAACTCTTAAACATATACCCTAAATCATATACCATTAAAAATAATTTCACCATCATCGATTCAATTCAATTCAATTCAAAATGTTCAATAAAATGGAATGTGTAATTAATTCTGCACGCAATGAACAATCAGACCACACATCCATGGAAACGGGTTTCTATTTCTACAGTGCTTGTTGTTTCCTCATCATCTTCTCAAAAGCTGCAACCGCAATCGACACCATTTCGCCATCAGAGTCGCTTACAGATGGCAGGACTTTAATCTCCAATGATGAAACCTTTGTGTTAGGTTTCTTCTCTCCAGGCACTTCCAAGAACCGGTACCTGGGAATCTGGTTCAACAACATCCCCGTGCAAACTGTTGTTTAGGTTGCAAACAGGATAAACCCGATAAACGATTCCACTGGCTTGTTGCAGATAGAAAATGGTGACAGAATTGTGCTTCAAGTTCAGAACACAACAGCTGTTTGGTCGACTAATACGACAGCAAGTGTGCAGAATTCGGTATTACAGCTTCTGAAATTTGGTAATTTTGTTGTCCGGGATGGAACCAATAGTAATCTGGATAACTACTTATGGCAAAGCTTTGATTATCCATCAGATACAATGTTATCAGGGATGAAGATTGGTGTTGACTTAAGAATCGGCTTCCAGCGACGACTCTCGGCATGGAAGAGTGGGGATGATCCATCTCCAGGTGAAACTTACTTATGGTGTAGTACTTGAAGGAAGCCCGGAAATGGTGCTAAGGAAAGGCTTAGAAAAGTACTCTCTGAGTGGATTATGGAATGATAATGAATTTAGTGGGGCACCATATTACAAGTCGAATCTGATCTTTGAGTATGACTTTGTGTGGAACGAAAATGAGATTTACTACATATTTTTCCTCAAAAACCAATCAGGAAAGTTGAGAAATATTTTGAACGAAAGCCAAAGTCAGTCACAAAGTTACACATGGAACCAAGAAACTCAAACCTGGCAGCAGTTTGTAGCCTTGCCGATCGACTATTGTGACAGTATGGACTATGTGGTCCAAATGCAAACCGTGTAATTGAATTGAATTGAATCGATGATAGTGAAATTATTTTTAATGGTATATGGTTTAGGGTATATGTTTAAGAGTTTAAGGGTTTAAGGTTTAATAGTTTAGAGTTTTAAGTTAAGGGTTAAATTATTTTTTTATAAAGAATAGGGTCAAATTGAAATAATATTTAAATAATGAGGGTTCAATAGAAATACGGAAATAAGTGAGGTACTAAATATATAGTTTACCCTTATTAAAAAAATAAAATTTTAATATATATAAAAAATAATTTAATTGAATTTTTAAAATAATTATTAATTGTATGATGGGTCCTTGAAATTTTAAATCTTTATTAATTAATTTAATGGTGTTCATCGGTGTTCATCATTAGTGGTGTTCATCGATGTTCGTCGCACGTTGTAGAATTTTCCTAATTATAAATAGTTACACTCAATTCGATTATCATATAAACATTTCAAAAACACTTGTATTTGTTCTAGATATTCATTTTTTATTAAGTAGAGATATTATATTCTTGTATCGAGATTTGAACTGATAAAATAAATATATTTAAATACTGGATCTCGTTCTAGATCTTCATTAAACACAAATAATTCAGTCAAAGTTCGTAATTCATAAGTGTGAACATTTTCATCTAGTCCATATATGCGATCTGCCATATTTGTATTTTCCAATTTAATCTCCAATTAAAAAAAATCAAAAGGTTGTTGGAAAATATAAGACATAATGTCAAAAAAATGCCTCTAATATTTGAATATTTGACTGGATAATATTTTGGCTCTTATTCCTTTTTAAAGCACTTTAATTTTCAACGTTTCATTTTAGGCCAAAATGAACCATCAGTGGATGAAAACTGTTAGTCAACTAATGATAAATG
Source organism: Hibiscus trionum (assembly GCA_030270665.1). NCBI lineage: Eukaryota > Viridiplantae > Streptophyta > Magnoliopsida > Malvales > Malvaceae > Hibiscus > Hibiscus trionum. The sequence goes on along the minus strand of BSYR01000035.1, from coordinate 41,796,715 downwards.
ATTTGAAATGATGTGACAAACCTACACGGCAATGCACGCTAACATAGCAGTGTCATATAACATGGATGGACCGAGGTGGGCTGGCGAGGGCGGTTGCCCCCCCTAAAAAACTTGAAATTCCTATACGACTTAGAAAATTTTTAGAAATTTTCTATGTATTTTCTATTGAAAATATATTTTCGCTCCCCCTAAAAATTTATAGGTTCGCCCCCCCTCCCCTAACTTAAAGTTCTGCGTCCGTCCCTGCATATAGACAAATGTGTTGATTTTACAAAATGACACATCGTTCAAAAAATAATTATATAAAATATAAAATATTTTTTTTTACTGATGTGTCGTTTTTTCAAGTTTTTTCAAGTTATTTATCGTTAGTTAACTAACAGTTTTATCCATGAAAGTGTTGTTTTGACCCAAAATAAAACAATGAGAGTTCAAGTGCTTCAAAAAAAAATAGGGGCTAAAGTGGCTTTCTAGTCAAACGTTAGGATTATTTTTTGATATAAAACCAAAAAATAAACTCTAAAAATGTAAATGGAAATACATATATTTTTTCTTTTTAAAAGTGTTCAATGTTGGAGCTAAAAAATTAAGGTTAAATTAGGTCTTCAAGATTTAAAATTAAAAACATGTTAGCATTTCAGCCCGAATTGTCAAGGGTTAGGTCAAATTGAAGTATATAGACTAAATATCAACTTTGAGAATATGAGAGGGACCAAAATTATAATTTGACAAAAATACATTTTGCATCTATAAAAAAATACTTTTCTTTCCTAACTTCCACCAAACTACGGTAAATAAAAATTAATTATGATGAGAGAAAGTTAGGGATAAAAAAAGAAAAAGAAATGTCAACCGGATTTATGCGAGTGCTAAGCAATTTGTTATCACTTAAGTAGGTTTCGAGTTCAAGACTAATATCTATTAAAGTTAAAAAAAATATTAGATGGATCTAGCTTACCACGTCATCTATGGTCCTATCCAATAATTTTTTTCCATGTTATTTTTTAAAGGTGAACATTTACCTCTCTCCTACATGTAACTAAGGAGTAAGTAATTACTTGGAAATTAAATTAAAATAAGTGAATATTATTGGTTGGATTATGGGTGACGTGATGAGCCGAATCTATCTAATAATTTCTTCAAAATTAAGTATACGATACATATTGTTTTGAATTAGTCAAGATAAAAAAGACAATTTTTTGGGGTCTGTTTTACTGTTTCAAATACTCTAATCCAAACATAAAACATTCTAGAATATAAAACGTGGCTAAATGTAATGTCATAAACACCTTTTAACTTCCACGTGAAACGCTATTTAAACTTACAATATGATTACATACTATAAACCCTATTTTGACATCATGACACTCTGTTCTGTAATCAAAATTCAACACCACCTTGTGTTCTTTTCCTTTTTTAATCATATAAAATTACACTAACCAAATCATGTGATTCCACTCTTTTTTAGGAGAGGTTATTAATTTATCGATAAATGAATATTTTATTAATTTATCCATTAAAGAAGTAATTTCTGATTTACACTATAGAAAAGCCATGGATGTTGAGCAGATTTGAATTATCCAAGTGAAAATAAATCTTTGAAGGAGTTATCTATGGATGAAAAATTATTCAAGATCCGGATGATACTAATGTTTTACCACATATTTCTCTGAAAGAGGCTTTTTTTAATCGAAATTAGTACATATATAAATACAAATAATTACATCTAAGTTTAAATACAAATAATTAAAAAGTACTAATTACAGTAATTACTTAGAATATAAATACAAATAATTACATCTAAGTTTAATGACTAAATGACCTTTTTATCCATTTTTATTGACATTTGAATTTTCGTCAAAATATGCTATTAATACACTTACACGAATATGCATTCGTAGCAATATTAGAAGTAAATAGTAAACATAACCGATAATAGCTAAATTTTGATAGAAAATACTGGTGATGTTAATTATTTAATTTGAAAAAAGGAGATATTTTAATTTTTACTTTAAAGACATGGATTAAATTTTAAATTTTATCATAGTTAAAGGTTGTTGACATATTTTGACCAAATTTATAGAAAGATAATATAATATGACAACTAGAGTTAATTGCACCACATGTGCCCAAACTATGGTCCTCATTTTAAATCGGTCTCAAACTTTTGAGCATTATGGTTTCATCTTCAAACTATAACTCTCATTCTAAATTGGTCCTCATACTTTTGAACGTTCTAATTTCATTTCAAATTATCAATATATGCTAATCATAACTTATGTTCATAAAACCGTTATAAAAGTTGTTAATTGTCATAAAAAACTGGCTTGTATTAAGTAGTAATATGATGTGATATAAACGATAATTTGAGGATGAAATTGAAATATTTAAAAAGTATGGGGACCAATTTAAAAGTAAGGTCATAGTTTGGGGATGAAAATGGAATATTCAAAAGTTTGGGGGTCAATTTAAAATGAGAGCCGTGGTTTGGGATGGAATTAAAACATTTACTAAGTTTAGAGACCGTTATAGAATGAGGATCATAATTTGAGGACGTATGGTGCAATTAAGTCTTACAATTATTATAGTAGAACAAGTCCTTAATTGTAATTTGAGACAAGATTAGGAGGTAAATTTGTGGAGCGTGGTTATATTAAAGGGAAGTGATGAAAGGTTCATCTGGTAGTGAAATTCCTATCCTCCCTTAATTTCAAAACCACAAAGCTTTTCTTTCATTGGTTTTTGACGTGTTTAGTCTCACAAGGTGGCGCACCAGAGGAGGTCAGGCGTTGAAGATGGCGGCTCCGGCTCCGACCATCAAGAAGATAGTTTCGGACAGCATGGGGATGATGGAGCGGATATGTTATTTGGACCACAAAGTCATCAAGCATCCGAGTCCGAGATGTGTGCAATGGTATCTGCCTTGACACATGTTGTCTCGGGCCAAACATCTGCTGCTTCGGGTTACCCTTCCACTACTTTCGGACATACACTAAGTGGATTAGCTTCTGCTTCTGCTCCATGGAGGATTGGTCTGAAAAGAGGGCGACAAGAAGAGATTATTTCTCACCCAGTTGAGCCTCAACCCAGGGCTTCATCATCTGCTGCAACTTCTGGTATTTTTTTCAATAATTTTATACAACCCTTCCTTTATTACCAACAATCAGTTGAGGTTGGCAAGCTATAACAATGAAAACAACAAAATTCAAATGAATTGAAGATTAAGGGTCTAAATAGGTAAAATTTTTCTATTAAATTTCTTAGTAAAAAAATTGACACGAGATACTATATTATTTAAGTAAGGCTAAAGGTTCGAGTACGATATAAATAGAAAAAACCGAATTAAAAAAATTATCTTATAATAAATTTTTATAGTAGTATTTGATTTGAATTAGTCGAATAATAAATTAAATACGGTAACAGAAAGGGTTGTGGTGATGGTGTAATAGTTCATGAATTTCACAGCTGGAATGAAACAGTCACCTTTAACAGTTTATTTATCAACCTCTTTCTCCATTTTTTTACAGTTACTGAAGAAACAACAAACGTTGTTGCACCGGCAACGGTGGAAACTGGCGGTGATGTGGCAACCGTGTCGAACGAAGAAACTGGCGAACAGCGAAGGAGATACCGAGGCGTTCGGCAAAGGCCATGGGGGAAATGGGCGGCGGAAATACGTGATCCCAACAAAGCAGCTCGAGTTTGGCTCGGTACATTCGAAACGGCGGAAGCCGCCGCGAGAGCCTACGATGAAGCCGCGTTGAGATTCAGGGGAAACAGGGCAAAGTTAAATTTTCCGGAACATGCCAGGGTGGCTCCTCAACCGACGCAGAATTTTCCGGCCACCCAAACACCGCTTTCTACTTCCCTAACAACCCATTTTCTGCCGTATTATCAATCGCCACCACCACCTCTTCAGACCTCTACCGCCGATATGCTGAGAGATTATTGGCACTACTCTCAGCTGCTACAGAGTTACACCGATTTCAGTGGACAACAAGCTACAAGCTTGTTAAACCAGATGATTCAACCGCCATCCTTATCTTCTTCGTTTTCACCACCACCTTTGCCGCCGCCTCCATCCTCTTCCTCTGCTTCTTTTCCTCTGCTTTTTGCTGAGCAGCCCCAAATAGGCATTTTTAGGCCACCGTCCAATCAAACTCAGGCAAGTGGATCAGAGTTTCCGCCACAACCGCCGTGGTCTCATCCTGCTCATCATTCTTCATCCGCCGGTTAAGGTAGTTAAGGGTTAATTGCACCAAATGTTCCAAACTCAGATCCGAATTTTAAAATGGCCCTCAAACTTCAAAACATCTGAATTTATGTTTAATCTCTAAGCTCATGATTAGGCATAAGGACTAATCAAGGGTGGAATTGGAAATCTATTTTGAAATGAATTTAAATTTTTTGGAGTCAATTTGTAATTTTATTATTGTATTAATTTAAAATTTTAGAAATTTGAAAAGACAAGATAATTTCTCATTTTAAGTAGCCAAGACTAGTGTTTGATTTGACGTTGACTAGAGATCTAATTGATACGATAATGTTACTTTTAGAACTCAATTAAAATATTGGACTCAATTTACAATTTAGGTCGTAATCATTGTGCAATTAACACAATAATACTCTCTGTATTATATATATAATGTTGTTGAAATTTTAGGATTTTTTTTCTTTTAATTTTTTATCACTGTTATTGTAATAGAAAAATATATGTATCAATTGTTTTCAAATATATATATATATATATATATATATCAATTAATTAAATGTTTCACTTTAATAAAAGTAAAACCAATAGTATTTATTTTTAAAAGTAGTTTATAAATTCAATGAAATAAAATATATTGATTATTAATAATTCATATAATTGTACGAGAAAAGGCCCTAGTATTGTCTTCTTATTTTTTCTCAAAATATGACATTACCCAGATTATTTCTCAAAATATTGTTGTTTCTACAGTAAAAGTGAAGTCATATGCATTACAATCCGACTTTGAACATTAAAATTTATTTTTATGATTAAAAATTGAAGTTGGAGACATTACAATACGACTTTGAACTATGTTTTACACTGAAGTCGGAAATCTCTGTCACCGTCTTCTATATTTTTTAATCCAGAAAAATAGATTGAATAGGATGAACAATGAAGTCAAATTTTTTATCACCGATTTCACTCCTACTATAACAAATACTATAGATTAGAAAACAATCTAACAAATATTATATTTTTTAGGAAAAAAAAAACAAGCTGCCATACTTAAATAAAGCTTCCTAATTGTAGGGTATGCATTTATATTTCTTGCTTGTCATATGTGTATATTATCAATTAATTATATGATGTCATTAAATAACAACTTTTATTTGTTGCTTTTAATAATTTTAGGATTTACAATAACTTTTTACAGGGCATCGTCGTCGACGTTGGGTCTTGTTCGTACTATGGACTTAGTGCCCTTCAAACATTTTTTAAAACTATATTTTTTCTCAAATATATAATAAGATTATTATGTAATATTATAATTAGAGTTTACAATCATAAAAATAAATTAAATATATAATCTGGTCATTTTTCTATCACCATTGAAACGAAAAACTAGCCGCTTGAGATCATAAAAGGACCTACCAGGAAAAGGTTATAAATTCAACCAAAAGACTCAAACAAAAAATAAATACGAACAACACTATTAATCAATAATGAATGATAAAAAAATCATCAACACGAACGTAAAAAAATACATATAACAATGAAGGCACGTTGATAAAACGATCATTATCACAACTCAATCGCGAAAAAGAAACGATGATTGTGTGCATGTATCCAAATTCATTTCGATGGTCCAAAACAGAGAATATCAGGATAACTAAATAAACGTCATCTTGATCAGTCGATTCGACATCAAATTCAACTCTAAAAAAATAAAATGAAAAAAAATGATCAAACAATTTATAATGAAGACAAAAAACGTGTTAAAAGACAAAAAAATGTGCCACAAGTCAAAAGAAAACGTGTCACAATACTAGAATAATTCTTATTAAAAACTAGAAAAAAGGAAAAACAAAGATAAGTATACTAAAACAAAATAAAAAGAATACGATCGACGACGATAAATAAAGATGCGAAAAGAGAATTTGCTACGCTTCGAGAGAGAAAAAAAACCTAGGTTAGAAAGAAACCTAATTGTTTAGAGGTTATTTGTGATCTAATGTTATAAACTCTAGGGTAGTCCAACTTTGAACCATATATTAGAACATTGTTTTAACTTTTAGTAAAATATGTATTTAATTTTTTTTAAGTTGCGGTGTTTTTTCTTTCAATTTTAAAAAGGCCTAAAATAAATAAGTTCAAGTGGTGCTCTTCATGTACTATAAAATAATAAATTAGTTGATAATATACATTTATTTCACATGTAGAACCTAATGTTTACATATCAAATCGAATTATATGTGTGATCCACAAACGTACACATATATGAATAAGTATATAACATGTCAACAATTTTTAGAACAAATAATTAAAAGTTTTCAGTTGACAATTTTCTCTCTCCTTAAATGGTGTGCTCTAAACCTAGTAGGAGTAGATTTCCTCTTCTCCCTCCCTCAGGTGAATTGTTCAAAAAATAAATTAAATATATAACATAAATGCACATATAATATAACAAGTTCAAGTATATAACCTTAATCGGTGACATAATTAAATGTAGTGTGAGAGGGGTTATAGCCTTCGAATGACGATTTAAGTTTTCATAAATTTAAATATTATATAAATAAAATATTTGTTTCTTAATTTTTGAGTTTAAGTATTTAATAGGTTTTTACATTTCACAATAGACATTTTTGAATGCTAACAATAATTTTAAAAATAAAAATTTATTTGGTGTTGTGAATAAAATAATGAAGAACAACGAACAAGTATAATTTTCAAAGTGATATCTTGCGAACTCATATCCATATTGGCTTATTTCAAATGCCAATTGATAACGTATGTTATCTATAATTCCCAAAGGGATATTTTGCGAACTCATATTGCTCTCTTAAAATTTCACTTATAGTGGCGACGATATTATTACTATTAGCGGTAATCATTGCAATATTCGTAATTATGCACTTTTCATAATGTGCTTTCTCTCAAGAATTTATTGCTCTTCTAAAGCATCAATATTTTCAGTACTTTAAGATATAATACTCACATTATTCCCTTGTATTTCAATGAGGAAAATATATCTTATGCTTATGTTGAGCATAAATCGTCACCATAGATTGTATTTGACATGTAATCATGTTAAATAAAATAAATAAATATAATAATATATAAATATAAGTATAAAACGTAAATAATTAATGTGTGTAAAGTAAATAAACATAAAAAATAAAAAGATAAATATTTCTCTTTAAAGTTATGAGAATAATTAGAAAAAAATCAACAACGTCCAATTGAGTTGGACCAACAATGTCCAAATAAAGTTGGACCAGTATCATCTTCATCATGTTTCGCAAACAAAATTTTCTTATATTTTTTTCTTTTATCATTCAATGATTGTTGATTTTTCAACGTACAACACGTACGAGACCAATGGTTTATAACATCGCATTGATAATAAGAAGAATTTTATTTCATTAGAATAATCTTTATCACTCTTGTCATCCTTATAACCTCACTACCGGTGGTAGAAGTATTCTTAAAATGACCATATTTTTTCATGTCTATATTCATAGCCTCGACTACGACCACAACTTCTAATGTGGTTTTTATTCCTTTAATAATATAATCTCACATTCACTTCAGGGAATGGAGTAGAGCCAGTGGGTATTTGAAGCCTTTTTCACATATCCTTATCACAGAGAGCCTTTGAAACCTTTTTCACATATCCTTATCACAGAGAACAAAGATTTAATCCTCGTACGCGGCATTGTTAAACCAGTCCACAAGGTCCTTTAAAAATCTCCTTTGAGACCAGTAGCCTCGCAGAACGGGATGTCCAACCAATATACTTGGATTATATCGAAATTATGTCTCTAATTACATAATGATTTACCATGTTTGCATTCACTTCATGGAATGAAAAAATTCCAATAATCGCATAGAATAAACATCATGCTTGCATTCACTTCATGGAATGCCCCATCATTGATAATTGCATGGAATAAACATCATGCTTTGCATTCACTTCAGGGAATGCCTCCCATAAAACTTTTTGGATCAAGACGAGTTTTCGTAACTTGAAATTGGAAGAAGTCTATGGTCGAGTTTTTCGACGAAGAAGAAATATTACTTTTGAGCAAATATAGACTTTATAACAATCTTTTTTATAGATTAAAGTTCACCATGATTTATCGCACATTAAAATCATAATTTAAAGAGAAAAAAATAAAGTTTACCGATAATAATTTTGCTCTCGAGGACAATGGAGACATAGCAAATGACCGAAACAACTTCTCATAATTTCTTTACGTCACGTCTCTTTCTCAGCCATTTAAGCATATCATGTAAAACTTAAAATATGGTTAAATAAAATAAAAAAACATTCACCATATTCATGGGCGGACCATAGGGGGGTTTAAGGGGGTATGGTCCCCCCAATTTTTTTTCATTAGTAATAAGATAGAATTTTTTTTAGAAAAAAGGTAAAATTACCTCTATAATCCCTTTAAAATTTGCAAATTTTTAGTTTGGCCCCCGTCAAAATTTTTAATTTCATTTTGGTCCCCTTCATAAATTTTTAGTTTTTTCTAATTTCATTTTGGTCCCCCCTTTAAAAATTTCTAGTTCCGCCCCTGACCATATTATATATCATGAATCCATAAAAAATACTTATCTGTAAATATGCTGAAGATAATCATCTTCTCCTCCACGATCCCCTTGATATGGATTTGGGTCGCTTGAGAGATCAATTCTTTGAGCAAGATTTGATTCGATGCGATTAAGCATGCTTCCATTCTTTTCAAAAGAATAAAATTAAAATTAAAATATAAAGAGAAAGAGAAAGACAATCAATAGCTAAAAAATGAGAAGAAAAAAACTTATCTTTAGTTACATTCTATAATCGAATTCATCTTTTCGGTAACTTCTTTTGGAATCGAACGATGAAGATCTCAGTTGATTAAAGTCTCGTGTTGATAACGTGTTGTGAATAAAATAATGAAGAACAACGAACAAGTATAAAAGAATAAAGAGATGAGAGAAATAGGGAGATTCATATTATTATCAAAACTAGAATTGTGTACAATGCCTTCATCTATTTATAGGCATAAGAAGTACATATTACATTAAACTCTAATTAATAGAGATAATATTCCTAATAATAAATAAATCAAACTCCTTAGATAAAGTTCTAATCATGATAGACATCCACATAGATAAATATTTATAACACTCCCCTTGGATGTCTATGAAGATAATGTGCCTCATTAAAACCTTACTAAGATAAAAACTCAGTGGGAAAAAATTCTTTAGTGAAGGAAAATGAGTACACACATCTTTGATACGCATAACATGATGCCTCATTAAAAACCTTACCAGAAAAACTCATTGGGACAAAACCTCGGTTAAGGGGAGATGAGTGCAATGTGTATTTACTCCCCCTCATAAAAACACCAAAAAAGATCTTTGAATGTAACCCCCTCGTCCCGGTCTGGTCGGATGACCGATCCGAGTGGGCCACACGGGGAAAACCGAAGCGAAACCCGTTAAGGCTTCCCCTCGGTTAACGACCCAGAAAATTTCTTTTTATTTTATCTTGTCTATAGGCATAATTAAACCCTATGTGAAGCACAGCAGCGGAAGATACAAACAATGTAACATACTCCGACCAACCATAACATTAAACAACTCATTTTAATCCTTTACATCAGGCCGTTTCGAAACGCCCTTAGGGTGTTCCGAAACGCCTTGACTTAGTCAACATGCCAAGGTCAACCTTAGGGTGACCGTTTCGAAACAGGGGTGACCCGTATCGGAACGGCCCTAACGGTCAACTTCTCGTGGTCAACGAGATTTGACCGTTTCGAAACTTCAAAGGCCCGTTTCGGAACGCCTTCATCTCGCCAATTTCTCAAAATACCAGTAGCAAAAATGTTCCGAAACGACCCCCTTCCGTTTCGAAACGGCAGGCCAAATGCATAGGGACCGTTCCGAAACAGGATGGCCCGTTCCGAAACGCCCCCTGTCTACAGACTCGTTTTGGCTGTTTTAAGGCACTAGGGTGCCCCAAAACACCACCAAAAAACACTACAACACCATAAAACACATAAACTTAAGACAACCCAACCATTAGAGCATGCTTCAACAAGATTAAGGCAAGTCTAACACTAAGGCAAGACCTCACAAGACATGCATTCCTTCAACATCATTCAACATAAAGGTAACCTCTAAGGCATATGGCAACATTCAAAATAAGCAATTTAGGCATGGATACAATTCAAGCATGGCATCACAAGCCATACAAAAGCATGATAACATGGAGTCTAAACAAGCTCCTAAACAACCAACATTCATCCATCAAAAGACACATGTCCCATTGCTCAAACTATTACATGTTCAACATTTAAAAGTCATACTTGATGTACTCAAGTCAACAACCACACTTGGAGGCCCTCCACTTGCTCGAGCAACCCGCGAACTAAGGATCTGCAATGTTGAACAAAGAGAGCGTAAGCAATAATACTTAGTGAGGGTAAGCTCTAAAAACAAACCTCAACATTGCAGGGTTCGAGCACGATCTAGCCAAGGCATTACACAATACCAAGGGTCCACAAGATAAAGATGCATGAGCAATAGACAGTACAATGCCATGATCATAAGCTCAATTCCACAATACATGTAATCACATTTAAGCATAAAAAAAACTCATATAACTCAACACATTGATACACATATCAATCAACATTGGCACCTAGCTATGACTCAAATACGCGGATAAACATGTTGGAAACTCACATCCAACAACCACATTACCTCACGGTGGGATTACACTCATCACCGGTCCCGCGGAGGGGATTCCACTCATCCTCACGCCCCGTCGATGGGATTCCACTCATCACCGACTATAACAATTACAATTTCCGGGCGAACCCGTACTCCTCCTTGGCGACTCAACGCCACCAAGGCCACGCGCGACTTTTGACTCATGTGTACACACTAACATCCTAATGATCGATCATTTGTATTCAAGTATACTAGTGCCAATATTTACTCATTTCAAACAATTCCGTGCTTAGCACGTACTCACCAACAACCATCATCATGCATGTCTCAAGCATCACAATTCATGTCTCATCTCACATGTATAACACAATATACATAAGCATTCATATCACATTTCATACGAGACATACACAACCATATAAATGAGTTCATCCAAAGGCTCTAGATCAAGTTTAGGATTAGGCTACCACCCCAATCCTAACTCTAGGTGGGTCTACCAAGCCTAACCTAGTCCATATACTCGAACCAAACATTTTAAATCCATTTAAAGTATTTAACCACTCACCTAAGCTTCCAAGCTCCAAGACTAAGCAAGCAACCACCTTCAAATTCCCGGATTCACTTCTGATGCTTCACCGATGTCCAAACCCGATTCTAATCATCTCAAACACAAACAAAACATTCGAAATCAATAACTCATCATCGGAACCAACCCAGATTAACATTAGCAAGCATTCAACACTCAAAATCAACCCCAAAACAGAATTTCCGAGCAGCCCACATAACCCACTAAAATCTTCCATTTCAAGCATCCAAACAACCTTCAAACACACCCAAAGCAACCCTCATATACCATACTAGCACCAGCCCTCAAAATCCAACATTAATCAACCCCAAAAATCACTTTAAAACCCTTTAAACCCCCCCTTGAAACCCAATTCCGAAAATTGCTCAAAATCATTTAAAATTCACATATGACATACCATTTGACCTCTATACATCATAACTAAACATATCAAATCAAAACATTTCATTTATCCACATAAAGATCTCATTTTTAATCAAAATATTCAAAACTTCCATTTTCTAAAAAGTTCATGAAAACGAAAATAAAAGGTACTTTCATGGAGAGGGAGATGAGGGGAAGTCAAAAATACCATTACCTTTCAAAACGGAGTTGAAATGAGGGAGCTTTGAAATGGAATAGTAGATTGGGTAGTGAGCTCTGTTTTCCCGTTGGTGAAGAAGAGAATGAATAGTAGATAATGGGTGTTTTTGTTTTGTTTTAGTTTAAAAGCCCAATGACCCTTTTGCCCTTAATGAATAAGGAAAGTTTCAATAGTATAAAATCCATGGCTAAATGGGTTTAATCTTAAAACATGGTCAACTCAAAATTAATAAATTTTGAAAACAAATTCGAAATATTATTTAGAGTATAAAACCGAGCCCAAATAATATTAGAATATTATTTTTACCTAACCCCTAAACCCGGGTGTTACAACTCTCCCCCACTTAAGGAATTTCGTCCCCGAAATTACCTGGTGGAAACAAATACGGAAATTGTTCAACCATGTCCGCTTTTCTCTCCCACGTGGCCTCTTCCACACCTCTGTGTCTCCACAACACCTTGACCAACTCTATGGTCTTGCCACGCAACACCTTGCTATCAGAAGCAAGTATCTCAACGGGCTCTTCATTATAGGACAAATCTGAATTTAACTCTATCTCCTCAACGGGCATCACATGCGAAGGATCCGATCTATATCTCCTAAGCATAGACACATGAAAGACATCATGGATCTTCTCTAACTCAGAAGGTAACCTCAAACGATAAGCTACAGGCCCAATCCGCTCAACTATCTCATACGGACCAATGAACCTCGGACTCAACTTGCCCTTCCGGCCAAATCTCATTACCTTCTTCCACGGAGATACTTTCAGAAACACTTTCTCACCCACTGTGTACTCAACCTCTTTCCTCTTCAAATCTGCATAAGACTTCTGACGATCGGAAGCTGCTTTCAAGCGGTCACATATCAACTTTACTTTGTCGGTGGTCCCCTTAAGCAAGTCTGGCATAGGTAACAATCTCTGACCTGTCTCGGCCCAACAAATCGGAGTCCTACACCGTCTACCATACAAAGCCTCATAAGGTGCCATCTGAATGCTAGACTGATAACTGTTGTTGTAAGCAAACTCAACCAACGGTAAGTGCTTCTCCCAAGAGCCCTGGAAGTCAATCACACAACAACGAAGCATATCCTCTAGAATCTGTATCACTCGCTCTGACTGCCCATCGGACTGCGGATGATAAGACGTGCTGAAATGCAAACGGCTACCTAGAGCACTATGCAAGCAACCCCAGAACCTCGAAGTAAACCTAGGATCCCTATCTGAAACAATGGACTTTGGAACCCCATGAAGTCTCACAATCTTACGGATATACAAGTTTGCCAACTTGTCTAAGGAATCCGTAGTGTTCACTGCTAAGAAGTGAGCACACTTAGTGAACCTATCGACAATCACCCAAACAGAGTTCTTCTTCGAAGGAGACAAAGGCAACCCGATACAAAATCCATGGTGATCCTCTCCCATTTCCATTCCGGAATCTTCAAAGGCTGTAGCAAACCTGAAGGAACCTGATGTTCTGCCTTCACTCTCTGACAAACCATACAACGGCTCACATACTCGGCTACATCTCTTTTCAAGCCAACCCAGAAGTAATCATTCTTCAAATCTTTGTACATTTTGGTACTACCCGGATGCATAGAAAAGGGACTCGAATGTGCTTCGCTCAGAATCTGACGTCTCAACTCAACATCTTCTGGTACAACAATTCTATCTCTAAAGCACAACAAGCTCTCACCACTGAAACTGTAATCGGTCGGTCTTTCTTCGGCTATGTCCTGAACATGAGGAACTAAACTCACATCTTGCAACTGCTTCTCTCTAATCAACTGAATCAAAGAAGGCTTCACTTGTAACTCGGTGATCAAACCACCATCATCGGACACACTCAATCTAGCGAACATAGCTCTCAACTCAACGGCCACTTTTCTACTCAAAGCATCGGCTACTACATTTGCTTTACCCGGATGGTACTCAATGGTCAAATCATAATCTTTTAGCAACTCTAGCCATCTTCTCTGTCTCAAGTTCAACTCTTTCTGTGTCATCAAATACTTCAAGCTCTTGTGATCGGTGTAAACAATACACTTCTCACCATACAAATAGTGACGCCAAATCTTCAATGCAAACACAACTGCGGCTAGCTCTATGTCATGAGTAGGATAGTTCTTCTCATGGATCTTCAACTGTCTAGAAGCATAAGCAACAACTCTTCTCTCTTGCATCAAGACACATCCTAAACCTACGTAGGAAGCATCACTGTAGATCACAAACTCCTTACCTGAAACAGGTTGCACTAACACTGGAGCATTCGTCAAAGCTTCTTTCAATTTCTCAAAGGCCTTCTGTCTTGCATCTGACCATTCAAATTTGACTCCTTTTTGCAACAATTTAGTCAAAGGAGCAGCTACCCTAGAGAAACCATCAACAAATCTCCTATAGTAACCGGCTAATCCTAGGAAACTCCTAATCTCTGTCACGGACTTAGGTTGTTTCCACTTAACAATAGCCTCAATCTTCGATGGATCAACACGGATACCTTCGGCCAAAACAAAATGGCCAAGAAACACAACCTCTCGAATCCAGAACTCACATTTACTAAGCTTCGCATACAACTGATTGCTCAACAATCTCTGTAAAACAAATCTCAAGTGCTCATCATGCTCTTCTTCTGTCTTCGAGTACACAAGTATATCATCAATGAAGACAACTACAAAACGATCTAGATAGTCCCTAAAAATTCTGTTCATCATGTCCATGAATGCTGCTGGTGCATTCGTGAGCCCAAATGGCATCACAAGAAACTCATAGTGACCATATCTAGTCCTAAAAGCTGTCTTCGGAACATCACACTCTTTCACCTTCAACTGATAGTACCCGGATCTCAAATCTATCTTCGAGAACACTGAAGCACCTCTCAACTAATCAAACAAATCATCTATACGAGGCAACGGATACTTGTTCTTCACAGTCAACTGATTCAACTGTCTATAGTCAATACACATACGCATGCTACCATCTTTCTTTTTCACAAACAACACGGGAGCACCCCACGGAGAACTACTAGGCCTAATGAAACCACGGTCTAATAATTCTTGCAACTGACTCTTCAATTCTTTCAACTCTTTCGGAGCCATGCGATACGGAGCTATCGAAACTGGATTAGACCCTGAAACTGTCTCAATCACAAACTCAACATCCCGGTCAGGAGGCAAACCCAGCAACTCTTCAGGAAACACATCTGGAAAGTCACACACTGTTCTGATATCCTTCGGTCTAGCTTCACCCATATCCGGATTCATAACATAAGCTAAATAAGCCCCACATCCTGAGTCCATCAACCTATGAGCCTCTAAAGCTGACACCACATTAGACAAGAACTTAATGTTCTCGCCTACTACTACTACCTCTTAGTCATCAGAAAGCTTCAAAGAAATTCTCTTTGTTTCAAAATCCACACTAGCCCGATGCTCAACCAACCAGTCCATACCCAGAATAATATCAAAACCATAGAAAGGGAGTTCCATCATATCAACTGAGAACACATGACCCTGAATCTTCAGTGGACACCTCCTATACATACGTCTAACCACAACTGTCTCACCAAAGGAACTAGTAACATGCATACCTACATCTAAGATCTTAACAGGGATATCTAACTTCTGAGCATGCTCACTCAAAATGTAGGAATGTGTAGAACCCGAATCAACCAAAGAAAGCAAAGACATAGACTGTAACTCGAAATTACCTACTATCACATCGGTGTCGTTCCCGGCCTCTCTCTGAGCATAAACTCTCGCTGGTCCTCCCGCCTCTGGCTGCACAGCCACAACATGAGCAAGGTTCCTCTGAGCATCTCCCCTAGGTGCATCAGCCCTAGGCTGGAAGTAGCCACGACCGCGCCCACGGCCTCTCTGAAAATCATTCGCTCTCGCAGGAGCCTGAGCAATGTTTGGTGCCTGAGCCGCCTGATGCGGACAATCCCTCCTAAAGTGGTCCCTCGAACCACAGTTCCAACAAGCATGGAAGTTACCCCAACACTCACCAGCGTGCTGTCTCCCACAACGGGTACACTCGGGCAAACGCCCTCCTCCTCTATGGCCCTGATGGCCTCTACCATGGTGGCCACCGCCACGTCTCTGATCAAACTGATGTCCGCCACCTCTGTGCCTCTTGGCATCTCTACCATCAAAGTGGTTGTGCCTCTTACCAGAACTGGAACCACCAGATCGTTTGGCCGAACCCAAACTATGCTTTAAATCCTTGGCCCTCGCGACCAATACATCAAAGTCCGAATAGTCAGAAGCTAGCGTGTACCTCTTAACCTCTTCATTCAACCCGTAGCGGAATCGGTTACAACGTTCCACTTCAGTAGGAACCAACTCTGGCGCATACTGACTCAAGCGAACAAAGCGAATCTCATAATCTGTCACCGAAGCATCTCCCTGAGTAAGAGCCATAAACTCTCGCTTCTTCTCATCCAAGTACCTCGGTCCCAAGTACCTCTTCCTGAATGCAAACTCAAAGAAGTCCCAATCTATCTCTGCCTCTGGAACCCCGGTAGTAATGGTGACCCACCAGGTGTAGGCATCACCCTGAAGCAACGAGATCACACAACCCAGTCTACGTGCGCCCGCACAACCCATTTGAGCCAAGATTCGGACTGTCTTCTCCAACCATAACTCCGACCTCTCCGGAGTAGATCCTCTAAACTCCTCGGCCCCCAAGCTACGGACCCTCTCCAAAGGTAGACTAGCATCGTCACACCTAGGCTGAGCTGCAGCCTGAGCTCCCGCAACTGCGGCCTGGAACGCTCCCGCTATCGCTTGCACTAGCGGAGTCATGTCAATTCCAGCTGGACCTTGGCCACCTTGGTCACCTTGAGGTCCATCTCCTCCGGCTCCATCTTCACCTCCAGCTCCGGGTGGAGGAGGTGGTGGTGGAGCGCCAACTCCCGCGGCCACCGGCCCTTCTAGGTGAGCCTCCACACCAACAGCCGGCTCAACAGGACCCGCAACCCGTGGTTCCTGACGAACCAGTCTCGGTCTACCTCTCGGTCTAGACATCGCTCTCACAGATACCAACTACAACCACAACAACAAAACATACAAGTTGGGTTAGCAAGGCAAGGCTTCCAAGTGTTCAAGTACGTTCCTTCACTTAAAATCATTTTTTTCCAATGTAATAGTAGCAATGGGACTCACACACACATGCTTTGAATAAAACAAGCAACATACTTGTCAAACAAGCAACCATTCTTACAAAGCAAGCAAACACCGTGTATATTAAGCAAAAACCTGAACTTACCTCACTTACCTGCCCAAGGTCTCGGTAACCTTAGGCTCTGATACCAACAAGTGTAACCCCCTCGTCCCGGTCTGGTCGAATGACCGATCCGAGTGGGCCACACGGGGAAAACCGAAGCGAAACCCGTTAAGGCTTCCCCTCGGTTAACGACCCAGAAAATTTCTTTTTATTTTATCTTGTCTATAGGCATAATTAAACCCTATGTGAAGCACAGCAGCGGAAGATACAAACGATGTAACATACTCCGACCAACCATAACATTAAACAACTCATTTTAATCCTTTACAGCAGGCCGTTTCGAAACGCCCTTAGGGTGTTCCGAAACGCCTTGACTTAGTCAACAGGCCAAGGTCAACCTTAGGGTGACCGTTTCGAAACAGGGGTGACCCGTATCGAAACGGCGCTGACGGTCAACTTCTCGTGGTCAACGAGATTTGACCGTTTCGAAACTTCAAAGGCCCGTTTCGGAACGCTTTCATCTCGCCAATTTCTCAAAATTCCAGTAGCAAAAATGTTCCGAAACAACCCCCTTCCGTTTCGAAACGGCAGGCCAAATGCATAGGGACCGTTCCGAAACAGGATGGCCCGTTTCGAAACGCCCCCTGTCTGCAGACTCGTTTTGGCTGTTTTAAGGCACTAGGGTGCCCCAAAACACCACCAAAACACACTACAACACCATAAAACACATAAACTTAAGACAACCCAACCATTAGAGCATGCTTCAACAAGATTAAGGCAAGTCTAACACTAAGGCAAGACCTCACAAGACATGCATTCCTTCAACATCATTCAACATAAAGGTAACCTCTAAGGCATATGGCAACATTCAAAATAAGCAATTTAGGCATGGATACAATTCAAGCATGGCATCACAAGCCATACAAAAGCATGATAACATGGAGTCTAAACAAGCTCCTAAACAACCAACATTCATCCATCAAAAGACACATGTCCCATTGCTCAAACTATTACATGTTCAACATTTAAAAGTCATACTTGATGTACTCAAGTCAACAACCACACTTGGAGGCCCTCCACTTGCTCGAGCAACCCGCGAACTAAGGATCTGCAATGTTGAACAAAGAGAGCGTAAGCAATAATGCTTAGTGAGGGTAAGCTCTAAAAACAAACCTCAACATTGCAGGGTCCGAGCACGATCTAGCCAAGGCATTACACAATACCAAGGGTCCACAAGATAAAGATGCATGAGCAATAGACAGTACAATGCCATGATCATAAGCTCAATTCCACAATACATGTAATCACATTTAAGCATAAAAAAAACTCATATAACTCAACACATTGATACACATATCAATCAACATTGGCACCTAGCTATGACTCAAATACGCAGATAAACATGTTGGAAACTCACATCCAACAACCACATTACCTCACGGTGGGATTACACTCATCACCGGTCCCGCGGAGGGGATTCCACTCATCCTCACGCCCCGTCGATGGGATTCCACTCATCACCGACTATAACAATTACAATTTCCAGGCGAACCCGTACTCCTCATTGGTGACTCAACGCCACCAAGGCCACGCGCGACTTTTGACTCATGTGTACACACTAACATCCTAATGATCGATCATTTGTATTCAAGTATACTAGTGCCAATATTTACCCATTTCAAACAATTCCGTGCTTAGCACGTACTCACCAACAACCATCATCATGCATGTCTCAAGCATCACAATTCATGTCTCATCTCACATGTATAACCCAATATACATAAGCATTCATATCACATTTCATACGAGATATACACAACCATATAAATGAGTTCATCCAAAGGCTCTAGATCAAGTTTAGGATTAGGCTACCACCCCAATCCTAACTCTAGGTGGGTCTACCAAGCCCAACCTAGTCCATATACTCGAACCAAACATTTTAAATCCATTTAAAGTATTTAACCACTCACCTAAGCTTCCAAGCTCCAAGACTAAGCAAGCAACCACCTTCAAATTCCCGGATTCACTTCCGATGCTTCACCGATGTCCAAACCCGATTCTAATCATCTCAAACACAAACAAAACATTCAAAATCAATAACTCATCATCGAAACCAACCCAGATTAACATTAGCAAGCATTCAACACTCAAAATCAACCCCAAAACAGAATTTCCGAGCAGCCCACATAACCCACTAAAATCTTCCATTTCAAGCATCCAAACAACCTTCAAACACACCCAAAGAAACCCTCATATACCATACTAGCACCAGCCCTCAAAATCCAACATTAATCAACCCCAAAAATCACTTTAAAACCCTCTAAAAACCCCCTTGAAACCTAATTCCGAAAATTGCTCAAAATCATTTAAAATTCACATATGACATACCATTTGACCTCTATACATCATAACTAAACATATCAAATCAAAACATTTCATTTATCCACATAAAGATCTCATTTTTAATCAAAATATTCAAAACTTCCATTTTCTAAAAACTTCATGAAAACGAAAATAAAAGGTACTTTCATGGAGAGGGAGATGAGGGGAAGTCAAAAATACAATTACCTTTCAAAACGGAGTTGAAATGAGGGAGCTTTGAAATGGAATAGTAGATTGGGTAGTGTGCTCTGTTTTCCCGTTGGTGAAGAAGAGAATGAATAGTAGATAATGGGTGTTTTTGTTTTGTTTTAGTTTAAAAGCCCAATGACCCTTTTGCCCTTAATGAATAAGGAAAATTTCAATAGTATAAAATCCATGGCTAAATGGGTTTAATCTTAAAACATGGTCAACTCAAAATTAATAAATTTTGAAAACAAACTCGAAATATTATTTAGAGTATAAAACCGAGCCCAAATAATATTAGAATATTATTTTTACCTAACCCCTAAACCCGGGTGTTACATTGAATCTTCATAATTCAATCTTGAATATTTTTTTAAAGATCGTGGGTGATGAAACTTTGGAGTAATATGTTTCATGATGTATCCACCTTTCATTATCTCTACACAAGATAACGTTTGTATCATATCTTGTGAAAGTAAATCACATATTTTCTGGATATGTTGGGTCAATGGTCTTAGCCAAACACATTTTTACTTTGCCTCGTGCATAATAATTATTTCTTCAAGATTTCAGGAGGCATCGACGAACATTTGAAGATCTAAAGGTAATGATCTTTATATATCCATAGATATTTCTTGACCAACTAATATATGGTGCTTCAAGACCAAGAAAAGATATAATTATCTTTATTCACATCCAACGATCTTACAATATATATTCTTTATCCATATTGAATCTTCTTTAAGATTCTTTCAACTTATGTCCATTCATAGACAAAAACGCATATTTAAGTGCTCGATCTTTAGGTAGAGACAAAACCACATCTCAAGATTCTTTTTCTCAAATCCTTTCCTTAAATAACGAAATGCTTTGAAAGCTCTTTAGAAGTTCTAAAAATATTTAAATTATCATAATGAATCTTGATTCAAACTCCTTTTACAAAAGCATAAGGAAATATGATCATTCTTATAGTATTTCCTCAATTAGTACTCACTAAGACGATTATATCAATTGCGCCAAAATATTCAGTGAGACATGTAACCCCCTCGTCTCGGTCTGGGCGACTGATATCTTTCGGTCTAACCTCACTCATATTCGGATTCATCACGTACGCTAAATAAGCCCCACAACCGGAGTCCATCAACCTATGAGCCTTTAAGGCTGACACAACGTTCGACAAGAACTTAATGTTCTCGCATACTACCACTACCTCGTAGTCATCAAAAAGCTTCAACGAAATTCTCTTTGTCTCAAAATCTACACTAGCTCTGTGCTCAACCAACCAATCCATACCCAAAATGATATCAAAACCGTAGAACGGAAGCTCCATCATATCAATAGGAAACACATGACCCTGAATCTTCAATGGACACCTCCTATACATTCGTCTAACTACAACTGTCTCACCGAAGGAACTAGTCACATGCATCCCTATGTCTAAAATCTCAACAGGTATGTCTAACTTCTTTTCATGCTCACTCAAAATATAAGAATGTGTGGAACCCGAATCGACTAAGGAAAGTAAAGACATGGATTGTAACTCAAAATTACATGCTATCACATATGTGTCATTCCCTGCCTCTCTCTGTGCGTAGACTCTAGCTCGTCCACCGGCCTCTAGCTGAACTGCCACCACATGAGCAAGATTCCTCGGTGCCTCTATCCTAGGTGCATCAGCCCTCGGCTGGAAGTAACCACGACCGCGCCCACGGCCTCTCGAACAGTTGATCGCTCTCGCAAGAGCCTGTGCCTGAATCGGTGCATGTCCCTCCTGATGCAGACACTCTCTCCTGAAGTGGTCTCTCGATCTACAGTTCCAGCAAGCATGATAGTTTCCCCAACACTCTCCTGAATGCTGTCTCCCACATCGGGCGCACTCGGGAAAACGCCCTCCAGCTCTCTGGCCCTTAATGGCCTCTACCGTGGTGGCCACCGCCACCCCTATGATCATACTGCTGTCCACTGCCCCGATGCCTCTTGGTATCACCACGATCAAAGTTGTTGTGCCTCTTCCCTGAACTGGATCCTTCCGAACGCTTGGTCAGCCCTAAGCTATGCTTGATGTCCTTGGCCCTAGCGACCAAGACATCGAAATCAGAATAATCTGTAGCCAAGGTGTACCTCTTGACCTCCTTATGAAGTCAATACCTGAACCGATCACAACGGTCCCTCTCATTAGGAACCAACTCCGGAGCATACTAACTCAATCGGACAAAGCGGATCTCGTAGTCTGTCACTGATGTGTCTCCCTGAACAAGAGCCATGAACTCCCTCTTCTTCTCATCTAAATATCTCGGGCCTAAATATCTCTTTTTGAAAGCAGTCTCAAAGAAATCCCAACTGATCTCGGCCTCAGGCACGCCGAAAGTAATGGTGACCCACCAGGTGTAGGCATCACCCTGAAGTAACGAAACCACACAGCCCAACTTACGAGCCCCAACACATCCCATCTGAGCCAAAATACGAACCGTCTTCACTAGCCATAAATCTGATCTCTCAGGTGTAGATCCCCTGAACTCATCCGCTCCGAGGCTACGAAGCCTCTCTAAGTTAAGCTAGCATCATCTCCTCTCGGCTGTGCTGCAGCCTGAGCTTCGGCAACTACAGCCTGAAACACTCCCGCTATAGCATGAACTAGCGGAGCCATGTCTATCCCTGCAGGACCTTGGCCACCCTGGCCAACCTGAGGTCTCGCTTCCTCTGCTCTAGCCTCGCCTTCCACATCAGGCTGAGGAGGTGGTGGTGGTGGTGGTGGTGGTGGTGGAGGAGCTCCGACTCCAACGGCATGCTCTTCCATAGGAGCCTCTACCCCAACCACCGGCTCAACAGCAGGAGCCGCAACACGGGGTTCCTGACGAACCAGCATGTGGCTACCTCTAGGCCTCGACATAACAGCTCACAGATAACAACTACAACAACAACATACAAAATCGGGTTAGCAAGGGCAAGGGTCCAAGTGGCTCAAGTATGTTTTCCCTCACTTAAAAATCTCTTTTTCCGATATAATAGAAGAAATAAGACTCTACTCAACACTTAACTGACATATCACACATCAACATGCTTCAAACAACACACACACTCACGATCTATTAAACAAGCATCAAAGCATACTTGATAAGCAAGCGAACATACTTACACGTCAAGCAAACACCGTGCAATTGCAATACAAGAATTTAACTTACCTCACTCACCTGTGATGTCACGGGACGGTCCACGAGCCTATAACCTAGGCTCCGATACCAACAAGTGTAACCCTCTCGTCCCGGTCTGGGCGACTGACCGGTCCGAGTGGGTTACACGGGGAAAACCGAAGCAAAACCCGTTAAGGCTCCCCTTCGGTTAGCAACCCTAGAAAATTTCTTGAGATAATTATCTTGTCTAGACATTTAGTTAGTCCTATGTGTGACAAACGGCAACGAGAAAACAAGGACATGACTAAGCAAAAGAGCGTAAGTTAATTTAAATTTACCAATTGTCCAGCTACTCCGATTTCTTGCAAACGCGACCAAAACACATATAAACGATCATGAACATGGCTCACAAGAAAGCTAACATCAAACAGGGCCTAAGCCCAACACTTGAGAACCTTTAGAGATGCCAAAATCCCAATTTTCAGGCCTGTGTTTCAAAACAAGCTTGTCCGTTTCGATACACAGGCCCCAGTTTAAAAGGCCAAACCAACCGTACCGATACGCTCCACCCCGTTTCGGTACAGGGGTCCATTTCGCCCAGGCGTTTCAAAACACGTTCCGGAACAGAACCTCACAGTAGAAAAACCGTTTCAGTACGCGTATCGGAACATGGGTTCACAGTTTCAAACCGTACCGGAACGCGTTCCAGTACGGGTATCCCTGGAACCACACCCGTTCTGAAACCACCTTACCTGTTCCGAAACGCCTGCAGTTTGTGAGTTTCTAAAACCAGTTTTAAACACCTCCAAATGTTCCCAAAAGACCACAACAACTACAAGAAGCAAGATACAACGTGTATGCACAAACTCTAGAGGCATACACCCTATTACAAGCATGTTCAAACACTTAACTCACATGTATAAAGGCCAACCAAAAGGAAATCAAGCATTCACCAAGGTATATTACAAGCAAGGTTCACATGCCTTTAAACATACACATAAGCATAAAGATAAGGGCACATGGCACAAACAGCCACAACCAAAACATCAACATACTGGAGGAGTCTTAACAAGCTCCTTAACACAAAACAACATACTCGAATCCCATTGCTTAGCTATTACATCAATTAATTTAAAAGTCCATACTTGAAGGTAGTAATAGCACACTTGGAGGCCCTTCTCTTCGCACAAGCAACCCACGAACTAAGGATTTGCATTGTCGAACAAAGGAGAGCGTAAGCGCAAAGCTTAGTGAGGGTAAGCTCATAAAACAAACCTCGACAATGCAGGGTCCAAGCACGAGCAACAAAACCAAGGATGGATGCATGTTTCCTTACCTTCGAAACCACATGAATCAAATATATAAAATGCATGAACATAACCTCAAGTATCATGCCATGCTCAACATGTCCATATCCATAATACAACCATATGAAACATATTTAACAAACCGTATTGGCACCTAGCTATGACCCGAATACGCGGATAACAACCGTTGGAACTCACATCCAACAACTCAACCATTACATTACCTTACGGTGGGATTCCACTCATCACCGTTCCACGCGGAGAGGATTACACTCATCCTCACGCCCCGTCGATGGGATTCCATTCATCACCGACTAAAATATAAATGAAGATTTCCAGGCGTACCCGTACTCCATCTTGGTGACTACCATCACCAAGACCATGCACACATTTCGACACTCGTGTGCACACTAACATCCTAATGATCGATCATTTGTACCCAAGCATACTAGTGCCAATAATATCTCATCACAAGCTCATCATAACACAATATCCTTACCAATTCCCGTGCCTAGCACGTATCCACCATGATTTACAATCATGCAACCTACATTTCAACAACCACATGCATATCACAATGCATAAATAAATCATCATGTCTCATCATTACACATAACCGCAATATGCATAGCAACATCAATCACAATTAGAACATGAGGTATAAACACAACATCTACAAGTTCAAGCATAGTCTTCTAAACTAAAGCTTGATATTAGACTACCAATCTAATCCCAACTCTAGGTGGGTTTACCAAGCCCGACCTAGGTCTATATGCTCGAACCAAGGCATTTTGAAAACCAATTTAAAACCGAAGAACCACTCACCAACTATTCAAGCTCAACACTAGCCGATCAATCCACCAATCTATCCAGATTCGTTCCCGAGGCTTCGCCAACACAAAACCTTGACTCTAATCATCCAACACAATCAAACACCAATAATCAATCACCAAAACTTGCTGCAAACCCATAACACAATTCAAGCATATAAATTCAACCCAAGAACACTCTCAAAACATCATTTTCGAGCAGCCCTCAAACTCAGCAGTTAACCAATGTTTCCAACATCCAAATTGCCATCTAACACACCCAAAACAACCTTCAAACATAACCTAAACATCATCCATCAACTTTCACACTAAAACAGCCCCAAACTCCATTTTTGAACACTCTAAAACCCCACTAAAACCCATATCCGAAAATCAAGTTAAAACCATGTAAAAATTAGATATGTTGGACCTTATGGTTTACAAATAACTTGTCTAACAACAACAAATCAAAAGCTTAACTAAAAATCCATAAAGCTACAACCTTTATCAAAATCTTTAGAAAACCCAAAATATAGAAACATGAGTTTTATGAACAATGAAGACTAAGGTTAGATAGGAAATAGAAAGGACAACATAAAATCGATTTTACCTTTAAAAAATCTTCAAGAATCAAGCAATGAAGAAATGGAATAGTAACTTGCAATGGGGAGGGGAGAATGTCGTTGGTTTTGAAAGAGGAGGGGAGGAAGTTGAGCAAAAAGGTATTTTTAGTTGTTTTGTTTTATTTTAAAAGTCAAAGGTCATAAATACCCTTAATGAATAAGGATAATTTCAATAGTATAAAATCCATGACTTTGGGCTTAAAAAGATGACTAGTCCAACATATATTTATTTGTTTTGAAAATATGAAGCCCATAATTATATTTTAATAATTTAATTTCATCCGACCCCCTAACCCGGGTGTTACAAGACATGTCTAAATAAATTTCCTCAGAAATTTCTAAATGCTTCTTGCATTTTAAATCCTTTAAAGATAAATAGGGATCCATAAATAATTAGACGCATGCAATATATTTCATAACTGCCAAATTAATTGCATCCACCATGAAGTATTTAGAATTCTTCATAAACTATAATCTACATTTTTGCCTTGTACAACTAACACTTCCATTTTTTTAATAAAAAAACTCAACTAAAGCATGTTTGCTAACCTACATTTTTTTTTATGAGTTACATTTTTTTATTTTTAAAATAACAAACAAGTGATATTACACATAAATTCTTTTGTTTTTATATGATGAGTTTGAATACTATTTTCGTAAATAAATGTATTGTTTTCGCAATTTAATTTTCATAATTTAATTTTCCATGTTTTCTCTCTTTCAAAAACGTTTGTACAGCTGCTGCCGCTCAACATCTTCTGCAATTTTTTTTCTTTCTTTTTTATTGGTAGTCGACAATTAATTTTAGTATTGGTGTCGACCATCGAGTTTATTATTATTTTTTTATTTTTTATATTTTAATAAGAATCTCTGCCTTAAATTGTGGCACGTGTTTTCTATGTTCTTGTGGCAAGTGATTTTCTATGCCCTTATGACATGTTTTTTTGTTGGGTAAAGTACACACACGGTCACTAAACTTTAGTAAAAAAAATAAAATGGTAACCAAACTTTTAAAAATCACAAAATGACAATTAAACTTTATGTTTTATAACAAAATGATAACTAGACGTTAAATGCCGTTAAGTGACTGTTATAAACTTTGGTATAATAACACATTTAGTCCTTCATATTTATACATTCAATCAATTTAGTCCTAATTCGAAACAATTCACTAAATTTAACCCTCGTTATTTACGCAATCTTTCAATTTGGTCCTTAAAGAAAAATTTCAAAGTATGGTAACATGATAAATAATTACAATTAAATTTTTATAGGAACTCGAAAACTCGACTCGAATCGAAAAAATTTCAAATAAAGTTTGAGTTGTAAAATATGACACGTCAACTCGAATAATTCAAAAAAAATTTTACTCGGCTCGATCGAACGCTTATATCTATCTTAAGTAAAGACGCGTCAAATCGAATAACTCGAAATATTGGAATATTTTAAATCATTTTTTCCTTTTAAATCGAATAATTTTTAAAATAAAATATTCAATATTTTCATATTTAAATCACATCGAATATTTAATAACTACTTTAAATATTCAATTTAATTTAAAAATATTCGATTTAAAAGAAAAAATAATTTAAAATATTTGAATATTTAATAATTATTTTAAATATTCGAATATTTAATAATTACTTTAAATATTTATTAAATATTCGAATATTTTAAATCAATTTTTTTCTTGTAAATCGAATATTTTTAAATTAAATCGAATATTTAAAGTAGTTATTAAATATTCGATGTGATTTAAAAGAAAAAATGATTTAAAATATTCGAATATTTTGAGTTATTCGAGTTGACGTGTCATATCTTAAGATAGAGGTGAGCGTTCGATTGAGTCGAGTAAAAAAATTTCGAGTTATTCGAGTTGACGCATCATATTTTACAACTCAAACTTTATTTGGAATTTTTTCGATTCGAGTCGAGTCGAGTTTTCGAGTTCCTATAAAAATTTAACTAAATATTCAAATATTTTAAATCAATTTTTTCTTTTAAATCGAATATTTTTAAATTAAATTAAATATTTAAAGTAGTTATTAAATATTCGATGTGATTTGAATATGAAAACATTAAATATTCTATTTTAAAAAATATTTGATTTAAAAGAAAAAATGATTTAAAATATTCGAATATTTCGAGTTGACGCATCATATCTTAAGATAGAGGTGAGTGTTCGATCGAGGCGAGTCAAAAAATTTCGCGTTATTCGAGTTTACGCGTCATATTTTACAACTCAAACTTTATTTGAAATTTTTTCGATTCGAGTCGAGTTTTCGAGTTCCTATAAAAATTTAATTAAATATTTGAATATTTTAAATCATTTTTTTCTTCTTTTAAATCGAATATTTAAAGTTGTTATTAAATAATCGATGTGATTTAAATATGAAAATATTAAATATTCTATTTTTAAAAATATTCGATATAAAAGAAAAAATGATTTAAAATATTCGAATATTTCAAGTTATTCGAGTTGACGCGTCATATCTTAAGATAGAGATGAGCGTTCGATCGAGTCGAGTCAAAAAATTTTGAGTTATTCGAGTTGACGCGTCATATTTTACAACTCAAACTTTATTTGAAATTTTTTCGATTCGAGTCGAGTCGAGTTTTCGAGTACCTATAAAAATTTAATTGTAATTATTTATCATGTTATCATACTTTGGAATTTTGCTTTAGGACCAAATTGAAAGAATGCATAAATTACGATGGCTAAATTTAGTGAATTGTTTCGAATTAGGATTAAATTGATTGAATGTATAAATATGAAGGACTAAATGTGTTATTATACTAAATTTTATAACAGTCACTAACGGCTAGTTACCATTTTTTTATAAAATATAAAGTTTAATTGCCATTTTGTGATTTTTGAAAGCTTGGTTACCATTTTATTTTTTTACCAAAGTTAAGTGACCGTCTGTGTACTTTACTCTTTTTTGTTTGTGATTTGTTTCATTTGTTATTGTGACATAATTTCAGCATACCATAGCGTTCGTTTGTTGCTCGCATAGAGATTTCGACGGAGCTAGTTTCTGATTATGGTTTTGTCGATGGTCAAGGAAAGTTAGATCTCCACTCGGTTGATGGTTGTTTGCCGATGTAATCGGTTCTGGGCAGCAGAACATTCTGCATGATAGTTTGGACCGCTCACCACTCTTTTTTCATCCGCTATGCATCTTAATTAGATAGAGATAAGAAAATTTATGGAAGCTTCTGAATTTTAATGACATACTTATCTCTATGAAAGTATTCATTTTTTTGTATATAAGTTGTAAGAGATTTTGGCCTCTTTCTTAGATGCTTTGTAATTGTGATATCTTCTATAGTTTTAATAAAAATTCAATGACTATTATAAAAAAAAATAATTAAATTTCCCCATAACGATATCTGAATAAAAAAACAAAAAAAGTTATTTCTTATTTACGTTGTCAGCGTATGGGAGGTAGACATACGTGGCAGGGAGTCAATGGATGAGGTCAAATATTGGAGTGTGGGACCCATAAGAAAACACGTGTTAGACACCGAGCCTGGCATTGAGTGATGACGTGAACACATTGCGTAAATAGTCAATTTCAAGATGAGTATAATATTAACAAATTCAGTATTAGAAAACCTATATTAAATAAAATAAGAAAAATAAGAAAAATGAATTAACAAAGTTTTTTTTAATTTTTTAGTTGGTCGAGTGGTCAATAATATTTATATATTTTTATTTTGTGTGAATTTTAGTCTCAGTATTTACATTGATAATTTAAATATTATTTCTATTGTAACAAAAAATATACATATATATAATAATATAAATAGGCAAAAATATATAATGACATGGACAGGGTAAAGGCAGAAATTGTACTTAAATGATCAAAATTAAATTATTAGTTTTTGGAAAGAGTCCCAAATAATATTTTATTATTGTATTAAATTAAAAAAATTCAATTGTTAAGGGACTAAAAGAAAATGTGTACCATGCCGACCCCTGATTCCGCTATAGATTTTTTTATTGCTTATTTGTCTAATAAAAAAGTATTCTTTTTCTAATTAAAAGTAGAGTTTGGTACAATCAATTTGACACGTGTTTTATGTGTTTTAGTTCCTTAAAACAGTTTGTTACATTAAAAAAATTAATATACCTACCATTTTTGGGTGTCGAGAATATTTTTATAAAAAATTATTTAATGAACAAAAAGGTCGTTTAGATAATTTTTAGATAAAATTAGCCTCTAATTGGACAGACGATCGAATTTAATTAGTTTGATTATTAAATTTAGTGAAATTTCGCATCTTAAACATATAAGAGATACATATAATTTTTTAGTTTATAATGTATTTTTTAATAAATAGTGAATTTTATTAAAAATACGAAGAAATACGATAACACACTTTAAATTTAAACATAAAAAAAAATAATAAAACGTTCTATTGAATATGACTTTCATCTTCCATAGAAACCAACAATCATCATCAAAATCATATTGTCTCTATTTGACTAGATGTTGAAGTAACGATATAAGAATGGTAATGAGAATAATCAATTTTATTGACTGTTCTGCTAATAGTTTTTAACACATCGACAAATCATCACAAAAGATCTAACCATACTAGACCACCGACCTTCCTGATCAGAGACACGTGTCGTGGTGATCGCTACACAAAGCTTCAGTCTAGGTAGCATCCACACAAGACGCCTCTCTAAAACCCTAGATGTAGGGGTGAGCGTTAATCGAGTCAAGTAGAGTCAAAAAATTTTGGTTATTCGAGTTGACGCGTCATATTTTACAACTCAAATTTTATTTGAAATTTTTTCAATTCGAGTCGAGTTTGAGTCAAGTTTTCGAGTTCCTATATAAATTTAATTGTAATTATTTATCATGTTATAGTACGATTTGATTCCAATTTAAACAACTTTCTTTAATCATATAAAATATGCATATATATTACTTTATATTTTTTCATATGTGGTATATATTTCTTCATATATTTATATCGGTATATATATATATATATATATATATATAGGAAAAAATTGAGGTACTCAACTCAAACTTAAAAATAAATCCACTAATTATTAAAAAAATTCGAGTTATTAGAATTTTCATTTTACAACTCAAAAATTTTATTTGAAATTTTTTCGAATCGAGTCGAGTTTATGAAATTTCGAGTCAAGTCAAAATGAGTCGAGTTTTTTCATCTTGAGTCAAGTCGAAAATTTCAATTTTTTCGAGTCGAGTTTTGCTCACCCCTACCTAGATGCATTGAATGCGACGCTTCTATAAGGTGTTCTAGAGGAACTAATGTAACCCCCTCATCCCGGCCTAGCCAACCGACTGAACCGAACGGGTTACACGGGGGAAACCGAAGCGAAACCCGTTAAGGCCTCACTCCGATTAGCAACCATATTTTTTTTTCATTTTATTTATCTTGTCTAGATATCACTTTTAATCCTATGTGTGAAGGCTACAACGGAAAAACGAAACGAAATACGAACCAATCAGAGGGCATACGATAATTTAAACTTACCAAGTAGCTTAGTTGTCAAATTTCATGCTCACGAGGCAAAACCAACACAAAGGGGCACATATAAACTCAACTAGGAAGCATACAAGCATTAGGGACTAAAATGTAATGTTTGGAAACTCCCAAAGATGCCTTTTAACAGTTTTAACTACTTACGTTTCGAAACAGGCCTGCCCGTTCCGAAACGCGAGCTCCATTCAAAAAGTAACATCAAGCCGTTCCGGAACGGTCTCACATTGTTTCGAAACATGAGCCTTCAGTGGCCAAACGTACCGGAACGACCCTACATGGTTTCGAAACATGAACCTCCAGTGGCAAATCGTACCGAAACGGCACCACCCCCGTTTCGATACGAGTACCCCTGGAGCTCGACCGTTCCGAAACCATACTAGGTGTTCTGAAACACCTGGACACAGTTTGGCCCGTAAACATATTTTGGCATCTCCAAACGTCCCCAAACTTGCTCCGAAACATCACAAACCACATAACAACTTATTATACAAACAATCTAGAGGCAAAACACCCTAATCACAACTTCAAACACGCATACACGCAACAAAAATGGATCTCATACCCAATGCTCATAAGAACACTTAGCTTCAAAAACACCAACAAGTCAAAATGCAAGGTAATCTACCAAAAGCCATAACAAACCACAACATATCATGGTATCAACATTTAAAACATGCTAGCAACTTAAACAAAACCAAACATAGGAGTTTGAACACCAACTCCCTAACATAAAGTCTAGTATTCCCATTGTCTAAGCATTATTACAACCACGAAACCATACTTTGAGCTTAGCAAGAACTCCAAGAACTCCTCCCTTGCCCACTTGCCTCCCGGAGTCTCTAACGATCTGCATTGTTAGAAAAAGAGGTAAGCTTAAAAGCTTAGTGAGCGGAACTCTAAAACACAATAACAATGCAGTTTAAAACATATATCTTAGTTTTAAAACAAAACCATTTAGGAAAGAGATGTACTAAACGCAAGCATAGATGAAACATAGTTTGCACAAGCACAACCATCCTCGGTGGGACTACACATCACCGTACACAACAACTAGCATTTTTTCGATGGGACTACACATCATCGTACTCATCTACTAGTCACTACCGGTGGGACTACACATCACCGTATACAACGACTAACCATCACGTGAGGCTCGACATCAACTACAACAATACAACAACATTAAAACGGGATAAAAACAATCCACAACAACACCACAACACACATAATCGCGAACGCCAACAATCAACTAAACAATGCGAGAATAGATAAACTTACACTTGGGTCTAGGTTAGTCTCTAAGACTCCACCCAAACCCCAAGAAACCTTCATTGAACATATTTAAAACCTCAAAACAGTTTCCACTCACCGATAGAGCCCAAACAAAAGCTGAAACACCGATCTCAAGCCTCCGTAACACCCGGTATTACACCCAACGTACCCGAATCAATCTCCTCTGCTTCAGGACAACCCAAAACAGAATAGTAGGATGCTAATATACTTGTAAACCAACAACAACCCGAAAATCCACTCATTGCAACCAAAACACATTGATTCAAACCCAAATTTCACCCAAAACTTCACCAATTTCGTTCTAGACAAACCCCAAACTGAATCCATCAACTTCGACCATCAAAACACATCCAATATCACCTAGAAACATCCCCCAACATTAAAAGAACAACCAGCCACGATTTCAACCCAAAACCAAGCAAAAAACTCCACCTTTTTCAACCTAAAAACTTCCATTTTTATACCCATTTCGGGTTTATTGATTTAAAGCTTCATTTCAATATTTTATTAACACCAAAATATGATTTTTAACCACCCAAAAACTCAGATATCAAAGCCCACTCGAAAATCATCAAGAACTCACCATTTTTGAAATAATGGGTTTTAGGGTAAACTTAGAAATCATTGGGTAATTGGAAAACTAAGTTGAAATATATCTTAATCTAGTAATGGTCAAT
The DNA here is from genome assembly GCA_030270665.1 of Hibiscus trionum. Lineage (NCBI taxonomy): Eukaryota > Viridiplantae > Streptophyta > Magnoliopsida > Malvales > Malvaceae > Hibiscus > Hibiscus trionum. The sequence continues at coordinate 41,763,461 of BSYR01000035.1, read as the reverse complement.
AGATTAAGACGTTTACCTTGAAGAAATCACCTGAAGATTTGATGAAGAAATGCTTGCTCTTGAAAAAATTTTGTGTTTTTTTGCCTTTCAAAAAAGATGATAGCTTTCTTTTTGATTTTGAGAAGAGATGAGATAAAAAAATTTGTTTAAAATCCTAAATTCCCCTTTTTGCCCTTACTTAATAAAAACCCTTTTTAGTGTTATTTAATAATGTTTTCTTTCAAATAAATTAACCTGAACCGGCTTAACCAAACTAAGTTATCTCTCGAGCCCCAAACCCGGGCGTTACAACTAATCCCACATTGGTAAGGTAAGGTAAACGAAAACCCTGTTATAAGGAGATAAACACATACCACAAGGTAGATGAAATAAACACTCAGGATGTCTGGAAAAGAGGAATCTAAGATAGACATATTCTTATTAAGAATTATAATTAAAGAAAATAAGAAAGATCACAATCGACCGACAACCAACACATATTTAATGTTGTCATCAATCGCTAAGGACAAAGCCAAGATTTGGGGTTAGAGGACAAAAATAAATATTTAAAAGTGCGGGAATTCAGAAATAAACCAATTTTTAAAATAATTTAAATATGAGGACAAAAATAAAAAAAAATTGTTTCGAGAGTGAGAGACCTTAATAGCTCTGTCCGTGCCAATCACGTAAAAGAATTAAAGAGAACGACGGTAAAAAAGAAATTTAGAATGCTTTTTTTAAAAAAATATTCTAATACAGGGTAGTTTCAATATTCAATTTCAAATTTGAAAAAACTTACGCACTTAAGTTGCTCGAACTTTAATTAAATGAATAAAATACTTAATTTTAATTATCGGGACCACTCCTTTGAGTTATACCACGTATTAGACATGCAAGAAAAGTATGAATAGATTATACAGGAGGACGTCTTTTTTTTTTTTTGAATTGAAAGAGAGTAAAACAATTAAAAGCAATTGGCACTGCTAAACATAAAGCTATCTTGCTCGATGAGTCTAGCAATCGAGGGTGGCGGGTCTTCAAGGAGGATCAAGTCATCTGTCGAGCAGTCCGCCATCTTGGAGAGTCCATCAGATGGCCGATTGGCATCCCGGGGAATCCAGACAAACTCAACGAGCCAAGCACGACAACAAAGGTTGCGGATTGCCCGCACCAAAGAGAGGGGAGAGTTCCCGGCAGTAGTATCCGAAACGAGCGCAACCGTCTGCTTACAATCAGATTGCACTTCCAGCATTTCATAACCATGCTCCCAAGCTTGGAGAAGGCCGATATATATTGCCCAAAGCTCCGTCTGCAGGACGCTTGCTGTGCCGACGTGCTTGTAAAACCCCCATAACCAGCTGCCATTGGTATCGCGAAGGAGACCTCCAATAGAGCAGTGCTTCGACGAGGAAGAAGAGGAGCCATCAACATTAAGGCAAACACCTCCCTGGATCGGGGGGTGCCATACCACGGCTCTACTAGGATGCAACGTAGCAGAATGTGTTGCTTGCGAGTTGCCGTAACACTTAGCCCAAGCTATCGAACGACGGAGAGTTACCGAGGCTGGGACATCCGCGTTGTTGAAGACAACATCATTCCGGTTCTTCCAAATCTGCCATAATGTTGAAGCAAAAAGGACAGGCCACTGCACCATTGTTTGCGTATCAATGAGCCTGCTAGACAGGTTATTGCAAAGCCAAGTCGCAGCCGTCATGGTGAAAAATGTGTCGCGCAGGGCAGCAGGTATCACCCGTTTCCAGACTTCCGTGGCTGCGGGACAGTCGCGCAGCGTGTGACAATTAGTTTCCTGGGGGTGTGCACACAGAGGGCAAGAAGAATCATCGGTGAGACGACGTTGGCATCGCACAGTATTGGTCAAAAGTTTCTGCCGAAACACAAGCCAACAGAAAATTCGCACTCTTTGCGGCACAGGGCATTGCCAAAACAATTTCCAAACCGGTGATTCGGTATCCCATGCCGGTTCCTGCAAGTGTTTATAGGCCGAACTAATGCTGAACTTTTGCGAAGTACTCCATCGCCATACACAAGTATCAGTGCAATCAAGAAGATCCGGGCATTTGATGCCTTTAATATGCGCAATAATATCAGGTGGAAAAATGGAGGAAAGGAGGGGAAAGTTCCACGTACCATTCTCGTCGACAAGCTCATTGACAGTGAGATGGTCGAAATCCGCAGTAGCACGCAGGGAGAAAGGGCGAAGATGGCCTATTTCCGGGATCCATGCATCATCAAGGAAGCGGGTCGATTGACCGTTGCCAAGGGACCATGCAACGCCCGAACGGATAGCGTCCCAGTGAGCGGCAATGGCCCTCCAAAGAGGAGTAGCAACCACACATTGTATCGACGGTGGGCAAATATCCACCACCCTGTACTTTTGACGAAGTAAAGACACCCAAAGAGCGGCTGGTTTCGAGATAAAATTGAAGCCAATCTTATGAACAAAGGCAACATTGTAGTCAAACATACTGCGAAAGCCAAGACCGCCATTGGCCATAGGTTGACGGATAGCTTCCCAATTTACCAGAGGGATTTTATGATCAGTGTTCGAGCTCCCCCAAACAAATTGACGGACAATTCTCTCAATGTGATCGCACACACCTTTGGGAAGGAGCGTTGATTGCATGAAATAGACCGGAATTACCGACAAAACAGATTTGGCTAAGGTTACCCTTCCCGCCAAAGAGAGAGTTTTAGCAATCCATCCACTAAGGCGAGCCTGGAGCTTGTCAATGATGAAACTGTAATCATCTCAGGAAACGCGCTTGTGAATAACTGGAACCCCAAGATAACGCCCGAGGCATTCCACTTCTTCAAAGCCGAGAGCAGTAGTAATCGAATTCCTAATGTGGGAATCTGTATTCGGCGAGAACCAAACTTGAGTCTTCCGCTTGCTTACTTTGTGCCCAGAGGAGGCGCCAAAATCAGTAAAAATCTTGTCAATTACCTGGGCATTGGCCATATCAGCTTTGGCATAGAGAATTAGATCGTCCGTAAAGAAGAAATGGGACAAAGGCGTGCCATTGCGAATGAAGCGAAAAGGGGTCCAACTCCCAGCCGCAACTGCCGTGTCGATAAGATGGCCCAGGCGTTCCATAGTGATGACAAATAAGTACGGCGAGATGGGATCCCCTTGGCGAATGCCTCTCTGGGGGGTAAAGACCGGAGATAAAGAGCCATTCCATTGTACCTGGAAAGACGACGAAGTGATGGAATCCATAATGATACGAATAAGAGATCTCGGGATAGATGTTTCTTCAAGAGAGTCCTGAATGAAATCCCAACGGAGCTTATCAAAAGCCTTTTCGAGGTCCACTTTGATCGCCATCCAACCAGCTTTTGTTTTCTTCAAACGCATAGAGTGGATTGCCTCTTGGTTAATAATAATGTTGTCTGTTATTGTTCCCCCTTTGATAAAACTAGTTTAGTTCTCCCGAATCAAACATGGGAAAATAGGTTGGAGCCGTTTGACAATGATCTTTGAGAGAAGCTTGTATAGAACCGTGCAGAGGCTGATAGGGCGAAAGTCAGCGAAAGTTTCAGGCGCTTCTTTTTTGGGAATGAGCACTAGGACAGTGCGGTTCATTTCTGGATCAAGAGAGCCACCATTGAAAACACCTTGTATAATACTGCAAATGTAAGGACTAACAGTGTCCCAATGCTTCTGAAAGAAATGTGCATGTAAACCATCCCAACCAGGCGCTTTGAGGGGAGCATTATCCATTAATGCTGCATGAATTTCAGTGTGCGATGGAGCGTCAGAAATACCATGAAGAGAGGCCGTTGGTATAACCGGGTAAGAAACAGTAGAGACAACATGCCGAAAACTAGAAGACTCGGCTGCAAAGAGGGAATAGAAGTACTCGTTTGCCGCCACCCTTAGCCGATCATTGTCCGAACACCACTCATTATTGGACAGTTTCAATGAATTTATTTTCTTTTTCTGTCTCCGGATAATGGTCTTACGATGGAAATACTTAGTGTTTCGATCTCCATTTTGGACCCAGTTTGTGCATGATTTTTGCCGCCATAGAAGTTCTTCCTGGTCGAGGATCCCTTCTAATTCTTGGAGTAGCTCAGATTCAAGCAAAATTAGAAATTTAGAAGAACGTTGACATAGGGACTTCTGAATTCCCCTTAGGCGAGCCATGAGAGTTCTTTTCTTCCGCCCAATGTAGCCAAAAACTGTATGATTCTATGTATCAGCCGCGTGAGTGAAGCTTTTAATAGTTTCTGATAAAGACTCCGAGGGTTGCCAATTATCATGCACCATTCTTGCAAAATCCTCATGGGAGTTCCAACCTGAGAAATACTTGAAAGATGGTGGAACTGGAAAAGAGGAGGAGTTACCCACATGAAGCGATATTGGTCTGTGGTCGGATCGCATGTGAAGTAAGTGTGACACCATGGAATCAGGAAAAGCCTCGTCCCAAAGATCATTACAAAGGAACCTGTCAAGTCTTGCATGAGCCATGCGACAAGACCAAGTAAATTCAGGCCCGGAAAAACCCATATCACGAAGGCCATTAGAGAACACAAATGATTGAAACTCCTTGCAGGGAATGGATGAAGAAGCACAGCCACGCCGATCGGAATCAAAAAGGGTTGCGTTAAAGTCACCGCAAATAACCCATGGCGAGCGGATAGTAGCAGCTAGACCATGCAGATAATGCCAAAGAGCCCGACGCTTCGTAGGATTAGGGCTACCATAAACAGCAGACAGTAAAAAAGAAGAACCCGAATTCCTGTGCAAGATTCGACAATGAATAAATTGGAAGTGGTTAGAGAGGACCTCAATGTGAATAGAATCAAACCAACAAACCCAGATACCCCCGGCAAAACCTTTAGCTTCAACCCTGTGAGAATTAGGCAAGCCAAGCTTCAAAATAACCGTATCAGCCTTGGAACCAGAAATCTTCGGTTCCATCAGAATAACGATATCAGGTCGAACATCTCGCAAATACTCCTTTGCAGCCGAAATAAATTTTGGGTTTACACAACCCTGAACATTCCAACAAATGCACTTAAAATTCATAATAAAATATATAGGGAGAAGGGAGAAGCAACATTACTGGGACGAAACCAGTTGCTGGTCTCCAGAGGGAACTACGCCCGGCACAACACTGACATTGACAATAGGAATGCTTGGAGACGGAGGCGGCACAGATTGGTCCGGTGGGCGGGCTTTGATGTCCCCTGCACTCTCCGCTGCCGGCAACGATGAGTCAACGGACATGGATTGGACATTTGGGTTATCATTTTTGTCCATAATAACCACAGCATGCCTGGACACGTCGAGATCAGGCGTAGAATTTCTTTTCGAGCTAGATGCCTTATTGGAGCCTCTATGGCCAATAGGGTAGTCTGCAAGGGTGGAAGACAGTGGCTTGCGAATGTGAGCTACCTTATGGGGCTTAGAAACGACTTGCAGCTTGCCTTTGGACCTGGCGTCTGCCTTCAAAGAGCTTCGAACTGGTTGGGGCACTGCAGAAGCCGGTTGGGGCACATCGGGAATCGGTTGGGGTACTGCAGGAACTGATTGTGGTACAGCAGGAGGTTCCCTGATCGTGAGGGGGGCAGTCGGCGGATTCACATCAAGGTCTTCATATATGGGATTGTATCTGGATCCCGTCATTCCACGGGGGGTGGTCAAGGGTGACGGTGGTGGTGCTGATTTTTTAGCAGCCCTACGTTGCCGACGCTCCACCAACATCCATGGTCCAAATAAATCAGAACCCGGGGTATCCGCAGCTTGCTGTGGTTGAGCAGCAGTGGCAGCTTGCTGTGCATGGCCAACAGCGGCAGCATGCTGTGCGTGGGCAGATTGTTCAGCAGTAACCTGCTGGTTGGCATCCTTCATAGTGGATGTATCCTGAGGGGGTTGTGGAGGTTTTAGGCCCGGGTATGAAAGGTGCGAGTGACCATACTTCCCACAATGGAAACAAATAGATGGCAGGGACTCATATTCGACCAATTGAATATCCCCATTGATAACAATCTTCGAAATGAGAGGCTTACCAAGATCGACCGACACTGCCATGCGAGCAAATCTGCCACGGCTTCCGCATTCAGTCTTATAGTCAATCCGATAAACAGAACCAATGCACTCTCCAATAGCCGTGATCAAACTCTTCTTATAGAGCATAGCCGGCAACCCTGGAAGGCGAATCCAAACAACTTGCTTCGTCGGGAATGGCTTGGAGGAGTCGAAGTCAATCGTCCATGGTTCCACTGTCAAATAATGGCCAAAGATGACCTAAGGTCCATCCGCAATCCCCGAAAAATAATCCTTATGGTTGCGGAACGTGGCAAGGTAATAGTCATTATCGATATCCATCAATTTGATAGGCTGAGTCGGTTTCCAAAGATCTTGAATCTTGGTTTTGAGAGTATTATATCCAATGCGTCGACCCAATAACTTGAGAACAAGTGTTCTGTCAAAACTCTTGGCTGCTAGGGTTTGGATACGTTCCGAGAAATCGATTGAAATAAGGCCATTATCAAGACCCCGGTGGACATCGCCATCAAGGAGTTCGATGTCATCGTCGTCCATATCACCATCTTCATCAGAGGAACACTTACTATCGAGCATGAGAGAATCCTTGTAGGAAACTGGGGCCCTGGCGCGGGGAGAATCAGTACCTGTGTTATTCGACCCGCCCTTATCAGGTGTGTCATCGTCTTGTCGGCGAGGCTTCTTTAGAGTCGGGGGTTCGTCAGGGCTGACGGCGGTAGTTGAGGCGGAGGGGGTAGCGGCAGGGATCATTAGGGTTGACTTTCTCGGATTAATAAATTTTTTATTTCTTAAACAGGAGGACGTCTCTTTAATGTAGTATAACATGACAAGATTCTCTAAATAAGGAGATTTATAACAATATTATATATTTATGGAGTTCTTTAAGCCTATGTTCATTTTGCATTCAAATACTGTACAATAAATTAAAATCAATATATGACTGAACTTAACAAATTTTTATAAAAATAGCGTCAACGTGATATTCGTAGAGAATCCATACTAACATATGAATTAATGTAAATGTAATGAATATATTATGTTGATCACAAAATAAATCAATTTATCAATTATTGATTGATTTAGTGGGATGAAGTTTATAATTTTCGAGTAAGTGGTCTAAATTTTAACGTTGTAAATATAATAAATTTGTGTTTAGGGAATCGTCTCATAATAAATTTTGTGTTATCTAATATAAATTGCTTGATTCATGAATTAGATGCCGAAAATTATAAAAAATAAAATAAAATAAATCAAATTTTAATTAATGTGTAAGAGCACCTAACAACCAAACCTAAAAATAGAATGATGTGGTTTTTGGGATCAATTCATCGAGCATAGGATGCTTAGGTTAGGTTAGGTGGCCATGTCCTAAACATTTTAGTACATCACGAAATTACGAGGAAACCCACAAAATCTATATAAAAAAACTCTCAAGACCAAGTATTATAAATACAGGTAGGTTGGGTACGACTAGGATAGATTTTTTGTTTTTAAATACAAATATAATTGAAGTATACATTAATTAAATATCAATATTATATAAGCTATGAATTTTTAATTACTTTTAAATACAGCGTATATTATTATTAAAATGTATATCAGATTTATAAATGATAATTAAATTTAGGGTAAACTACATCAGATACCACTAAATTCTATGTTTAGTATTAATTATACCATTGAACTAAAAATCGACATTATTTTGGTATTGAACTTTAGTAATTGATACTATTTCAACATGAACTTTAGTATAGGCTTCAATTATATCACTGAACTATTAAAAGCAATGACGTAGACGAATCTTAACAGTACGCCTGCGATGACATGAAGGTATTTTGGTGGTCCAATGAAATAATTGAAACATGAACTAAAATTCAGAACTAAAATAACATTGATTTTTAATTTAGTGATATAATCGTTTCACGTCTAAAAATTTAGTGATATTTAATGTAATTTTCTCTTGAATGTACATTGAGCAAAAAAAAAATTAAAAATACGAAGGTTGACTCTATTAAATTTTTGTAAAAGTCAATTGATTAATAAATACTCCTCCATCTCACTGAACATGTCAAATATTGACTTCTTTAGTCAATTTTTAACTTTAACTTTTTGTTGCTTTAAATTTATTAATAATAAAAATATAAAAAAACGTGTTTTAAAAACCTTCAAGTAGTTTAAAAATGTATATTTTATAAAATTTATTTAATTAAAACATTTATGGTTAAAGTTTAAAATATTTGACTTTTTAAAAGTTAATACTGGACAAATTTAGTGGGACAAATGAGGTAATATTTAAGTAGCTGGTTTTTTAATTATATTATGTTGATTTTATTTTATTATTATGATAATATTTTTAGTAATTTTAGCGGTGAGTTAATTCATGACATCAAATTCAATCAACGCTTTATGATATAGATAATAATTTTAGTATAATCATTGTTATCTGATCCATTGATCAACTAATTTAGATTAAATTTTGCAGATATTCATTATAAGAGTGATCATCTCAGTCCAATTTACTGATATTCGAACTTATAGAAATTCAAACACAAATATAAATTAGCTTCAAATTTATACGATGAATAAGACTAAAGGGGAATCCGAGTGAACATTGAATCAAGTCTTATTTGAATAATGGCAGGAGGAAGTCCAAGTTTCAATTTGCTTTAGAATGGAAAAGACAAAAACCAAACATTTTGATTGATTTTAGGTTACAATGAAAGAAATGGTCCGAAAATTTGGTGAAGGCCTTGCCTTGCCTTGCCTACCTTTCTTTCTGTTTATTACTAATAATTTTTGTTTGTCAAATATTGTGTGGTCTGTAAAACAAGAGTTTGAGCTCCTTTCCTAAATTAGTGGAATTCAAGCTGTCTGTCTTTCTGTCAGCTTTAATCAAACGAGAGCTTCCATCTTATGTTATACCTTAGTTTTCTATCCCATCACACTCCTTTATTTTCTCAATTATTCTCCTTTCTTTTGTATATTATTAACACTTTCTGGTAATTAATCTAATAATTACATATTCTATTTCATCTATGTATGAATACAAATAGACTTAAGTGGCAAATAAGTGCTTAAACTATACATTTTTTCAGATATATGCCTAAATTTTGTTTTGGGTCAAATAAGTGCCTAACGTTTTCAACCTTACTCAAATAGATGCCCCGCCATTACTGTCCGCTGATTTTTACCGTTAACTTCTGTTATCTGACATGTGTCATCTTCTTAAATTTTCAAAATTATATTTGAAAATTAATAAAACAAAATAACCCCAAGTTTTGTGTAACCCCCTCGTCCCGGTCTGGCCGGATGACCGGTCCGAGTGGGCCACACGGGGAAAACCGAAGCGAAACCCGTTAAGGTTCCCCCTCGGTTAGCAACCCTATTTTTTTTTTCATTTTAATCTTGTCTAGAGGAGTATTAAATCCTAAGTGATCAAACAGCGGAACAACATGCACGAGACAATCAAACGAATCCAAACCAACATTTAACAGCCCAATTTAAACTTAAACTGCAGGCGGTATCGGTACTCCCAAGGAGGGTATCGATACGCCTTGACCAAAGTCAACACTCAGAGTTAACGCAGGAAGATCGTATCGATACAGCCCTCGAGCGTATCGATACGCCCTTCCAACGGTCAACTCCTCACGGTCAACGCTAAAAGACCGTATCGATACGCCAGGGGCCCGTTTCGATACCAAAATCGACAGTGTCTCCAGTGACCAAAAGGTATCGATACGCCCCCTCGCGTATCGAAACGCGAGGCCTGTAACAAGAAGGTCGTATCGATACGGGTCTAATCGTATCGATACCCCTGCACTGCAAGACTCCCAAACTCAGAGAAAACAAACAATACTCGAACCTAAAAGCAATTTAAGACTTCCCTAGACCCAAACCAGCATTCATACAACATTATCAGATCAATATTTAACCATACAAGCACCCAACATGTACATACATTAAGGAAATCATGCAATTGATCAAGGATGACATCTAAGCATTCAAAGTCTCATACTTCAACTTTCAAACACAAAGGTAATCTCAAAAGGCACATAGCCAACATTCATGGTAAGCAATTTAGGCATGGATTACAATTCAAACATGGCATCAACAAGCCATACAAAAGCAACATAACATGGAGTCTAAGCAAGCTCCTAAACAACCAACAACATCCATCAAAATAACTCATGTCCCATTGCTTAACTATTACATCCTCAACGTTTAAAAGTTCATACTTGATGTACTTAAAGCCAACAACCACACTTGGAGGCCCTCCACTTACGCAAGCAACCCACGAACTAAGGATCTGCAATGTTGAACAAAGAGAGCGTAAGCAATAATGCTTAGTGAGGGTAAGCTCTTAAAATCAAACCTCAACATTGCAGGGTCCGAGCACAATCTTAGCCAAGGCAAAACACATATTTACCAAGGATCCACAAGAGCCCCAAGATAAGGATGCATGAGCAATATTCAATTAAATGCCATGATCATGAGCTCTATTCCACAACACATGTAATCACATTTAAACATCCAAATAAGGATCATATATCACAACACATTGATACACATATCAATCAACATTGGCACCTAGCTATGACCCGAATACACGGATAAATACGTTGGAACTCACATCCAACAACCACATTACCTCACGGTGGGATTACACTGTAGAACCAATGTTTTGATATAATAATTGAAAATTGTTTTGGACTAATTTGAAAAGAATTTAAAACTTGGTTTTAAGTCCAAACAACTTGAAATTATGTTTGAGGTATTTTAAGAGGTTTTTGACAAAGATTTTTCATGTTTTCAATAGCCAAACCTGACTTTTCACGTTAACAGTATCGATACAGTTGTACCAGTATCGATACCTTTTTGCCCCAGTTTGGCCACTATCAAAACCCGTATCGATACAGGCTCTTGCCGCATCGATACGGAGTGGGGTCGTTTCGATACGCTATGTTAGCGTACCGATCCCATTTTAACTACCTCAACGGCTATTTCTCAACGGCCATTTAAATCTCAAAGGGTATCGATACGCCATCAAGCGTATCGATACGCCCAGGCTGGCAAATGCCCAACGGCTAGTTCATATGAAGGCCTTATCGATACCGTTCCACGCGTATCGATACCGTTAGCTGCAGAACAGCATTTATGAAGGGAAATAAAGTCCTCAACGGTTCCAATTCATTCCCAACGGCTAGTAACGGCTACAAACTCATTTGGGAGTATAAAAGGGACCTCCAAGCATCAAGAGAAGGCTAATGCTCATATTGTAAAACATCAAATGATCAAATATTGTCTTAGTGCCTAAATTGTCAATTCTTGTATAGACAAACACTAGTGAGCCAAAATTGTCAAATTTGCTCAAGTGTTTTAGGTTTTGGGTGAGTGCTTCATTGTGCAAACAAACACCTATTAGAGGGTTTAAGTTTGCTTTGTTTATCTCTTTGTAAAAGAGGGTTTTGATCAAGGCTTTGGGTAGAAGCTTGATCGTTTGTAAGGGTTACCTCCTAAGCCTAGAAAAGGGGACGAATCAATAGTGGATTGATTGAGAAATCCTTAGTGGGGAGCTAAGGTAGTGGATGTAGACCTTAGTTAGAAGGTTGAACTACTATAAATCATTGTGTCCATTTCCATTCTAGCTTCCTAAACCCTAACACCCAAAAATCCACCTCTCCACCACTTGGTGAGCAACATTGGTTGATCGAATCGAGCTCCACACAACTCAACAATTGGTATCAGAGCTTGGCTCAATCGAAGGGGATTCACATCCTATTGAGAAGATCCAGCAAGCTCGATCACTAGTTCATCAACCGGCTCAAATGGCGCAATCCATAGACAAACCGCCTTTCTTCGACGGAACTTTCTATGCCCATTGGAAGATAAAGATGAAGTTCTTCATCAAATCTAGAGATTACAAGCTATGGGACATAGTTGAAGATGGTCCGTTCGTGCCTCAACGAAGCACAACGGAGTGGAGTGCCGACGATTGCAAGAAGATGGAGCTAAATTGCAAGGCCTTGCACATCTTGTTTTGTGCTTTTGGCCCATCCATCTATGAGAAGATTTCTTCTTGTGAGAGTGCCAAGGAGGTATGGGACAAGCTTGAAGTCACATACGAGGGGACCGATGAAGTCAAGGAGACCAAGATTGGGCTCCTAATCTTAGAGTATGAGAACTTCAAGATGGATCCGGAAGAGAACATCGAGAAGATGTTTGATAGGTTCTCCACCATCACCAACGGTCTAAAAGGTTATGGAGAAGCCATCCCGGAAGAGAAGCTTGTCCGAAAGCTCATCTACTCACTTCCCGAGTCTTGGGACTCAAAGAGGACCGCCATCATCGAAGCCAAAAATTTGAAGACTTTGAAGCTTGATGAACTTATGGGGTCTCTTCTCACTCATCAAATTATGAAGAAGAACAAGGAAGATGAGAAGAAAAGGGAAGAAATTAGAGCTATGTGAGAGAAGAAAATCAAAGGGCTTGGCATCAATGCTAGTGCCATGGCTCTCAAATCCTCCACTTGCCATCATGTCTACTCAAGTGAAGAAGAGGATGGAGAGATAGTTCATCTCTTCAAGAAGTGTGCCCCGTTCATGAAGAAAGCCTTGAGAGAGCTTGAACGAGAACCTAAGAGAAAGGAGAGGGCAAGCACTTCAAGCCATAAGAAGAAGGCACATTTGGCTACTTGGAGTGATGAAGACTCCACCGACGATGAACAAGCCAACCTTTGCCTTATGGCCATCGAAAAAGATTCAAGGGTAACTTCTAATTCATCTACTTCATGTTCTTATTCCTTTGATGAATTACAAGATGCCTATGATGATTTGGTTTTAGATTTTAAAAGCCACATTTTGAAAAACAAAAAATTGATTTCAAAGTTGAAAATTCAAAATGATTTGCTTTCTAAAACCAAACTTGAACTTGAAGCAAAACTTGAAGAGTTTGAATTAAAATGTTTTGATTTACAAAAATTGCTTCAAAATGTTCAAGAAGAAAAAGATTTGATTTCCAAAGAACTAGAAAAGAAAAATAATTTTGGAAAATAAAATTTTTATGTTAGACAATCTAGTGCCCCTAGATTTATTAAAGGAAAATGTTTTAGAAGTGTTTGGGTCCCAAAAGGACTAACCACTTCAATTAAAAAGGATGACATTGAAAAATGGATTCCTAAGGGGTCAAAATTTTTTGATACTAACGTTCATGGATCCAAAGCAATTTGGATACCAAAAATTACTTGATTGTCTATTGCTAGGTGTGATGGAGATGTTCAACAAGTCAAACATTGAGGGGGAGCTCCATGCACACAAGAAGGAACACTTAAAGAAGGAAGGCTTCACATCCTCCATTGGGTTCAAGTGTTAGTAAAATCTAGTTGTTTTAGCATTTATTTGTTTTATTTTTATTTCATTCAACTAGATGATCATATATGATGGACTAACAATTTTGATGATGCTTTGAGTAAGGGGGAGCCAATTTTAAACCAAAAATTTTCAAGCATGTCAAAATTTTTTGCCTCCTATGTTGTTTTGAGCTAAATGAGATTTTAAATTCTTTTTGATATAACAAAAAAGGGGAGAAATGGTTTGAAAAATTGAATTTTCAAATGAATAAGGGGGAGCTTTATTTGATTTCACATCTTTAATCTCTTATTCATATTTTTAAAGTTAAAGGGGGAGAATCCCAAATAATTTTTCAAGTTGATTTTATTATATCAAAAAGGGGGAGATTGTAGAACCAATGTTTTGATATAATAATTGAAAATTGTTTTGGACTAATTTGAAAAGAATTTAAAACTTGGTTTTAAGTCCAAACAACTTGAAATTATGTTTGAGGTATTTTAAGAGGTTTTTGACAAAGATTTTTCATGTTTTCAATAGCCAAACCTAACTTTTCACGTTAACAGTATCGATACAGTTGTACCAGTATCGATACCTTTTTGCCCCAGTTTAGCCACTGTCAAAACCCGTATCGATATAGGCTCTTGCCGTATCGATACGGAGTGGGGTCGTTTCGATACACCATGTCAGCGTACCGATCCCATTTTAACTACCCCAACGGCTATTTCCCAACGGCCATTTAAATGTCAAAGGGTACCGATACGCCATCAAGCGTATCGATACGCCCAGGCTAGCAAATGCCCAACGGCTAGTTCATATGAAGGCCGTATCAATACCGTTCCACGCGTATCGATACCTTTAGCTGCAGAACAACATTTATGAAGGGAAATAAATTCCTCAACGGCTCCAATTCATTCCCAACGGCTAGTAACGGCTACATTGTCAATTCTTGTATAGACAAACACTAGTGAGCCAAAATTGTCAAATTTGCTCAAGTGTTTTAGGTTTTGGGTGAGTGCTTTATTGTGCAAACAAACACCTATTAGAGGGTTTAAGTTTACTTTGTTTATCTCTTTGTAAAAGAGGGTTTTGATCAAGGCTTTGGGTAGAATCTTGATCGTTTGTAAGGGTTACCTCCCAAGCCTAGAAAAGGGGACGAATCAATAGTGGATTGATTGAGAAATCCTTAGTGGGGAGCTAAGGTAGTGGATGTAGACCTTAGTTAGAAGGTTGGACCACTATAAATCATTGTGTCCATTTCCATTCTAGCTTCCTAAACCCTAACACCCAAAAATCCACCTCTCCACCACTTAGTGAGCAACATTGGTTGATCGAATCGAGCTCCACACAACTCAACATACACTCATCACCGGTCTCGCAGAGGGGATTACACTCATCCTCACGCCCCGTCGATGGGATTCCAGTCATCATCGACTATATATAAATACAATTTCCGGGCGAACCCGTACTCCTCCTTGGTGACTCAACGCCACCAAGGCCACGCGCGACTTTTGACTCATGTGTACACACTAACATCCTAATGATCGATCATTTGTACTCAAGCATACTAGTGCCAACATTTTACTCATTTCACATTACTCATTTCAATCAATTCCGTGCTTAGCACGTACTCACCATGAACACAATCATGAACCATTACCATGCATGCTTTAAGCATTACAAATCATGCCTCATCTCACATGTATACACAATATACATAAATCAATCATATCACAAGTCATACGAGGCATAAACATCCATACATACAAGTTCATCCAAAGGCTCTAGATCAAGTTTAGGATTAGGCTACCACCCTAACCCTAACCCTAATACTGCCACAACATGAGCAAGGTTCCTCTGAGCATATACCCTAGGTGCATCAGCCCTAGGCTGGAAGTAGCCACGACCGCGCCCACGGCCTCTCTGAAAATCATTCGCTCTCGCAGAAGCCTGAGCAATGTTCGGTGCTTGTGCCGCCTGATGCGGACAGTCCCTCCTAAAGTGGTCCCTCGAACCACAGTTCCAACAAGCATGAAAGTTACCCCAACACTCACCAGCGTGCTGTCTCCCATAACGGGTACACTCGGGCAAACGCCCTCCTCCTCTATGGCCCTGATGGCCCCTACCATGATGGCCCCCGCCACGTCTATGGTCAAACTGATGTCCGCCACCTCTGTGCCTCTTGGCATCTCTACCATCAAAGTGGTTATGCCTCTTACCAGAACTGGAACCACCAGATCGTTTGGCTGAACCCAAACTGTGCTCTAAGTCCTTGGCCCTCGCGACCAATACATCAAAGTCTGAGTAGTCAGAAGCTAACGTGTATCTCTTGACCTCTTCATTCAGCCCATAGCAGAAACGGTTACAGCGTTCCACTTCAGTAGGAACCAACTCTGGAGCATACTGACTCAAGCGAACAAAACGGATCTCATAGTCAGTCACAGAAGCCTCTCCCTGAGTAAGGGCCATAAACTCTCGCTTCTTCTCATCTAAGTACCTCGGTCCCAAGTACCTCTTCCTGAAAGCGGACTCAAAGAAATCCCAGTCAATCTCTGCCTCTGGAACCCCAGTAGTAATGGTGACCCACCAGGTGTAGGCATCACCCTGAAGTAAGGAAATCACACAGCCCAGTCTACGTGCGCCCACACAACCCATCTGAGCTAAGATACGAATTGTCTTCTCCAACCATAACTCCGACCTCTCCGGAGTAGATCCCCTAAACTCTTCGGCCCCCAAGCTATGGAGCCTCTCCAAAGGTAGACTAGCATCGTCACACCTAGGCTGAGCTGCAGCCTGAGCTCCCGCAACTGCGGCCTGAAATGCTCCCTCTATAGCTTGCACTAGCGGAGTCATATCAATTCCAGCTGGACCTTGGCCACCTTGAGGTCCCTCTCCTTCAGCTCCATCCTCGCCTCCAGCTCCAGGCGGAGGAGGTGGTGGAGGAGCGCCAACTCCCGCGGCCACCGGCCCTTCTATGTGAGCCTCCACACCAACTGCCGGCTCAACAGGAGCCGCAACCCGTGGTTCCTGACGAACCACTCTCGGCCTACCCCTTGGCCTAGACATCGCTCTCACAGATATTAACTACAACCACAACAACAAAACATACAAAGCTGGGTTAGCAAGGCAAGGCTTCCAATGTTCAAGTACGTTCCCTCACTTAAAAATCCTTTTTCCAATGTAATAGTAGCAATGAGACTCTTACACACATGCTTTGAAATAAAACAATCAACATACTTGTCACACAAGCAATCATTCTTACAAAGCAAGCAAACACCGTGCATATCAATCAAAAAAACTTGAACTTACCTCACTTACCTGCCCAAGGTCTCGGTAACCTTAGGCTCTGATACCAACAAGTGTAACCCCCTCGTCCCGGTCTGGCCGGATGACCGGTCCGAGTGGGCCACACGGGGAAAACCAAAGCGAAACCCGTTAAGGTTCCCCCTCGGTTAGCAACCCTATTTTTTTCATTTTAATCTTGTCTAGAGGAGTATTAAATCCTAAGTGATCAAACAGTGGAACAACATGCACGAGACAATCAAACGAATCCAAACCAACATTTAACAGCCCAATTTAAACTTAAACTGCAGGCGGTATCGGTACTCCCAAGGAGGGTATCGATACGCCTTGACCAAAGTCAACACTCATAGTTAACGCAGGAAGACCGTATCGATACAGCCCTTGAGCGTATCGATACGCCATTCCAACGGTCAACTCCTCACGGTCAACGCTAAAAGACCGTATCGATACGCAAGGGGCCCGTTTCGATACCAAAATCGACAGTGTCTCCAGTGACCAAAAGGTATCGATACGCCCCTTCGCGTATCGAAACGCGAGGCCTGTAACAAGAAGGCCGTATCGATACGGGTCCAATCGTATCGATACCCCTGCACTGCAAGACTCCCAAACTCAGTGAAAACAAACAAGACTCGAACCTAAAAGCAATTTAAGACTTCCCTAGACCCAAACCAGCATTCATACAACATTATCAGATCAATATTTAACCATACAAGCACCCAACATGTACATACATTAAGGAAATCATGCAATTGATCAAGGATGACATCTAAGCATTCAAAGTCTCATACTTCAACTTTCAAACACAAAGGTAATCTCAAAAGGCACATAGCCAACATTCATGGTAAGCAATTTAGGCATGGATTACAATTCAAACATGGCATCAACAAGCCATACAAAAGCAACATAACATGGAGTCTAAGCAAGCTCCTAAACAACCAACAACATCCATCAAAATAACTCATGTCCCATTGGTTAACTATTACATCCTCAATGTTTAAAAGTTCATACTTGATGTACTCAAAGCCAACAACCACACTTGGAGGCCCTCCACTTGCGCAAGCAACCCACGAACTAAGGATCTGCAATGTTGAACAAAGAGAGCGTAAGCAATAATGCTTAGTGAGGGTAAGCTCTTAAAATCAAACCTCAATATTGCAGGGTCCGAGCACGATCTTAGCCAAGGCAAAACACATATTTACCAAGGATCCACAAGAGCCCCAAGATAAGGATGCATGAGCAATATTCAATTAAATGCCATGATCATGAGCTCTATTCCACAACACATGTAATCACATTTAAACATCCAAATAAGGATCATATATCAAAACACATTGATACACATATCAATCAACATTGGCACCTAGCTATGACCCGAATACGCGGATAAATACGTTGTAACTCACATCCAACAACCACATTACCTCACGGTGGGATTACACTCATCACCGGTCTCGCGGAGGGGATTCCACTCATCCTCACGCCCCGTCGATGGGATTCCACTCATCATCGACTATATATAAATACAATTTCCGGGTGAACCCGTACTCCTCCTTGGTGACTCAACGCCACCAAGGCCACGCGCGACTTTTGACTCATGTGTACACACTAACATCCTAATGATCGATCATTTGTACTCAAGCATACTAGTGCCAACATTTTACTCATTCCACATTACTCATTTCAATCAATTACGTGCTTAGCACGTACTCACCATGAACACAATCATGAACCATTACCATGCATGCTTTAAGCATTACAAATCATGCCTCATCTCACATGTATACACAATATACATAAATCAATCATATCACAAGTCATACGAGGCATAAACATCCATACATACAAGTTCATCCAAAGGCTCTAGATCAAGTTTAGGATTAGGCTACCACCCTAATCCTAACTCTAGGTGGGTCTACCAAGCCCAACCTAGTCCACATACTCGAACCAACCATTTAAAAACCATGTAAAACGTTTAACCACTCACCTAAGCTCCCAAGCTCAAAGACCAAGCAAGCGACCACCCTCAAATTCCCGGATTTACCTCCAATGCTTCACCGATGCCCAACCTCGATTCTAATCAATCCCAAACACAAACAAAACATCCACAATCAATAAATCATTGTCGGGACTAACCCGGAATACAATTCAATCACAAATTTCCATGCTGCAAGCATGAACAAATCCCATTTTTCACCAACTCGGACAGCCCCAAAATCATATCCAAAAACCATGTTTCCAACTTCCATTACACCCACAAATGATCCCAATTCAACCCATATCCATAGTACTATCAATTGCCTATCAAAACCCACCTAAAACAACCCCCAAAACTCACCCAAAACCCTCCAAAAACCCCATGTTTACCCAAATCCGAAAATTGCTCTAAATCATTCAAAATTCACATATATGGTATCATTTAACTTCTATACATCATAACTAACCATATTAAATCAAAACATTAAGCTTAACAACATAAAGACACCATTTTTAATCAAATCCTTTGAAAACCCAATTTTCAAAACTTCAATGAAAATGGAAATAAATGGTACTTTCAAAGAGAGGGAGTTGAGGAGAAGTCAAAAACGTTGTTACCTTGCAAAAAGGAGTTGAAATGGATGAGCTTTTTGATGGAATAGTGATAGAGGAGGAAGAGCTCTATTTCACGTTGAAAATGGGGAAGAAGAGAGTGAATAGTGAAAAGATGATAGGAAAAGAGGATTTAAATTTGAAGATGGGCAAATTACCCAAAAAGGCCATTAATGAATGGCTATCCTCTTAATTCTTTAAGAGCTCTTTAACTTGCAATTAAATCAATTTGGTCCCATTTCAAATATTTATTTTGAAATCCGAAATTTTAAAGGATCATTTTAATTATAAACCCGAGCCCAAATAATATTAAAATATTATTTTCACCTAACCCCTAAACCCGGGTGTTACATTTTGAAATCCCTAACACCCCAAAACCCAAATTCTGATTTAACCTACTTTGCGTCGATTGCCACGCTGCCGCCCATCACATCTATCGTCGGACCATCACGATCATTTATTCCAATACTTCGTCGCCGAAAATCGACTGACGCCTTGCGAAACGCCAAAATCGTCGAATGGTTCATTCAAATGTTTCGCGAAGAACGACGACATAATAAACGATGAACGGTGTGTGAGTCGTTCGGCGAGGGGGTGCTTCATTTCGTCACCGCAAACGTGGCCAACGCCGGTGGGAGTGGCCGGATTTGGGGACTATTTTGAGATTATTCGAAAATTTTAGGATATTTTAAAATTTTTGATTTATTTTTAAAAAAATAGAAAATGTTTAATACTACCACGTGTCATGTTTTTATTGCTTAACAAAAAAATTTAACGGCTGTTAACGACAAGACACCTAAATAGAAACTTTGAAAACATTAGACATCTATTTAGCCCAAAAAATATTTTAAACGCCTATCTAAAAAAATATAATTTAAGTACTTATTTATCACTTAATCCTATACAAATATTATACGTTTCATGCTTATTTGAGTAATAAAAAATCATGTTCAGAATAAATATAATTCTTTCAAGTGTATTTGATCTTTCTTCCTCTTATATCGATAAGTTTTTATGAATTAAGAAATAATTTTGGTGAAAAAATCAAAGGTCTTAAGAGATTTTTTTTATTAGAGGCAGGGGCGTACCTACCATAGTGCATGGTAGGTCACTTTCATTATTTTTGGGATAAACTACATTTGTAATCATCAACATATTGTTCTTTTTTATTTTGGTCACTAAACTATTATTTTTGATAAAATCTCACTAGAATTATATATTGTTTTTTCTATTTTGGTTACTGATATTACGTTTTTTTTGTCACCAAACTATTGTTTTTTTTTCCACTGAGCTATTATTTTTTGTTAGTCTTTTAGCGACGAATGACCAAGATTAAAAAAATATAATGTTAGTGACGATTTTGTAAAAGTTAATAGTTCGGTGACCAAAATTAAATATTTTTAACGACAATGGTTGTAATAAAATTGAATTAAAAGTTTATTGATTGTAATGAAAGTTCTTAGATTCTAATGATCAAAGTGAAAAGATACTAAAAGTTTAGTGATTACCAGTGTAGTACCTTAAAAATATTAAGATTTTTTTTTGTTTAAATGAAGAATCAACCCTTTTATTATTATTATTATTATTATTATTATTATTATTATTATTATTATGAGCTCCTAATCTATTTTGGTCGAAACAAATATCTAAACTAACATTTTATAACTATTTTAAGTATATTTATTTGTTCTATTAAGAAATTTTAGTTAAATACATTAAAATTTATATCAAATAATTTAACTAAAATTTTGATTTAAAATTTAAAAAAATACAGTTTAATTTAAATAAAATTTAAAACTAGTAAGGCATTTTAGCTCTCAAATAAGCATGTTTACCTCAAAATTTTTTGTTTCTAATAATATAACCCTTTTCATTTGGAAAAGTTGTTCTTTAGTACTATTCTGAAACTTAAATTCCTCTTATTTTTTCGTTACCGATAAATTGTAATCGATTTGAATTTTTAAAAATTAAAAAGATTTTGATCTCCTAATCTTTTTGAAAAATCCCATAATTACAAATCAGTTTTGAAATATAAAATTTATATTTGTTTGCACAACAATTGTGACTATCAACACTTAATTTCATTCAAGTAAGTTTTATATTCTCTAAAACACAATTACACCAATGTATAATGATTATAATCTCTCTAACATATTTACGCGGTATAGATTGGTTCCTTAATGTCAATGTCTCTAACTATAAATCATGTTTGCTTGCATAACAAGTACCCCTTATCAATATATTATTGCACTGATGTAAATTGATTCTATATAATTATACTAATCGGTGAACTACTAAGTTTAAATTTATGTATCTGTCCCTGATTAGAGGTGTTTATACTTTGTAGGTTGAGTTGGAACGAGATTATGCATGAGATTAACTTATTTTATATTTATTAATTCCAATTCGGATTAGAAATATGGACCTAAAGTTTTATCCAAGCATGTTCATATTTATAAAGGACTAATCTAAGTCTTTTTTTGTCCGTCCACATTACTTTAAAAAAAATTAAAACATTTATTCTATTTTTCCAAATTTAATATATAATGGTTTTATATTTTTTATTAAATTTAGCTTTTCCTCTTTCATAAATGGACAACTTAATATATTTTTTAATGTTTATATTTACAATATTATATATTATTATAAATTTAATTTGTATGTGATACTAAAAATTATACAACATAAAAATAAAGTAATACATTATATTATAAAATTAGAAAGAGGGTCGGGCCAAACGGAACATAGACCTTGAATGTTGGAGCCCAAACTTGACCAAAGCTAACCCAGTACTTGAACAAAGCTAGTCTAGAAAGATATTACAAGAAAATCAGTGTAACATTGTAATGGATACACTATTAAAAAGACCCCTCGAACTAGTTCACTTTTATTAAATAAGCCCCTATACTTTTGTTATACACAAATAAACCTCTATACTTTGATTTGTATTTAAATTTGCCCTTTAACAGTTTATAAGGATACCAATAAGTGGCAAAGTATAAGGACTTATTTAGTATATTAAACCATTGCATTGTGCCTCTCGGGGCCATGCCATGGTAAATTATTAAAGAGGAGCTTTTCAATAATTTTGGAGTTTCACCGACAAGGTTGGGGCGACAAGTCACGTTGCTTGCTCTCCAAGAAGAGAACTCGGG
The DNA here is from genome assembly GCA_030270665.1 of Hibiscus trionum. Taxonomy (NCBI): domain Eukaryota; kingdom Viridiplantae; phylum Streptophyta; class Magnoliopsida; order Malvales; family Malvaceae; genus Hibiscus; species Hibiscus trionum. The sequence continues at coordinate 41,741,061 of BSYR01000035.1, read as the reverse complement.
TTCAAACTTTGAAGATAATTTTGTTGAGAGGAAGAACCACAAATCCCGAACATGGACCATAAAATAGACATGTACTTTACCCCCAAAATTTGGAGTTTGGAGCAGTAAAAATAATATTTTTACAGACTAAAATTAAGAAACAAAACTAGACATTCCAGCCAATGTTGCATATCATTCAACAATCTAAGAGTAAAAAGTAAGATAACTATTCACTTATCTTCTCATAACAATTACAAAGACGCATCCAAAGAGTCTGCATATCAATTCATGCAGTGGCAACTCTATACAAATTCACCCCCATCATTGGCGACCTTCTTTCTCCGTCACATGGCCTCGGCTTTCGGTAACTCTGGAATTGGCAAGGACGTCATCGGCCGCGATTTCCCAACTACCGCTTCTCCTTCCCCAACTTGAGTGTCTCGTTTCGGATCGAATTGTAGGAGCTCGATGATCTGAATCCAGAATAGAATCAACGTCCAAGGCGGTGTGAGCAGGGCCATTGCTCCCTCTACTGCGGATGTCTTCGTCGATTTCCTCGATGTTACGTCGTTGGGAGATCTTCAATAGATCTTCACCGATATCTAGATCATCTTCAACCTTGGAACGTGGATCTCCGCCTAGATCTTCAGCTTCAGCTCCTTGAGTACTTGGTAAAGTAGGCCTTGGCACTGCCTCTCGAACAAAAGCTCGGAAATTGTTCTTTGAGGGCTTTACCGTTGTGCAAAATACTTCAAGAAAATTACTCACACAACCGAGATTGTAAACATTGACTCTGTTGTCAGCCCTAAATCGAAAATTTTCATAGGTAGTCTGGAAAACATGGACATATTAGTTCAGAGTTCAAACCTAATTCCCCAAACACTCATCAAATTAAACAAAAATGTATGTTCACTCCTTACAGCATGAAATTTAAATCTTGCCCCTCTACCCCCACCCATACATGCATACACTATATTTCCATTTTTTTTCAAGAAGCTATATTCAAGGCCTAAAATTTACTAATTTATTTCTCAGACGACTTTCCCGTAATTATTTAAGGAAATCTGTCAAGATAGGAGGGCAGAAAAAACAATATAAGAACTTACGTCAATTTTTATCTCTTATGTGCCTTCCAAAACAAAATCAAACTCTGATTTGTACTAAGATCAAGCACAACTTAAATTGTCGTAGAGAAAACACGAGAAATTAACAGACCTGGTTTGTTGCAATGAGGTACAAGTGGAACCCGGTAAGCCCGCCGACAAACCACAATGCAATGAAACAGTATGCCATTAGTATGACAGATGGAGGAGATTCCTGCATTGCTTTCCAAACTGTTCCACGGTGATCATCCATCAGAACCTTGATGTACACTGCCGACATGGAGAATACATAGATGCAGAGAAGAGTCGCCGAAGAAACGAACATAAAGAAGTACCGGTAATTTCGCTGTTCATATACACAACAGTTAGTCTCCTACCAAAAGACTGCTTGAGAGAATCAAGCAAGAAACATCCAGAGCAGTATCCATAAACAGGCTTATCAGATAAAACAACATACCAGTCCAATACATTGGCCAACCCAAGGACAATGGTGATCAAAACGCTCTACACAATTGTTGCAAATGGAACAGTGAGAGCAACGGGGAGGGCGATATAGCATGCATGTGTCACAGTACTTGACCCGTACAGGAATCCCATTAACCATAACTTCCTTGGTTCGAGGGAATTGGAGGCCGGGTGTTTGCCTACCCCCGGCCTCAGCTGAAACAGAAGATTCATAGCGGAACTCCTCCTCTGGTGGATGTGAATTGCGTGGAATGATTCCTGGGTCCCGGGCTGATGTGAGGAAAAGAAGAATCAACACCTATCAAAATACATTGAGCTATTAAAGTTAATTGCAACTTAGGCAACCCAAAAGAACCGGCTACCAAAGATAATAGAAAAAAGGTATCCAAAACATACACACCTGTAAAAAGGCATTCGTCATATAATTCAAGAAATTAGAAGGGGCTATCCTAATTCCTAATCTTATCTAGATCTAAGGCCAACCTTCTATAAGAACACAATTTCCAGTACAAAGTCAACAACAGGTCTAAATCAAACGAAAGGGTTCCGCTGTATATTCTACCAAAATATATCTTAAAAGTTAGAAGATCAATTATCTTCTGAATTGGATCAAAAATGTTTGTTCACCCTAAATTGTCACAATTTACCATAAATAAATGTCCATGAGAATTCATTTATTGAAATTCTATGACAGAAACATAATTGCTGAGAAATCCCATCATTTAAAAATCGGTGCTCGGAGTTCATAAAGTTCTTAGGGAAAACATTCAGCTGCTGGCATCCAGAGAGATCGATTCAACAGTAGTTGCTCTAAAACCTCAACAAAGAAGTGAAGAACCCATGCAAGAAGTAAAAGGTGAAGACTTACATAGATAGTAAAGACAATTGCTACTGCCAGAATTGCATATCCTGCATTATACGGAGAAAAGGCATGCCGAAGATGCCTTGCAACAAACACACAAAAGATAATAACAGGAACAGTGATCAGCAATATGGTAACAAGTAGAGACTTAGCATCTGGCCCAAATATCAGCCTCCCACCAAGGATAAACTTCTGCAAAATGCATATAGAAGAGGATATTAATGCTGAATGATGATTGCATAAAATTTCAGAAAGGGAATAACATCAATAGCAGAGAGATTATTCAGCCAGAAAATTTCCTTGGCTAATATATGCTATTTAAATCAACAGTTGAACATTTAGATCAATATGTTGCTTTTACAAACCCACACAAGTAGCAGAAGGGCTCTTAAAAGAACCAAAATGTGCAAGGCTATAATAGGAGAAACTCATATCTTTTGACATGTAGCTAGAGCAGTACCAATCATTAAAACTGTTCCTACTTCCTATACTACTCATATATAATTGTCTTAGCTTTCTCTTATTCAATACAACTTTGATCAGCTGCGGTGAACAACAGAAAAGGATTGTAGGGATACTGCAATCCCCATGATAATGGTTGAAATCCTAATGCAAAAACAATTTACATAGCTTTTTCCAAAAGTTCAAAGCATAATTTCCTTTTGGGAATAATATTCTCCTATTAAATAATATGATAACCATATATGCATTTTTTTAATCATTCATCTTCCAGGTTTTGTAGAAGCCATAACATGATTAGATAAAACTCTAGAAATATGAGAAAAGAAACCTAGCATTCAAAGCAAGACTTTGAAAGGAACCGAATAGGGCCTTCCGAACGACAAATAGTAAAATACAGTAATGGTAGTATCACCAGGAATTACAAAGTTCATGGCAAGTTAAACAGCATCAAGGGTTTACGAGCTTGAACTTATTTGGGGCAATATATATATATATATATATAAAATGGCTCAAAAGGATTTCAAACTCACATAACATTCTTTTCTTGTCACTAATCCAGGCCCTTGATCATCTACTGATTAAATCTCTTAAATATTCTCGAATTGAACATATTCCTCAATCTTTAGGGCTACTACATAAAAATAAAATAGTTAGCACTCAATAACATTGAACCCAATCTCAATATACTGAAAATGTGACCCGTAACTTCCAACGAATGTGATCATTCATCTAAAAAACAATCATAAACTAAGACCACATTTGCTCATCCTTCTATCTTCAGGCAATAATGCACAAAAGCATCCCTTTTGATCCAGAGGTCACCGCACTATGGCACTAGTAAAGTAAGTATATCCACATACTCACCAAACTAAGAAAAGCTATCGTGGTTTTACAAGAACTTGTAAAGTTATAATTATACTTACTTCAACACTGACATTTTGCCCAAAACATTGGGGAAAGAGAAGAAGGGTAAAACTCTTAACACACGTAGCATCCTTCAACGCAAAAATACACTAAAAGCAACCATGTATCGAGCATGGACTCAGTCTTCTTTCCCCGGAGTAAATTGGCATAAAAGCATACCAATTAAACCTAAAAAATGCAGGGCCATATTCCAAAACCCTAGTCAACAATCTATATCTGACAGTTTCTAAAGCCAACAATTGTACTCCACTTAGTCATAAAAGTAAATAGCAAAAGCTTCACTCCTAAAAATGCTCCATTAACATTAACCAAGTTCTTCGTCTAACTTCAGAAATGCAGAAACAACTAAACAAACAGTCAAAACACCCAAAAGAAAGAGTTTGCTATTTTTCTCCATGTTTTCCCCCATTTTGCCATTAGCATAACTCGTAGCACCAAAAATCCACCAAGCAGACTACAAACTAATACGAATTTCAACTGATTAAAAAACCCTAAAACCTAAAAATCATACTAATAACTAAACCAATCAAAACCCCAACTCATTTTCCTACAAACCAAACAAATCTAACAAATACACAGGCACCAAAACAGTACATTTCGGCAGAAATCAACAAAAAAACAGTGACATCCTTACATTACTTCCTTTCCAAACTTCGTACACGCGCTTTTCCATGGCTTCCTCTTCCCCCCTTCCTGTGAGCTTTATTGAACTACCGGTGGAACTCAGTTGAAGATGTGGAACTTGTGCGGGAGTTTTAACTTCATTTGAAATGAAAATTCGAAGTAAAAACAGAGTAAGAAAAACGCAGGCGAAAACTTCCCAGAGCACACTGAATATCGTACTCAATCGGGTGACGATTGAATCGTAAAACGCTCGAGACCCCGACTTGAACCTTTGTTTTATTTTTATTTTAGGTATTTAATAAGAAAGAATAATATATGAATTATTATATATTTGGGTAAACTACAACAAAGGTCAATCAATTATGGGTAAGTTTATATTTGGATCATCCAATTATTAAAAGCTACATTTGGGTCACTCAATTATGGGCAAGGTTACAATTGGGTCACCAAATTATTAAAGGTTACATTATGGGTAAGGTTACGTTTGGGTCACCCTTCATATTTAAAAAAGTACATCGATTTAGTCATTTTTCTTCCAAATCACGTGTATACCCTCATTAACATTAGAGTACTTCATTTGAAATCATTAATTAATCTAATACACAAATTGATATATTTTTTCTAAATATGAAGGGTGACCCAAATGTAATCTTACCCTTAATTAAGTGATCCAAATGTAACCTTTAATAATTGGGTGACCCAAATGTAACCTTACTCATAATTAAGTGATCTTCGTTGTAGTTTAACCTATATATTTTCTTTTAAAAAAATGTTAGTACTTTTTATTTTCCTAATTGTTAATATTTGATTTATTGATTAACTAATCCAATTGATATCCTTGTAGTCTATATTTTAAGAGTTAATATTTTTTATTAAATAGAGATTACATTCTCATACTGAGATTCGAACTCATACAAAATGAGACAATATGAGCATGACCACTAGAGCAATCAGTAAATCTCTAAAAGTTAAAATTTTAGTATATACTATATAGTAAAACAAATATTTTCAAATTATACAATTTAATATATATTTTTTGATTTAATGTCAGCTAGCTTTATTAATAGAGAAATAAAGACAAATAGAAACCAAAAAAATCAAAAGACATAATGGAAGGGAAAAGTAAAAGGACTGAAGCCCCAAAACACACAAGACATAGAAGCAAAACATAAACTCAAAAGAGAGACAAAAACCAGTGCTAATCCAGCGGAAAAAACCCCTTCGCAAAACGCATATGGCAACTGGTAGAAGAGGATGAAGCACAGAAACAAAGCCAGGAGGAAAAGAACTAAGGGTTGGCGATTTAAGAGCATCCAGAGAGCCAAAACCCTTAGTTGCATGAGAAAAAAAATAAAGATCACGACGGATCGATCCATCTTCTATCTTCACCCGCACATGCTTCAACACAATTCAGAGCTTCCTCTACCCAAAATTGGTCGCTTTGTAGTTGAAAGCGGAAACGGGCCATCGAATCAGCAACCATATTTCCTTCCCGGTAAACAAAGCTAAACCTGCAATCTAATAATTTTTTTGATTTTTTTTTGCATCTGAGATTAAAGCATTGATCTCAGATCTATCTTCTGTTTTCGAATTGAGCTTTGCTATGATCGATAGAGAGTCACCTTCTAAGATAATTCAGCAAAAATCCATCTCAAAAGCTAGATTGAGACCCTAAAAAGCTGCTTGAGCTTCTGCAGCAAAACACGATGAGGTATGATTGAACAAAAGGCAACATGCTCCAAGAATGAAACCCTCACTATAAAGTGCTTGAAAGTCCTATATTTTATGCCCATTGTAGCTCATATTGTCACTGTTCTTAAGCCCATTTTAGTTCATACTTAGGTTTCCATACATGTTTTACAATATCTTTCCTTCACTCAGCTTATTGCAGTATTTACGATTATTTGTAGAGAAAAGACATTGTTTTATTGCAGTTGCATTACAAGTTACATGAGACTGCCGCCGGCACCTGCCACGACATCGGAGCAGAAGAATTATTGGAGAGGAGAAGAGAGTAGAATGATCACATCCAGTCACACAGGACGAACCATTGTTGCTGAGAAGAACTGTACTGACGCGGTTTAAAGAATAAGCCGCCAAGACAGTCTGTCGCTAGCACTATCGTCGCGACGGCACATTGGAGATTAGCCAAAGAGGAGTGCGATAGCAAGAGGAGAATTCCCTGTACCAGCATAACCAAGCCACATGACGAATAAAGCCCAGGAGCACTCAGAGATGACGTGAGAAAACCCAAACAAGGAAGAAGCTTGCGGCCCAAGAAAGCCCAAAAGAGGAGTTAGTTTGGAATAAAACACTCAGACGTTTGACAACATTTAATTCCAACTTAACTTCCTCCCAAATAGGGTTTTCACATGTAACCACCTATAAAAGGAGGGCTTGACCGAATTGGAAGACAACAAGGAGAGACTAGGATTTTAGAATTTATTTTTGTGTTTTCTCATTCACATTATGTTCTAAACTTTTCTTAGGGTTAAGATTGTTTTGTTTAGTAGTTGTGAGTACGATTGTAATTAGTTAAAGTTTTAATGCATTTTGAATTCAAGGTTTGTTTATTCCATATTCTTCAACTTTGTTTGCAATAGAATCGAGAGATCTTTGTGAGCACGTCTAATTGTTTCAATTCGAGAGAGTTAAGACTCAAGAAAGGGATAAACATGATTTCCTCCAATTAAGGCGAAAATCAACTTAGCTTAGAGATAAGTTTAGGTTTGAGGCGGCCAAGAAGGAACGCAGGGAGGTTGTTGTTCAATCTAAGTTTACGCCGAGAGGTATTGTCAAAGAGTGGGCATCAACAATATTTAAACTTAGAGATAAGTCGGAATCAGTTTAGGACATTCTGCCGAACCTTGAAGGCCCGTCGAGTTCCCCGTCGTGGTAGTGTTCAATTCGTCACCCGCCGTGGTGGCGTTATCGACTTTGCATCACAAGACTTTTTCGAAGTTCAATGCAGTTTCACACTACGATGCAACTCATTCTGACCCATCGTCTTATTCTGATTACTCAATCTTTTTATTATTCGATTACTTTAGTTTATGCAACTTTCACAACCAACTCAAATCAATTGTGTTTTTACTTTTCTCTGTGCAGGAAATTAATCTTGAAGTAGTCATCCAGTCCCTAAGGAGATGATAATCTTTTATACTATAAATTGATAGAAATGTACACTTGCACTCGATTTAGAGAACTCCTTTACACTCTACAAGTTTTTGGCGCCATTTCCGGGGACTGACAACAACTTCGTTTTTACTTTCTGCACTTCTTCTTTATTGCATTTAATTTCCAGTTTAGTTTTCATTATTATCAAAAAAAGATCTCATGCCTTTTTGTTTTAGTTTATAACCAGAGAAAATTCATCGTCTAAACACTTGTTTATTGAAGAAATCAAACATGAAGCAAGAAAACTCAAAAGAGAGGCATGTGAAGAATTAGCAGCAGCGAAAGCAGTAGGAGCAGCAATGTATAACAGCAATGATGGCAATAATGCCAGCAATAACCCCACCTTGACAGACCCTGTAGCATATTGTAGATAGCAAGACCAGCAACAGCTACCACCACCTCCCCCCTCCTGGTCAGCAAAGACAAATCCGTACCACTCGAGACTACATGGAGGAGGACATAGACAACCTTGACTCTGCAGTCGTAGAACCAGAAATTGACGTCAATCATTTTGAACTCAAGCCTGTTATGTTCAATATGATCGACAAATTGGGACAGTTTGGAGGCACAACAAATGAGTATGCTATGCAGCACATGAAGTCATTCTTAGAGATTTGCAAATCTTTTAGAATTCATAGACTATCCCCTGATCTTCTGAAGTTGCGGCTATTCCCCTATTCACCGAGGGCTAGGGCGAAAACATGGTTAAATAGCCAGACGGCTGGATCTATTGAGTCCTAGACAGACCTGTGTCGAGATTTTCTTGCTCGTTTCAATCCATCAAATGTCACGGATCGTATACGCAATGAGATTACCTCTTTCAGACAAGCAGATGACGAGGCAATGTATGAAGCATGTGAGCGTTACCGAGAACTGCTGCACAAATGCCCGCTCCATGGACTGCCGCTTTGGACACAGACATCTCTATTTTACATTGTTGTCAATCAACCCACCAGGATGATGCTAGATGCGTCGGCAAATGACATACTCCTTGATAAGGCACCAAAGTAGGGAATGAGGATTCTAAATCAGTTGGCCAAAAACGACTACCAATTTCCGTCCGCCCATCGTGGCGGCATCAGACGATAGGCCATAGTGAATGAGTTGGAAGCCTCAGAGTCCGTAAACACCCGTATAGATAAGCTGACTAGATTGGTGGAGAACATGATCAAGCCAACAGGAAGAGCATATGAGGTAAAAGCAGTAGAAGCCTTCTGTGATGGATGTGGTGGAGACCATGACTCTATAGAATGTAAAGAATGTGGAAACTTCATGGGAACCTACAATCTGAATAGCACCCCGAACACGAACACATACAGACCAAGTTGGAGGAAACACCCAACTTCTCATGGAGTAACCCTAACACTGCAAAAAAAACCCGACCAATCAAAATACGGGCTATTAGAGGAACCCGCCCCAGCAGCAGATGCAACAGTAGCAACCCACAACAAATAACTCTCTAGAAGCCACTTTAAACACTTTTATGTCTCATACTAGTGCTTATATTGCTAATTCAGATAAGTTTGTTAATAAAGTTAATGCTTTCATGGACAGGACCGAAATACGGATGCAGAATTAGGAAGCATCTCTAAAAACGCTGGAAACATAGGTAGGCCAATTTGCACAGATCCTAAATACACGACCAGCGGGAGGTTTGCCTAGTGATACTGAGGTCGCTAGAGGAAAGACCCACGAGCAGTGCAAAGCAATCACCACCAGGAGTGGAATTTGCTTATAAGAACCAAAGGGTCATGCAGCAAAGGGAAAAACACCAATGGAACAGTCGACCAATTCTGCAAAGCCCGTTGAGAAGGATGCCGCGACAGGTCCATATCAACATGACCTTGGTAGAACTCATCGAACAGATACCTAACTATGCCAAGTTCCTCAAGGACATAGTTTTTAAAAGAACACGGATTGGTGAGTTTGAAACAGTAGCAGTCACAGAGGGATGCATGGCCATGATGCACAATAGAGCTCCATTAAAGAGAAAGGATCCGAGCAGTTTTATCATCCCTTGTAAAATTGGCAACAACTATACATGGAAGACATTATGTGATTAGGGGGCCAATATCAACCTAATGCCAAAATCTGTCTTATAGAAACTGGGGATCGGAAGAGCCTGCCCTACTACTGTCATGCTGCAGCTGGCGAACAGATCATATGTTCAACCAAAAGAGAAAATCGAAGATATACTGGTAAAAGTTGATAAATTTATTTTCCCTACCGACTTTCTGGTTTTAGATTGTGAAGCATATGAACGGGCACCTATTATACTTAGAAGATCGTTCTTAGCTACTGGAAGGACGCTAATCGACATCGAAAGAGGAGAGATTACAATGAGGGTGAACGACCAGGAGATAAAACTACATTTTCCCATACCCTTAAACAGAAGGATGACTCGGAGGAATGCAAAATGGTCCAGGTTACACCTAGGTCAGAATTCGACGTCGATAAACCATGCATGGGTAAGTATTGTCTCGGTAGTGATTCAAGTTAATGCTTTGGCAGTCACTTAGAGAGCTGCCCTGACACCTGCCTCAGCGGCCAATATACAGAAGCTGCAGATGAGGAAGAGATAGAGGAGCAGGTTGAAGTACAGTGGATGGCAACAAGGCCAGGTAAGTACTCTGAACCTTTAGATTACACTGTTAAGGGAGGTAAAATTCATAAACCATCTATTGAAGAACCCCCTAACCTAGAGTTAAAACCCTTACCTGAGCAACTTAAATATGTATTCTTGGGATCCAATGATACGTTGCCCGTAATCATCTCTTCAAAGTTGCAGGCTGAACATGAATTGAAGCTGATAGACCTGCTAGGGCAGCACAAGAGGGCGGTAGGATCGACCATCGCTGATCTGAAGGGAATTAGCCCAGCAGTTTGTATGCACAAGATCATGTTGAAAGAAGGCTGTAAACCCATTGTTGACGCTCAAAGGAGGCTGAATGACGCTATGCAAGAAGTCGTAAAAATGGAAATCATCAAGTGGCTCGACGCATGTATCATTTATCCGATATTCGATAGTGAATGGGTAAGCCCGGTATAATGTGTACTTAAGAAAGGAGGGATAACGATGGTAAGTAATGAAAATAATGAACTGATATCAATCAGGACTGTGACCGGTTGGAGGGTTTGCATGGACTACCGTAAACTAAACAAGGCAACTAAGAAAATCATTTTCCATTACCGTTTATTGATCAAATGCTTGACTGCCTTGCTAGCAAACCTTTCTACTGTTTTCTTGATGGTTATTCAGGGTACAACCAGATTGCCATAGATCCCAAAGATCAAGAAAAAACCACCTTCACATGCCCTTACAGCACATACGCATTCAGGAGGATGCCGTTCGGGTTGTGTAACGCACTAGCAACGTTACAACGCTGTATGATGGCCATATTCTCTGACATGGTTGAAGATTTCCTTGAAATCTTCATGGATGATATCTCTATCTTCGGTAGCAACTTTGACAGCTGCCTTAGAAACTTAGAGAAGGTGCTAATGAGATATGAGGAATCTGACCTAGTGCTAAACTGGGAAAAGTGCCATTTTATGGTGGATGAAGGTATAATCCTAGGTCACAAAATATTTTCCAAAGGAATTGAGGTCGACAAAGCCAAAATCGAAGTGATTGAGAAACTCCCGCCGTCGACCTCTGTCAAAGGCATCAGAAGCTTCTTAGGATACGCAGTTTTTTATAGATGATTTATTGAAAACTTCTCAAAAATTACTAAACCTCTGTGTACCTTGCTTGAACAGGATAAAACCTTCAAGTTTGATGAATCATGCATTGACGTATTCGAGACGCTAAAGAAGAAGCTGGTTTCTACGCCCATTGTAGTCCCACATGACTGGACCCTACATTTCGAGCTAATGTGCGATGCTAGTGACACTGCCGTAGAAGCCGCCCTTGGGCAGAGAAATGGCAGGACATTCCATGTGATCTACTATGCAATAAAACCCTAAATTCTTCCCAAGTCAACTACACCACCACCGAGAAAGAAATGTTAGCAGTGGTTTTTGCCTTTGACAAATTTCGACCGTACTTAATGGGAACAAAGGTAATTGTCCACACAAATCACTTGGCCCTCAAGTACATGTCCGCAAAGAAAGACTCCAAGCCATGATTGATTCGATGGATTCTGTTACTACAAGAGTTTGACGTGGATATCAGGGACCGAAAGGGTACAGAAAACCAGGTTTCTGACCACCTGTCACGACTGGAGCAGGGCGACGACACTTCCACCAGTACAAAAATTCATGATGCATTCCCAGATGAACAACTGCTACTAACATCCACCATTACTGAGAGCATTGTCGTAGCACTGACTGATGCACACGCCGCCGCGGCAAGCACATCAGCGGTAGTCATTCCTTCAACACCCTGGTATGTTGATATTGTCAATTACTTAGTTACTGGTGTTTTACCTTATAATCTTAACTATCAAGGCAAGAAGCGGTTTTAATATGATGCTAAGCATTATTTCTGGGACGAGCCTATTTTGTTCAAACATTGTGTACATCGGGTTATAAGGAGATGTATTTTAGAAGAGAAACAACATGCAGTGCTCTACCAATGTCATACCGCCCCTTATGGAGGACATTTTGGAGGTACACGGACATCGACAAAGGTACTCCAATCTGGTTTCTATTGGCCCACTCTTTACAAGGACGCCCAAGCTTTCTACAAGCAATGTGATAGATGCCAAAGAACCAGAAACATATCAAGGAGGAATGAGATGCCCCTACAACCCATTCTCGAAGTCGAGCTATTTGATGTTTGGGGGATAGATTTCATGTGCCCTTTCTCGTCTTCATGCGGTAACTTGTACATCCTCCTACCTGTTGATTATGTGTCAAAGTGGGTCGAAGTTGTGGCAACCCCAAAGAATGATGCCAAAATCGTCCACTGATTCCTTCACAAGAACATATTCACCAGGTTTGGAATCCCGAGGGCGATAATTAGTGACGAGGGTAAGCATTTTGATAACATGCTCATCGCTAAAGTGTTAAAGAAACTTGGTGTCTGTCACAAGGTTGCCACAGCATACCATTTATAGACTAATGGGCAGACTGAGATTTCAAATAGGGAACTGAAAAACATCCTAGAATAGGTAGTCAACCCAACTAGGAAAGACTGGTCCTTGAGATTGGATGATGCACTCTAGGCATATCGAACATCGTTCAAAACCCCTCTAGGTATGTCACCTTACAGACTTGTGTGTGGAAAAGCCTGTCACCTATCTGTCGAGATTGAGCACAAGGCCTATTAGGCGATAAAAGCTGTCAACATGAATTGGGAACAAGCTGGGGAAAATAGACTTCTAGATCTTAATGAGATAGAAGAATTCAAAAGGAAAGCATATGAGAATGCCAAGCTCTACAAAGAAAAATTAAAAGAATGGCATGACAACAAAATACTGTCGCGACAGTACCTGCCAGGGCATCTAGTGTTACTGTTCAACCCCCGCATGAAGATTTTCCCTAGAAAACTGAAGTCCAGATGGTCCGGGCCTTTTGAGGTTGTCAAGGCTTTTCCACATGGTGTTGTTACAATCAGATCCAAAACAGATGGGCAGCAGTTCAAAGTCAATGGGCAACGACTCAAACATTACAGTGGAGCACCAGTCAGAAGAGACAAGGAAGTAGTTACTTTAGGAGATGCAATCCCATGCACTCTTATTGTAACATGAGTTTTATTTATTTATTTTCCACATTTTCCAGTTTTTTTATTAGGTTTAGATTTTCAATTTCTGCATTTAGTAATTTCAGTTTTATTTTATTTGACTAATAATTTCTTTTCGTTTTATTTTAGAAAGAGAGACAAAATTTAAGGAAGCATCCCAATCAAAACACCCACATAGCTGCCCCACAAGCCGCCCAAACGGCCCAATTTCACGAACGGCATCAAGCTGCCCCAACGGCTACATTCGCAAACGGCCGTAACCGCCCAACAGCTACATTCGCGAATGACCGTAACCGTCCCAACGGCTACATTCGCCAATGGCTAGAACTCGCCTCAACGTCTAGTTTACACCAACAGCTATAGGACCCACCCCAACAGCTAGTTCACACAACAACTATAAACCGCCCAACGGCTATATTCTGCCCGTTACGCCAGCCATCCCGCCCGTTGGAATCTGACCGTTGGGCATTATCAGCCGCCTTGGCGGCATATATAACCCTTACTATTTCACTTCCTTTTATCATTTTTAACCTTTGATTTCTTAAATCTTGAACTCTCACAGCTTTCTTGCATTTTCAGATTTTCTTTCAACCACATCTCTAAAAATATCGACCTCTATAAGCACTATTCCCTTCAAAAGGTTCTTTTCTCTAAAAGAATCCAACCGTTACAACAAGAAGTTTGCATCATGACAGGTTCTTGAAGAGCAGGGCTTCTACTACCCCACCGACATGGACGACTTTGGCCTTCCCACCTTCGTCTACGAGGTCATCAAGGATCACGGCTGGAAAATGTTTGCCCGCCAACCGAAAGAAGTAAACATTACAATGGCCAAAGAGTTTTACGCCCACAGTCCACAACCGAAAGCCCCGTTCGTATACATCCGTGGCAGCGCCGTTCGACTTGATGCGGACACCATTAACGCCTACTATGGGATCAGTAACGACATACATGACCATGGTGCCTTTGAAGCCGCCCTCACCGCCGCCGACTATGACAAGTTGAAGGACGAGTATTGTGTGCCCGAAACCACGTGGAATACGGGCAAATACACCGGATCAGTACCCCGCTGCGCACTACTCAAAAACGCCAAACTGTGGAACACATTCATCAATCGCCGACTACTGCCCACCTCCCACAATTCCATCGTTGACCACCCACACCTGGCTCTGATCGATTCAATTCTGAAGCGACAGAAGATCAATGTCGGAGCCATAATATGTCAGGAAATCTATGACTGCCATCAGAGGCCAAGGGGCAGGATTTTCTTCCCAAACCTTATCACCGGGCTGTGTACAAACTTCAAAGTGCCGACGGACGAGGCATACACGATGACACCCTACAAGGAGGGGTGGACAAAAGAATACATATACAAGATGATGGAGCTGACAGAGGCGGCGCCAGAAAATCAATATGATCCAACTGCCGCCGCAGCAAGAACTTTAGCCCAGGACGGGCACATAGATAAGGACTTCATCAACCCCACCAGAAGGCTCCAGGACATCTACAGGAAGCTGCAACGAATGTAGTACATGAACTTGAAGTTTATAGAATACGTGCGAAACTACAACACCGATTTCGAGCTATTCCTCAAAGAGAAGTTCCCAGGGGATGACCTCCACTTTCCAGCAGAAATCACGGAAGCCGCCATGGCGAGCCACCTCATCCCAGACTCCCCCACCGCGGCATCACCTACAGCCGCCCGGGCATCCCACCAAGGCTCCTCCTCAGCCGCCAACACCCCACCTGCCTCTCCAGCAAATCCGTAGGGCCAACACTCTCTGTCTCATGACTTCTTCGACGATTCTGATGACGACTCCTCACCCGTCACAGCAGCACAACCCATCACGACAACATCTACGGCGGCAGAAACATCCAGGAGAAGGAAGTATCATTGCATCTCAGCCGATTCAGATGAGGAAGAATCCGATGATATTGCTCCAGTGACCAGGAACACACCGCCCTCCAGGATCCAACCACGAAGAACTTCAAAGAATGTTTAACCGTCTTCTTTAAAGAGGCGGCGACTGGACCTTTTCGACGAAGACAAAGTGGCCAAAAACTCATCCTCCTCTTCATTTTAAATGTAACCTGTTTCTTCTTCCTTTTATTTTTTATTTTTTTTATATTATGTATTTTTTTTATATATTTTTTATTTTGTTGCATTGAGGGCAATGCCCGCCTTGAGTTTGGGGAGAGACAGTCCACCATAGTGTAGTTCATTTGTAGTTGCATATTAGTTAATCATTTTAATTGCATTGTACTCACATCTTCTTTAATGAAAAAGAACTTGTTAAACAACTTGTGCCTATGATAGAATAGCCGACAACTCGCACCATTAAAAAGTACCTTTAATTTTTGGGTAGCATGAAGATGACATAGAAATTTACTATAGTGCTATTTATCCTTAACACAATTGTGACAGGTTGATTGATAGAATGAAGTAGTGAGCATAGACTGTTTTATTACATGGTACTTTTAATTCACATGCATTACAGGACGCCGCCTCGACAGCTGAAGTTGTCAATACTGCAAGGAAGGCCACCGCAACATGTAAGAGAAAAAAATGCAATCCTAGAGGTGCCGCAACAGGCTCTAGGCGGTTGGAGGTGCCTGAAATTGGCTCTAGTCGTAAAAAAAATCCTAGGACTGCTATGTTATTTAGAGGTACCATAAATTAGCTAAGTCTTTTGTTCACTTAAATAGTTCTTGAAGATCAACTTGTACACAATTTAGCACACACTTGATCATAAGCATTATAATTTGTTTTCGAGAAAATTCATGCTATCCTACACACTAAAATGATATAGGTGCCACGACCTTGAGGCATGAAATCAAGTTAACAATAGGTTCCTTTTGTTGAAGTAGGGGTAAGTACTTATTAGGTTTTTTATCGCTTGAGGACAAACAATAGTTCGAGTTTGGGGGTGTGTAAAGTGCTTGAAAGTCCTATATTTTATGCCCATTTTAGCTCATATTGTCACTGTTCTTAAGCCCATTTTAGTTCATACTTAGGTTTCCATGCATGTTTTACAGTATATTTCCTTCACTCAGCTTATTACAGTATTTACGATTATTTGTGGAGAAAAGACATTGTTTTTGTTGCAGTTGCATTACAGGTTACAGGAGACTACCGCCGGCACCCGCCGCTGCAGCGGAGCAGAAGAATTATTGGAAAGGAGAAGAGAGCAGAATGATCACATCCAGTCACACAAGACGAACCATTGTTGCTGGGAAGAACTATACTGACGCAGTTCAAAGAATGAGCTGCCGAGACAGTCTACCGCCAGCACATCTGCCGCGGTGGCACATTGGAGATTGGCCAAAGAGGAGTGCGATAGCAAGAGAAGAATTCCATGTACCAGCAGAACCAAGCCACATGACGAATAAAGCCCAGAAGTACTCAGAGATGATGTGAGAAAACCCAAACAATGAAGAAGCTTGCGGCCCAAGAAAGCCCAAAAGAGGAGTTAGTTTGGAATAAAACACTCAGACGTTTGACATCATTTAATTCCAACTTAACTTCCTCCCAAAGAGAGACTTCATCCCAAATAGAGTTTTCACATGTAACCACATATAAAAGGAGGGCTTGACCAAATTGGAAGACAACAAAGAGAGATTATGATTTTAGAATTTTTTTTGTGTTTTCTCATTCACATTATGTTCTAAACTTTTCCTAGGGTTAAGATTGTTTTGTTTAGTAGTTGTGAGTACGGTTGTAATTAGTTAAAGTTTTTTATGCAATTTGAATTCAAGGTTTGTTTATTCCATATTCTTCATCTTTGTTTGCAATAGAATAGAGAGATCTTTGTGAGTACATCCATTTGTTTCAATTCAAGAAAGTTAAAACTCAAGAAAGGGATAAACACGATTTCCTCCAATTAAGGTGAAAATCAACTTAGCTTAGAGATAAGTTTAGGTTTGAGGCGGCTAAGAAGGAACGTGAGAAGGTTGTTGTTCAATCTAGGTTTACGTCGAGAGGTATTGTCAAAGAGTGGGCATCAATAGTATTCAAACTTAGAGATAAGTCGGAATCAATTTAGGATGTTCTGCCAAACCTTGAAGGCCCACTGAGTTCCCCGCTATGGCAGTGTTCAATCTATCACCTGCCGTAGCGGCATTATCGACTTTGCATCACAAGACTTTTTCGAAGTTCACTGCAGTTTCACACTATGACGCAACTCAATCTGACCCATCTTCTTATTCTGATTACTCAATCTTTTTATTATTCGATTACTTTAGTTTATGCAACTTTCACAACCAACTCAAATTAGTTATGTTTTTACTTTTCTCTGTGCAGGAAATTAATCTTGAAGTAGTCATCCAGTCCCTAAGGAGACGATAATCTTTTACACTATAACTTGATAGAAGTGTACACTTGCACTCGATTTAGAGAACTCATTTACTCTCTACACTCACTATCTCGAATTACCACCCCGACTAAAGCTGATTTGGTTGCAGGAACATAACACGCATCAAAATTGACTTTTACCAAAGGGGGTATTGGATCTTTCCATCTAACCACCTGTCGAGGAGCACTGAGGTTAAGACTGGAATGAAGCACATTCAGCTAAAGACAATAGTTTTGGACAAAAGTGAAGACTTCCTCAGGCCTTGTAGTAAGTCCCTCAAAAGCAAACTTATTACGAGCAAACCATAAAGCATAGATTGTAATTATAATTTTGTCTTGGTTCTCCTTGTAATTTGCATTGAAAAGAGCATCTAGACAATCAGGGAAATTGACATATGTAGTATTAGTTGGTAGTGAAATACTAGTAGTAAACCAAACCTGTTTGGCAAAAGGACACTCATAAAGCACATGAGACACTTCTTTAGGGGATATGTTGCATCGATAGCAGGTAGGGTCCATTGTAACTCTTTTATACACAAGGTTGCATTTTGTAGGCACATAATTTCGAAGAAATTTTCAACACTGTATCTTCATTTTAGAGGGACATTTAGATTGCCAAACTTTCCTTAAAACAACTTTGTTACAACTGTTTGGGAGTGCGGTTGTAAGTAGATTTCAGTAGCCACTTTTAACAGTATAGTTCCTTGAATGTTCTCCATTCCAAACGATAGAATCAACTTGTCCATACCTTGATGGAGGGGTACATCTAATCTCTTCAGCTTCACTAGTTGAGAAAACTTGCGAAATTAAGGCCAAATTCCAACTTTTTGATGATGGATCTATCATATCAGAAACCTTATAGAATCCGACAACTTGGGGCGAAGTTACCTTCTTTGGAGGTGAAGATGGTAGCTAACAATCGTTCCAAATAGAAATCGAGAGACCATAACCAACCTTCCAATGCCATCCCATTTCCAAAAAGCCCTCTTGCACACCAGATACTTCTCCAAACGAGGGTAGGATTAGAACCCAGATTCGCTCGGAAAAAATTTGTTGTAAGGTGATATTTAGCACGATAAAGCCTACTAATCAGAGTCTATGTTAATAAGGAGTTTCCATCCTTGCTTCGTAATAAGGGCTATATTATATTTAGCCATGTCACGGAAGCCTAGCCCCCAATCATCCTTTAGTTGACAAAGGTCAGGCCAAGAGCACCAGTGTAGTCTTTTTTTATCCTTCGAATTCTGCCACCAACATCGGGCAATAATGGGTTCCAGCTCTCTACAAAAAGTCTTCGGAAGCAGGAAACAGCTCATAGCATATACTGGTAGGGATTGTAAGACAACTTTTATAAAAACCTCTTCCCCCCCCCCAAAGAAAGATTTTTGGAACTCCAACTAGCTATTCTTTCAACGAGTTTATCACGCAAGTGCATAAAAGCCTTCCTCTTATTTCGCATCACAAAGATCGGAAGCCCCAAATAATTTTTTGGATTTAGACCACTATTGATACCCAAAACTCGCTTTACATCAGCTCGTGTGTAATCAATTGCATTTGCACTTAAAAAAATTCATGATTTTTCAAATTTATAAGTTGTCCGGAGCAAGAGGTGTAATTCAATAGTAAATTTCATAACTGCCTAACCGAGGAGACCGTTGCCTCACCAAATATTAGGCTATCATCTGCAAAAAATAAATGGGTGATATGAGGGGCAACCCTAGTTATACGTACACCAATACCAGCAACAGATTGACGAAGCAATGATGAAAGACCCTCAGTACAAATTAAAAATAAGTAGAGACTCAAGGGGTTACCTTGACGCAACCCTCTTGATGGAATAAAAAGGGTGCCAATAGTACCATTCATTACAAATGAGTAGGAGACAAAATTTACACACCGTAGAATTATAGAGATCCAATCAGTAGCAAACCCCATCTTCTTCATTAGGAATTCAAGAAAACCCTATTCCACCCGGTCGTAGGCCTTTCTCATATCAAGTTTAAGGGCATAGAAAGCCTTCTTTCCTTGTCTCTTGTTCCTTAGCGAATGGATGACTTCATAAGTTGCTAAAATGTTGTCTGTAATTAAACGCCCCGGCACAAAAGCACTTTGCGCCTCATCGATGCAAAGGGGTAATACCACTTGGAATATGTTAACAAGGACTTTAGAAATAATTTAAAACAAGACGTTGCAGAGACTGATTGGTCTAAAATTAGCCATTGATTGAGGGGTATTGACCCTCGGAATGAGTACAATGTAAGTACGATTCAGAGATGACATAGGGAAATCACCTTGTAGAACCGAGATGCAAAAATCAGCAACATATTTGCCCAGAATATGCCAAAAACTTTGATAAAATAAACTACCCAATCCGTCTTCCCCAACAGCTTTGAGGGGGAGTTCATGGACTTGACAACGACGAAGATTTCTTCATGTGTAAAAGGTCGTAACAACGTTGAGTTCATTTCTTCCGTAATAGATCTTGGAATACCTTTAAGAATCCCGTCACAGTTTGCAACACCATTGGAAGAAAAAATGTACAAAAAATAGTCCCTTGCAATCCGACCTAAACCTTCTTCACCATAAGTAATTTCCCCAGTTTTATCATCCAAAGCAGTGATCCGATTTCTCATTTTCCTCTGAGATGCCATACAGTGAAAATACGTGGTATTTCAATCCCCATGACGTAACCAGGCCGAGCACGCCCTTTGCTCCCAACGAAGTTCCTCCTTGTCCAACTCTAAATTGAGAGCAAATTTAGCTTCAATCATGTCGGCCAGAGTATCATCGGTAGGGGTTAATTCGGCTAATCTCTCTAATTTTTCCTTCAGATCAGAGACCATGATTTTTTTCTCCTGCTGAATTTTTTTGAACCAAGAAGTCAACCCAGCACTGATATGTTTTAAGCGGTCCAGAAGATTCCTAGATGTTTCAAACCATAGTTCATTGACTGTAGATTCGTAGGAACTTTCCATCAACCATGAAGCTTTGAATCTAAAATGCCATGTTTTGTTTGATCCTGCCGACAGAAAACCAGTATCCAACATTAAAGGACGATGATCTGAAAAGCAATGAGTCAGATGTTTTAATCAAAAATTTGGGAACAGATTCCACCATGCATCATTTGCAACACCCTGGTCTAGCCGTTCACGAATACTCGTAGCAGTACATCGTCCTTTCTCCCACGTGTACCAGGATCCAGAGTAACCCATATCAACAAGAGAGAAATCATCTGGCACGAATCTAAAAGAATCTATCTGGCGAGCGCTCCTAACTGATCCTCCCCTCTTCTCGAAAGCTAATAGAATCTCATTAAAGTCCTTAATCACAATCCATGGAACATTAGGTTCAGTATCCAGCGAACGCAACAAGTTCCAGGAGTCCATTTGTCTTTATTCTTCAGGGGCCCCATAGAAACCCGTACATCGCCATCTATTTCCATTCGAATCGTCTTCAATCATAATGTCAATGTGTCTAGCAGAAAAAGATCTTAGAGAAGCGACACATGGTTTTCTCCAACCCAGAGATAAGCTTCCACTTCGACCAATAGTACTAACATCTATCCCATATGGATAGCCACACTTACGGCGAACAACTGCCATACTAACATCGGGTAACTTTGTTTCAATAAAAAAGAACACCATTGGATTTTCGTATCTCAATTTTTTTCGGAGACGATCGACCGTCCGAGATTTTCTCAAACCACAAACCTTGCATCTCAATAGTTCCATGATGAACGACAAACCTGGTTTTGCAGGTCGGCCGATAAAGAAGGGGAAACACCATTAGAATCAACATTTTTTGAAACTCCTGGTGTGAGAGCCAATGTGCGAGGACGTTTGGTGGGTTCAACTTGATCAACCGGGCTGTCCTCTTTCGTGGAAAACATTTGGATGTCCATATTAAATTCAGGCCCACCAGATAACTGGCCCGAAACTGGTCCTGGATTTAGTCCTCCTAAATTGAAGCCTGAATTATTGGTAATCACAGATTTTATTGACTTTCTTCTTGCTGAGATCTGTGCTGAACTTTGGGGATTCAGGACATAATTATTGGAAATGTTTTCATGTTTGACATGTGCAGGATTAGCGTTGGAAAACGATTCCATCGACTCCGCCTCCCTCAACCACAAGCTCTTGGCCGCCGCCGCTTTCCTAGTTAGAGCTCGTAATGGCACGTTCCACTCCTTGGTTATAGCAGATGGATCAACAAAAGCACGTAATGGGCAGAAACTCTCACCGTGCCCCAATTTTCCACAAATAAAACAATACAATGCTATTTTTCATACTCAAAATGCGCATAATGATCTTTACCATTCGCAAGCCTAATCTTTTTTTGACGTTTCAATGGCATTCGAATGTCTACATGAACTCAGACTCTCATTATTCTTTTATATCCAAGGGAGATTGCTAGTGCATCATACTCTATAAAGGAACCCACAAAATTTCTCAAAGAACGGGCAAATCTTTCTGAAACAAAACCATGAGGGACATCGTTAATTAACATCCAATAATCTAAGTGGGTTAACGGAACTAATTTGGGATCCTCTCTCTCCACTAATCGGTGCAAGACTAAAAGATGATTATTGAAATTCCATGGACCACCCTTTTCAATTTTTTCCGCATAGATCTGGAGATATAAACAGAATAAGAACATGCCCTCTCCCAGATCCGTAATCGAGATCCCCCCAACAGGATGCCAAACGTTTGCAAGTGTAGGTCTTATCAAGACAAAATGAATCACACTCGTCGTAAGAAAAGAACTCATAAATAGTGCTCATAGGAAGGGACCACTGGTGAATCATCCGGATCCACTAGCAAAACATTGTCTTCCCCAATATCAATAACGAACCTCTCTAAATTGCTCTCAACTGAAGATATGACGCTTGAAAGCACAAAAGACAAAATCTTTGGAGAAAACACTAGAGCTTCAAAACAAATGGAAAAAAGAAGAAACCAAGAAAAAAACACAAGAGATAAAAACAGTGTGCCACTAAGACAAAGAGAATAGCGTGCCACTAGGACAGAAAAAATAGTGGAACAAAAAAAATACAATTTAATATTTAAATCTTCAATCCTAAAACTTTAAACATAACTATACAATTTAAAATATTTAAATATTTTAGTATATACTATATAGTAAAACAAATATTTTCTTTCTATTTAAACTATACAATTTTCTTTCTAAATTACAACTTTATATTCTAAACTCTAAATCATAAATTAAACTTGTAAAATGTAATAAAGTTGTATAAATTAAAATACATACTTATGTATCAAAGTACTTTCCTAATATTTTTTGGTTGCCCTCTCGGTTTCTCAGAGTTTAGTGCGTCACACACCTGGTTTAGGTAGATGAGTCTCCCAATGAAAATTTTTGCATACACAATGCTTCAAACTCGAGACTTGCTTAAACGACATCAAACTTCTTACCACTTGAACTAACTTGTTAGTATTTTCCTAATATTTTTAATTTGGAAATATAAAAGAAAATCCATTATCCAATAAAATGTGTGTTTTGGGTGTCATTTAATCATCATTTTCCATACTGAAGAAATGAATTTTCTGGTAAGGTTTGGAATTATGGAAATACTGATTTGCCACTACGGTTAACATTTAATTCATCTTAGCATTAATTTTGTGGGACCCAAAAGTGAGGTGGCGTGATAGTATTGGTCCTTAGTAGACAAGTGTACCTGGAATTTTCTTTCTATTTGTTTGTTTTTGAGGGATTTGAAAGGGAATAATCGAGTACTGAAATTACTGTCAGGTTCAAAAGCAAACACGTGGAGATGAAATCCTAGGAACCTCACCTAGGAATTTTATATTAAAATTATAAGGAAAAAATACTTAAATCATCCCTCAACTTTACTCTATGACCTATTTTAATCACTGAACTTTCAAAACGTTCAATTTACCCACTGAACTTTATTTTTTGACCAATTTTGATCAATCTAGATTATTTTATTAATATTTTAGTTTTATTAATATTTTATTATAAATACCCAACCCTAACCCCTCATCCTCATCGCCGACACCAACAATTACCTCCTTTGGGTTACCTGCTTCGCCTGCCGCCACAACTGCTCCTCCTTTCACTCTCCGACCTCCACATTCTTCACTCGCCACTCCTCTTCTTTCTCTCCCCACCATTGCTTCGACTCCGCATGTCGTAGCAAAACTGAAAATAGTAAAAAGTTCGGTGGTAGCAAAATGAAGAAATAATGGATTTGAATTAGATGCCTGATAATTTCAGGAAAATAGAATCACTGAAATTTCAATCTTTAGCAAAAATTTATCACTAATTCCAGAACATGATTCATATCCATAATCTAATCAGATATGCATCCTAATTTCATTGCGTCACCAAGTTTCAGTTTCTTCTCAATTCCAATAAAAAATAAAACACTTAAAAGAGAATAGGAAAATTATAGTGATTGGAGATCTGGTGTTGAGCACAGGCTGCCCTCCCATAGCAATGGCCCTAACCATGTTTTCACCTAAATGTTGAGCTACTTCCAGCACATGTCAGAAGAAGTGGTCCATCACCTCAAGTATAGTCAAAATAGGAGGTAAACCTTCTTCGAATCTCACATCAACGACGACACTGATCACTTGACAAACCTGATCGTTTTCTCCTGCTCTAGTAAATTCATCAGTGATTTTACCTTTTTTATTGTTTTCTTAACGGAAAGAGGCTGCGATGGAGCGGGAAAAGCAATTGCAGCCGCAAATGTGGCATACTCGGCATTGCGTAAGAGAATGAGGGCAGGAAATAGGGCGACAAGTAGTAGTCAGAGAAGAGAGGCGAGGGTTACAGTTTGAAGGTTTAGACAGAGATTGACAAGAAGTGGAGTGAAAGAGGGAACTGAGGAGTCGAGAGAAGCCATTAATTTGGATGACAATGGAGGTTGGTGGTTGGATGGTGGGTTTAGGGTTTTTTGTATTTAATAATAATAAAATATTAATAAAATAATTTATTTTTATTTTAAATTATTTTTTATATTTAATAATAATAAAATAATTTAGAGTGATCAAAATAGGTCAAAAAACAAAGTTCAATGGGTAAATTGAGCGTTTTGAAAGTTCAATGACCAAAATAGGTCACAGAGCAAAGTTGAGTGATGATTTAGGTATTTTACCCAAATTATAAATAAATTAAAATAAAATACGATATAGAATATAAAAAGCCTTATTATATAAATAAGTGTCTAAACCATATTTCTCGTTAACTTTATGTGCCTAAATTATTTTTTTGGTAAAAATAGGTATTTAAAGTTTATACCGTTACAATTTTAGATGCCTAGTCATTAAGAGGTATTTAAAAACAATATGTTAGGCGGAAATAATTTGATTTTTTTTAATTTTTTGAAACCCCCTAATTTTTTTTAATTTTTTCCAAAAATCTTCGAAATTTACAAAACAGTTCCCAACCCCCTAAAAAAATCCCAAATTGTCACTGCTTCTATCGCAAATCATCACATTTGAGTACACTCTTTAAATCATCGGACCTAATCTATTCCCCCACCCAACATGGCATCGTCGAAAATGACAAACGACATGTCAATCGAACGCCGATTTCGCGTTTGACGACCAACTGTCATTACGTCCGTCATTTTTTATGACACCATGTTGGAGAAATGATTGAATATGTCTGACGATCGAAGGGGTGTACTCAAGGGCGACGTTCGTCGGCAGAAGTAGTGACGATTTGGAGGTTTGGGTTTGAGAAATTTTAGGGCTAGGAAAACTCAATGAGACAGAACCATGGATAAGGAAAAGATTACAACACGTATTTTACTCCCCTCATGAATACATCAGATAAGATGTTTGTCACGACGCAATCCAATGTTGTAAATTAACTTCTCAAATGGAGCAGTAGAGAGCGCCTTGGTAAATAAATCTGCCAAATTGTCACATGAAAAAAATCTGTTGGACATCAATGTCTCCATTCTTTTGCAGATCATTAGTGAAGAAGAAATTTGGTGAGATGTGTTTTGTTCTATCACCCTTTATGTATCATTCCTTAAGTTGGACGATGCAAGTTGTATTATCCTCATATAAGACTGTCGGAACTACTTTTCCAGAGTGTAAACCACAATTTTCTCGAATGTGATGGGTTATAGACCTTAGCCACACACATTCACGACTAGCCTCATGGATAGCCAAAATCTCAGCATGATTAAAGGAAGTGGAAGTAATTGTTTGTTTCATTGAGCGCCAAGAAATTGTGGTACCGCCCTATATAAATTCATAACCAGTATATGATCGAGCATTATGAGGATCAGATAAGTATCCTGCATCCGTAAAAGCAACCAATTTTGTTTCAGATAGATTAGGAAAAAATAATCTCATATCTTTCATACCTTGAAGATAATGAAATATGTGTTTAATCCCATTCCAATGTCTTCAGGTTGGACATGAGCTAATCTTGCCAATAAATTAACAGTAAATGATATGTCAGGTTGTGTGTGACTAGAAAGATACATCAATGCACCAATAGCACTTAAGTATGACATTTCTGGACCAAGAATATCTTCATCCTTTCCTCGAGGACGGAATGAATCTTTGTGAACATCAAGTGACCTAACAACCATAGTGGTGCTCAAGGGATGTGCGTTATGCATGTAAAACCTCTTTAACATTTTTTCTGTGTATGTTGATTGATGCACAAGGATTCCATCCTTTAAGTGCTCAATATGTAATCCAAGACAAAATCTTGTTTTTCCAAGATCTTTCATTTCAAATTGTTTCTTTAAATATTCTATTGTCAATGAGATCTCTTCAGAAATTCTAATGATATTCAAATCATCAACATACATAGTAATAATGACAAATCTGGAGCTAAAACCCTTAATAAAAATGTACGGGAAAATTGGATCATTCTTATAGCCTTCCGTTAATAAGAATTCACTGAGGCAATTATACCATATGCGCCCAGATTGTTTTAATCCATAAAGGGATCTGTTCAATTTGATTGAATAATGTTCCTGAAAACCTGAATTAACTGCTTCAGGTAGTTTAAATCCTTCCGGAAGTTTCATGTAAATATTATTATCAAGAGGCCTATACAAATAGGCTGTAACAACATCCATTAAGAGGAAATTAAGTCTTTCTTTTATTGCCAGACTAATCAAAAATCTAAAAGTGGTTACATCAACCATTGAGGTATGTTTCTTCATAATCGATTCCAGGTCTGTGTGAGAATCCTTGTGCAACCAAACAAGCTTTATATGTCACAATTTCCCCCTTTTCATTTCTCTTTCTCACAAAGACCCATTTATACCCTACAGGTTTTACACCTTCCGGTGTACAGACTACAGGCCCGAATACTTCTCTTTTTGAAAGAGATTTTAGTTCCACTTCAATTGACTCTTTTCATTTTGTCAAATCATCTTTTTGCTTACATTGTCCAATTGACAATGGTTCATGATCCACATTATCATAGTTTATTGAGATCTCATCATTATCAGGTACCCACTTTGATTTTATTTTGGTTTCACTTGTTACCAAACATGATATAGTTTATTGAGATCTCATCATTATCAGGTACATGAGTCATGTCTAATGTCTCTTCTGGAGATCTTTCATAATTCGTTGATTCCTTGATCGGGCCATCACAAGATATAGCCCCTTTTCATTTTCGAGGAATTTTATCTTTGGAATGTACTGGTCTACCATGCTTTAGGTGTGCGTTTGACTCATTAGCAACTAGAGTTTGTCCTTCTAGGACATCAATTTTAATCGGAGCATTCATAGCTGATATATGTGACTTAGTCACTCTTTTAGAGTTAGTAAAAGCATCTGGCAATTGATTTGCTAAGTTTTGCAAATGAATTATCCTTTAAACTTCTAGTTCATATTATTGGGTACGTAGATCAAAATGAGATAGTGATAATTCATTCCAACTTATTTCTTTTCCTAACTGTTTATTTTCTCCCCTTAATGTTGGGAAAACCGACTCATTACAATGACAGTCGACAAATCGAGATGTAAATAAATTCCTCTTCAAAGGGTCAAGATATTTAATTATCGAGGGGATTCAAATCTGACATATATTCCTAACCTCTTTTGAGGACTTATCTTTGTGCGTTATGGTGGAGTAATTAGAACATATACCGCACACCTAAAAATTCTAAGATGGGAAATATTTGGTTCCTGACCAAAAACCATTTGTAATAGGGAGAAATTATGATAACTTACTGGCCTGATGCGAATCAATGATGCTGCATGTAAAACGACATCCCCAATGGAGAAGTTGGTAGTTTTGTCTTCACCAGTAACATTCTTAGAATTAATTGAAGTCGTTTGATAAATGATCCTGTAAGACCATTTGTGTATGAACATGAGCTATAAGGTGTTCAACACTTATTCCAATCGATATGCAAAAATCATCAAAACCCTGAGAAGTAAATTCACCAGCATTATCAAGACGAATTGTCTTTAAAGAAAAATATGGAAAATGTGCTCGTAATTTCATCAACTGAGAAAGTAACCTCGCAAACGCCAAGTTACGGGTTGATAACAAGGATACATGTGACCATCTAGTCGATGCATCGATTAAAACTATAAAATATCTAAATGGTCCACAAGAAGGGTGTATGGGCCCACATATATCACCCTGTATCTGTTTCAAAAAATTGATAGATTCATAATCTATCTTAGCTGGTGATGGTCGAATAATTAGTTTGCCTTGAGAACAAACATCACATGAAAAGGCATTACTTTGAAAAATATGTTGGTTCTTCAATGAGTTGTCACATGAATTTTCACATCATAATCGAATCGGGATGGCCTAACCGGTCATGCCAAATAATAAAGTTATCATTAAACTTATAGTTTACAATATCATGTGCTTCATTTGCACTAATTCTTGTGTAGTACAATCCGGATGATAGTGTATGTAATTTTTCTAAAATGATAGTGCATGTATTTTTCTAAAGTTTTCTTATTGCCTTGAGTTATACTCGTAATATAGAGATATTCAGCATCTCCTTGACTAATCTCTCAATATGATATCCATTTTTTCGAATGTCTTTAAAACTCAATAAGTTTCTTTGCGACTTTGGAGAGTATAACGCATTTTGAATATGTAATAGAGTTCTATTTGGCAATAACATATTTGCTCTTCTGGAGCCTTCTATGATATTAACACTTTCGGATATAGTACTCACATTGTCCGCTAAGCATAAGTCATCATCATTTATTGCAGATTGTATTTGGGACGTAATTATATTCTTCAAAGAGAAATAAATAAATAAATGTTACAATAATATTGAAAATATATAAAATAAATAAATTTTTGGAGTATGCCAAAGACCAATCATGAGATGGTTGTAAAAGACATACTTATTTTATCTTGTTTTATTAATATAAAGCCATTATTATTATTTCAGTCTTATTCTGTGCGTTTATAAATAAACTGAATTATAATAAAGTCCTTAGAATAATATAGTTATTCTTAAATGTCCTTAGTCAAGTATTATTGTGGGCATGGACAACAATAATATATTAAGACTAATATGTAGTTGATTGATGAAAAAGTGTTGTCATTGACATAGAGATGTCAAAATCAATACATAAGTATGTGTTAAAGAACGACATACTGGACTGACCCGCTATGAGTATGTTTCTTGGATTATTATGTGACAGTCACATCATTGCTCATAGTGATAACTACATGTATGATCCTTATACTTGAGATCATCATTATTTCAACATTGTGAGTGACATATTTTGACACAATCAAACGTGTGACGTAACTAACTACACTATAAAGACTGATATTGGATATGTTGCAATCTATGTAGCAGAATATGGTTGATGAAGATAGGATTTGTCCCTTCTACATAATAGGAGTAATATCATAGGCCACTTGATTGAGTGAGATTAGAAATGCATGATCATGCTCGAATAAATTGATATGAGATATCATAGTTATTCGTTTATAATAGTTTACTCAAGATATCAAGAAATATTAGATAGACTACACATGTGTGACTATTCTATGACTTGTGTCCGATCTAGATATAAGGACAAAAGAATGTAATACATGAAAAGAGTTAATCACGAAAAAGGTTATGTCGAACCACGACTTCCTGTAACTTAGGTAGAAATGATATATTGCTAGATGCCATAATTGCTTGTAATATTAGAACTGTTCTAGATATTACTGTTAATGTTACGTGAACCTACAAGGGTCACACCCTATGATTGAAACGAACAAATACCGACTAGAAAACATGTGTACAAACTTGTTGTACACGAAATAAGTAAAAATTGAAATTAGTATGATTATTATAATTATATATAATTTCGTTTATATATATATATTTTAATACTAGATAATTATTGTAATTATTTTTTTGAAAGGTAAAGATTGTATGACTTTATTGAGGTAATATCATACAATGAAAAGCACAAAAATGGGCGTCATTAAAAAACATCCCTAAACCTAATTGGAGGAAAAAGAGTACACCATATTTATGCTATAAGAAAACACTAAAATTCAAGCTTCCCCGAACAAGATGGAACCCTTCCCGAATCGCACTATAGAATCGGGTGCAAGTTACCTCACTTAAGAATCCCTCACCATATGGCCAGTACAAAAGCCAAGAAAATTCCATGGCCAACAGAAATTGAATACTCAACCTTCCTGAATGCAGCGATCTGATATGCTCCAGCTAAATCATGACCAAACTCATTTCAATACTTCAGATCTAGCTAGACGGGTTAAGCCTCCACTGCCCAGGATACGGATTATCCAATACCCAACTTTGCTAGTCTGTTCGCTTCGATGTTGCATGCTCTTGGAATACAACGGACGCATATACCTTTGCTGCACATTAATTCTACAAATTCCTGCACCCTCGCTCTTATAGGGAAAGGAGGTGACACCTTTCCAAGGAACCAATCAACCACTTGCAGGCACTTGGATTAAACAATTAGTCTAGATTGATTTGCCCAATGAGAAGACATAAACTTATTTACTCCAAAAGAAAGAGCCTCAAATTCCACCCAAGCAGGGGGATCATAGCCTATTACTTCTGAAAATTGGAATAGGATCGAGCCTAATTCATTCCGGAGTATTCCACCAATCCCACCATTGGAACAAGAATCTAATGCTCCATCGACATTTAACTTGAGAAAAATGCAAGGAGGAGGTTTCCAATAGGGGAGAGCCGGATTTGCGACCCGTGTTTGGCTCGTTTGTGATCAAAGAGAAATCAGCCATCAGACTATCCAAGTTTAGACAACATTCAGGATACTTAGCTTTATGCCAAGATGCAAGACGGAGCTTAACCAAGTACTCCAACTGTAACCAATATACTTTCTTATTCTAGAAAACAATATCGTTTCTGAAAAGCCAAATAGACCATACTACCGCAAAATGTATTATTGTGAACCAATCATTGTTTGTTTCCTTCCCTAGGCCATTCCAAAATTCAAAAAACATCTCCGACTTTGTAACCCCCTAGACCCGCCTATGCGTTACAACGGATCCTAGAAAGTTACATTAAGGTCACAAGAGCGTCCCACAGTAAAAATACACATAAAAACATTTTTTTTGCAAACACTTATTAAACTATAAAATCAACTTATGTTTAAAATGCCATTTCGGGAAGTCATTTAAACACATAACAAAAATTTCAGAAAGTGTTTTACAGATACTGTCGTAAAACAATACATGACATACATGCCCACTAACTATACAGTACCGTACTTCAAAGGCAACGCCGAGACGATTCCGAACACTGCTGTCAACCATTATACCATGATATATTCCTTTAACCTGCGATGATAAAAACAACGTGAGCTTGGAAAAGCTCAGTAATACAGAACTACCAAAAGATGCTATAAGCTCATGCAGATATATGGTATGCATAACATTTTCATGATGTTCCACGTAGTAACGGTCTCCATTTCTGTTCTACATATTCGACGTTGCATCATACTCGTGAATAACGATATTTTTTCTTTATTCAAACCTCGAGAATTAGACGAGAATTCTATAGGCTGGTAACATACGAGGTAGGAAACATAGAGTTTAGTGTCTAGTGTGTTCCAACGGTGCAACGTTAATGCATGAAATGTAACAATGCAGTAAACCTTTTTATTAAAAATACATTTGTTTCAAGTAGCCGTAAAGTTCATTTTAATTCTATATTTACCCTCCAACCATACTCCACTATATAGTTTCCCCAGTGCGGTATCATGTACAGGCATTAACCCGAGCCCATTAGGCGTGGGTACCATCCTAAGGATATACCTTAGAATACGGGCGGCCCTTGCCGAAGCATAGGAACCGAAAACGGGCGGACCTGGCCGAAGCCTAGGATCCGAAAACGGGCGGACCTAGCCGAAGCTTAAGATCCGAATACGGGCGGACTTACCAGCTGGATCAGGGCTGAGCCGACGGTAACTTCATATCATGTCCCAAGTACCCAGTGAATCAGATCATCAATAGTTCATTAATCAATAATTGTATTTTTAGCAACACATTATCTGTATAGCATGTTGTCATATCGGGTGCATAGGCAAATACCAGAAATATAGTACGGTCATGCTTAATTTATAAAACATGTCATGTTCATGTGAGTTCAAGTATGTCAATCAAGTGCACGTGATCAGTATTATAACATGTAAATCAGTATGCAAAACAGTCGTGTGGCACACATGGAACACACTAGGTGGAACAATTTGTCTCTTGGAGATACTTGGCATTTACGGAAGAAAACACATTAAACTTTTGACAATTTGAACGGATTTTTGAAACGAGGCCCCTATTAAAGGATGGGTTTGTACTAACGGTTCAAACCAGATATTCAGGAGATGATACATCAAGATCTTTGAGAGTTTAGGCATATCATGAGTGATTTACTCATTTAAGCCTACAAGAGCATTATAGTCATTTTATCACACAAGGGCATTTTGGTAATTTATACCAACAAGGCTTAAACAGTGGCTCGGAAAATTCTAGTTGCTCATCAAGTTTCCAACCAAGCATTCAGAGGTTTCCATGTCAAGATTTCTCACGATATCAAATACATTCAGAGCTATTTTGATCACTTTGGCTAATGAGGGCATTTTGGTCATTTAACTATTATAGGGGATTTTGTAACTTAGCCCAATCATGAGGAAATTATGATTTACAATATTTAAGATTTCCAAAAGTTTATCGAGCCTCCAAAACCATTCGAACTAACATATTCCAACCTTGCAGTACTAACCAACCCTTCTAATGCATCCAACTGTATCGTATATCTGAACGGTTGCTTTCATATTTCACCACAAGATTTGCCACGGAGTAGCCGAACTTATATTATGTGCGAAAAACTTCCAACCTTACATTAATATCAGGAGTGATTGACGTACGTAAGTCATGCTCCAACCCATAGGGGCATTTTAGTCATTTTCAGCTTTATTGGCATTTCCAAAATTTTATCAGAGGTAATTTACTTATTCCAGTCAAGGGGGTATTTCAATCATTTTGAAGCTTGAGATATCCATCATTCCTGTCAATTGAATCATATATAGTTTTCAATCAATTAAGTACCCATGGGTGTTACAGCCATTCAAGTAATTTCGGTACCTCCACCCACTTCATTCATTTTAGAACTCAAATGTTTATCCATCATTCTAGTTAATTTGCAAACCTCGGTGTTTGAGGATACTTAAGCCTTTTTGGTCGCTACGACCCTTCCAAATAATTAACCATAACAGTATTTCCAATACATTTAGTCATTTCAGTCAATTCAGTAATTCGATCCGCTTGATTAATTCAGAGGTACGAATAACTTCCCGTAAATTTATATTCAGAGACTCATTCCAAATTCAAGGAAACTTAACACCTTACAATCTCGAAGGTTCAAATCTTGTTACCATAACTTTCCAAGTTTTTTGAGGTTTTCAGATGAATCATGTTGTTTTACCATATCTAGCATAGATTTCTAGATCGCTTCCAATTCCAAGGATATTTTAGTCATTCTCATACTTTAAGGGCGTTTTCGTAATTTTATATCCAAATATTTTTAATATTTGATCATTTGACACTGATAATCGGATTTGGAGATTAGCTGCCTTATTAGTCATTTATTGAACTCCAGATCCTTACATTTATTAACTTTCTCGTTCGAGCATTTTAATCTTATCCAGGTTATCATACTTAATTTCACATCCGGTTTAACTTAAGCAGGGCTAACATCACTCCTCATCATATTTATGCATGCATTTACCGAATACCAACATGTTCATAAAGCATACTAGAGGTAGTAGTGTATTACCTTTAATACTTGTTATATCGGTCGACCCTGATACTCCGTTCAATCACTCTCGAACCCGGATGCGACGTCCTCAACATCCCGGATACAAGGATTTGTGAATATCTTCAATCGCACAAATTCCAATTTCAATCCTCAATCACATTGCTCATAATTGATTATTAAAAATACATAAGCAAACTCGAGTTCAAAGACCAATTCGGAGGCTTTCAGGTTAGAATTTCTCGAAACGGGCATCAAAATCAGACTCAGGACGTCGAAAAACATAGAATAGTGCTTTTCGGGAAAAGTTTACTTTTTGGTCAAAGTCAACGCTGACGTCAGCAGTCAAAGTCAACGCTGACGTCACTGGTCCTATGGATGACTCGGCCAGTTGACTCACTGGGTTGACTCGGGCGAGTTGACTCACTGGGTTGACTCGGGCGAGTTGACTCACTGAGTTGACTCGGTCAACGGGTCGGGTCGGTCATCGGGTCGGGTTAGTCAACGGGTCGGGTCGGTTATTGGGCTTGGTTTACCACTGGGCTTGGGCCGGTTTGTTTGGACCGGTTTTGGCGGCTCCGTTCGAGGTTAGACCGGGTCTGGGCCGGCCGGTTCAGTAGCCACCGTCCAAGGCGGCCGAGAATCGCCTTAGACGGCGCGTGAAGCCCACGCGCGACCTTTCTCAGTCGGAAACCACGTCGGACAGCACCAAAACTCCAAAAACGACTCTAAATCTAACATATCTCAACTGCAAACCCAAAAAAAACTAAACCAGAACTCATCGGACTTACCCAAATCGTTCGAAATGGCCGGAATGTCGCGTAACCCCGTTGAAGCCCTTACCGGCGTCGGATGAGTGGTCGGACGGTTGGGTTTTGCTCGCCGTCACGTAAGGAGCCCGGATCTGGTGTCCGTGTCGCGAACGGACGACAACCGAGGCCGGAAAAGTCATGAAACCGAGAGCGAGCTTAGTTTCCGATGAACCTTCAAGCCCCTTTTCCCATCGGACGACAGGGAAGCGACGCGAGTGGCGGCCGGGGTTGAGCTCGTGGCACAACAACGATCACGCCGACAGCGGCGGTGGCGGTCACGGTGGAGCGGTGGCGTCGATCAGATAGAGAGACGAACGGTGGGGGGGATGAGAAGCTTTTCGAGTCGAGAGTTTTGGGTACCTCTCTCCTGGTTATCAGATACATTCAATGTAAAAAGGGGTAGTTGAACGGTTAATAAATTTTAGTTAATACTAGTAGGTATGGATTAAAATTAATTTAGGTTAGCTAAGAACCAATACCCGACTTAGCTCAAATGGTTAGAGCTTAAGAGCGCAAGGCCAAGGCCACGAGTTCGACTCCTCGTGGAAGCAAATCCACTTTCCTTACTCTTTTTTTTGTGTGTTCCCCTTCTTCTCCCCTTTTGTTTTGTTTTTTTTTTCACCATGATTATCAAGGTGTTACAACTCTCCCCTCCTAAAAAGAAATTTCGTCTTCGAAATTTACCTGAGTCAGACAAATGCAGAAACTTCTCTTTCATCCCTTCCTGCGCCAAAACCAATCCATCAGAACATACTTGTTTCTCAGGACTTTTTCTCTCTCAAACGATCACAGACCAATCTTGTAGCGTCCTTAGTCACTTAGATTGACTTGGGCTCAAAACCATCTTGCCATTTGCCTCAAACCAACATATTAGAATACGGTATATGAATGCATGCGTAAGTTCATACAGAGCCAAGAAAACACTTGTCTCGTGACTTTTATTATACATGGTCTCCGTCTGGAGTCAGAATCTTCTCAACTACTGCAGAAGTCAATCTTATGACCCTGAAGTATTTCCTCTAGAAACTAAATTACTCTACTAGGTTAACCATCAGTGTACGGATGAAGAACTACAACTGTAGTTCAAACGAGTACCCAAGGTCTCCCATAGGGCCTTCCAGAATCAGGATGTAAACATCACGTTTCAATTAGTAAGATACATGTGACAGTACACTGTGCCATGTTTCCCCAAAAATATCTTTCTTCTAACCGATCAAACACAACCAAGGTTTTAAACATATGTCACTTACCTTTAGCGTAATACCTGATAATCGTTTACTTCGTGCATAACAGAGTCACCGCATAATCTATACTTTCACCAATCTCGCGGACACATTTCTTTTAAATTCGTAATACTTTTATTAAATTTTCAACAAAATATTCTCAAACACAATCATCATCACCGAGCTACCTTACATGTAATCTTATATCAGTTACCTAATATGATCAAACCTTCATTCTCTATCTAATTCATATATTCAATTCCACATGCATTAACCATCTCAGTTCCTTTATCTTGATTCAAATCCATCAATTTAATCTAAAACATAGGCGAACGGTATAGAGGTTTCTTACCATTACAGATCGAGCTATGTAAGGCGTAATACTTAAATTCACTTATTTCAGAAAAATAGATTCGACATCGGAGTTTCGGCTCGAAGCAGTACAGTTATGCTAGGGGCATGCATAGACCAGACACCCTATGACAGACGATCGACCGATCTACCCAGAATAACACAACTCTAAGCTCTGATACCACTAAATGTAACCCCCTATACCCGCCTATGCGTTACAACGGATCCTAGAAAGTTACATTAGGGTCACAAGAGCGACCCATAGTAAAAATACACATAAAACATTTTTTTGCAAACACTTATTAAACTATAAAATCAACTTCTGTTTAAAATGTCATTTCGGGAAGTCATTTAAACACATAACAAAAATTTCAGAAAGTGTTTTACAGATACTGTCGTAAAACAATACATGACATACATGCCCACTAACTATACAATACCGTACTCCAAAGGCAACGCCGAGACGATTCCGAACACTGCTGTCAACCATTATACCATGATATATTCCTTTAACCTACGATGGTAAAAACAACGTGAGCTTGGAAAAGCTCAGTAATACAGAACTACCAAAAGATGTTATAAGCACATGCAAATATATGATATGCATAACATTTTCATGATGTTCCACGTAGTAACGGTCTCCATTTCTGTTCTACATTTTCGAGGTTGCATCATACTCGTGAATAACGATATTTGTTCTTTATTCAAACCTCGAGAATTAGACGAGAATTCTATAGGCTGGTAATATACGAGGTAGGAAACATAGAGTTTAGTATCTAGTGTGTTCCAACGGTGCAACGTTAATGCATGAAATGTAACAATGCAGCAAACCTTTTTATTAAAAATACATTTGTTTCAAGTAGCCGTAAAGTTCATTTTAATTCTATATTTACCCTCCAACCATACTCCACTATATAGTTTCCCCAGTGCGGTATCATGTACATGCATTAACCCGAGACCATTAGGCGTGGGTACCATCCTAAGGATATACCTTAGAATACGGGCGACCCTTGCCGAAGCATAGGAACCGAAAACGGGCAGACCTGGCCGAAGCCTAGGATCCGAAAACGGGCGGACCTAGCCGAAGCTTAAGATCCGAATACGGGCGGACTTACCAGCTGGATCAGGGCTGAGCCGACGGTAACTTCATATCATGTCCCAAGTACCCCAGTGAATCAGATCATCAATAGTTCATTAATCAATAATTGTATTTTTAGCAACACATTATCCGTATAGCATGTTGTCATATCGGGTGCATAGGAAAATACCAGAAATATAGTACGGTCATGCTTAATTTATAAAACATGTCATGTTCATGTGAGTTCAAGTATGTCAATCAAGTGCACGTGATCGGTATTATAACATGTAAATCAGTATGCAAAACAGTCGTGTGGCACACATGGAACACACTAGGTGGAACAATTTGTCTCTTGGAGATACTTGGCATTTACGGAAGAAAACACATTAAACTTTTGACAATTTGAACGGATTTTTGAAACGAGACCCCTATTAAAGGAGGGGTTTGTACTAACGGTTCAGACCAAATATTCGGGAGATGATACATCAAGATCTTTGAGAGTTTAGGCATATCATGAGTGATTTACTCATTTAAGCCTACAAGGGCATTATAGTCATTTTATCACACAAGGGCATTTTGGTAATTTATACCAACAAGGCTTAAACAGTGGCTCGAAAAATTCTAGTTGCTCATCAGGTTTCCAACCAAGCATTCAGAGGTTTCCATGTCAAGATTTCTCACGATATCAGATACATTCAGGGCTATTTTGATCACTTTGGCCAATAAGGGCATTTTGGTCATTTAACTATTATAGGGGATTTTGTAACTTAGCCCAATCATGAGGAAATTATGATTTACAATATTTAAGATTTCCAAAAGTTTATCGAGCCTCCAAAACCATTCAAACTAACATATTCCAACCTTGCAGTACTAACCAACCCTTCTAATGCATCCAACTGTATCGTATATCTGAACGGTTGCTTTCATATTTCACCAAAAGATTTGCCACGGAGTAGCCGAACATATATTCTGTGCGGAAAAACTTCCAACCTTACATTAATATCAGGAGTGATTGACGTACGTAAGTCATGTTCCAACCCATAGGGGCATTTTAGTCATTTTCAGCTTTATTGGCATTTCCAAAATTTTATCAGAGGTAATTTACTTATTCCAGTCAAGGAGGTATTTCAATCATTTTGAAGCTTGAGATATCCATCATTCCTGTCAATTGAATCATATATAGTGTTTCAATCAATTAAGTACCCATGGGTGTTACGGCCATTCAAGTAATTTCGGTACCTCCACCCACTTCATTCATTTTAGAACTCAAATGTTTATCCATCATTCTAGTTAATTTGCAAACCTCGGTGTCTGAGGATACTTCAGCCTTTTTGGTCGATACGACCCTTCCAAATAATTAACCATAACAGTATTTCCAATACATTTAGTCATTTCAATCAATTCAGTAATTCGAGCCGCTTGATTAATTCAGAGGTACAAATAACTTCCCGTAAATTTATATTCAGAGACTCATTCCAAATTCAAGGAAACTTAACACCTTACAATCTCGAAGGTTCAAATCTTGTTACCATAACTTTCCAAGTTTTTTGAGGTTTTCAGATGAATCATGTTGTTTTACCATATCTAGCATAGATTTCTAGATCGCTTCCAATTCCAAGGATATTTTAGTCACTCTTATACTTTAAGGGCATTTTCATAATTTTATATTCGAATATTTTTAACATTTGATCATTTGACACTGATAATCGGATTTGGAGATTAGCTGCCTTATTAGTCATTTATTGAACTCCAGATCCTTACATTTATTAACTTTCTCGTTCGAGCATTTTAATCTTATCCAGGTTATCATACTTAATTTCACATCCGGTTTAACTTAAGCAGAGCTAACATCACTCCTCATCATATTTATGCATGCATTTACCGAATACCAACATGTTCATAAAGCATACTAGAGGTAGTAGTGTATTACCTTTAATACTTGTTATATCGGTCGACCCTGATACTCCGTTCGATCACTCTCGAACCCAGATGCGACGTCCTCAACATCCCGGATACAAGGAACTCTGAATACCTTCGATCGCACAAATTCCAATTTCAGTCCTCAATCACATTGCTCATAATTGATTATTAAAAATACATAAGCAAACTCAAGTTCAAAGACCAATTCGGAGGCTTTCGGGTTAGAATTTCTCGAAACGGGCATCAAAATCGGACCCAGGACGTCGAAAAACATAAAATAGAGCTTTTCGGGAAAAGTTTACTTTTTGGTCAAAGTCAACGCTGACGTCAGTAGTCAAAGTCAACGCTGACGTCATGCTGACGTCACTGGTCCTATGGCTGACTCGGCGAGTTGACTCACTGGGTTGACTCGGGCGAGTTGACTCACTGAGTTGACTCGGTCAACGGGCCAGGTACAGGTCAACGGGTCGGGTCGGTCAACTGGTCGGGTCGGTCAACGGGTCGGGTCGGTTATTGGGCTTGGTTTACCACTGGGCTTGGGCCGGTTTGTTTGGACCGGTTTGGGCGGCTCGGTTCGAGGTCAGACCGGGTCTGGGCTGGCCGGTTCAGTAGCCACCGTCCAAGGCGGCCGAGAATCGCTTTAGACGGCGCGTGAAGCCCTTGCGCGGCCTTTCTCGGTTGGAAACCACGTCAGACAGCACCAAAACTCCGAAAACGACCCTAAATCTAACATATCTCAACTGCAAACCCAAAAAAACTAAACCAGAACTCATCGGACTTACCCAAACCGTTCGAAATGGCCAGAATGTCGTGTAACCCCGTTGAAGCCCTTACCGACATCGTATGAGTGGTCGGACGGTTGGGTTTTGCTCGCCGTCACGTGAGGAGCCCGGATCTGGTGTCCGTGTCGCGAACGGACGACAACCGAGGCCGGAAAAGTCATGAAACCGAGAGCGAGCTTAGTTTCCGACGAACCTTCAAGCCCCTTTTCTCGTCGGACGGCAGGGAAGCGACGCGAGTGGCGGCTGGGGTTGAGCTCGTGACACAACAACGATCACGCCGACGGCGGCGGTGGCGGTCACGGTTTAGCGGTGGCGCCGATCAGAGAGAGACGAACGGTGGGGGGGGGAGGGAATGAGAAGCTCGAGAGTCGAGAGTTTTGGGTACCTCTCTCCTGGTTATCAGATACATTCAATGTAAAAAGGGGTAGTTGAACGGTTAATAAATTTTAGTTAATACTAGTAGGTATGGATTAAAATTAATTTAGGTTAGCTAAGAACCAATACCTGACTTAGCTCAAATGGTTAGTGCTTAAGAGCACAAGGCCAAGGCCACGAGTTCGACTCCTCGTGGTAGCAAATCCACTTTCCTTACTCTCTTTTTGTGTGTGTTCCCCTTCTTCTCCCCTTTTGTTTTGTTTTTTTATCACCATGATTATCAGGGTGTTACAGACTTGCTTGGTAAAACTGTAGAGATTCCAACTAGATTGCAGAAGTACAACCAGATTTTCCAAGTCCCATAGCATGAGAAAAATAGGTGAGGTATAGACTCAGGGAATTGCTTGCAGAAAGGGCATAGAACACACCCCAGATTCGACATTCCTTTCTTATTTAATTCTATCTTCACTGGTAGCCGGCCCCATAAGAGTATCCAGACAAAAATTTCTACTTTAGGAGAAGCAAAACCCAACCACACATACTTCTTCCACAAAGAGTTTCCTGATCAACTAGGGCCAAGCAAGGAGTGAAGGGATTTAACAGAAAAAGATCTGTCACTCGTTCCCAACTATCTTACCCAATCCTTATCAGTATTGGATGGTTTGAAGCTTCTTAAACACATCATAAAAGCCTCTCATATAGCCTTCTCCCAAATGAAAAGGGGGCGACAAAGGGGAATCGACCAAGTCCACACATGACCAATTTTGGAACCACAATCCACTATATATCCAGTTTTTATAGTCGACAAAGCAAAAATACGAGGAAATTTATCCTTTAGAGTAAAATTCCTGACCCAACAATCAGACCAGAACAAAGCAGACCGACCATCGCCAACCTGAATAGTTGTGTTCTGCTTGATGATTGATCCTGCAAAATCATTGGCAAAAAAGGATTTTGATATACCGTGTCATATCCAAGAAACCTGCTTAGGCCTTACTGGAACATGGATTAGGCTAGAATCCGACCCTGGACCCTTTGCAACCAAAACACGTCTCTAGAAGCTATTTTGTTCATTCCCAAACCTAACTGACCATTTGCTCAATAGGGCTCTGTTCAAGACATCTAAATTTCCCACCCCCAAGGCCACCCTGTTCTCTTGGGTTGCAGACCTGGGCCCAATGAATCCTGGATTTCTCCTCATTTCCACCCCATAAGAACGTAGACATCATACTATTAAGCCGACTACAGACTGATGAAGGCATACGAAAAAGTGACAGAAAATAAACCGGGAGGCTGCTAAGAAACAAATTTTATGAGTGTGAGACGACCACCTATCGACGGGAATTTTGACTTCCAACCTCCCAATTTTGTAAAAAAATTTCTTGAAGATAGGTTTCCATAAGGAGGCAGAGTTACGACCCGCTCCCAGTGGCAATCCCAAATATTCTGCCAGAAATTTGTCAAAAAGACAGCCAATACCCAGCGCCCATTGCTTCACCTCTTCCTCAACTAAGTTAATACCAAAACTCTACTCTTTTTTCAAATTTAGTTTCAAACCAGAAGCAAGTTCAAAAACACGCAACACACGTTTTACGTTTCGTAACTAAGCCTCCGAACCCCGTAAAAAATGAGCAGATCATCTACAAATTGTAAATGGGTGACTTCAATGGAATCCTCGAGCCTGCCGACTTTAAAACCAGAAAAAAATCCCAGACGTACTGTCTTCCCAATCATCAAATTTAACGCTTAATCGACCAAATTGAAAAGCAGAGGTGATAAAAGAGTAGCCTTGTCTGAGTCCTCTCGCTATATTAAAAGCTTTCGTAGGCGAACCGTTAACAAGAACTGAGATCGAAGCTGAAGATACACATTTATATATCCAATCACACCATCTCTCCCCAAAATTGCACTCCTTCATAACCCGGATAAGAAAATCCCAACTAACTGTATCATAGGCCTTCTAAAAGTCTATTTTAAAAGCGATCCCACAGTTTCCGGATTTTTTAACAGAGTCTATTACCTCATTAGCAATCAGGGAGGAATCCAAGATTTGTCGGCAAGGGATGAAAGCAAATTGTTGTTCCCCGACAATCTATCCCAAGACCAGACTTAATCTTTTCTCCAAAACTTTTGATAATAATTTGTACATCCCCCTACCAGACTGATCAGCCTGAACTCGTCGAGAGAGGAAGGGTTTTTGACTTCCGGAATTAAAGTGATGAACAAATGATTGATGCCATCTTCCCACTTACCCCAATTGTAGAAATCATTGAA
Source organism: Hibiscus trionum (assembly GCA_030270665.1). Taxonomy (NCBI): domain Eukaryota; kingdom Viridiplantae; phylum Streptophyta; class Magnoliopsida; order Malvales; family Malvaceae; genus Hibiscus; species Hibiscus trionum. The sequence continues at coordinate 41,698,352 of BSYR01000035.1, read as the reverse complement.
GAAGTTCATTATGTCGCCTTTAAGAACATTCCAGAAATTTTTGAAGAACCCCATGTTAAAGCCATTGGGTCTGAGGGCACGATTATTGTCTAAAAAAGCAAGGATAGACCAAACCTCCTCCTCGCTGAAACTGTTTTAGAGCATACTAGATTGAGTGTTGCTAATCTTATTAAACCTCATATTGATATATGATAACTCCAGTTCTGTCAATTGGTTGTAGGCTATGAAGAAATGCTCCCTTACCAAATTTTTTTACAAGTATGGGGTCTTTAACTTCCACTCCATCTTTTGTAATCATATTAATTTGGTTGATTCTCCTTCTTTCGGATGTCGTGAGATGGAAAAATCTCGTATTTCTGTCACCTTCCGTGAACCAACGCAAACACGACTTTTGCAGCCATTCACTTTCCTCCTTTCGATATGCATACCACAAATCTGATCTCAGCTTCTTTAAGGTTTCATGCACACTTGCTGGAGACATTCCATTTTGAATATGAGATTCCAAAACATCAATCTGTTTCTCAATTAAAACCGAGTTCATCCCATCCTTAAAATTAGGCTTACTTCTCCAAGATTTCACTGCCTTTTTTGTACCCTTCAAAATGCCACCAATTCTGATCTTGGATTTACCCTGTTTGAGATCCTCTATCGATTTAATTACCATTCCTTCAAAATATTCAGCTTCTAACCAGTAATTAAAACACTTAAAAGGCTTCGACCCCCAGTTTGATCGCTCTACTGATAGTATAATAGCATTATGATCAAATAGAGACTCAGGTAGCACGTTATGAAAATGCCCAAAAAAATCATGCTGAAATTTGCTGAGAGCAAAAAACGATCAAGCCTCACGAAAGTGGGTGGATCTCGGTTATTGCACCATGTAAACTTTCCTCCCACCGAAGGTAAATCCATGAGGGCAGCTTTAGAAACGAAAGCTCTGAAGGTAGAAATAAGAGTATAATTCAAGGTGAACCCTATTTTTTCTTCATGGTCCAGAAACAGATTAAAATCCACCTAGACACCAAGGGATCTTCCTAGTTTTTATAAAGTTTAACAATTCATATAAGAAACCCTCTTTTTCTGAGTCAGAGGCAGGCAGACCCATATACATTTACCAAACCACAATGAAAATTCAAATGTTTAATGACGCCAATTATAGCAATGAAATGAGGAAAAATTACCTTCTCCTCCATCTGAAAGAACGCAATATCCCACAAACACAAGAGACCACTAGCCGAGCCATCAGCAGGTGAGACAGAAAAATACACCTCGTCCGAGAGCCTAAGCTTTTTGACTTCGACCGTGGACATAGCTTTCATTTTAGTTTCCTGGATAAAAACTATATGTGGGTGCACCTTTCGGATTACCCTTTTGACAGCTCTCCTCTTTTCTCGTCTCCTAACACCCCTAATATTCCATAATAATGCGGCAAAATCCATAAGCAACGGCAAAGAATAAACCCTTACCAAAGAAAACCTAACCCCTCTTCCTTAATTCCTGCTCCAGATTGTATACTTTTTTGATGACTGCCTCACATCCTCCTTTAAAGGACAACTCTAATAGATTGCACATTTCCCATACTGATTCTGCTTCCAACCCAATTGTTGAATCTTCAAAACCCAAATCAATCGAAGGAACTTGCTTTTCAGAAGTGGATTGAGGATCTTCCAGAGAGTCCCAGACTAATCGTCTGATGTACGTCTTGATTTGGCTCGAAAGATACTTCTAATAGTTGGAAGTTGCGAGTTGCCCAGGGGAATTGGAAGGGGCTTGCAAGCCGATGAAGAAACAATCCCAGGGGCCATCATAGCCAACCTCTCGAAGTTGTCTGGAACTACTTCAATGGAATTTGATAAAGTACCGTTGAAATGGGTGGCCAGTTGGTGGATAATAAAATCGGTCCCGTTTAGTTGAGGGAATTTGATTTTGTTTGCTAGTATCCAACATGGTATCCTTCGATCTACCCTCATTTGCAGATTTTACCGGTGAGTCAACCCAAGATTCCACAATTGCTGCAACACGATCTTCAATGTCCCTACTAACATTCTCAAGGTTTTTGTGAGAAAAATAGCCATTCATAACTGACTCGATAAGTGTTACAGGAAGAACCCGACCTCGAGGTTCCACTAGACCAGCAATCCCTGCGCTACTCTGATCGGGCAAAGTCGCCGGAAAAATTAGACCTTCGTTCAAACCATCTTTTTCTCTTTCATCTCTGTCTACTGAAAAACCCGTATCAGATTCGTTCCACTAATCTGCAACCTTATCAACTGAAGCTCCCCGTTCAATGTTGCCCCCGATATCACTGAAATCACCCAACTTTATTTTAATGCTATACGGGAAGCCCATTGAAGATATGGTAATCTTGTCATGGATAATTGCAGTGCTTGCCGTTCTAATGGTAATTCTAGCAGCGTCTAATCTTTCTTTCTTCAAGGTTACCGAGTCAGCACCCACATAACACCCCCAGCGATTACCCAGATTTGCAAAGACACTTTCATGCCAGCAAAACAAGGGAACGCCATATAAGACCATTGAGACATAATAACGGGGAACCCCTTTCACCAAAAACGGGCCAATATGCTCGAACCAATAAGTAAGGGCTTCCCTTTTCGATTCCCATACCTCCTCCATGTGAGATGCAGATCTAAATAATATTACCGTAGAATTATTGTCCACACCCCATTTCGAAACTAATACATCAATGTCATCGTTGAGAAGAGCGCGCTGTACAAATTCATGTTCGAAATTTGCTCTCAGAACTCCTGCCATACAATGGTTTAACCATTCAGTATCTTTGGCTGGAATATGGAAATCCGAAAAACCAGAAACATATTTTTTTCTACCCCCATGCTCCGACTGACCTTGTTCCCGTTCCCCACCATCCTTATTCATAGGTTTTCTGAGAAGCACATCCCGGTATGATCTGAAATCATTTTTCATCTGGAAGTTTTGCTTTTCTGTAGAAGTTCCAAAGCTAGTCTCTTTTCTATTAGAGATTCCGGCTACTTTACGTGACATAAAATTGGTCCTCCTTGTAGAAACATCCCTGACCCCTGGAACAGGTCGCGGAAACCTGGCTTGTGAGACTCTGATTATAGTACCATCAATTCGAGACTTATCAGTTTTTCGAATGACATTTTCCATATCTTCCCGGGAAGTCAAAGTGACAAAAGCAAAAGTTGTATTCTTGTATTTTGTCTTCAAGTTTATCGCTGGGATGAAGACTTTGCTAACCGATCCATGATTATTAAAAAGTTCCTTCAGAGCAAAACGCGAGACTTTCTTGCTCAGGTTGTCGACAAAAACTATCCAGTCCCCGTTCATTACTAATGAAGAGATCCTCGCCGCTGCATCATTCCGCTCCGCTCCGCTCCATTTTTCTAGCTGAAAAACCTAATTATTGTAATGATCAAATACTATATATATATATATATATATATATATATATATATCCCTAAAAAAGCTTGATTGAAGTAAAGAATCCGAATTTAATTAGAATTAGGGTTTTAAATGCTATATAAAGGCATAAGCTCAAGCAGCCAAACACATGCTTTTGCGAAAAATCTCTCTAACAATTAGAAAAAAATATTGTTCATTTTATTCAGTAAACTGCGTAGAGGTCAGAACACTATTGTGACGACTTGGATTCAATATTGTGTTAGAAGAATTGGATTCTCCTAACTCCATGTGGTTTTTTCAGATTTAATTAAGGTAACGTTTCATCCCTTTTCATCCCGGATTCACTCCTCGTACATGGATCACTGGTGGAATATGCCAGATAATTTTTCCGTTGCGTCATGGGGTGTACCAATGTTTCCCAACATAAATAACATCCATGATATTATTAAACTAAACATAACATTTATTATTGTAAAATACAACAAATATTCCATAAAATAATCATAACTTCCTAACAAACATTAAGTAAATATGAAAATAATTAATTAAAAAAATCAAATATTCCTCTCAGTGGACATGAGGAAATCATTAACATTTATGTTTGCAATGCCATAATTGTAACACCGTAGATTTATAAAGTAAATAATAAAAAAATGAAAATGAATGATGAATGAAAATAAAAAGGGGAATGAAATGAGGAAAGGTGTTAGTTTTTGAAATCGAACCCACAACCTGAGGTTAATGAGCCTTATACCCAGCTAATTAAGCTATAGAAGCTCTTGGTCATCAATTGCACCAGGTTTATGTTCAACCATGTTGTTTGGTTATCAGAAAAATAAAATAATAAACAAGTTGGAAATATCTTACCTAACCCTGTAAGGCTCATTTATTTTGGTTTACTCACCCAAAACTGAGATCGGGAAAATTCGACTCTTCATCTTCCCTCGCCAATTTTTTACCTCCCTTACCGGTCACCGTCTGATCTTTGCCTCACCGCCACGCCATGTCGCTCACCGTTGGTGCTAAAGTGTTCCCCGTCGAGCCCCGATTATAACCCCCTTAACCACTCGCGCAACCACCGCTTCGATCACCAAAAATTGAAGGTTGAAGGTTCGACGAGAACCCATGTTTCTTCCTTCACTGTTCCCACGATTCAGCGCCGATTGACTTTCGTTCGCCTCGTTGCCGCAAAAAACGAGATCCTTGTGTCAAGCCGATCAAAACCCAGCCCTCGGATAGTCCGCCCGTTGCCGTTTAGAGTGTCTTCGAAGCTACGAAAATTTTGAACGTTTACCTCCGGTTTGGGTAAGTTTAGGTAAGAATGATGACTTGATATCGGTTTATAATTAAAATGGATGTGTTTGTGGTTGTTTCTGCTCCTTCCGGTGGTGTTTTCCCGGCAAAATAGGCCGCGCGTGGCCTTCATGCCTTGTTTGGGGCGATTTCCGGCCGCCCTAGACGGTGGCCATTGAACCGGCCTGGCCAAACCTGACCTGACTTATAGACCGAGCTGAACTGAGCCATCCGAACCAGCCCAAACCAACCAAATCGGCCTGAGCCCAATAATAAATCAAGCCTACTTAAGTTGACCCGACCCGACCTATGTATGACACGAACCCGACTCGTTTGACCCGTACCCAACCCAATTTGAGTCAACCCGTCTGAGTCAACTCGCCCGAGTCAACTAGTTGACCATCATGACATCAGCTTTGACTTGTTACATCAACATTAACTTGACCGTTGACGTCAGCGTTGACTTTGACAGATGGCGTCAGTATGACGTTAGCATTGACTTTGACCAAAAAGTTAAATTTTTTCGAGAAGCCCTTTGTTATGTTTTTCAATGTCCCGTGTCTGATTTTGAAGCTCGTTTCGTGAAATTCTAACTCGAAAGTCTCAAAATGGGACGTCAAACCCAATCATGCATATGTATTAAGTTATGTTATTTAAGAGAAGTTATTGAATAAGAACTGACATTGATTTTTTGGTTAAAGGTACTCACGGATCTCCCGATCGTGCTGACGCCCAGCCCAGCTCGTCCCAATCAGTACCGCCTTAAGAACCCATTTTCACCTGTATGGTTCCGTAACTTAGTATATTATTCCGATAAAAATGTAAATCTATTAGTAACCCTAATCCTTGTCGATCTAGGTTCTAGTACTATAGTTGAGCGTGGTTCCGGTGCCCAGTAGATTATCGAACCTTCCTAACTTTTTTAGGTGTATTCCTTGTGTTCTATACGATTGATTGCATGATGTTTTACAAGCTTTATATGTTTTATTAAACTAATCATGTGTACATGACTGTCGAACTTCATTTCGTATAAACATAACATGTTTTCTGAAGTAAGCATGATTATACTTTATGTTTGATATATGCCCTAGTACCCGGTATGACATGCATGCTCTATGGTTACCATTTATCAGTATAGAAATGTATTTATTAAGCATTTTTATCATCGTTTATTATTGCATTCTATTATGCTGCCTGGACTGATAGTAGGGATACTTGGGCTATGATATGAAGTATTGTTAAGGTTCAGCCCTATCCGACTGGTAATTCCGCTCGTACTAAGTTCCTAGCTTCGGCTAGGGTAATTCTGCTTGTACTAGGTTCCTAGCTTCGGCTAGGGTAATTACGCCCGAGACCTAAGGTAACCCTTAGGTTGGTATTTATGCCCATTGGGCCTAGGTTAATGACCGTATTCGGTTCCTAGCCTTGGCTAGGGCAATTCTGCCCGGACCTAAGGTATTCCCTTATGATGGTACTGTAACACCCAAAAAAATCCCCAATTTGAAAATCCCTAATTTTTGGAATCCCTGTTTCAGAACCCTAAAATTTGGGAATTTATGGTTCAAAACCCTAATTTGAATTTAAGAATTTATTGAGCTTAAGCCATATTTTAGTGACCAATTTGTTTAAAAATAGAATTTCCATAACCAATCTGTAAAGCATGTTAGAATGAGGACCCTTTCCTTGTGTTTTACCCATATGTGTAGGATATTAAAGCTTCTTTTTTAACCCTAAAGCACCGCTGGGCATACAAAATTTTCTTGCAGCCTCACTCCTCCATCTCTCCCGATATCTCTCATTTTCGTGCTTTTTATTTCGATCAAACTTTGGTGAGTTTCTAGCATCGCATAACTATAACTGTTATTTTTCCCTTCGTCTCGTAGACGACATCGATTTTGAGGAAGACGAATTACCATCTTCTTCTCCTATTCTATCTGATCGAACATGTACCACAAGAACTACACGTGAGTATTCTTTTATATTAGTATTAGTGTTTAGTTTGGTGGCATAGTGTTAGATTTTGATGTAGAGTTTCATATCATAGGTTCCTATTCAGCTAGATTCGAACGTTATATGTGTTATTCCCAACGTTAGAGTTATTGCTGCTTGAGGTGTGTTTCTTCCGGTGCTATATATAAAATGATGTTTATATGATTTTACGCTTTGCTTGATTATGATCTACATTATGGCTTGTATGGTTGACATCATTTGCATATGATATCAGAACGTGTTTTTAATTATGATTTATAGAACATTTGTTTTATGAAATATCAGATTTATGGAACCATAATTTATGGATTTATGGACTATGATATATGAAGTATGTTTTTGAAATATCGAATTTATGGAACTTTGTTTATGAAATTTGAGTTTTAAACATCATATATGTATGAGCATGGGTTGGGATTTATACGGAGGAAGCAATGGTCTTTACCACACATCGACTAGTGGTTGTAGTGAGGAGTTATGGGGAACTTTCCTCTTCTCTTGGTGGTTGTAGTTGGGTGCATTGCATTGCGCTTGTGATTTATGTGCTATAGTTTTAAAGGATTTTAAGAAAATAATGCTATGTTTTATGATTATGGTTTTCTTGCACTTTAGAGACACACTAAGCTCTTTAGCTTACTCCTCCATAGTTTCCTCCTACATATATCTTTGGACTTTAGGCGACGTGGTACTTGGAGGATCTCACATTTTATCCGATTATTTTATTATTTAGTACAAAACTTTTATTTAGTTATTGAGATTATTATTTATTATTTTAAGACATTGATGTAATTTCATACTTGGGAGACTATTTATGTTTTTCGGATTATTTAAGCATTCTTTTACTATGATTTTATTTGAGAGATTTTATGTAAACATTCAAATATTTATTATGATATTTATGTTTTCATTTATTATAAGATATTTATTAAATTACTGTTATTTTATTTTATATTAAAGTCTATTTTTTAAAAATTAGTTTTCTTGAGGGTTTAAGTTTTCAATCGTGACTTCCTAAATTCGGTCTTTTCTTCTAGGACGAGTTTAGGGGTTACATTTAGTGGTATTAAAGCTAAGTTCAACTCTCAGACTGTGAGGCTCAAAAAAGTTATTTTTAAAATATTTTCAACTTCTGCATGCATCTAAAGTATTTTGGGATAAATGAGAATTTTCTGAAAAATATACTACGCTATTATGTGATTTTTGACCTTATTGTTTCCTAAGTGTTTTAACTCCGAGACTCCAGTATTGAATCTAGCACTAGGTTATTGTCTTTTGTAGATAGTTGAGTATGCCACCTCGTAGGAGTTTTATATTTGAGTGTGATTCATCTGGATTTAGAACTAGAAGAATATGTACTTGTTAGTTAGTGACTGTTACTCCAAACATAGAATTACTCGTAATCTTTCCCCTTGTTTTATTAATAGGTATACTTCTGAACCACGTGAATCCATGGGATAACTTCTTTTGAGTAACCTTTAGATATGATCATAACCTGAACTCTAATAAGGACATGAACTTTAGTTAACCGAACAAAGGATCGTGGCCATACTCGTTCCTATAAATTTGAGATTAAAGTCTATCTGAAAACTCTATGTTGTCATTCGTAACCTAATCCGAAATTCTCTTTTAAGTTTCTGCCTGAACATTCGTGCTTTTGGGAATCTACCGCTATGTCTGGAAATTTCTAGGATGAATTTTTTTAAGGGAATGAGAGTTGTAACACCCTGAAAATTCCCTAATTTGAAAATCCCTAATTTTTGGAATCTCTATTTCGAAACCCTAAAATTTGGGAATTTATAGTTCAAAACCCTAATTTGAATTTAAGAATTTATTGGGCTTAAGCCATATTTTAGTGACCAATTTGTTTAAAAATAGAATTTCCTTGACCAATCTGTAAAGCATGTTAGAATGAGGACCCTTTCCTTTTGTTTTACCTATATGTGTAGGATATTAAAGCTTTTTTAGCCCTAAAGCACAACTGGGCATACAAAATTTTCTTGCAGCCACACTTCTCCATCTCTCTCGATATCTCTATTTTTGTGCTTTTTATTTTGATCAAACCTTGGTGAGTTACTAGCATCGTACAACTATAACCATTATTTTCCCCTTCGTCTCGTAGACGACATCGATTTTGAGGAAGACAAATTACCATCTCCTTCGCATATTCTATCTGATCGTACACGTACCACAAGAACTACACGCGAGTATTCTTTTAGATTAGTATTAGTGTTTAGTTTGGTGGCATAATGTTAGATTTTGATGTAGAATTTTATATCATAAGTTCGGATTCAACTAGATTCAAACATGAGAGGTGTTCTTCCCGACGTTCCGACGTTAGAGCTATTGCTGCTTGAGGCATGTTTCTTCCGGTGCTATACATAAAATGATTTTTATATGATTTTACGCTTTGCTTGATTATGATCTGCATTATGGCTTGTATGGTTGACATCACGTGCATACAATTTTAGAATGTGTTTTGAATTATGATTTATAAAAATTTGTTTTATGAAATATTGAATCTACAGAACCATGATTTATGGAAATGATTTGAACTGACACATCGATGACACAAAGGTTCTTCTTTCTTGGATTGATCTTGTGCACTCTTGTCATCCTTATTGTTCCACTTGTGGTAGGTATAATTATTTTTAAAATGACCACCTCGCCTATGTCCTCGACTGTGATTATGAGCACTACCGCACCTATAGTTATGACCACGATTGTTGGTGTAGCCTTTATTTTTTCCTCTATAGAATATCGCATTCGCTTCAGAGAATGGAGCGTAGCTAGTTGGGCGGTATTCATGATTTTTTATCAGTACCTCATTGTTTTGCTCAGCCACAAGAAGGCAATAAATTAACTCAAAATATTTCTTAAAGCCGTTTTCATAATATTGTGTTTGAAGGACAACATTGTTTGTGTAAAAATTAGAGTATGTTTTTTCTAGCATATCCTAATCAGTAACATTTTAACCATATAACTTAAATTGTGAAGTAATTCGAAACATAGCAGAGTTGTACTCGCTAATTGATTTAAATTCTTGCAATCTCAAATACAACCAATCATATCGATCTTTAAGAAAAATAATAGTTTTCTGGTGGTAATATCTTTCCTTTAGACTATTCCAAAGAATAAGAGGATCTTTCACCGTTAAATATTCAGATTTCAACCCTTCATGGAGGTGACGACAAAGAAGTATCATGGATCTAGCCTTATTTTGAGTAGATTCTGCATTCTCCTCTTTAATAGTGTTTCTCAGACCATCTGCATCTAGGTGTATTTCGGCATCTAAGATCCAGGATAAATAATTTTTTCCGTAAATATCAAGTGCCACAAACTCAATTTTTGCAAGATTTGTCATTGATTTACTATAAAAGACAAACAAACAAATTAGATCATCTATAAATTAATATAATAATGAATTTGCCCCCCCCCCCAAAAAAAAATATTCTTTTACGTTATATCAATATCCTTTGAGAACAATAGCCTCGCAGAACAGGAGGTCCAGCCAATATATTTAGATTAAACCAATAGAAGAGAGAACATATTAACTAATTAAATAACTAGACGTTAAATTAATATAACAAAACATTTTATAATAAAACATGTTTTAGGTGTTAAAAGAACAAAACATATAATCGATTTATTATTATTATTATTATTATTATTATTATTATTATTATTATTATTATGGTGTTTATTAATTAATTAAAATATAACATAGTAGGAAAAAGAGATACATACCAAATAATTACTGTCTCTGAAGAGGCTTGATTTCTAACTAAAACTTCGGAGTAAACTAATTTTGATAACGTGTTGTGAATAATGTGAAAAGAGCATGAACAAATAGATGAAGGAAGGAAACCCTAATTACAATGAGTAATAAACCTTAATAATATAGTGCATTAAAGTTTTCGTTAATACATGGATATTCACCATAAATAAATATTCGTAACATAATATAAAAATCAAATGTAAATTAATTTTTATTAATAGTAAATTTTTTAAATTTTATTTTGAAAATATAATAATTTACACAAATTATTATTTATAAAAATGAACTCCATAATAAGTGTATTGAGCTACTAATGTTAAAGCAAATCATACAAATCAATGTAAGGGTATTTAAAAATACCCGGCCAATTGACCCGGTCCAACTACCTCAGGACTCAATACAAAATAACTAGGTAATTTTATAATTATCTTTTTCTCTCGGGTCGGGTACTTGACCCGATAATTTTTATGGGTTCAAGGGTCAGGCTTGGACCACAAATATGCCTTTAGTCGGGTACCCGACTATTCGATTACATGTTTGTTTTTAATATATTTTAGGGATAACTACATATTTAGTATCCCACCTATTCCCGCATTATTATTTTAGTACTCACCTATTTTTTTTGGCAAAATGGTACCTAACGTTACGTTTTAGTTTTGTTTTGGTACCCGACCGTTAAAAACAAACGGAGATGATGACGTGGCTTATTTTTAATTGGGATAATCACAATTTTAGTCCCAAAACTTATACATTTATATCAATTTGGTCCAAACTATATTAATTTAATAATCTTCTTAAATATTTAGTTTAAAACTATATACCCCAATTTTATTTCCCCCCCAAAACCCTAGCCCTTTTTTCCTTGAGCCATTAAACCGAACCCAAGTTTCATTGACCAAAATTTCCTAAACTGTATCGAGTTGACATATGCCCTTTCGATTTTCGACCCTCATCTATCCACCATGTTGTATTTCTTCACCTTTTTTTTTGAAATTTTGATTCGATAGATAAACAACAAAAAGAAGAACCTAAAACAGAAGAGATGAACGGAGGAGATGCTGTTTTAAATTACGCATCCATTCAGATTCTGCCATCTCAAAACAGGTTCATTTTCATTTCTCTTTAATTTTCAAATCGTTAGAATTTTCTGCATTTTTCTGCAAATTTTCAATTATTTTCTCTATTTTTTTTCAAGGTATGCGACCTATACATGTCGTGGTAACAATGTGAAGAAACTGAATGTTGGGGTTCTTCGAAAACTGCTGCCTCATTTGCCTGGGTTAAACAATTTGGTCACCCACGGATCCATTTCCAATTCAAACGCTGTTAATTTCAAACTCTACCCCCCACAGTTCTCAAGTTGCCCGCATGGTTTACTCCATCTAAGATGATTATTAAATTGATAGCGTTTGGACTAAATTAATAAAAATGTATAAATTTTAGGGATTAGAACTGTGATTATCTCAATTAAAAATAAGCCACGTCAACATCTCCGTCTGTTTTTAACGGTCGGGTACTAAAAAAGAACAAAAACATAACGTTAAGTACCATTTTGCTAAAAAAAATAGGTGGGATACTAAAATAGGAACGCGAGAATAGGTAAGGTACTAAATAAGTAGTTATCCTAGAGATGGCAAAATAACCCGTCCCCGTCGGGTCCCCATCCGACCTGATAGGGGCGAGTTTTTTAATTGAAAAATTGGGTTCGGGTCGAGTTATGAAAAAATAAAGTCGGGGCGAATTTGGGTTTAGGGTGAAAATTTCCCGACCCGCCCCGACCGATATATTTATATATATTTATATATTATATTTTTATTTATTTTTTTCCGGGGTAGGTCGGGTTTAGTCGAGTTTTTTTATTAAAATATCGAGGTCGGGTTATACTTTTTATTATTTCAGGGAGGAGATACAATATATTAGAATCGGGCGGGTCAAGTCAGGGCCGGGGCGGCCAAAAACCCGTCCCGCTCTGTTGCCATCCCTAAGTTATCCTTATATTTTATTTTATAAATAACTATATATTTTAATTAAAAATACCCTAGACCCCAACATATCGAGCAATGCATTTCCGTTTCCCCCATTTCTTTCAGTTCTCAAAGACACAAATACTCCATCGCTCTTTTCTCCTGCCGGTTTCGTTCATCGTCAGTTCTCATCGTCGTGGTTCGCTACTTCTCCAGTTCTTCCTCTCGACTCTCGCAAAGCACCAGCAGTGGACAGTAGGGGTGATAATGAGCCTGGCCGGCTCGCGAGCTACTCGGGCTCGGCTCGGTCAAAGCTCGGCTCGAGTGAGCTCGACTCGGGCTCGGCTCGAAAAGCTCGTGAACATGCTCGGAATCTACATATGCACTAAAATAAATTATGTGTTTGTATTTTCTTTCTTTAGTTGGTTGTTGTTTGATTTTGTATTTTCTTTAATTATGTGTTTGTATTATAAGAATATTTATTGATTATTTGGATTAATCTAATTTTTAGCACTTTTTCGCCTTTCCGGTCATTGAATTTTGTTTTAGTGTTGGTTATGAAAGAGATTTTTAACGAATCTTTTAAAAAAAACTATAGCGAAATTTTTCATTTCGAGCCGAGCCGAGCTTGACGAGCCCGAACCGAGCCTGACGAGCTTCGAGTCCGAGCCGAGCCCAATACTATAGTTTTCGAGCCGAGCTCGAGCTTAAAATTCTGAGCTCGGCGAGCCTCGAGCCCGAACCGAGCCCAATTATACTATTTCCGAGCCGAGCCGAGCCTGACCAAGCTCGGGCTCAGCTCGGCTCGTTATCACCCCTAGTGGGCAGAGTGGCTACGCGACACTCGCAGGCTCGCAGCAGAGCAATCTTTTTTTTTGTCGGTGAGGGATCAAAATTTCTGAAACTTTGAAATAAATAGCATGCTGTGCTGCTAATGAGTATGGAATATGGTGTTATTTAATCATTTTAATAATGGGAAAAGCTCTTGTTTTCTTAGCACTTACCGACTCATGTTATTCTTATTTTGATACTGACAGTGACACATAAAGCTTGTTAACTAGTGTTAAATTCTTAGTTCTTGTTGTGCATATTCATTGAAAAATGAAAATTACAGTATGGTAATGCGGGTACACGTTACCCAGTTTTACGAGTACTCAAAAACGGGGCGGGACACAAATCGACAAGTATAATTCTTAAAAGAATAGGTATCCGACGATGAAGACACCTAAATGAAAGATTCAAGGGTATGTATAATTTTTTAAAAACAATCAATTATATTCTTAAATCTTCAACTCAAGATCATCTTTAGGAGAAAGATATATATATAAATATATTATTTTAAAAAACCCTATATTATTTGCATATATATTATATTTATATATGTATATGTTAATATTATTTATTTCATAAAATAATTTGAATTAATCTGAAGTAGTTTGAGATATATAATATTTGTGGTAAAATATTATATAATGTTATGTTAGTTTAGTGGTTAAGGTTTAGCTCTTTTTCTTAAAGGTCTTGGATTTAAAATCCCTTATGCGCATGGTTTTAATATTTTTTTCCTCCAGCAAAACGATGTCGTTTTGGGCTAAATTAGGCTTCAAAACAGCCACACCAAAATGACGTCGTTTTGACTTAACGGGGAATTAACGGTTAACGACAGAGAGGCATTTTCGACTCACATATTAAAGTTCAGTGATAGTTTTGAACAATTTTAAAATTCGGTGGCATTTTCGACTCATGAACCATAGTTGAGTGGTATGTGGTATAGTTTACTTTTTTAAGTCAAACACTTCACCTTTAAGTCAATTAAATTTTTTAATTGTTTTTTTAATTTAACTAAAATTAAGGGGAAAATACACCGTTCATGTTTTGAAGGTAACATGTTTACGGTGCCCCTCTCAAAGTTATGGTATAATATCATTTCAGATTTTTTTTCCGATTAGATATTAGTTAAATAAAATGTGTCTTTTTTTAGATTCAAATACTTAATAGATCATTTTTTTATATATATATAAAGTGTTGAGTGGATCAAATTAATCGATATGGCCAAGAGGGGGTGAATTGACACTTTAAAAAATGAAGGGAGCAAAAGGAACAATTAAAAATGATGGACAAGACAATTATAGTGGTTCAAGCTTCTAAACAATCTATACATTCACTACCTTAGCTCCCACTAAGGATTTTCAACAAACTCCCCACTAATTTGTTCTTCCTTTTTTCTAGGCTAAGGAGGCAACTTTTACAAATGTTCAATATTTCTACCCAAAGATTGAACCACAAGACTCTCACTTTACAAAGAAAATGTTGGTTATTACAATTAATCTCTCACAAGATAAATATAGCCCAAATAAATTACAAACACTCCCCAAACTCTCAAATTTGATTTACACTAAGCACTCTAAGAGTTGGGTACAAAAATTTGACAATAAGTGCTTAGGGTTTGTATTTGATTGCTTGAATGTTGCTTTGATGTTCAATAGTTGTTGCTGGTGCTTTTGAGGTTTGCTTTTATACCTTCTTATTGATTTCTAGCTGTTTGGGTGGTTGAGATCATCAATAGAGCCGTTGGGGCTCTCTTTTCCCTCCATAACTGTTGTTTTGCAACTACCTGTATCGGAACACGCGGCCCTGTATCGAAACGAACACTAAAAAAGAAAGAGTTGTTGTGTGTAAAATAGGGACTGTATCGAATCAGATATAGGCCGTATCGAAACAGTTTGAAACTGTAAAATGCCTTTAAGTGTAAAAAGGGGACCGTATCGAAACATCTATAGGCCGTATCAAAACGTTTTGAAACTGTAAAATCGTGTTTCGAAACACCAGAGGGGTGTATCGAAACAAGTAACAAATTTTCAAAATTTCAGTTCTGACAAGTAACGGCTAGTTTATTTAATCCTCTATTTTGAAAATACTTAGCCCTTGTATCGAAACGGGTATAGGTCGTTTCGAAACGACACTTAAAAAACAAAAGCCTAGATGAAGGTTGTATCGAAACGGGTTTGTCCGTTTCGAAACCCTTGTTTCAAAACATATTAGTCTGTATCGAAATGAATGTTTCCAGTGGCAAAACGTATCGAAATACTTTGGGGGTGTTTCGAAATGCCTGGGCGATTTTGAGTATTTTGGCTTTGAAACACTTAGAAAATTTTATGGGGTTTAAGTTTTGACTTCAAAATATTTTAAGTCTAAAATTTACTTGTCAAATGTGAGTCTTTTGAGTACTTAAAAATTTATTTACTTTGCAATTTAGTCCTTAGATTATTTGTTATATCAAAATCAAACATTGATTTTACAACATCCCTCTTCTCCCGTTTTTGTTAGACCAAAATCAATGAAGGAATAAAGAATATAATCAAGATATAAAGCAATATAGCACAAGACAAAGCATAATTAAAGCAACATAATTTCATTAAGCATAATAAACCAAAGCAAAAATTCTACAATATCCAAACTTAATACTTAAAAATAATAGATCAAAGCATAGGTCTTAAAACACAACATATATAGGTGCATAAAAAGGGAAATCCTAAAGTAGATGATATGCAATGAGATGCAAAGATCTAAGGCTCATCGTCATCTTCATCATTGGCGGTGCTCCTTCGAAATTGTCTCCACTCGCCACAAAAGTCGGTAAAAGACATGTCCATCGATGCTTGTTGAGTTTCAACCGAAGTAAGTCGATTCTCAACACTTTGGACACGTCCCTACAAGGAAGTGAATAGAGTGTCAATAGCGGCAAAACCGGAGTCCATGTGGGTTCGCAAGCCATTGAATTGCTCGGTGAGAAAAGTCACGAGAGCTTCATTGTTTGGTGGAACAACTTGGGGTTGAGGTTCGGGGGCCGCAACTTGAGGAGGATGCTCAACACGAATCCACTCTCCATCAATGAAATGAAACTTACAACGGAGAAGAGTGCGCTCATCGATGGGATCCTTGAGAGATTCCAGAAAGTCAAGAGTGCAATCGATCCCCAATTTTGAGAACAAGTAACTCAAGGCGGTTTCATAGGTGAAGGAAGTGACAAGATTCGAGTTACGATTTTGGACAAGATGCACCATCTCGACAAACATGATTTGGCAAAGATTTGATCGACGTTCCTCACGAAAGCAACGAATCTAAAAATCGTCGACTTGCCGAATATGGGAGAACTTTCCTCCGGATGGACGAAACCACCACGAGACCATGAGATGAAGGATGCGATCATGAGCATCAAGGACCGTGACAGAGCCACTAAGAGTATGTCCCAACGAGTTTTCATCCGAAAAACCCTCATCTTCAAACCCAAAGATATTGACCAAGGTTTGTGGATCAACCTGAAACTTCTTCCCCATTAGGTAGGACTCAATGGCAATCACTTGAGAATGATCGACATTGGAGATACATCGGACATTGGCATAGAAGAGAAGAAGCATGTTACGGTACATAGTACTAGGTAAGCTAAAAAATGGTAAGAAACACCAACGCCTCAATAAATGGAGATAACAGAATTGAAATTGTTCGGAATCCAAAAAAGGGTATAGAGATAACACACTCACGAAGGATTACATGATCTTGAAAGAGCTTGAAGTTAGTATGGGCGTCCTTGTTTCGAAGACTCTTTTGATAGAGTAGAGTGGGGTTGGAACGAGAGGAATCATCATTAATGTTAGAACTTCCCCAACCTCATCGGTTCGTACACTCTTCCTAGAACCCATATTTGAAATTTGGAAACAAATCAAGACACAAAAATACATGTATGCGTAAATCAACCAAATTCAATCCAATAGTCAAAGAGTTGATAAAAAAACTATACAATATAGTTTAAAACATATATAAATATAAAAAAAATTTGGTAAAAAGAATTTTGAAAAACAGTAAAGAAAATATATGATATAGTTTTTATATTCGAACAAAAAATTTCGAGTTTTAAAGAATTTTTGCAAAAACTTCAAAACTCATACTATAAGTATATATTCTATACAAAAATTGAGTAAAAACATTGAAGAAAATCAAACGAAAATTTAAGAAGAAAAGAAAAGGGTTTATACCTTGATATAGAAAATTGGATGAATGAGGGATGATTAATGCACCAAATTGCTTGCAAAGCTTTAGCCTTGATGTGTAGATTGAAAAACCTCAAAAAAAATTAGGTTTTGGTGTAAAAAATCAAAGGATTTGAGGAGTTTATATAAGGGTTTTCAGTTAGGGTTTGAGAGAAAAAAGAGTGTTTATGTTTTAATTAAAGTTGGATACTCATTTAAGGCTATTTAAAACAATCTGCGTAGACACGTATCGATACGCCACTTGGCATATCGGAACGGGGGGATCGAAACGCTTTCGAGCCGTTTCGGTAAGAGAATTGTTTTGATACAGGTAATAGCTGTTTCGGAACAACACCGTTAGCCCGCATCGAAATGCGAAGAGTCTATTTTGATACGACCAATTACAATAACCAACTTAGATCGAGCCCGTATCAAAACAGATGAACCTGTTTCGATACACCTTTGGTAGAAAATGCATTTTGGGCAGTTTTAAGTCCAAAAGGCCAACTTAGATCGAGCCTAAATGCATGTAAATGATATATGAGAATGTTATATGAACTAAAATAATTGCATACTCTCCCTAACAACAAGAATAGATGCAAAAGGAGGCAAATCAACACAAGAATGAGCATCAAATAATTTCAAGCACATTTTTGGTCATTTGGGACCTAAAAGGGTTAATGAAGGCTGGTTAAACCTAACTCTCTCATAAGGGTCCAAAAACGTTCTTTATCTAAAGGTTTGGTAAATATGTCCGCTATTTGGGACCAAATAGCACAGTAGAGTTTAGAAAATCTAACAACACATGTCAAATGATACAAAGTAATGAAAACAAAAACATGACAGTTCAAAAAAAGAAATTGCAACAAACTTCTTCTCGAGTTTTTAAATTATATTGTCGAATACCTTAAGCAACAGCTTCTTCTTCTTCTTCATGCACTATCGGCATTTTCGAAAAAGCTTCTTGATTTTCGGGTATCCTTGATAAATGTAACAAAGTTAAAAACATATATGTTAGTTAAATTATAAATACCTTTAAAGCATAAATGATGTAAAAAATTAACTTTATTAATCAAAATAAAAAGTTACCATCTTCCATATCTTGAAGTTCCGCAACATACTCGTCAAGGTTGATAGAATCCTTGAATTTCCGAAGCCAATCCTGAGTGCAAATCAAAGCTTCAACCATAGTCGGAGTTAATGAACTTCGAAAACCATCTAGAACACGTCCACTTGTGCTGAATGCACTTTCTGAGGCAACTGTCGAGATAGGAATAGAGAAAACATCTCGAGCCATTTGTGCAAGTATAGGGTATCGTGGACTATTCACTTTCCACCATAGTAACAAATCAAATGAAGCTGAGTTGTTTTCTTCTTCCTCCTCAGTCAAATATTTATCCAACTCAAATTTATTTTCAGAACTAACTCATTGCTTCTTCAAAAGATATTGTTGCAAGGCCAAACTTGTCTTTGATTGATGCAATTCCGTAGGCATGGAAAATTTCGTCGAAATACTTGATTGAGCTTCGTGGACCTTAAATCTCTCGGAAGTAGAAGAGTATTCATCAAAAAAATAATGCAAATCTCTTTCAATCATCTTCATAACCTCACTAGCAACATTAGGAAAAAGCAAGTTTACCCCAAAGTTCACAAAGCCCATTTTACGTTGCGGATCTAAGATGACTGCCAAGTAAACTAGAAAGTTCATATTTGTGGCATCACCCCGGTACTTATTGTACTTATCCTTCATTTTAGAAGCCATGGAGACTATGTCCAAATCATCACAATTCATCCATTCATCAAGCAACCAATGTATCTCTAATAATGTTTCCCAAAAGAAATTAGAGGTGATATGCAATGATCCGGACACTTTCAATATAAGACCATAAAAGGGTTGTAGAATTGGAAAAAAATTTATGGTTCTCTTTTGCAACATCCAGTCATTGTCTATCCAGTATGCTGTAAGAACCATGTAAGATACCCTTTGAAGTGAAGTCCAAGTGTCAGTTGTCAAACACGTTCTACCCCTCCCTTTATCAAAAGAATTCTTCAATAACCTCTTCATGAAATTGAATAAATCAAGACAATCCCTTCTAACTGTAAAACGAGATGGGAGATGAAACCTTAGGCATGCAATAGAAAGAAATGACTTAAACCCTCCCCCCTCTACAATTCAAAAAGGTAGCTCATCAACGACTATCATATGAATCAATGTCTTTCTAATAGCATCTCCATCAAACCTCCAAGTTGAAAAAATTGTCGTTTCAATTTCAGAGCCACTCCCAACCTTAGCAAATGCTAATTCTGATTGCTTGAGATCCGAAGTATTATCGCTAGGTTTTTGTAAGCATGTCTTCAAATGGTTGTTCAAATTGGTTGTGGAACCCCGATTTTCCATGGTATAAGTTGTGTCACAATGATTGCATCTTGCCCTCTTCTCCCCATCTTCAGTTACATATTTAGTGAAATGGCTCCAACAAGGTGCTCTTGGTTGTTGTCTCTTTTGGACACTTTTTTTACCCGTTGATGTTGGTTCGCTGACTTTAGAGGGAGAAGAACTTTGCGAGCTTTGAGTTCCTTGTCCTTGTGATTCACTCATCTATAAAATCAAAATATAAGACTATTATATGAAGACAAGAAATATAATCCTATTCAAGCTGAAATTCAAGAAGCAATACTAGAGTAAGTCTAAAAAAATTAATTCATATATGCATGTGTTGTTAGATGACAACGTACTCATGATACAACAAAATAATGCTAAGATATAGAAACAACAGAGGTAATTAGATGGTAAACTAGTAATAATAATAAATGTAATTTTACAGTAGAAAGAACACATGAACAAACTAGGAAAATAGGAAACTATGTTTGTGGTAAACAATGTTTACAGTAGCAAGTCTAAAAACAACTCTCATACAACAAAATAGAGCTATACTTGAACTAGAGTGAACCAACATATGAAAAAAGAGAGTCTTTAGCTCCCAATCATAATGTAATACTTAATCCAACAATATGAAACAAAAATCTATATAATCCCTACAAAATCACCGATAATCTCTATTCCTTATAACCATATCTAAATCTTTTTGAAAGAACTATAAATACCCAGATCAAATATAACAAATTAACTGCAAAAATAAAATAAATTTCTGATTCAATTCACTAATTCAGAAACTATTATATATTTCCCGTTTCACTTAATATAGGGGATAGGGGAAAACAGAAGCACTAATAACAACAAAGGATTATAACTTTTCTTGAGCAAACCATTGGTCAAATTTGAAATCAAGTATGATTTACAGAATAAAACTTATCCATTCAGATAATTTAAAATTGTATTTTTCTGGATATCTAAATGCTTTGAAAGTTCTTAGCCACATCACCAAATTTGATCCCTTTCTACCAGACTCGATAGGAAGAACAATAAGTTCAACACAAGCTAACAATTCTTAAATTCTTAACCAACAATGACCAATTCACTAAAAGAAAAAAGTAGTAATAGTATACCTGATTTAATGGATGATTCGAGAGAGGGGGTGGGTGATATTGTATTTTTTGGAAGCAAAATAGGGTTTTCTGGAAGCAGCAGTATACCTGATTTGAAATTTTAGGTTTAAGTCTATAAAAAATTGGGGATTTGGAGGAATGGACGGGTAAAGTAAACGTTGGCTATTGGAGAAGAAAAGCAATGAAGGAAAAATATTTGAGATATATTTGTTTATTCTTTCAAAATGCACCGTATAAGTAAAAGGAGGATATTTTCGAGTTATTCAAATTTTCAGTTTTCTGAAATTTCAAATTTTGAAATCGACTCGAACTCAAAATTTTTTTGAGTTATTCGATTTGACTCGAATAACTCGAAATTGAAAAAAAATCAATTTTTTTCAGTCGAGTCGAGTTTTACTCACCCCTAAATATCCGGTCTACTTGCTCTAAGGTAAAGCAAAGAGCCAATCATAGATCTATAAAGCTTAGAATCGACACACTTACCTCCCTCATCTTTGTCAAGTTTTATTGATGAGTTCATTAGAGTGGCTTGAGGCTTTACATTCTCCAAGCTAAACTTCTTGAGCATGTCTTTTATGTATTTTGCTTGATTGATGAATGTGCCATCTTTCCTTTGCTTAATTTGGAGCCCCAAGAAAAATGAGAGCTCTCCCATCATGCTCAACTCAAATTCACCTTGCATTAGGTTAGAAAATTCTTGGCAATAAAATTCATTAGTAGAACCAAAAATAATACCATCAACATATATTTGAACTACTAAGATGTCATTGCCATATCTTTTAATGAAAAGTGTAGTATCCACCTTGCCTTTTTCAAAACCTTTTTGAATTAACAAGTTTGAAAGTCTTTCATACCAAGCTCTCGGAGCTTGTTTTAAACCATAAAGAACTTTAGTTAGTTTGAAAACATGATTTGGAAATTGTGGATCTTCAAAACCCGGTGGTTGTTCAACATACATTTCTTCATTTATAAAACCATTTAGAAAAGCACTTTTCACATCCATTTGAAAAAGCTTGAAATCATGATAGCATGCAAATGCAAGAAGCATCCTAATAGCTTCCATTCTAGCTACGGGCGCATATGTTTCATCAAAATCAATTCCCTCTCCTTGAGCTTGAGTGTAACCATGAGCAACAAGCCTAGCCTTGTTCCTCACTATGTTACCACTCTCATCTAGTTTGTTTCTAAATACCCATTTAGTTCCTATAGTAGATTGATTATTAGGCCTATCAACTAATGTACATACTCTACTTCTCTCAAATTGATTTAAGTTCCTCTTGCATAGCCAATATCCAAAAATCATCTTTTAATGCTTCTTTGATATTTTTAGGCTCTATGCATGAGATGAACGCAACATGATTCATAAGTTTCAGAGAGGATCTAGTAGTTACCCTCTTGGATGGATTACCCAAGATTTCACCACCTTTGACATAGTTGAACTCCCTTGGGCATGCCACCTCATTTTCCTCAAGAGCCAATTCTTCAAGGCTTCAAGAGGTGGATCTTGTGCTTCCTCTTCTTTAGTTGGAATCTCATTCACCTTTGATGTTTATCCTCCATCAATGGCTTCAATGATCGCTACATCATCATCACCATCACAAGATTCCTTCCTCAGAAGAAGGTTATCATTGAAAACAACATGTATAGACTCTTCAACAACCAAAGTTCTTTTATTAAATATCCGGTAGGCTTTAGAATTTAGGGAATAACCCAAAAATATTGCTTCATCACTTTTAGCATCAAATTTACCTAAGTTATCTTTTCCATTGTTTAAAACAAAAATATTTACGACCAAAAGGGTGGAAATAGCTAATGTTAGGCTTTTTAGATTTCAAAATCTTATAAGGTGTTTTCTTTAAAATAGGCCAAACCATTATTCTATTAATAATATAACAAGCCGTATTAGTGGCATCTGCCCCAAAATACTTAGGTAAATTGTTTTTACAAAGCATGGTCATTGCCATATCTTCTAAAATTTTATTTTTCCTCTCAACTACCCCATTTTGTTGAGGAGTGCAAGGAGCCGAAAAATTATGGCTAATGCCATTTTCATTACAAAAATCTTCAAAACCCATATTTTAAAACTCGGTTCCATGATCACTTCTAATATGTGAGATTTTAAAATCAAGATCATTTTGGGTAATTTTTGTAAATGTGATAAAAATTTCTAAAGCCTCATCCTTAGTACTTAAGAATAGAACCCAATTGTATCTAGAAAAATCATCTACCAATACAAATGCATATGACTTACCACCCAAACTCATAGTTCTAATAGGCCCAAATAAATCCATGTGGATTAATTGTAACACCCTACTAGTTGAAACATCATTAATGGGTTTAAATGAGGTTCTCTTTTGTTTACCCTTAACACAAGCAGCACATATTTTATCTAATGATAATTTTAGTTTGAGTAAACCTCTAACTAGATTTTGGGAAACCAATTTTTCTAAAACACTTATGCTAGCATGCCCTAGTTTTCTATACCACAACCATGCATCATTCTCATCATGTGCAACTAAACATGCATGAGATGAATGTATGTCATCTAAATGCACCATATAAATGTTTCTTATGCGATGAACAATGAGCATTATTTTATTTGTTTTAATGTTCACAATTTTACACTCATTTTTATCAAAATGAACATCAAAACCTTTGTCACAAAGTTGACTAATTCTCAATAAATTATGTTTAAGATCATTGACAAGTAAAACATTTTCAATAAGAATTGATGAGAGTCTACCAATAGAGTCAATGCCCTCAATATGGCCTTTGGAGTTGTCACTGAAAGTTACCACTCCACCATGCTTTGGCTTGAGCTCTATGAATCTACTCTTGTCTCCGGTCATATGTCTTGAGCATCCACTATCAAGGTACCATGTGTTTTAACTTGAAGCTTTGGCTTTGTAGCAATGCCCCCCTACAAACAAAGATTAGTTCTTTGATTTTGGTACCCAAACCATTTTGGGTCCAAAAGTGTTAGCTCTCAAAAACTTGGTTCCCTTAGGAATCCAAGATGAAATAGAAACAATATTATTAGAAGCTACAAGTTCCTTAGGAACCCATACACTTCTAATCCTCTTAGCTCTATAATGCATTTGAGAGCCACTTTATTTGTAGTTAAAATCCTTTCTCTTTACATATTGGGTTTTTGAAGTACTACCCTTGTCAAAACCATTTTTCCCAATAGAAAGAGAAGTTTTAAGATTATCCACTTCCTTAGTGTGATAATCTTGGAAATCGGAAAGAAGTTTTTCAACATCAAGGTTTTTCTTTTTAAGCTCATTTGAAAGATTTATCAAGTATAAAACCTTCTTTTCCAATTCGGAATTGGTTTTTGAAATAGACTCATTTTGAGATTTCAAATCGGAAATGTTTTTTTTTGTTTTTCAAAATAGACTCTTTATATTTCTCAACCAATTCATCGTAAACTTCTTGCAACTCATCATAGGCATCATATAGTTCATCATAAGTAAGAGATGATGAGTTAGAGTTTACCATAGATTCCTCCTCAAGGGTCTTGAGGCAAAGGTTGGCCACTTTATGCTTCTCATCCTCGAATGATGACTCATCATCACTCCAAGTTGCTACTTGAGCCTTGAACTTCTTCTTCTTCTCAAAGCTCTTCTTCTTTAGTTGAGGACAATCAATGCGAATGTGACCCGGCTTCTTGCACTCATAGCAAATGAGTTGGTCTTTCTCTTCTTCTTTGTTCTTGAAGTCTTTTCTTCTTAAAAACTTTCTACCATGATTGGACTTCATGAACCTTGAGAATCTTTTGGCTATCATAGCCAATTCTTCAAACTCTTCTTCCCCACTAGAAGTTCCCTCCTCTTGTGGTAGAGAGGCTTTGAGAGCTACTCCTTGTTTCTTCTTCTCTACCTCTTGTTTGACTAATCTTCTCTCTTCTTTTCTATTCTCTTCTTCTCTCCCTTGTTTCATGATCTCATGAGTAAGGAGAGATCATATTAACTCATCGAGCTTCAAGGTCTTCAAATTCTTTGCCTCGATTATTGCGGTTCTCTTCTCATCCTATGATTCGGGAAGTGAATAGAGTAGCTTTCGGACTAGATTATCTTCGAGGATGATCTCTCTGAAGCCCTTTAAACCATTCACGATGACGGAGAAGCGATTAAACATCTTCGTTACAGTCTCATCGGCCTCCATCTTGAAGTTCTCATAACTAAGATTGAGGATTCCGATCTTCATCTCCTTTACATCGCTTGTTCCTTCGTAAGTGGTCTCGAGAGTGTCCCACACTTCTTTGGCACTTGTGATCGAGGACACTTTGAAGTAGATGTCCGGTCTGAGTGAGCAAAATAGCATGTGCAAGGCTTTTTCATTCATTTGCAATCTCTTTCTATCCTCTTCACTCATCTCCGCCTTCTTCTTTGGAACAAGCCTTCCTTCTTCACCTCTCTTTATGGGAATGATTGGTCTATCTTCTACCACATCCCATATGGTGTAATCATTTGAATTTATGAAGATGTGCATTCGGTTCTTCCAATAAGGATGGTTATCTCCATTGAAGAAGGGTGGTTTGGTGATAGATTGTGACTCGTACATGCTTGGCCCGGAGGTAGATGTCATGGCTTGACTTGGAAATTGATCAATACTCTTCTAAGATCTCCTTTTGTGGTTGTGAAGCCTTCAAAGAGGTATGATCTGATACCAATTATTGGGTGGATCGAATTAATCGATATGGCCAAGAAGGGGTGAATTGGCACTTTAAAAAATGAAAGGAGCAAAAGGAACAATTAAAAATCATGGACGAGGCAATTATAATGGTTCAAGCTTCTAAACAAGCTCTACATCCACTACCTTAGCTCCCATTAAGGATTTTCAACAAACTCTCCACTAATTTGTTCTTCCCTTTTTTAGGCTAAGAAGGCAACCTTTACAAATTTTCAATTTTCTACCCAAAGATTGAACCACAAGACTCTCACTTTACAAAGAAGATGTTGGCTATTAAAATTGCTCTCTTAGAAGATAAATATAGCTCAAATAGATTACAAACACTCCCCAAACTGTCAAATTTGATTTACACTAAGAACTCTAAGAGTTGGGTACAAGAATTTGACAATAAGTGCTTAGGGTTTGGATTTGATTGCTTGGACGTTGCTTTGAGGTTCAATAGTTGTTGTCAGTGCTTTTGAGGCTTGCTTTTATACATTCTCATTGATTTCTAGCCGTTTGGGTGGTTGAGATCATCAATAGAGCCGTTGGGGCTCTCTCTTCCCTCCATAAATGTTGTTCTGCAACTATCCGTATCAGAACACGTGGCCCTGTATCGAAATAGACACTAAAAAAGAAAGAGTTGTTGTGTGTAAAAAAGAGATCGTATCGGAACAGATATAGGCCATATCGAAACAATTTGAAACTATAAAATACCTTTAAGTGTAAAAAGGGGACCATATCAAAATGGCTATAGGCCATATCGAAACAATTTGAAACTATAAAATACCTTTAAGTGTAAAAAGGGGACCATATCAAAATGGCTATAGGCCGCATCGAAATGTTTTGAAACTATAAAATCGTGTTTCGAAACACTAAAAGGGTGTATCGAAACAAGTAACCAATTTTCAAAAATTTAGTTCTGACAAGTAACGGCTAGTTCATTTAATGCTCTATTTTGAAAATACTTAACCCCTGTATCGAAACGGGTATGAGCCGTTTCGAAATGACACTTAAAAAACAAAAGCCCAGATGAAGGCTGTATCGAAACGGGCAAGCCAGTTTCGAAACCCTTGTTTCGAAACAGATTAGTCTGTATCGAAACAGACATTTCCAGTGGCAAAATGTATCGAAACACTTTGAGGGTGTTTCGAAACGCCTGGGCGATTTTGAGTACTTTGGCTTTGAAACACTTAGAAAATTTTATGGGGTTTAAGTTTTGACTTCAAAACATTTTAAGTCTAAAAATTACTTGTCAAATGTGAGTCTTTTGAGTACTTAAAAATTTATTTACTTTGCAATTTGGTCCTTAAATTATTTCATATATCAAAATCAAACATTAGTTTTACATAAAGTAATTTAGCCCTTCATAATATTTGACCTTAACTTCGTCCATGACCGAGAATCTTAATTGTTCTCAAATTCACATTTGGTTGCAAGTATTTCATATTGGTGTGTCCTCATGATTTTCTCTACATATTATTTTAAATATTTTCGATATATATTCTAAATGTATAAACTAAGATTACAGATATAGTGCAATGTAGAATGATTATTAACATAACTTATATCCATGGACGTAAATGTTGTTGTAACATCCAAAAACCGTAAAACAAAAGTTGGTGAAACAATTCTTCTCTCCACATGCTCAATTACCGTCTAACATATTTACACAATTCTCAACTCTAGGGGTTAGCAAAACTCGACTCGAAAAAACTAAAATTTTTAACTCGGTTTGTTTTGGCTCGATTCGATTCGAAAAAAATTCAAATAAAATTTGAGTTGTAAAATGAAATTTCAAATAACTCAAATAACTCGATTTTTTTGTAATTGATGGATTAATTTTTAAATTTGAGTCCAATCCCTCAATTTTTCCTAATATATATATACTGATATAAAAAATGAAAAAATATATGTCACATATAAAAAAGTATGAAGAAATATATATCCATATCTTATATGATTAGAGAAATTCGTTTAAATTAGAATCAAACTGTACTATAACATGATAAATAATTAAAATTAAATATATATCCAATATCCCTCAATCTCTCCCTCTCCCTCCCCCCCCCCCCTCTCTCTCCCTCTCCCTTTCTTCCTCTCTCTCTCTCTCTCCCTCTCCCTCTCTCTCCCTCTCCCTCTCCCTCTCCCTCTCCCTCTCCCCCTCTCCTCTCTCCCTCCCTCCCTCCCTCCCTCCCTCGTTATTGATTGAAGAAATTATTTAAAATTTTTTGACTTCATGATAACAATGAATTATATTTTTTTTAGCAAATTTTTAAAAAAATTGTACAATTATTTTATTTTAAAATAAATTATCATGGAGACCGTGACCTCATCGATTCGGATAAAAATTTTCTGTCTCTTTTCGGTGCCCCTACTTATGCCCCAACATTAAAAAATACAACAAAATTAAATTTCAAGCCCTAACTCTAACTCTAAATTCTAAATCATAAACCCTACACCTTATACCCTAAAAAATACACCCTACCCTAAATTTCTTAAACTCTAACCCTAACCCTTAACCTAAAACCCTAAAACTTAAATTCTAAACTTAATTTTGAGTGCGGGGCATAAGTAGGGGCACCGAAAAGGGGTAGAGAATTTCCATCCCATTGATTCTCACCGAGTACTGCTCCTTTCGAGAACAAAAATTTTCTGCTTCTTTTTTACGTCTCTTTCTATGTCCTTAAATTCTAATTCATAAACAAAAAAAAAATAAACCTTGGCTCAATTTCATAAATCTTAAATCCTAACTATAAATAAGAACAAAAATAAAGACCCAAAAAAAGGATGATTTCTATTCCTGTCGATGAGGGATTTTTCATGTATTTTGTTTCCACTCGAAAGGAAAATCAAGCCCTTAAAGGTCCAGAGACTGTTATCCAAACAACTTTAGCTTCCATGGCCACCCAAGAAACTAAAATGGGCCAAAATTGTTCGTTCAAGCCCACCAAAATCGATACGGCATTCCATGATCGAGAAATCATCATTACATATTTTTGGATAAATTTATGTTGTTGGTTTAAAAGTTTAATTTGGTATCTGCATTTTTTATTCAATTAGTTTTTTAAAAAAAAAATTGGTTTCAAGGTTTAATTTGACATTTGAACAATTTTTTTTTCGAAAAACATATTTAAACTCGACTTCTTGATATAAATTGATACCTGAACTTAACTTTTTAATTCAAATGACTTCTTATTATTTTAAATTAATTTGAACTAAAAAGTCAAGTTCAAGTACCAAATTGAACCTTAAGCCAAGCTTAGGTACTTGATTTGACCAAAAAAAACTTAGGAATCAAATTAAACTTTGAGACTTGAAGTAAAATTTTAATACTTAATTGAACAAAAAAATAGGAACCCAATCCAATTTTGGAGTTAAGTTCAGGTTACCTAATTTGACCCAAAAAAAAAACTTTAAAAGATACCATATTGGAGAAAAAATATGACTAAATTAAATCTTGAAACTAAGTTTAAAAATAAAAAAAATATCAATCCTATATATTTTAGATAATTAAAACAGAAAGTTCGAATGTCATATTTTGAAAATAATTATATGATTCAATCTTAATTGAGGATAATTTGAGGATATTGAATAAAGTCCTAAATTATTTTTGGTATCCTTACTTATATCCCACACTAAAAAAATTAAAATTACGGGGTTAGAATTTATGATTAAGATTTAGGAAATTGGGGGTATGATGTATTTTTTGGGTTTAGAATTTAAAATTGGGTTAACTACTGGAATAGTCACTTATGTTTTCCCCCAGTATAGAGTTGGTCACCGATTTTGAAAAACGACCAGTAAGGTCACTTACGTTTTCGGGGCGTAAACTTTTGGTCACTCATTCCTTTGTTGCCGTTAAACACTGACGGATTGTTGACCTGGCAACGAAAAAATAAGGGTAAATTACTACAATGGCCATTAAAGTTTACCTCATGTACATTTTTGCTCCCCAATTTTAAAAAATAAACATTATAGTCACTAATGAAAATGTTTCTTTTATAATTTCACCCTTGAATTTTTAAAAATTAATTTTTCAACCATAAAACTTTACAATCAATTAGTATAATAATATTATAAAAGCTTAAATGAAAAACAGGTGCCCAAAGTATACCTTTTTAAATTTAGGTGCTCAAGTTGCTCCTATTTAATAACTAAACTTTCAAATTGTTCCTATTTTTCCCCACTATGGATTGTTTTTAATATTATTGTAACATGACATGTCATTTTTTATTATTGTTAAATTAAAAATAATTTTATAATAAAAATGATATATTTTAAAAATATTACTTCTTAAAATAATTTAGGTATTTAAAGTATTTTTTTTTTTGTAAAAATAGGTGCCCAAATTTACCATAGTTACAATTTTAGGTGTCCGTCTGTTAAATGAGTGTTAGAAAAATTGTCAACCAATCGGTACTTGACACGTGACATTAATTTTATTAATTTTTAATGGAGAATACTTAGAACTTTCAAATTATTATAAAATCTCAAAATTTGACAAGCTTCACAAAACAGTCTCTAAATCTCTAAAAATTCCTAAACTTCCGTCGTCGATTGATGTCGCTTCCGCCGCCAGTTGTCGTCGTTGACCGCACCCACTTGGTCGCTGGGCCAAGGTGACAATTTTCCCTAACACGGCGTCGTCGAAAACGCCCAACGGTGTGTAGCTGAACGTCAAACGCGAACGTCGATTCCGTGTTTGACATTTGGTTGCACGCCTTTGGGCGTTTCTGACGACGCTGTGTTAGGAAAAATGATCGCCTTGGCCCGGCGACCAAGTGGGTGCGGTCAACGACGACAACTGGCGGCGGAAGCGGCGGTAGTCGACGATGAAATTTTGGGAAATTTTAGGGATTTAAGGATTGTTTTGTGAAGCTTGTAAAATTTTGAGATTTTATAATAATTTGAAAATTCTGAGTATTTTCCATTAAAAAATTTTAAAAATAAAATTAATGTCACGTGTCAAGCACCGATTGGTTGACAATTTTTTAACACCCATTTAACAACCGGACACCTAAAATTGTACCTATAGAAACTTTGGGCACTAATTTTTACAAAAAAATACTTTAGACACCTAAATTATTTTAAAAACTAATATTTTTTAAAATATTTTAAATTAAATAATAATAAAAAATTATTTTATTTTAAAATTATTTTTAATTTAAAAATAATAAAAAATGACATGACATGTTATAATAATAATAATAATAATAATAATAATAATAATAATAATAATAATAATAATAATAATAATAATAATAATAATAATAATAATAATTCAGAGTGAAAAAATAAGAACAATTTGAAAGTTTAGTTATTAAATAGGAGCAATTTGGGCACCTAAGTTTAAAAAGGGTATACTTTGAGCACCTATTTTTCATCTAAGCATTTATAATATTATTGTACTAATTGATCGTAAAGTTTTAGGGTTCAAAAATGAATTTTAAAAATTTAAGGGTGAAATTATAAAGAAACATTTTTATTAGTGACTATAGTGTTTATTTTTTTAAATTGGGGAGCAAAATGTACATGAGATAAAACTTTAATGGCTATTGCAGTAATTTACCCTTATTTTTCGTTGTCAGGTCAGCAATCCGTCAATGTTTAACGGCAAAAAACGGCTGGGTGACCAAAAGTTTACGCCCCGAAAACGTAAGTGGCCTTACTGGTCGTTTTTCAAAATCGGTGACTAACTCTGTACTGGGGAAAACATAAGTGACTATTCCAGTAGTTAACCCTTTAAATTTAAGGTTAATAATTATAATTACTTTTTTAATGTTGAAACATAAAAAATACCGAAAATAGATGGTTTTATTCGAAGATATTTTGGTTTCATTTTACTTTAATCGTCTAGATGTGTTCAGATACCAAATTTATTAGAAATCGATATTATGTTTCAGATGTTGGACGCGACACCACGATATTATGCTCTAGATAGGAATAGAATTTCCCTAACTCCTTTTCGATGCTCATATTTATGCCATCACACTAAAAAATAAGTTTAAGGTTTAAGGTTAGGATTTGTGGTTAGGGTTTAGAGAATTTAGGGTAGACTGTATTTTTAGGGTATATGGTGTAGGGTTTAAGATTTAGAATTTAAGGTTAGAGCTTGAAATTTATTTTTTTAATATTTTTAAGTGTTGTGGCATAAAAAGGGGCACCGAAAGGGATAGAAGATTTTTATCCTCTAGATAGGGGTAAAAATTCTCTACCCCTTAACCATGTCCCTTCTATGCCCCACACTAAAAATCACTTAAAAATTAAATTATAAACTCTAATATTAATTCCCACATCCTAAATCCTAAACCCTAACCACAACCCTTAATCTTAAACCTTAAACTCTAAGCCTTAAACCCACTATTTTTAAGTGGGGCATAATATGAGGCATGATATGTATTATAAGCGGAGATCAGAGGAAACCTTGGAGGACGATCAACACAGACTATAACGCTTTACATAGAGAATCTATCGGAACGAATCCATTAGAAAGGTCTATGGCATGCTTTTGGAAGACACGATGATGTAATGGATGCTTTCATAGCTAGAAAATACAATAAGGGTGGAAAAAGATTCGGTTTTGTGAGATATGCGACAAGGATCGATGTAGATAGAGCCATAGAAAGACTAGATGGTTTCATGTTTTATGGAAAAAGAATAACAGTAGCTCTAGCCAAGTTTAATCCAAGACAAAGTTTTTGGAGAAGGAAACGCCTAGAGATAACGACGAACAAGAAAGTTAGGGGCCTTGGTATGGGGAGTGGCCTTAGATTTGTCCAGCAGAGAGAAGTCAAGACTCCGATGGCGACAAAACTCCAGAACTCAGAGAAAGGCGAAAGTAGTACTACAGCTGACAGGGGAATCAAAAGATTCGTTGGTCACGTGGAAAATGAAGACTTGTGGAAGCTCAACAAATGCCTCATAGGGAAGATGGCGGCGGTGTGCAGCGTGAGGAGTATAACTTCAAAATTGGAGCTGTGGGGGGTGGGCGAGATTAAATTACAAAGAATGGGGGGAAACGTTCTTACTATCTATTGAAAATGAGGATATTTTTATAACGTTGGAGGATGTAAACTGATCATACTTGAGGAGGTTACACCATGGTCGGAAAATTTTAAACACATGGAAATGGCAACTTGGATAGAAGTTTCAGGATTCCCATTACATGCTTGGAACCATGAAACCTTTAAGAAACTAGCAAATCTGTGGGGTTCATAGAAGCAGTAGGTGAAAATGGGAACCATAGCAAGGACTATGAAAAAGTTATGCTTCTTATCTCCACTAATCATGATGCGAGAATTGAAGAAG
Source organism: Hibiscus trionum (assembly GCA_030270665.1). Classification (NCBI taxonomy): domain Eukaryota; kingdom Viridiplantae; phylum Streptophyta; class Magnoliopsida; order Malvales; family Malvaceae; genus Hibiscus; species Hibiscus trionum. The sequence goes on along the minus strand of BSYR01000035.1, from coordinate 41,665,410 downwards.
TAGTGGAACTGGAAATGGGAGATGTGATTCACATTGTTAGAATTATGGAGAGAGGTTTCTCGGATAATTCTTCAAATTGTCCAAAGGGAATGATCGAGGTGGAAAACAGAGCCACGAAGGAAAAAATGTACGATGATAGTTTGTTTGATTCGTTCGTAGCCTCAAGCCGAAGTGAGATGCCAGAGAGGAGATCAGAAAAGTTGGTTGTGGAGGAGGGTGAGTCATTAAAAACTCATTTCATTGGGAAGGAAGATAAATATTCTCAAGAAGTTAGGGAAACTAAGAGTATTCTGGGGGATAGTGACATAAAGGGGAGTGATGGTGCAGATAAAGAAGACACAAAATTTAATAAATTAGTTGGAGCTGAGAATAAAGAAGGCTTGGCTTTCTCGTTGGTAGATAATAAGGAGAAGTGGGCTGACATGGTTAGAAGAGGGATAAATGAGGTGTCGACAATAAATGAAGATACTTGGGATGATGTGGATATTGGAGAGATGGGTGATGATATGGATTAAATTAACAAAACAGTCCCAACAAAGAAGTTGCATTCAAAGGTAAATGAACGGGCCTTGGACGACTTAAGCTACATTGGCCTTAATCCATTAGCGGATCCTAAAAATGGAGAGAAAAACTCTAAAACCAGTAAGTCTGCTTGGGAACAATCTGTAGATAATTTAAACAAAGACAAATCATCTCGTTCTCAATCCGGCTCTATAAAGATGGTTACTCTGAAGGAAGGAACAGAAGCGTGGGATTACTTCTCTAGCCTGGCAAAGAGAAAACCCAAAGAAAAGATATATTGCTCCTTGAGCAACTATCAAGACAGAGCTTTATCAACAATTGGAAGAAGCAGAAGAATCGAGCCAGAAGAAGGGAGAAAAAGAAAGAAAGCTAGGGCTCATGAAGATACAGAGTTATTAGACAGATCCTTATCTGATTCAGATCTGGTGGCAAGATGGGAGACGTTAACTAGGGAAGCTAGGAAAGCTGTTAAACTTGGAAAGAAAATAGGAATTCAGTTTGAAGGTGATGAGAACGAAGCGATTACAGACATTGCTCTCTTGGAAAAATTGGACTATTGGTACTTTTGTTGTGGATCTGAAGGATGAGAATCCTTATATGGAATGTTTGGGGACTTGGTTTGGAGGCAAAAAGTTTAGAAGTCAAAAGATTGGTTCTCACTCAGAAAGTAGAGGTGCTATTTTTATAGGAAACAAAGAAAAAAGAGAGTACAGAATCTGAGATTCACCGATTGTGGCTTGATGATGAGTTGGATTACCAAATCTCGAATGCAGATGGAATGTCAGGGGGTGATAGTAATTTGGGATAAATCCAAGTTTAGATTGGACTCCTCTATATCTGATGGAAACTTCATTTTCTTGAAGGGCATTTGGCTATATGGAGGACTAGAGGTAATCCTAATCAATGTCTATGCACCTTGTGTAGTATCTGAGCAGTCTCTTTTATGGAATAAGTTAATCACTTTGAAAAGCTTTGGAGGAGATAATTTGAGATGTTTGGTAGGAGGTGATTTCAATGCGGTTAGAAACAGAAGTGAAAGAAGTAGTATCGAACTAAATTTGGCAGGGACAAGAGACTTTAATTTCTTCATCGAGAAATGGGAATTTGTTAACATGCCGATGCAAGGAAAGAAATTTACATGGTTCGGCCAGTGTAACAGGAAGAACACGCTGGATAGATTTCTGGTGGATGAGAACTAAACACTTTCTTTTGGTGATATGTTCCAGAAAGGTTTACCTCGAGTAACATCGGACCATGCCCCTGTACTGTTTTTCAATGAAGCTGTGGATTGGGGGCCAAAACTGTTCAAGTTCATAAATGCTTGGTTGCTAAAGGAGGGATACAAGGAGGTGATTAAAGGAAATTTTGATGAAAAATTATCCAATAGATCTACTATTCATGTCAAACTCAGGAGATTAAAAGAAGCATTGAAGAAACGAAACGAGGATGCTTATGGAAACTTTGATGTCAAGGTAAAAAATCTTGAGAGAAAGATCAATGAGTTAGAAGAAAGGGGAGTAGCGAAAGAAGGGGATGTAGAGAAATATTTGGATTTAAAAAAACGTCAAGCTCGAATTATGGGAATCAATGAAACTTCAAGCGAATTTGTGGAAGAAAAAAGCGAGGTTAAATTGGATGTCAAAGGGAGATAAAAATACAACTTACTTCCATAAGGCTGTGAAGATAAAAGCTAGAAAGAAAACAATCTTGGGATTGGATTTTGGTAACAAATGGTGTGATGACCCAAAGTAGCTAAAAAACAAGATATTTGAATATTTTAGAGAACACTTTGATTGTGGAAGAAGATTCTGGGGAGGGGTGTTTAACGTGCAATTCAAGAAGCTGTCAATGGAAGAATCGACTGAATTAGAGGCTAAATTCTCCCTTAAGGAAATTCAAGAGGCTGTGTGGAGCTGTGACGACTCAAAGGCACTTAGACCAGACGGTTTCAATATCAGATTCTACAAAAGTTGCTGGGAGGAGGTAAAGGGAGATTTGATGTATATGCTAAATGATTTTTACGAGTCTGGGAAACTTCCAAAGAAGGTAAACACTTCCTTTATTGCACTTATACCTAAATCGAAGAATCCAGTAGACATTTCAAAATTTAGACCTATAAGTTTAGTTGCATCAGTGTATAAAATCATTGCCAAGATATTATCTAGAAGACTTAGAGGGATAATTGATAAGCTAGTGAGTGATACACAATGTGCTTTTGTAAAGGACATACAGATTTTCGATGGTATTCTAGTTGCGAATGAGGTGATACATACCATGATGATAGGTGAGAAAAATAGAGGGGGCGTGGTGGTGAAACTTGATTTTGCTAAAGCATATGATAGTGTACAGTGGGAATTTCTTGATATGGTGTTGTTCAAAATGGGTTTTGGTCTTAAATGGAGAAAATGGATATGAGAGTGTATCTCTTCTATGAGTGTTTCGGTCATTGTTAATGGGTCACCTACGAAGGAAATTAGGATGAAGAAGGGATTAAGGCAGGGGGATCCCGTTTCGCCCTTCTTATTTATTTTAGTTACCGAAGCTCTTCACCCACTGTTCGAAAGTGCCAAAGCATGTGGATTAATAGAAGGGACACAAGATGTTCTTCCAAAAAAGGATTTAACTCACCTTCAGTTTGCAGATGATACTATCTTATTTTTAAAGCCAGAGATTGAATCGATTGCAAATGTGAAAATAATTTTGAGATGCTTTGAAGCGTGTTCTAGATTAAGAATCAACTTCAGAAAGTCGTGTTTAGTGGGTATCGAAATTGACAAAGAGAAAAAGGAATATCTGGTAATTTTGTGTGGATTCAAGGTGGGTGATTTACCTTTTTGTTACTTGGGAATTCCAGTTGGTGCAGATCCGAGAAGGGTGCTGACTTGGGAACCTGTGGTGGAGAAATTTCAGTCCAAACTTGCAGGATGGAAAAGTAAAAACTTGTATTTTGCTGGAAGAGTTGTACTTATCAACGATGCATTGTCATTGTTGCCTTTGTATTACATGTCGTTGTTTGAGATTCCAAATTCTTTTATTATGAGGATAGAGAAACTAAGAAGAAACTTCCTATAGGGTTCGTCAAAAGAAGTGAAAAAGACGGAAAAGGTTAGTTGGAACCGGATCTGCCTTCCAAGAAATTTGGGAGGTGCTGGGGTGGTCAACCTTAGAGCAAAAAATAAAGCCTTGTTGGCTAAATGGGGATGAAGGTATGCTACATAGAGAAGGGCCCTGTAGAGAAGAGTTATTTGCTCTAAGTATGGAGGTTCACCACGAAGCTGGAAGATGAAATTGACAAACTCGAAAAAGATGTCCTTAATATGGAGGAGAATAGTTCATAATTTGGGCAGTGGAGAGGTGAAGAAATGGATGGATGAGGATGCATTTAGGTGGTTACTTGGTGATGGGAAATCGGCACTATTTTGGGATGAAGTATGGTGTGGTATTCATCCATTATGTAAAATATTTCCAAAACTCTATAGGTTGGCGAAATCAAAGGGTGTAATGGTAGCAGATATTGCTGTTAATGAAGGCTTTGAGGAGGTATTGTGGAATGATTTATTTTCAAGAAAGATTCTTGACAGGGAACTCAACTTGGTGGAGGAGCTGAAACTTGCAGTTCATAACTGTAAGTTATTTCCGGAGATACCAAACCAAGTAGCATGGATAAATAAAAAATCTGGACATTTCTCGGTAAAGAAGTTATCTTTCTTGTTGGTGAATACAAAGTTTGAAGAGCCTGAGTTTAATTTTGAGAAGTTGTGGAGTTTAAAGCTGCCTCTAAAAGTTAAGTCTTTCCTATAGATGTTAAAAATTGATAGAATTCCAACCAAAAGATTCATGTATGAAAAAGGGGTGAGAATTTGTAGAACTAATGTTTTGATATAATAATTGAAAAATAGTTTTGGACAAAGTTAAAAAGAATTCAAAACCATTTCTAAAGTCCAAACAACTTGAAAATATGTTTATGGGATATTTTAAAAGGTTTTATATGTTTTCAAAGCCAAATTCAACAAAACCATCCAGGCGTTTCGAAACGCCTCTAGGTGTTTCGATACGGGTCTTTACAGTGGAAAAACGTTCCAAAACAGCTCTACATGTTTTGAAACGGACTTTAATCTAGGTGAGCATTTTGCTTGGCGTTTCGATACGATCTTACCCGTTTCGATACGCCTATGTGGAAATGGCCTCAACGGTCATAAACCCCAACGGCTATTTCCCAACAATAATTTAATTTACAGCCTAACTGTCAATCGTACCGAAACGGGTGGTAACCGTTTCGATACGGCCATAAGGGTTTTGAAACGGCCATAGGCGTTTTGATACGGCCAGCTGCATCAGCCTCTAACGGCTAGTTCTGAAGAAGGTCGTTCCGATACGGGCTCGACTGTTTCGAAACGGACAGCACTAGGACTGTAATTAATGTGCGAAATAAAGTCTTCATCGGCTCCAATTCAACCCAACGACTAGTAACGGCTACAAACCCAAAGAGGAGTATAAAAGGGACCTCCAAGCATCAAGTAATGGTTAATGCTTCAATTATCAACAACACAATGATCAAGAATTTGTCTTAGGGCTTTATTGTTTAATTTCTTGTAATAGACAAACACTAGTGAGCCAAAATTATTATATTTGCTAAACTGTTTTAGGATTGGGTGAGAGCTTAATTGTGTAAACAAATACCTATTAGAGGGATTTGAGTTTGCTTATTTTTATCTCTTTATAAATAGGGTTTGATCAAAACTTTGTGTAGAAAGCTTGATCGGTTTTGTAAGGGTTTCCTTCTAAGCCTAGAAAAGGGGACGAATCATAGTGGATTGATTAGAAATCCTTAGTGGGAAGCTAAGGTAGTGGATGCAGACCTTGGTTAGAAGGTTGAACCACTATAAATTCTCTTGTCTTTATCTTTTTAGCTTCCACACCTCTATCACCCAAAATTCCCTTTCTCCACCACTTGGCGAGCAAGAACGGTTGAAGGAATCGAGCACCACAAAACTCATCAATTGGTATCAGATCTTGGCTCAATTGAAGAGGATTAACACCCTATTGAGAAGATCCGGCAAGCTCGATAAATATTTTAAACAACCGGCTCAATGACGCAATCCATCGACAAACCACCCTTCTTCGACGGGACCAATTATGCTTATTGGAAGACGAGGATGATGTTCTTTTTCAAATCCAAAGACTACAAGCTTTGGGATATCATAGAAGATGGCACGTTCGTACCACAAGGAAGCAAAACGGAGTGGAGTGCCGACGATCGTAAGAAGATTGAGCTAAATTGCAAGGCTTTGCACTTCATCTTTTGTGCACTTAGCCTCAACATATACGAGAAGATGTCTTCTTACGGGAGTGCCAAGGAAGTTTGGGACAAGCTCGAAGTTACATACGAGGGGACAAACGAAGTAAAGGAGACAAAGATCGGCCTCCTCAACCTAGAGTATGAAAACTTCAAAATGGATCCAGAAGAGGACATTGAGAAGATGTTCCACCGATTCTCCACCATCACCAATGGACTCAAGGGTTATGGAGAAGTCATTCCGAAAGAGAAGCTTGTCTGAAAGCTCATCTACTCTCTTCCCGAGTCATAGGACTCAAAAAGGACCACCATCATCGAAGCCAAGAATCTCAAGACTTTGAAGCTTGATGAACTCATGGGTCACTTCTCACTCACCAAATAATGAAGAAAAACAAAGAAAAAGAGAAGAAGAAGGAAGAGATTAGATCTATGGGGGAGAAGAAGCTCAAAGGGCTTGGCATCAACACAAATGTCATTGCTCTCAAATCCTCCGCATGCCATCATGTAGATTCAAGTGAAGAGGAGAATGAAGAAGAATAGATATTTTATCTCTTCAAGAAGTGTGCCCCTTACATGAAGAAAGCCTTGAAAGAACTTGAACGAGAATCCATGAAAAAGAAGAGGGCAAGCACTTCAAGCCATAAGGAGAAGGCATATGTGGCTACTTGGAGTGATGAGGACTCCACCGACGATGAACAAGCCAACCTTTGCCTTATGGCCATCGAAGAAGATTCAAGGGTAACTTCTAATTCATCTACTTCATGTTCTTATTCTTTTGATGAATTACAAGATGCCTATGACGAATTGGTTTTAGAATTTAAAAATCACATTTTGAAAAAGAAGAAAGTGATCTCGAATTTGAAAATTCAAAATGACTTGATTTCTAAAACCAAAATTGAACTTGAAGCAAAACTCGAAGAGTTTGAACAAAAATGTTTTGATTTACAAAATTTGCTTCATAAAGTTCAAGAAGAAAAAGATTTGATTTCCAAAGAGCTTGAAAAGAAAAATAATGTTGGAAAATCAAATTTTTTATGTAAGACAATCTAGTGCCCCTTGATTTGTAAATGGTAAAGTTTTTAGAAGTATTTGGGTCCCAAAAGAACTAAGTACTTCAACTAAAAGGGATGAAATTGAAAAATGGATTCCTAAGGGGACTAAATTTTGTGCTACTAACGTATATGGATCCAAAGCAATTTGGATACAAAAAATTACTTGATTGTCTTATAGTATGTGTGATGGAGATTGATCAACAAGTCAAACATTGAGGGAGAGCTTCATGCACACAAAGAAAGACACTTGAAGATGAAGGCTTCACATCCTCCCTTGGATTCAAGTGTTGGTAAAATCTAGTTGCTATAGTTTGTTTAATTTGAATTATTTTATTTTTAATTCAACTAGATTATCATGTGTTGAACTAACATGCCTTGATGATTCTTTGAGTAAGGAGGAGCCATTTTAAAACCAAAATTCTCATTTTTTTAAAATCTTTTTTAAATCCTCCTAAATTATTTTGAACTTAATATATTTTGAATTCTGTTTGATATAACAAAAAGGGGGAGAGTTTGGTTTGAAACATTGTATTTTCAAATGAATAAGGGGGAATTTTAGTTACTTTTCAAATTTTCATCTCTTATTCACATTTTTAAACTTGAAGTGGGAGAATCCCAAACAAATTTCAAGTTAGTTTTATTATATCAAAAAGGGGATTGTAGAACTAATGTTTTGATATAATAATTGAAAAATAGTTTTGGACAAAGTTAAAAAGAATTCAAAACCATTTCTAAAGTCCAAACAACTTGAAACTATGTTTATGAGATATTTTAAAAGGTTTTATATGTTTTCAAAGTCAAATTCAACAAAATCATCCATGCGTTTCGAAACGCCTCTAGGTGTTTCAATACGGGTCTTTATAGTGGCAAAATGTTCCGAAACAACTCTACATGTTTCGAAACGGACTTTAATCTGGGTGAGCATTTTTCTTTGCGTTTCGATACGGTCTTACCCGTTTCGATACGCCTATGTGGAAATGGACTCAACGGTCATAAACCCCCTTACGGCTATTTCCCAACGGTAATTTAATTTGCAGCCTAACTGTCAATCGTACCGAAATGGGTGGTAACCGTTTCGATACGGCCAAAAAGGTTTTGAAACTGCCATAGGCAGTTTCAATACGGCCAGCTGCATCAGCCTCCAACGACTAGTTCTGAAGAAGGCCGTTCCGATACGGGCTCGACTGTTCCGAAACGGACAACACCAGAACTGCAATTAATGTGGGAAATAAAGTCTTCAACGGCTCCAATTCAACCCCAACGACTAGTAGCAGCTATAAACTCAAAGAGGAGTATAAAAGGGACCTCCAAGCATCAAGTAATGGTTAATGCTTCAATTGTCAACAACACAATGATCAAGAATTTGTCTTAGGGCTTTATTGTTTAATTTCTTGTAATAGACAAACACTAATGAGCCAAAATTGTTATATTTGCTCAAGTGTTTTAGGATTGGGTGAGAGCTTAATTGTGCAAACAAATACCTATTAGAGGGATTTAAGTTTGGTTATTTTTATCTCTTTATAAATAGGGTTTGATCAAAGCTTTGGGTAGAAAGCTTGATCGGTTTTGTAAGGGTTTCCTCCTAAGCCTAGAAAAGGGGACGAATCAATAGTGGATTGATTGAAAATCCTTAGTGGGAAGCTAAGGTAGTGGATGTAGACCTTGGTTAGAAGGTTGAACCACTATAAATCATCTTGTCTTTATCTTTTTAGCTTCCACACCTCTATCACCCAAAATTCCCTTTCTCCACCACTTGGCGAGCAAGAATGGTTGAAGGAATCGAGCACCACAAAACCCATCAAAATTGAAGAGCGGCATTGCTTGTGTGTGTGGTGTGGACTATTTTTGGAGGATTCAGATCATCTTTTTGCAGGTTGTAGCTTTGTTGAAAACTACTGGAAAATGTTCTTCGGCTGGTGGAAAGTTAAAGGGAGGCAATTATCTTCGACTAAAGATTTATTTGAGTTATGCTTTGACAAAATGGTCCCAGATAACCTCAAAAGAATCTGGCAGATGACAGTTGGGGCTGCGATATGGAGCATTTGGATCGCGAGGAATGATATGGCCTTCAACGAAAAACAAACTTCCTCCAAATATCTTTTTTTCTTTACTAAGCTCAGAGCTTTATTTTGGATTCAATCGATTGCAGATAAAGAAAACATCAACTTGGAAGAGTGGTGGGAAAAACCTTGGAATGCAACAGGGGTAGAGTCGTTCAAAGAAAGGGGAGTGGCATCTTGGTCTCCTCCATTGGATGGTTGTGTAAAATTTAACGTAGATGGAGCTTGTAAGGAGGAAACAACATGGTGTGGAGGAGTTTTAAGAACGAAAGAGGGTGTACTTAGAATGATGTTTTCGGGTCCAGTTGAAGGTGTCGGGGCTGATTTTGCAGAACTATGTGCAATCAAAACTGCACTTGAGGTGTTTTTGGAGGCTGATTGGAAAGGAGAAGAGAGTTTGATAATTGAGTCCGACTCTAGGGTGGTTTTGAACTGGTTGACTGAACCGTTACAACGACCTTGGAGGTGGTGGCCGATCTTTGTTGAAATTGATTCGTTGTCCATAAGAATTGGTAAGGTGATGTTTGCCTTTGTGCCGCGACAAGAAAATTCTTTAGCAGGTCTTCTTGTGAAGGATGGGATTAAACGCGCAAATCTCTTCAAAGCGTGGAGGTAGTCTCATGTATGATGTTCTATGTTTAAAAGTTAAATTGTATGTTAGAATGGTTCACTGTGAGTGAATTTTGCTTTTGGGAGATTGGGGAATTAGGAGTGTTGTCGGTTGGGATTGAATCTGAGTTTGTAAGTTTTAGACACTGTTTTTGTTTTCCACACTCTTTTCCTCCAACATAGGTTTAGGGAGGTTTTTAATGAGTCATACGATCAATGTTTCTTTAATAATAAAATTTTATTTACTGAGCGAAAAAAAAGGAGGTTGAAGATTTCCATTCTCTATATAGACCTTCAATATAGCATTCCAACTTCAGTGTGGACGAGGGTTTGTAGGGTCAATATAAACTTGCTTCTTACCTGTCAGTGTCGAAGCTAAAAATCAAGACTAGAAGTAGAATATAATTAACTATAAAATGAGGAAAAAATCAAATAAATTAAAAATTAAAGTTTAAATAGACAAAATTTCTATTTTTATTTTTAGTTAAAATAATTTAAGGCACAGCTCCAGGACCCCAATACATGCAGGGCCGAAACTAAGATTAAACATCGAGAGAGATAAGAGTCTATTTGGTCTTTAAATTTAAAATTTACGATAAACAAATATCTTATTTGACTAATATTTAAACTCAAACGAACCTAAAATACTATTAAATCTCACCCAAAACTTAGCTTTATCTTTGAACACATGCAATAAACTTGTCCCTGTTCAGAGACAAAACTACAGCCATTGTGGGAGGGTATGTGCCCTCCTACCACCCATTTTTTTTACCTTTAATTTATATAAAAAATTTATAGGATAATTATAAACTGGCCCCTACTTAAAAAATTCCACTTTACCTCATACTTCAAAAAAATATATCTTATATACGTCCACAGTCCTGTAAATGAGACGAGACAAATCGCGAGCTACTTAAGTTTGACTCAGTCAAAGCTCGATCAACACTCGACTCGAGCTCGAGTTCTTAACGAGCCGAGTCGAGCAACTCGATACCCGACTCAAAAAGCTTGCGAGCAACTCGAAAATATAATATGCTAAATTTTTTAAATTTAAAATCTAAATTCCTAAACATAAACCCTAAACATAAGTCTTACACCCTAAAATCTAAATCCTAAATTTTAAACCCATGAACTAACACCCTAAACCCTAAAATTAACAAGCTTGTGTAAATTTTAGTTTACACAACTTGTGTATCAAAGTTTTTTCCTAATAAGGCTTTAAATGAGACGTGACAGATCACACGCTACTCGAGTCCGACTCGGTCAACACTCGACTCGATTGAACTCGACTCGAGTTCTTAACGAGCCGAGTCGAACTCAAATTATTCAGGCTCATTAAAAACTACTCAAGCTCGAACTCGACTCAAATTCTTAACGAGTTAAGTCGAGCTCAGCACTACTCGAACTCGACTCGGCTCGTTTACACCCCTATATATCCCAACATAAATTTCCATAAATGAAATGAAATGCATGGGTCCAAAAGTCATAATCACCTTGCCAACTCGCCCATCCATACCACAAACAATATTGAACCCTAGTAGTTGTTATTTGGTGTTCTTATAATTATTGCATGTCTGCTTCAACCATGTCCAGCCTTTAATTTTAGTGCCTTTTATGGCGCTCTTTCGTTTGGGGCTCACCATTGTTATACATACCCCGCAGCGAATACAGTTCTACCAACACACTTGATTATTTGCTTCGGATAACATAAATATATAACATATCTTGAATTATTGAATCTTATAAATATATACAAATGACAAAAAATTATAGCTATTTTCTCTGTCAACATTTGACGATAAAATATATAATTGAATATCAGTTGGTCTGACGGGATGAAACGTTAATGTTAAAGATTCGACGTTGTGAATGAAACAAAATGGATTGAAAGAATCGTTCAGTTTTCTATTTACTTTAATCGACCATTGAGTCATATATCGGTTTTCTATCTACCTTAGAAATGAAGAGATTCAAAGTCCATACTCGTTCAATATAATTTCTAACGACAAATTACATAGATCGATTAAGTTAAACGCGGTTTTAAAAGAAAGAAAAATCGATATTTTTTTGCCAAAACATATTACAAGACACCCCAATTTCACTTCCAATTTCATTGGGTTGTTCTTCCCTCTCTAATTTCCAAACAAAAATCAAACCATGGCACAAACTGTATACAAACATGAGAACTAAAAGACTGAAATCAAACATGTTTCTCTTTAACTTACATACCGTAACGTGCACCACTAAACTTGCTCTTGATCCACTTGAAGCTGTTCCTAACACTTGACTTCAACTTACCTTCCATTGCGAACACGTTGTACGAGGCAATTCTCTTCTTCCTCTTCAGCTCCGGATCATTCGACGCTGCGAACCCATTACTTTTGCTGTATGGCCCGTTGAAATTATACGAACTCGACCGGTTTTCGAAGTCGAACTCTCCCGACAAAGACGAGGAGTATTGGGGGTATGACTTGCTCTTCTCCATTACTTGAAAGAAAAAACCAAAAACTAAAAACCTAGCTAGATGTAGTAAGTAACAAAGCTCATTGTTGGTCCCTTGATTGCATTTATATTAAGGGGGAAACATGTTAGGTACGTGCACGTCAATACAATTTGATTGGATTCGAATCTTAATATTTAAAATTTATTCATATATATGAGATGAGGCAGACCATGTGTGATGTTGAGAGGATGCTTGGAAAATCATGGTGCCGGGGGAAGAATCGCGAGAGCCATTGGTTTGATAGGGCCTAGTTGTATGCAAATACGCCATGGCACCAATGGGTTCAAATGGTCCATTTAACCCACCATTTGATTTTTGCTTTTGTAATTTTTTTTCTTCAGGCTAAAATTTTGTCATTATCTCTCTAGCTACCGGTTATTTAATTATCTTTATAATTTATTTCTATTTGATCCTTAAACTAGTTCTTTTGTATTTATAAGTATTTGCAATCGTTTTATAGGTCATGTTTGAGTTGTAATGAATTTGTCGACATGTTGTTATGATCTATCATTATGTAAGTATTGATGATCTTATTTATCTTTTACTGTCAACGATAATTTCATTTTATATCTCCTATTTTTTCATTTTAATTTTTCTCTTATATAGTCTTATTTTATAAAATTAATGAATTATACTTTTTTTCTTAAAAAAAAGCTCTAGTGCAGTGAGGAGTCATCCTTGCATTCCAATTTATATTTCCCTGCAAGTATAGAAAAAAAATTATTATTAATGTCATATTCACTAGTAGAGATTAAATGGCGTGGACAACTTTACCTCTATATGATAGGAATCATCTTCCACTTTATGCCAATATATTGGTGGCTTAGTGCTATGTGGGCCTTTTGTGTTTTCATCCACATTATCTTGAATTTAGCTAATGTCTGCCTTTTTTTATATATATATATAAAAATTTTAATACACAATTTGTGTATTAAAATATAACCATTTTTATATTTTATAGTAATTAATATATTTTTAACGTTGTATGTTATTCATATATAATTGTAGATAAACGTTTTTCAAATCATGGACGAATGTACACAATGAGTATGAGTTTTTGTCTTTTTTAAAAAAATTAGTCTAATAACATTTTAGGTCTCTGTCAGCTTAAACTTAAGTTAAAAATTAACTTTTGTACATTCAAATTTTAAGATGAATACTTATGAGTCCTTAATATTTTGAACTTATGTAATTTACCCTTTCGACATTTTATCATAACTCTATCTTTGCTTCGAACCTATATTACAAAAGAAAAATAACTTATTTTATGCCACTGAAATTACTTCTCAAGTTCTAATTAATTTGATTGTGAATTGTAGGATTTTAAACCCAAATTCTTTAATGTTTTTTTTTCTAAAAAATGATTACATAAATTATTTAAATAAAATTTCGATTTTGAAATGTTATTTTTTTATTTCTTCTCATTAACGTGCTCTACCATCACTAATTGGTCTATTTGAGTGGCAACTTGCACGCTGGAAAAGAAGATTTGAATATAAATTTATGGGTAAATACAATTTATGTAACACCCGGGTTTAGGGGTCGGGTGAAAATAATATTTTAATATTTTTCGGGTTCGGTTTTATAATTTAAATAAATAAAATAATGGTTCGGGTTTTGTTTACAAATAAAACAAAGGTGTTGGACCCAATTTTTAAACCAAAGCCCAATAGCCATTTCATTAATGACATTTGTGTAAATATCAAATAAAACCCATTTTTATTACCTTATAACTCAAATAAACCCAAAAACCCCATCATCTTCTTCCCCAAAGCAAAAACCCACGACAAGAGGAGGAGCTTACCTCTTGTTACTATTTCATCATCTTTCTTACTCATCTATGGTGATTTTTGAAAGGTAAACATATATTTGACTTGCCCTCTCTTTCCTCTACATGCTAGTACTCTTAGATTTCATTAAAACTCATGATTTTGCATTTTGGTATTTTGAAAGTTTAGACCAAAAATGTCATTCTTGGCTTGTAAAATCATGTTTAGATTGCTTTATATGAATGTTTTATGTTTGTTTGCTAAGGCATGAAACTCATGTATGCTTTGTATGCCTTCTTTGAATGATTACGTGGAATCCTTGGTTGAATGATGTTCGTCCATGTTGGGTGCTATGTATGACTAGATTGTGGTTAATAGATGTGGTATGAATGCTTGGATGTGTCTAGGGAAGTCTTGATTTGCATCTAGAGTGTGAGCCTTATGTGTTTTTGCTGAAATTGGAGTGTTGCAGAGCAGGGCGTATCGGTACGCCTAAGGGCCGTATCGATACGGTCTTGCCTGCAGGGCTCAGTTTAGGCTGGGCGTATCGATACACAAGGGCGTATCGATACAACTCTCTGGAATTCAGAGGAGTTGGTGGGTTTAGGGCGTACCGATACGGGGTTGAGGCGTATCGATACGGTTCCATCTCGTTGACCTCGAAATGTTGACCAAGAGGGGCGTATCGATACGCTCAAGGGCTGTATCGATACGGTCTTCCCTGAGTTGACTGAGAGGGTTGACTTTGGTCAAGGCGTATCGATACCCTCTGTAGGTGTATCGATACGGCCTGCTTAATAAGGAAAAATTGGGCTGTTTAATTGCATGTTTTGTGGGTTTCGTACCTGTGTTTGTTCGCTGCGTGTCCTATCACATAGGAGTTAACAAAGGCATCTAGAAAAGATAAAAAAAATAGGGTTGCTAACCGAAGGGGAGCCTTAACGGGTTTCACTTCGGTTTTCCCCGTGTAGCCTACTCGGACCGGTCAGCCTTCCAGACCGGGACGAGGGGGTTACATTTATTGGTATCAGAGCCTGAGGTTTCCGAGACCTCGGGTAGGTAAGTGAGGTAAGTTTGATGTGTTATGTTGTTGTTATGTCTCGGTGAATGTTTTACCATGTATGCTTAATGTTTGCTTGTTAGTACGGTGTTTGAAAGCATGTGTTAGCAAGATGCTTGTGTTAAAGCGTAGTGTCGAGTTCCCATTGCTACTATTACTTATTTGAAAGGATTTTTGTAAAGGAATATACTTGAGCACCTTGGACCCTTGCTCTTGCTAACCCTAAATATTCTTGTTTGTGTGTTTTGTTTATTGTTGTATGGTTGTCTCTGGTAAGTTTGGGGTCGAGACGTGGGCCTAGAGCTGGTAATCGTGAATCTGAGGTTTTAGAGGATGTGGACGATAAGAGAGTTCTTCGCTTTAGTTCAGGGCGGTATGACCGTACCGAAGTTTGGAGTGCAGTTTGTTGTTTGGGTCAACAGGCACATGAGTTGGTTTCTGTTGAGGGAGAACAATGTGACCGGTCTTGACATGAGATGGTAAGTGAAGTGAAGAACTAGGAGTTGGCTTCGGAATGAGGTCGATGTTATAGCAAGAAATTCCTCGATACAGTCGTTGAGCTTGTTTTTCTGATTTATTCTGGATCTACGTGTCCGTGTATTTGGAGTGAGCATGTGAAGTTGTTGAATCTACCTTGTGAGGCACTAGGGGTAGGTGTTAGTGTTACTAGCTCCTTCGAGGCATGAATTGGCTTAAAGAACATAGAGTTAGGGTAGACCTTGTGACGATGGGAGTTTTCTTAAAGCTTACAGATGACTATGAGATTGTAATGGTAGGTGGGAATGTGGATTTCGTATCGAATGTTGATCCAGCCTTAGAGGTCAAAGATTGATTGAGTTAGTTGACAGGCTTGCCTAGCAAATGTGATGGATTTGATTTTTGAATGAGGATTAGACCGCAGACTGTTAGAATAGGTTGTGTTTTCCTAAAAGTGTTGGCAAGAATTACCCGGTTTGTCTCTTGTTAGGGAAGAAGAGTTTGTTATTGATACCGTCTCCGAGTTGCTCCTGTTTTGTTTGCTCTGTATCTTATGATTCCCGAAAGAATTGAGAGTGTTGAAGAATCAACTACGAGTTTGTTAGACCTTAGATTGATTAGGCCTAGTACATCATCTTAGAGGGTAACAGTACAAATTGTGAAGAAGAGGGAAGACGATACAAGAATGTGATTAGATTTCAGACAGTTGAAACAATTGACAGTGAGTAGTTAGTATCCGTTTCTGTACGTCAGTGGTTTGTTGATCAGTTAGTGTGTGTTTCAGTCTTGTCGAAGATCAATTTGAGATTTGAATTATTATCAGTTGAAAATGAGATAAGTTGATGTGCCGAATACAACTTTCGGGGCAGATGTGATCACTTTGGGTTTTGAGTTATGCCGCTTTGTTTGACTAGTGTGTCAGTTACTCTTGTAAGAGATGTTGAGCAGAATAATTTCCTGAGTTCCTTGATCAGTTGTAAGTAGTCCTCATAGGTGATACATGGGTGTATTCAAGTGCCGAGGAAGATCATGACAAGCTTTGAAGTTAGTGTGGTAGACTCTATTAGAGAATTAATTGTATACCAAGTTGTGCAACGTGAACTCCAAGTTAATGAAGATGTCCTCTTAGGACATGTGGATTAGCCGAGTGTATTAGAGTAAATCCCAAGTAGTCAGAAGAAGATGTGAGTTGGAAGAAATTGAAGACTGTGACATGTATCTATAGTTCCTAGGTCTAGCATTGTTACTTTCAGAGAATTGTAAATAGTCTTTTGAAGAATGTTCAGTTGTGTGGTTAGATGCGAGACAATGAGCCCTTGAGAAACCGAAAGAAACTTTGAAGAGAGCTTCGACCTTGAATCAGCTTATATCAGAGAAAGAGTTTGCGAACCATAGTGATATGTTACATGTAGAGTTAGGTGGTGTACTTATGCAAGGAAGAAGATTCCGGCTTGTTCGTCAAGATAGTTGGAAGACTGTGAGAAGAGTTATCTGATACGAGACATAGAGTTAAATTACAGTTGTATTTGCTTCGAAGACTTAGAGACAAAGCTTGTATAATAAGAAATGCACAGTGTATATGTACATATCATCATGACTTGAAATATTTGAAGACTTAGGAAGGGTTGAAACTTGGACAACATGAGTTGTTAGAATTGCTTGAAGACCGTAATCTTGGGATTGAGTACCATCCAGAGATGATCAACGTAGTAACTGATGTTCCGAGTTGTAATTGTTGTTAGATTAGTAGTTGAGTTGCGAGTTGTATTTGTTGAATTCAGTTACCGAATGATAGTATTCTTGCGGCCGAGTTTCATGTTAAACCTACATTGAGTCAGAATGCTTGAAGAGAAACAGTTGCAAGACAGATTCTTGGCACCTCACGTGCATGACAAAGCGGAAGGAAGACCTTCAGAGTACAGTTTCAGATATGATAGAGTTTTGCGTTTCAGAGGCAAAATAGTTGTACCGATTGACATAGTGTTTTGAGACGTACTGTTTTGGCCGAAGCACACGACAGTTTTTTGGTATTGCGTCAGAGTGGTGTGAAGACATATTGTGGGTCGAAGATGAGTACTTCTGGATTGAGTTGATGGATGATGTGGTTCAGTATGAGAGTAAGTGTGTAAATTGCCAGCGTGTCAAGGCCGAACATCAGTTTCTTCTAGTTTGTTACATCCGTGGAAGATTCCTAATGAGATTGGGAAATAGATTTGAGGGACTTTGTGTCTGGATCGTCTTTGATTTCCTACGGGAGAGTTTAGCCGAGTAAACAATGATAGTTGCACCGAGTGTACTCATTTTATAAACGTTCACGTTATCTGTATCGTGGGTAAGATGGCGGAGTTGTGCCTTAGCAAGATTGTGAATTGTACAGTGTCTTGAGATCGATAGTGGCCAGTAGAGATTCGAGATTTCAGCTAGATTTTCGAAGACGTTTGCATAGTGTTTGGGTTACCTGTTGAAGTCAGATGGTTAGTCAGAAAAAGGTTACGGGTCAAGTATTCAAACAGTGTTGTATGGGATAGTGAATCAGGCTAGTTCTGTTGTTTATCTATTGCAGTTACCACCAGAGTTGGAAAGGGATTTGTGATGTATTCTGTGTATCTATGATTCAGAAGTGTGAGCCAGCTTTCTTCCGTGATATGTTGTTGAAGAGATTGAGTCGAGTTTAAAATGGTAATGCATTGAAGAACCCGTTGAGAACTTGGCATCAGATAGCTAATGTTGTGTGGTGAGTCTACCGAGTTGTGGGTATGTTGTGGTGAGAGAAAGTGTGGAGGAGCATGTGTCAGCGACTCTTCCTGTCTGATAAATTTCGGGGACGAAATTTCCTTAAGTAGGGGAGAGTTGTAACACCCGGGTTTAGGGGTCGGGTGAAAATAATATTTTAATATTTTTCGGGTTCGGTTTTATAATTTAAATAAATAAAATAATGGTTCGGGTTTTGTTTACAAATAAAACAAAGGTGTTGGACCCAATTTTTAAACCAAAGCCCAATAGCCATTTCATTAATGGCATTTGTGTAAATATCAAATAAAACTCATTTTTATTACCTTATAACTCAAATAAACCCAAAAACCCCATCATCTTCTTCCCCAAAGCAAAAACCCACGACAAGAGGAGGAGCTTACCTCTTGTTACTATTTCATCATCTTTCTTACTCATCTATGGTGATTTTTGAAAGGTAAACATATATTTGACTTGCCCTCTCTTTCCTCTACATGCTAGTACTCTTAGATTTCATTAAAACTCATGATTTTGCATTTTGGTATTTTGAAAGTTTAGACCAAAAATGTCATTCTTGGCTTGTAAAATCATGTTTAGATTGCTTTATATGAATGTTTTATGTTTGTTTGCTAAGGCATGAAACTCATGTATGCTTTGTATGCCTTCTTTGAATGATTACGTGGAATCCTTGGTTGAATGATGTTCGTCCATGTTGGGTGCTATGTATGACTAGATTGTGGTTAATAGATGTGGTATGAATGCTTGGATGTGTTTAGGGAAGTCTTGATTTGCATCTAGAGTGTGAGCCTTATGTGTTTTTGCTGAAATTGGAGTGTTGCAGAGCAGGGCGTATCGGTACGCCTAAGGGCCGTATCGATACGGTCTTGCCTGCAGGGCTCAGTTTAGGCTGGGCGTATCGATACACAAGGGCGTATCGATACGGTCTCAACTCTCTGGAATTCAGAGGAGTTGGTGGGTTTAGGGCGTACCGATACGGGGTTGAGGCGTATCGATACGGTTCCATCTCGTTGACCTCGAAATGTTGACCAAGAGGGGCGTATCGATACGCTCAAGGGCTGTATCGATACGGTCTTCCCTGAGTTGACTGAGAGGGTTGACTTTGGTCAAGGCGTATCGATACCCTCTGTAGGTGTATCGATACGGCCTGCTTAATAAGGAAAAATTGGGCTGTTTAATTGCATGTTTTGTGGGTTTCGTACCTGTGTTTGTTCGCTGCGTGTCCTATCACATAGGAGTTAACAAAGGCATCTAGAAAAGATAAAAAAAATAGGGTTGCTAACCGAAGGGGAGCCTTAACGGGTTTCACTTCGGTTTTCCCCGTGTAGCCTACTCGGACCGGTCAGCCTTCCAGACCGGGACGAGGGGGTTACAATTTATATTAATTTAATTAGGGATAGGCATTCCACCCGACCTATCCAATCATGTCGATTTTTTGTGTGGGGAAAATCAGGCTGGACGGTTTTTATTAAGGGTGAGGTCGGGTTCGAGTTTAGGGTGAAAAATATCTGACCCGGCTCGGGACTAATAGTGCAATTTCCCCTATATTTTTAGGGATATTTGTAATAATGCTTACTCTTTATATTTTTTTACACTTAGGTCCTTAAAATTAATTTTTTATTTATAATTAGGTCCCTAAAATTATTTTTTTACAATTAGGTCCTTAAAACTGATTTTTTATAGACCGGGTCGGGTCGAGTTCAGGTTGAAGTATATAATTTTCGGGTCAGATTTTTTAAAAGATGAGTTCAGGTTTATGGTACTTATTTTCAGGTCGGCCAAAACTCCGGCCCGACCCAACCTATACCCATCCCTAAATTTAGTATATATTTATTATTGAACAAAATATTATGTCTTTTTAACACTTAAATTTTTATTATTTTTGTCAAATCGACCTGCTATGAAAGAATAGTAGCGGTGTCGTTAAGTTGATGTTAATTATTTTGTTCTTTTTATGTTTTTTTAAAGGAATTTTTTCCTTTTATGTTATGCCGTTAAATTAATTTAAAATTAATTATTTTGTCTTTATTACGGTATTGACATTTTTTTTGCAATTTTTAATTTATTTTATAACGTGACGTAAAAGGACGAATAGTTGATATCAACATTTCATTAAGGACAAAAACAACTGACATTAGTTTAACAATTCGTTATTGTTCAATCATGTTTGAGTCAAGTTAACAAAAAATGAAACCAAAAGAGACTATAAAAATGTATGGACTAAAGTGACTAAACTGATAAATTGAAGGGCCAAAAAGTCATCATGCCTTTAAAATTTTCAACAACATGAACATAAAAAAAACATGTTTCGAAACATATGTTATAATGTGATTATAATATGCTTGTGTATCTATAAGGTCCCAGTCTCAACTCACATCTTTTTTTTTTCTTTTCCGACAGCTTTGCTAAAACTCAACTTTTACCGACGGGAAGAGCACAGCAATTTACTTACAATGATCCGAAGGGACATCAAGGTTAAATTATTACGTGAAGTGCTTTCATTACAATGGTTTGGTAAGACAAATGATAATTAGCCACAGGTAAATTTCCTTAATCATGATCATCCAATAATTACATTTTTCTATTTGAAGAAAGCTGCTTTTACGTGACGAGGCCTGTTATCCCCCCCCCCTATTTTTTAGGTTAAAATACATAATATGTTATTTAATTATAGATTTAGTAATAAACAAGTTATTTTTAGTTAGCTAGTTGTAGTTAAGTAAAATTTATACTAGTGTAAATATGTTTTTTGTCCCTAGTTAATTAGTTGTAGTTAAGTAGAATTTACTTTGTTGTTAATGTGATTTAATTAAGTAGAATATACACACTTGATAAATCAATAAAATATGCGAAGTTTTACTCTTCTTTACAAAAGTCTATGATGTTTTTATATAATTCAATATTAGTAGCTACTTACCAAGAGAGTATGGGTTGGTGGTGGGTATCCAATTGAGTAGTGGGTGTGGAGGTGCATTTGAGAATGTACTTGCGTACAGGTACAGAGCTAGGATTCAATGTTGAGAGGGGCAAGAGTCTATTAAGCTATTAAATCTAAAAATTGGGAGGAGAAAAAGCCTTATTTGATTAACATTTAAACTAAAAGGGACTAAAATACAATTATACCAAAAAAATTGGGAAGGGCAACAGCCCCTCCCACACCCTACATGGTTCCGTCACTAGCTTAGGTGGGTGTAGATTTAAAAATTATACCCGCCGTGGGTGGTAGGTACATGGGCGGACGGTGGTAAGGGCCTGAGGGGCCCTGACCCCTCCAAAATGTTGTATAATTTACATTTGACCCCTTCAAAATTGAAAAAATTTAATTTGGTCTCCTCATAAATTTTAAAATTCGCGTTAAGTTTTTATTTCTACAAATATTTTTAGTTAATTCCCCTTTTAAATTTTTGAAAAATTTTCATCAAGTCTCAAAATTTTTAAAAATTTTAGTTTAAACTTCTAAAATTTTTGAAAATTTTAAATTAACTCCATCAACTTATTATATCCACTATATAAATGGGCGATGATTCTGGACATGTGCAATGAGGGTAATCGCACAATATTCTCAAAAAATGGTAAAATATGTTAAATTAAATACTTGTAAAAGAAAAAAAAATAAGAGATTGATTCTAGACTAGTGGTAAAACATGTGAAGAAAGTAAAATATTACTGGGTTTGAATTATGTTTGACTTATTTTTTATTCGAGAAAACAAAAATGTTGTTATACCTAAATTTATCACTTTTTTACTCTTAAACTAAGACTTTAATTTTTTCGAATTATAAATTAAAGACTCATTTTAATAAATTAAACAAAACCCAAAAATATTTTCTATCGATATCAATCATGACATAATTTTGCCACTACTTTAGATTGCCTTCGCATGCTTTTGGTATATATAATAAGAGGTTTTACCCCCAATCTGCTATTTACCAAACATTTAAACTAACGAATATAACTAATCAAACCTCTAATTTTAGCTCAAAAAGTTATTTACCAAACATGACTATAATATACCATTGGTGTAATTTTTGATATATTTGGTGGGGGAGATTTCTTGAACTCACAAATGAAATTGAATGATTATCATTTGATTTATTTATTTTTAAATTATTTTCTTTAGAATATTAATAACTATAATTATAAAAATAATATATATATATATATATATATATATATTGATAAGAAAAGGAAAGCTTATATAGGCCTCGTTAAATGTAACCCCCTTAGTTCGACCTAGACGCCTGACCCGAACAAAGAAGATTACACAGGGAAAACTAAAGTCAACTCGTTAAAGTCAACCTTGATTAACGACCCTTTTTTTCTTTTTATCTTCTCTAGATGCACATTATTAACCTATGTGTTCGGCAAGACCATTAGAAAGAAACGGCACAACGATCGGAGTTCAATTAGGGGTTCAATTGCATACAAACGTCTTTTAGAGACTAATTTGTAAATTTCCAGAATTTTAAGGACTAAACAAGTTTTAAGGTTACCAATCCAAAATTAATCATATAATAAGCCAACATGTCAAAATTCATCTTGAACGAATCATCCAAACTCAATTAATTAAGCATTCAAGACTCAGGGACCAAAACGTAAGAAAACAGAAACCAAAACCAATTCAAATTCAATTCCAACGGTCGGGTGTTTCGAAACACGAGACCCTATATCGGAACAGTCGTTTTGAAACCGGGTTGACCGTTTCGATACGCGGGTGCGTTCCGAAACCCGTATCGAAACACGGCTTTCCAGTAGCAAAACGTTCTGAAACGTTCCTACCCGTTCCGAAACCTCATGACCATTCCAGGCCACCGTTCCGAAACAAATAAGGGCGTTCCAATACGCCTTGCCCTGCAACTCACAATTTACTAGTTTTTCTCTTATAATCACCTCCGAAATCATTCCAATTCATGCCACAACATACATACAACATGTATAAGCATCAATGACCAACATTACGAAGCACAAACTAAAACGTAGCATCATTCATGCAAGCATTAATTCTATAGGCATGCTTCCTAGTCTTCCTGTAACATCCCAAAAATTAGCTTAGAAGATTAGAGGTCTAAATTAATAATTAAGTGAATTATTAGATTAAATCCCTAAACTTTCGAATTTGAAATTTGGTTCATTTAGGACCAAACTGAAATGTGCAATAAGAATTCGGTCAATAGGCTTAATGACCAAACCGAATAAGGTGGAAAAATTAAGGATTTGCATGCTAAAATGGAAATACATGTATTTACATTATTAATAGGATGAAATTATTGTATAATTATAGAATATATATGATTTATTAATACTAAGTGGTGTTATTAAAATGGGTAATAAGTGAGAATTATGGTGATTTGACATAAAGTCATATCCCAATTGATTTTTGTCCCCCATTTTCACATATCCTAGCCGACCATCACTACCCAATTCACTCATCCCATTTGCTTTTTCACACCATTAATATCACATAGAACTTGAGAGAAAATTGAGAGCTTGAGGAAGAAGAAGAAGAGCATGTATGGTGGTGAAAAACACTTAGAAAAATCAAGGAAAAATCAGAAGTAAGTAGATCATCCTCTTCTCAATTTGGTTATGGTAAAAGGTTTATTAAATCATGTGTTCTAAGGTGTCTATAAATTTATAAACATGATGTTCTTGAGTATGGTTGCTGGAAATATGGAAATATATATGAATCCTTAAGGATTAAGAGTCATAAAACATTAATAACATACATACAAAGTGTGTTGACAGATTTGTTAAGATTCATAACATGCACCTTTGAAAAATTTTAGAAAATGTTATGATAGAAGTTTGGATCTGAATTTTTGATATGTTTCACTTTAATATGTCTAGAATCATAGAAAAATAATAAAACAAGGTTTTAAAGGCTGTGTTAAAATCTGGAAGTGTGAAATGGAGTAACATGTAAAACTGTCCAGCAATGCTTCTAGCTGGACAGTGAACTTTGAAAAATTATAGAAAATTAATTAATAGGAAATTCGTGATGAATTTTTGATATGTACTACTTTGACATGTATAAAGTGGTATAAAAATTATAAATCTAAGTTTTGATCATTTTAGTGAAATCTGGAAGCTTAATACGAACAACATGTAAAACTGTCCTGCACTGTTCTTAGATGGACAATGAACTTTAGAAAATTGTAGAAAATTCACTAGTAAGAGTTTAGAGATGAAATTTTGATATGTTCTACCTTGACATGTCTAAAATGGTAGAAAAATTGTAAAAAGGAGTTTTGATGACTGTGGTAAAATCTGGAAACCCATTTCGAACAGCATGCAAAACTGTCTAGTAATGCTCCTAGCTGGACAGTGAACTTTGTAAAATTGTAGAAAATAATCTACTAGGTTTTTCGACCTGAATTTTTGATATGTTAAAATTGGGTATGTTAGTTGAATTTAGGAACAAACGGTGTTCGATTTGGAGTTGTTTACAGGAAATAAGAAATGAATTAAATTAGGTGGTCAGAAATGTGTATAAATGAAAAGAAGAAGAAATTTAAGAATTTGTGAATTATTAAAGATATAAAATTGGATTAAATGGAGTGTAAATAAATTGATTAACAATCTGTAGGATGTGAAATCCACCAATTTTAATGATCAATTTGAAAGTTTAAGTGATTAATTAAAGAAATTAGGAAAATGGAAATTAGTCTTATCGAACCGTAAAAGTATAGGGACTGTTTTGAATAAAAATGCAAAATTCAGTCTCTAATTGCATAAATTAAATTCTGAAAAATTGTTATTTGCTTGGCTTGAATGCCTTAGATCCTAGAAGCGAAAGGGTAGAAGAAGAAATTGTACCGGGATCGGCTTCGGATCGAGCGAAGGGCGTTCGGATCCAAAACTAGCTCGGCGAACTGTGAGTGAAACGATTTTTAGAGTTGGGATTAGAGTCCCAACTGCCTTAATTTGATCTTTAAGTTATGATAAGAATTCAATTTGGACTAAATAATTATTCGATTTTAGTAAGGGAAGAAGGAATAATGGAATTCGGATTTTATGCTTGTGTTATGCGATTTTGTTGCATATGTGATTGAAATTAAATTGATGATTGATATGTTTGATTCCGAATCTGATTTTTGGTTAATCTTACTGTTTTGGATGAATTAATCATGCTGATTATTGGAAAATTATTGTGATATTGATTTCTTGTGGAAACAATGAAGTTGTGATATAGTATGTGAGTATGCAATGCTCTTACATGTTATAATTATGTTTGACAAGTTCAATTGAGTATTGAACTATGAAATGTGATTCTGATTTATATGATATGAATTTGGATTTGTATGAAAGTTGATCTGAAAAATGCGAATTGAGCATGTAAATTATTATATGACCATGTGTGATAACATGTTATTGGAATTGGAATTATAAGCAATTAATCGAAAGGAATAATTAAGGATTTCTGAAAATTTGATTGATTATGTATCTGATTAAATTAAAGATTTAAATGCAAAGCCCTTGGTGTGTACAGTCTGTTTAGGTAGTACGGCTAGCCTAGAGTCTGAGCTCAATAAGAAAATCGGTACGTTAGTGTACTCGATATTGTGGTACGTAAGTGTACCTTCTTGCTTAATGTCTGCGGACATTATGATATGTTATATGTGATACGATTTGGTACGTGGTACCTTTACATGGTGAATTTGATTCACAACCTCTGTTATATGTGACTTGATTACCTATCATACTCTACTATCCAAGGCATTGCTAAATGAATTAAATAAACAATTTAAGGAATGAAATTTGAAGATTGAAAGTAAATTCATGAAATTGGTTGTTGGATCATTTGAATGAAATATTGAATTTCATGATTTGCTATTCTTGATATGTTATGAAACTTTAATTATGATAATTTGATAATTGGAAGTTAATTCAGGTTTCGTGGCTTGTATGTGTATTCATGATATGAATGTTATGTAATCACTTGCATGTATTAGAATAGAATTACATGACTCATTGGTGTATATATTCGAATGATTTCTATGGTGCACTATTAATTGTGGATTGATTATATTGCTTGAATCATTCGAATGAGCTAATGTGCAAAGTGAAATTAAATTGTTTGATCATAATGTTTAATTTGGAAACCGAATAGAATAATGTTTCCTCACTAAGTACGAGAAGTACTTACCACTCGAACCTTCCTTCCTTCCCCTAAATTTCAGGTTCTAGCATCGTTGACCTCTACCCGTATTCTACTCGTACGAAGTTTAAGTATGATTTTCCCTGTCTTTGTCATACTCGTGATGGGTGGCCTAGTGTTCAGCATGTTAGATCAATTTGGCATAATGGTTATGTTCATGAACTATTTCTTTAGTATTGTATAAACTTATAAGAAGTTACCTTACATCTTGATATGTAATTAAGGGAAACTAAAACACTATGGATGATATTATAGGATATGATATATATATATATATATGTATATGATGAAGTATGTCCATGGGATAATCGAATGTGATAAGAAATTAAAATATATTGTATTCGAAAGAAAAAAAATGTTACACGAAAAATTGTTAACCCACTTCCGCTGCCTAATACGATTCTGTCACATGTTAACATAACGCTCCTTGCCCCTAATCCGGGGTGAGGGGTGTTATATAAAGTGGTATCAGAGCTTTTTAGGTTAAGTCCTAAAAATTTTAATCGAGTCTGTATGCATCTGCATTGGTTAGGTATGCCACCCATGTATTGTATGATAAGATGTCTATACTGAGCTTTCTGATCTTCTGTTATTTGAATGAATGATAGAATATGACGGGCCCAAAAGACCCAAAGAATGAGAGCTCGCACGAATCTTCGAGCAAAGGTGAAAGTGTGAGATTGGGTGATAATTCTCCTGCTCGAACTGAAACTCCGAGAAAGGAGAGAAACAAAGAGCCTACTCAGACTTCCGAGCAAATTGCCAAAAAGCCTGCTCAAGTCACTGAGCGGATCCCTACAGAGCATGTTCAGAACACAAAACAACTTCCACCTGAAAATCCTATGGTTCAGTCTGCCCAAAGGGAATGTCTCCTCAGCATGAAGGAGATGTTCAATCAACTTCTAACAAATCTGAAACAAGAGCAACCTACTGTTTCTGTCCCTACTGCACCTAGTAGAGCTCCGATAGATAAGCTTTCTCAGCATCGAGCTTATACTTTTACTGGTGCTAATGAAGAAAGACCAGAAGATGCAGAGTACTGGCTTGAAAACACCACCAAGGTGGTAACCCGACAATTACAGTGCTCCGATGACCACAAATTGGAGTGTGTTGTGGCTCTGTTAGCTGATGAAGCTATGAATTGGTGGGAAACCACTACTCTTACTGTTTCGAATGAACTGGTGACATGGGAATTCTTCCTCGAAGAGTTCAAAAAGAAGTACATCAGTGAACAGTACTTAGCTGAAAGAAGAAAGAGATTCTTGCACCTTAAACAAGCCAACCGTCCTATTGAGCAGTACGTTGCAGACTTTTGCAAGTATTGCAAATATGGTGCAGAATACATCAAAACTGAAGCTGATAAATGCCGAATGTTCATTGAAGGCATGAATGATGAACTGAGTCCAATCTTCACTGCTTTGGGAATCAATGATTTCCAGAATCTTGTTAATCGGGCTATTGCAACCGAAGCTAGAATGAAAGCTGCTGAAAAGCGAAAAGGGGGCAATAGACCTGACAAAAAGCAGAAACGAGATGACAAGTCTCAATGGCAGTTCAAGAAGCCCAAATTTCAGAAAGAAGGGTCTTCTAATTTCACTTCTGCTCCGAGGAGCAATTATACTTCTAAACCAGCCACAATGATCAGATCCTCAGTACCTACAATGTCTGTTAATAGTTCGGGAAATTCTGAAAAGATTCCTCCTTGCAAGTTCTGTCAGAAACCACATCGAGGTCAGTGCAGACTTCAGGCAAATCTCTGTTATGCTTGTGGTGGTGATGATCACTACATCAAAGACTGTCCTCAGAAGCATGAATCTATGCCAGCTCGTAACACTGCAGTTCCTAGTCCGGCATTCTCTAATCGGAATAGGAATGCCAAGTCAGCTCAGCCGAGTTATCAGAAGAAAGGCAAGGGTACTCATTCACATGCTACTACTCATCAGGAATCTCGAGCACCTGCTAGAGTTTACCACATTCGTGGTAGAGATGATGAAGAGTCTCCTGAAGTGATTGCAGGTACTGTTGAGCTAAACTCACATCCTGTTTATGCTTTAATAGATTCAGGATCCACTCATTCATTCACATGTCTATCTGTTGTAAAAAGGTTAAAATTAGAACCTGAAAATGTGAAAACAAGTCTGATAGTCTCAAACCCTTTAGGAGGAACTTCGAATATAAACCTAATATGTAGAAATTGTTCATTGCATATTAGTAATTTGCCATTCCTTATTGATCTCTACATATTACCCTCCTGTGAGTTCGATCTAATTCTGGGTTTAGATTGGTTAAGTAAACATGAAGCTTGGGTAGATTGTCAAAATAAAAGATTGTATCTTCAGGGTTTAGGAAAAGAATCTATACTCCTAATGGATAAAAAGCCCACTTCCATTTTTGCAACCATGGTCTTACGAGATCAAATTGAATTTGGAATGTCTGAAATACCTGTTGTTTCTGAATTCATTGATGTATTTCCCGAGGAACTACCTGGTCTTCCTCCGACTAGAGAAGTTGAATTCGGGATTGAAGTACAGCCTGGCTCAAATCCGGTGTCTATCACTCCGTACCGGATGGCACCTCTTGAGTTAAAAGAATTGCAAAAACAACTTCAAGAACTTCAGGATAAGGGTTTTATTCGACCCAGCACTTCTCCCTGGGGTGCACCTGTTCTATTTGTGAAGAAGAAGGATGGAGTAATGCGTCTTTGCATTGACTACCGTCAATTGAACAAGATCACAATCAAGAACCGATATCCGCTCCCAAGAATAGAAGATCTATTTGATCAACTTAGGGATGCTTCAGTATTCTCAAAGATCGATCTACGATCTGGATACTATCAAATGAGAGTCAAAGAGGAGGATGCGTCCAAAACAGCCTTCCGAACTCGTTATGGCCACTATGAATTTCTGGTAATGCCTTTCGGATTGACAAATGCTCCGGCGGCATTCATGGATCTCATGAATAGAGTATTCAAGCCCTATCTTGATAAATTTGTCGTCGTCTTCATTGATGACATTTTGATCTATTCTCGCAACAAAGAAGAACATGCTGATCATCTTCGCATTGTCTTGCAAACTCTCCGGGAACGTCAGTTATTCGCAAAATTTTCCAAGTGCGAGTTCTGGCTATCGGAAGTCTCTTTCCTTGGACATGTAATTTCTGCAGAAGGAATTAAAGTTGATCCGAAGAAAATTCAGTCAATCATGGATTGGCGACCTCCCAGAAATGTCAGTGAAATACGAAGTTTCCTTGGTCTTGCTGGTTATTACAGAAGGTTTGTCAAAGGGTTTTCCTCTATAGCCTTACCTTTGACTAAACTTCTTCGTAAAGATCAACCGTTTGAATGGTCTGACAAGCAACAGAGAAGCTTTGACCAACTCAAAGCAGCCTTGACTCATGCCCCAGTTTTGATCCAACCAGAACCGGGCAAAGATTATATTGTATACAGTGATGCTTCACATGCGGGTCTTGGATGTGTTTTAATGCAGGGTGATAATGTGATAGCTTATGCTTCACGCCAACTGAAATCTCATGAATTGAACTATCCAACGCATGATCTCGAACTTGCTGCAATTGTATTTGCTCTCAAAATATGGAGACACTACTTGTACGGTGAGAAATGTTACATGTTCGCCGATCATAAGAGCCTAAAGTATCTCCTGACTCAGAAAGATCTGAATTTGAGACAACGCAGATGGATGGAGTTATTGAAAGACTATGATTTAGTCATTGACTATCATCCAGGAAAAGCCAATGTGGTTGCAGATGCCTTAAGTCGTAAACCGACATTGGGTAAAATCTCTAATCTCTGAATCTTAAAAAAATATAAATAATAATGTGTCTATAATAAGAGTTTTGATTAAAAAGTGGTATTTATTCTTGTAGCTCCAACTGCTATCAATGCTCATCTTCGAGTATATCAGAAGCAAGGATTTCTGTCCGAACTTCAAATTCAATCCAGTCTAATCTCAAGGATTGAAAATCTTCAGAAAGCTGATCCAGAACTTCAGGATATTATTTCCAAACTGGATACAAAGTCTGGTGAAGGATTCCGTATTCATACAAACGGTCTCCTTTACTTCAAAGATAGAATCTGTGTTCCAAATGATGAAAGTTTGAAAAGAGATCTTCTGGAAGAAGCACACCAGAGTTCTTTCTCGGTCCACCCTGGATCGGTTAAGATGTATAAAGATCTCAAATCTTTGTATTGGTGGTCTGGTATGAAAGCGGCTATCAATGATTTCGTATCCAAATGTCTAAATTGTCAGAAAGTCAAAGCTAAACATAGAGTTCCCACCGGACTACTCCAACCACTTGTACTACCACAGTGGAAATGGGAACGAATTACTATGGATTTCGTGACTGGTCTTCCTTGTTCTCCCAGAAAATATGATGCTATTTGGGTGATTGTTGACCGATTCACCAAATCGGCACATTTTATTCCTATTCGTATCAATTACAGTTTGGAGACCTTGGCCAATCTGTATATTCAAGAAATAATCCGGCTACATGGAATTCCTATCTCCATTGTCTCTGATCGTGATCCAAGATTTACTTCTAGATTTTGGAAAACATTACAGAGAGCTATGGGAATTAAATTGAATCTAAGCACAGCTTTCCATCCGCAAACTGATGGTCAGTCTGAACGAGTAATTCAGATTCTCGAAGACATGCTTAGAGCTTGCATAATTGACTTTGGGAAGAATTGGGAGAAATCCCTACCCTTAGTTGAATTTGCCTACAACAATAGCTATCAGTCGTCTATTCAGATGGCTCCTTTTGAAGCATTGTATGGTAGAAAATGCAGAACACCTCTGTGTTGGTCCGAACTTGGTGAAAATAAGGTTTTGGGACCACAACTGCTCAGAGAAATAGAAGAGAAAGTTCAAATCATCCATTCTCGTTTAAAACAAGCCTTCGATAGACAGAAAGCATATGCTGATCTGAAACGAAGAGATATCCAGCATAACGTGGGAGACAAAGTCTTTCTTAAAGTCTCTCCATGGAAGAAAGTGTTTCGCTTCGGAAAGAGGGGAAAGCTCAGTCCTCGCTTTATTGGGCCTTTTGAAATCACTGAAAGAATTGGCCCAGTGGCTTATCGACTTGCACTCCCTAGTGAGTTCGATAAAATTCACAATGTCTTTCATGTGTCAATGCTCAGAAAGTATAGATCCGATCCATCTCATATCTTAGAGCCGGAAGAAGTAGAACTAAATCCTGATTTGTCCTATGAAGAGGAACCGGTTCAGATACTAGATAAGGAAATTAAAAGACTCCGGAACAAAAATGTTGCACTAGTTAAAGTCTTGTGGAGAAATCACAAGATGGAAGAGGCAACATGGGAACCCGAGGAAACGATGCGAAACCAATATCCTCAATTGTTCGATTCAGGTAAGAATTCGGGGACGAATTCTTTCTTTAAGGGGGGGAGAAATGTAACATCCCAAAAATTAGCTTAGAAGATTAGAGGTCTAAATTAATAATTAAGTGAATTATTAGATTAAATCCCTAAACTTTCGAATTTGAAATTTGGTTCATTTAGGACCAAACTGAAATGTGCAATAAGAATTCGGTCAATAGGCTTAATGACCAAACCGAATAAGGTGGAAAAATTAAGGATTTGCATGCTAAAATGGAAATACATGTATTTACATTATTAATAGGATGAAATTATTGTATAATTATAGAATATATATGATTTATTAATACTAAGTGGTGTTATTAAAATGGGTAATAAGTGAGAATTATGGTGATTTGACATAAAGTCATATCCCAATTGATTTTTGTCCCCCATTTTCACATATCCTAGCCGGCCATCACTACCCAATTCACTCATCCCATTTGCTTTTTCACACCATTAATATCACATAGAACTTGAGAGAAAATTGAGAGCTTGAGGAAGAAGAAGAAGAGCATGTATGGTGGTGAAAAACACTTAGAAAAAATCAAGGAAAAATCAGAAGTAAGTAGATCATCCTCTTCTCAATTTGGTTATGGTAAAAGGTTTATTAAATCATGTGTTCTAAGGTGTCTATAAATTTATAAACATGATGTTCTTGAGTATGGTTGCTGGAAATATGGAAATATATATGAATCCTTAAGGATTAAGAGTCATAAAACATTAATAACATACATACAAAGTGTGTTGACAGATTTGTTAAGATTCATAACATGCACCTTTGAAAAATTTTAGAAAATGTTATGATAGAAGTTTGGATCTGAATTTTTGATATGTTTCACTTTAATATGTCTAGAATCATAGAAAAATAATAAAACAAGGTTTAAAGGCTGTGTTAAAATCTGGAAGTGTGAAATGGAGTAACATGTAAAACTGTCCAGCAATGCTTCTAGCTGGACAGTGAACTTTGAAAAATTATAGAAAATTAATTAATAGGAAATTCGTGATGAATTTTTGATATGTACTACTTTGACATGTATAAAGTGGTATAAAAATTATAAATCTAAGTTTTGATCATTTTAGTGAAATCTGGAAGCTTAATACGAACTACATGTAAAACTGTCCTGCACTGTTCTTAGATGGACAGTGAACTTTAGAAAATTGTAGAAAATTCACTAGTAAGAGTTTAGAGATGAAATTTTGATATGTTCTACCTTGACATGTCTAAAATGGTAGAAAAATTGTAAAAAGGAGTTTTGTTGACTGTGGTAAAATCTGGAAACCCATTTCGAACAGCATGCAAAACTGTCTAGTAATGCTCCTAGCTGGACAGTGAACTTTGTAAAATTGTAGAAAATAATCTACTAGGTTTTTCGACCTGAATTTTTGATATGTTAAAATTGGGTATGTTAGTTGAATTTAGGAACAAACGGTGTTCGATTTGGAGTTGTGTACAGGAAATAAGAAATGAATTAAATTAGGTGGTCAGAAATGTGTATAAATGAAAAGAAGAAAAAATTTAAGAATTTGTGAATTATTAAAGATATAAAATTGGATTAAATGGAGTGTTAATAAATTGATTAACAATCTGTAGGATATGAAATCTACCAATTTTAATGATCAATTTGAAAGTTTAAGTGATTAATTAAAGAAATTAGGAAAATGGAAATTAGTCTTATCGAACCGTAAAAGTATAGGGACTGTTTTGAATAAAAATGCAAAATTCAGTCTCTAATTGCATAAATTAAATTCTGAAAAATTGTTATTTGCTTGGCTTGAATGCCTTAGATCCTAGAAGCGAAAGGGTAGAAGAAGAAATTGTACCGGGATCGGCTTCGGATCGAGCGAAGGGCGTTCGGATCCAAAACTAGCTCGGCGAACTGTGAGTGAAACGATTTTTAGAGTTGGGATTAGAGTCCCAACTGCCTTAATTTGATCTTTAAGTTATGATAAGCATTGAATTTGGACTAAATAATTATTCGATTTTAGTAAGGGAAGAAGGAATAATGGAATTCGGATTTTATGCTTGTGTTATGCGATTTTGTTGCATATGTGATTGAAATTAAATTGATGATTGATATGTTTGATTCCGAATCTGATTTTTGGTTAATCTTACTGTTTTGGATGAATTAATCATGCTGATTATTGGAAAATTATTGTGATATTGATTTCTTGTGGAAACAATGAAGTTGTGATATAGTATGTGAGTATGCAATGCTCTTACATGTTATAATTATGTTTGACAAGTTCAATTGAGTATTGAACTATGAAATGTGATTCTGATTTATATGATATGAATTTGGATTTGTATGAAAGTTGATCTGAAAAATGCGAATTGAGCATGTAAATTATTATATGACCATGTGTGATAACATGTTATTGGAATTGGAATTATAAGCAATTAATCGAAAGGAATAATTAAGGATTTCTGAAAATTTGATTGATTATATATCTGATTAAATTAAAGATTTAAATGCAAAGCCCTTGGTGTGTACAGTCTGTTTAGGTAGTACGGCTAGCCTAGAGTCTGAGCTCAATAAGAAAATCGGTACGTTAGTGTACTCGATATTGTGGTACGTAAGTGTACCTTCTTGCTTAATGTCTGCGGACATTATGATATGTTATATGTGATACGATTTGGTACGTGGTACCTTTACATGGTGAATTTGATTCACAACCTCTGTTATATGTGACTTGATTACCTATCATACTCTACTATCCAAGGCATTGCTAAATGAATTAAATAAACAATTTAAGGAATGAAATTTGAAGATTGAAAGTAAATTCATGAAATTGGTTGTTGGATCATTTGAATGAAATATTGAATTTCATGATTTGCTATTCTTGATATGTTATGAAACTTTAATTATGATAATTTGATAATTGGAAGTTAATTCAGGTTTCGTGGCTTGTATGTGTATTCATGATATGAATGTTATGTAATCACTTGCATGTATTAGAATAGAATTACATGACTCATTGGTGTATATATTCGAATGATTTCTATGGTGCACTATTAATTGTGGATTGATTATATTGCTTGAATCATTCGAATGAGCTAATGTGCAAAGTGAAATTAAATTGTTTGATCATAATGTTTAATTTGGAAACCGAATAGAATAGGGTTTCCTCACTAAGTACGAGAAGTACTTACCACTCGAACCTTCCTTCCTTCCCCTAAATTTCAGGTTCTAGCATCGTTGACCTCTACCCGTATTCTACTCGTACGAAGTTTAAGTATGATTTTCCCTGTCTTTGTCATACTCGTGATGGGTGGCCTAGTGTTCAGCATGTTAGATCAATTTGGCATAATGGTTATGTTCATGAACTATTTCTTTAGTATTGTATAAACTTATAAGAAGTTACCTTACATCTTGATATGTAATTAAGGGAAACTAAAACACTATGGATGATATTATAGGATATGATATATATATATATATGTATATGATGAAGTATGTCCATGGGATAATCGAATGTGATAAGAAATTAAAATATATTGTATTCGAAAGAAAAAAAATGTTACACGAAAAATTGTTAACCCACTTCCGCTGCCTAATACGATTCTGTCACATGTTAACATAACGCTCCTTGCCCCTAATCCGGGGTGAGGGGTGTTATACTTCCAAACCATATAAAAGCCAAAAGCCACATTCAAGCACAAATCACACCTCAAAGGCCATTTACAAACCGAAATAAGCAAACCAAACATGCTTAAGGTGTTTAACATCACTAAATACTAACAAGAGTAGAAATCCCACCCATTGCCACTTATTACACTAAAGGTGAACCACATACATCGCTTAGTCAAAACTCTTAGAATCCCCTTGCTTTTGGACTACCTTCAAAGCTTAATTTTCTGCATTGATGAAACAAATGAGCGTAAGCATATAGCTTAGCGAGGATCTCTAAAACAACATTCATCAATGCATTTCATTAAACCATTGAAACATCATTTGCAAACTCATACCTTTCTTTTAAACTTGCTCATTTGAGCATTCAATGCACTTTTTAAACCACATGCATATTGCATCATTATAACAACAGCAAATTCCTTTGCTCATGCTTAAACCAAGCATCACATGCATTCTTGCATCATTCACAAGCATCTCATGCTTAAAACATTAATCATTAACATTATATTGACTTTCAAGTGATAATCCACAAATCATATCAAAACAAAAGACACAATCAGATACGTGAATTACAAGCGTTGTCCCACACGCTTCATACATAATACCAGACTACACAAGGTGGAGATCAATGGCACAATCACAACCCCTCAACACTCGTGATGGAGATTAATGGTACAATCACAACCCCTCAACATCACTCATCGGTAGTTGTATAGTTTCACTAACGAGAGTACGGGACACATACCACAAGACTCACACACGGGATTAAACCATTCACCGTTGTGATCTTAGCCTCAATCGTTAGGGTACTTGGATGGAGATTACGGCACAATCACAACCCCTCGACATCCAAGGCGACTTTATTCACGGTGCACTCAATCCTATAGCCGGCTAACTATATCCGATTAAAGTAACCAAAAACCACTTTCATCACTTGACAATATAATCTTTTAACATCAATATTCCACTGTTTTACAAGCATAAACACAATGCCATTTCCACAGGCATAAACATGCTTAACATCATATGCATTTATCACATAAAACCAAGGATCACTTACCTAGTGCATCCTTAACATAATGACATTAAAATCCAGCATTAACCATGCTTAAAACATGCTTTAAAACAGTAATCAAAACCACATTAAGTCGAGTGCATTTCCATCAAAACATAGCACATTTCTGAGAGAGACTTTCGAATCACTTACTCTTGAGCTTGGCTAAGTGTTTCAAACTTACACTAAGCTCCCAAGACCACGCTCAAAGCGTTACAAAGCTAGAAAATCCATTTCCACTCACCGATACGCAAAGCCTCGCTCGTCGACACGAAAATTACTCTTTCGGAGCCTCCAACAACGCCTCGTTTGCTCCCGGATCAAGATCCCCTGTTTTCACATCATCAAAACAGAGATCCAAATGCATTAAAATGCATTTCAACACCAGCAACCAATCACAAACTGGTTGCTCACCCAAACTACACCAATTTACCCATCCGAAACAACCGAAAACTCAATCGATTGCTTCCTAAACCAAGCCCAGCTATCATACATCACTTCCAATCAATTATAAACATCTAAACACATCTATAAACAACCTAAACTCACCCTTATACCTCCAGCAAGCATAAATCCACCACTTCACCTCAAAAACTCAACTAGAACTAACATGAAACTCAAGGATCTCAAGGATTTTGGGATCTATATCAACAAAACCTCTTTTCAACATTTTAACCAACATAAAACTCAATTAAAATCAATCTAAAATAGAGCTTAACAAAATAAGTCCGAAAATTAAGAATTTCATCTTATTTTTGCAAGATTTCAATCTCAAATGAAAACTATAATGAAAACTCAACCAAAAACATTAATTAGAAGCCAAAGATCTTGGGAATTTCAATAAAGAACCTTGATTAGAGGTTGAGAACGGGATTTACCTCCAATCCTTTCTTTCCTCAATGAATTACAAGTTTTTGCTTCACAAAACTTGAAGAACTTGAAAGAATTTCTTGAAAATTGTTTAGGAAATATTGAGAGAGTGTTTGGGAGAAAAAAATTCTGGAGAAAATGAGTTAGAATTGTGTTTGGCTAAAAATGAGAAGAGAATGGTAGTTACGTGATGGAATCTCACTAATTAACCACCTAATTAATTAAATAAAATAAAAGTCAATTAAAACTATTTAATTAAAATCATTTTAAACACATGTCATATTAAGGAAAGGCTAAATTGCCATAAAGATCCCTAAAGATTCTAAGATTTTGGCTTCTCCTTTAAAAATTACATTTTCCACAGTTTTGAAACTTTACAATTTGGTCACTACTCAAAATGTACCACTTTCGAAACTCTTTTTGTAAAATTGATTTGACCCACCTCTTAAACATATTTTTAGAGGATTTTAGCAATTTTTAACACATTTTTATCCTATCTCGATCCTTGATTTCCTTAAATCACCTTACGCGATTCGAATCGTTCCCAACCGGTCCAGTCCGATGTCTAAAACATCTAGGCCCAAAATCAGGGCGTTACATTAAACCCCCTAAACTTAGATGAAAAAAAAGTACCCATGATAGCTTGTATATCATCAACAGTAATAAACCAATAAACCCGTGCTATCAACTAGCCATACATATCAGCATGAATGAGGTTCACCACCTCTAAAGGCGCCGATAGAAAAACCCTCATGTCATAACTATCCATATTAAACAAATGGGACATTGCATCCGTTACGCAATTATCTTCGCGAAAGACATGTCGAAAGACTACATCCTCATAACAAGTCATCAACCTATGAATTGAAGCAAGTAGCGATGATGCAACGATCCTCCCCCCTCTCTTCATGATAACATCAATAGCATCTCGACTATCAGATTTCACAATAATTCGTGACACATCTAATCTCCTTGCACACTGCAAACCTTCAGCGATTGCCCATAATTCGGCTTTTAGGATTGAGCAACGATCAATAAATTTGGAAAACCCCTAAAGCCAACTACCCCTCAAGTCACGCGCAGCTCCCCCACACGAAGCAATACCATCGTGAACCCTCCTACCACTATCGACATTCACCTTAATGAACTCATCCGGTGGAGGCAACCATCGAGACACAAAATAAAATTTATATTTGATGAACCGATTGTATATAATGACAAAATAATTAAAAAGTAAATTCACTTAACTTCGTTTTTATTGGTGTTGTATCGTCTAATTTATTGATAATATATAGAATTGTACATTTTTTAGTGCATCAATAACAATAAAAATAACAATAATAATAATAATAATAATAATAATAATAATAATAATAATAATAATAATAATAATAATAATAATAATATGATTGTATTCTCTCTTTCTTGATACCAAAAAAGTAACTGCCATATCAGTTTAGTCCTATATTATTAAGGGTTATGCTATTGACAGCCCTAAGGGTTGTCAATAAGAATACAATAGTTTCTTGTAATTAATGTTTCTTAATTTTTTTAAAGAAATAGAGTATAATGTAATTAATTACATTCCGAAAATGTTGTGTTTTATTAATTTAATTTTTTTAATTTAATTAAAAAAATCCTAAATTCAAACTCCAAACCTCAAACTTAAACCCTATATCATAAACCACTAACCTCAAACCCAAACCCTAAACCATAAATCCTAAACATCAAACCCTAAACTCTAAACCCTAAACCCTAACACTAAATCCAGACCTTTAAAGCCTAAATCCTAAACCCTAAACCCTAAACCCAAACTCTAAACCCATTGTCCATTGACAGCCTGTCAATAAGAATACAATAGTTTCTTGTAATTAATGTTTCTTAATTTTTTTTAAAGAAATAGAGTATAATGTCATTAATTACATTCCTAAAATGTTGTGTTTCATTGATTTAAATTTTTTAATTTAATTAAAAAATCCTAAATTCAAACTCCAAACCTCAAACTTAAACCCTAAATCATAAACCATTAACATCAAACCCAAACCATAAACCCTAAACCCTAAACATCAAATCCTAAACTCTAAACCCTAAACCCCAAACACTAACCCTAAATCCAGACCTTCAAAGCCTAAAGCCTAAACCCCAAACCCTAAACATCAAACCCTAACCCTAACCTTAACCCTAAATCCAAACCCTCAAACCCTAAACCCTCAACAATAAACCGTTTTAAGTGAGTATTAATTACATTAAACAACCTAAAATTAATTAAACATAATTTTTTAGGAATGTATTTAATTACATTTTACTAGATTTCATTACAAAGCAAAACAACCATTTATTATAAAGCAAAACAAACATTAATTACAAAGCAAAACAAACATTAATT
Source organism: Hibiscus trionum (assembly GCA_030270665.1). Lineage (NCBI taxonomy): Eukaryota > Viridiplantae > Streptophyta > Magnoliopsida > Malvales > Malvaceae > Hibiscus > Hibiscus trionum. Next base: position 41,625,817 of record BSYR01000035.1, on the reverse strand, counting down.
ATAAAAATTTATAGAGTTCTTATTGACAGCCCTAAGGGCTGTCATTAGCAAAATCCTATTATTAAATGGATCAATTTAATTTTTTTATTATAAAGATTGGTTCAAATTAGTTCCTCTACTATTATATGGATCAATGTAATAAGACGGCTTTTTTACAACATTTACTATTTAGAAAATGAAAATCATTGTTTAACAGGAAAAAAATATTTGTATGGTTTTATGGTTCTACCAATGATTTTTTTAGTTGAACTGCAAATGAAAAAAATGGTTTCAATGTCATTTTTAAACAATAAATGTTAAATTTGTAAAGAGTTGGTGTAATGTGATTCTTTTTACTTGTACATGGACTGAATTGATCCATTTAATAGTAGAGAGACACATTTGAACAAGTCTCTATAATAAAGGACTAAATTAATCCATTTAATAGTAAAATGATTAATCTGATAAAAATCGCATAATAGAGAAACTTGAAGAACCTAATAAACAAGCTCTAAACTCAAACTCTGAAACAAAACTTATTTCTAAGCTCCATATATGATATCAAACTTCTCCTTATGTCCTTAAAAAATGTATCTTTCATATAGAGAACAAATAAATATTACATCTCTTTGTCATAATTTTAAAAGTTAAGACATATTCTATATTAATATTATTTTTCTAGATTTCTGTTTTTTTAGATAAGATTTGTGTTTTATTTCTCATCAAAATCTAGCAACAAGCTACAGTAAATCTATCAAGGGAATCCAGTTATGTATGAATATCTCACTCATACACAATCTGACATTTACATTATCATCAATGTCTATATATCTTTTCCGAAGTTTAACATTTATCACTTTCTTTACACACTCTACCAAGTCCTCCACTGTAGGAGAGATTCCTCGAAAAAACCTAAAGTTTCTCTCCTCACATATGGTCCATATACAGGCAGACCAAGCAGTTCTAAGAATATGAGTGATGAGAGAACGCCCCTTGAAACCATTCGTAGCCCATTCCAACTCACCCTCCCAATGTAAATTTTTTCTGCGCAGTTGACATTTCTGCAAAATAGCACTCTAGACAGCAGCTGCAAATAGACATTTAAAAAATAGATGGTTCCTAGATTTCAGAACATCATCACATAGCAAGCAATAACCATTCAGAGTAATCCTCATACGACATAAGCGATCCCTTGTGGGAAGCCTATCAAGAATGCACATCCACACAATAACACCATGCTTCAGGAGATGGAAACCACACCAATCTCTGCCAATTTACTTTCTCCTTCTTGTCCCTCACCCTATTATAAATTTATACATTGTTGACCACCAACCAGTTCGAAATTTCTGCAAAAAGGGCATTAACTTCTTGGCGCAATTTCAATATCTTTCTCACCGTCCAGCTAAATTGAGGACAATTCTCTAGGAGTCAGAAATCATTTTCCTTGAAGACATATTCCCTTAGCCAGGCAACCCAAAAAGATCCATGACCAGCAAGGATAATTCGCACGAGAAGGAAAAAGGCATGTCTTGTTCCAGCAAGTTAGCTCATTAAGACCCAACCCTCCCTCCGATTTCAAAGAACAAACATCATTCCACTTTACTCGAGCCCCATGTACTGCCACATCACTTCCCTTCCAAAAATATCTCATACAAAGTTGCTCAATCCTACAAATTACAGCCTTAGGAAGGATTAACTGTCTACACCAATAGTTTGTGATACTAAACAACATTGATTGTATTAGATGCAACCTTCCTCCATAACTCAGGTTCTGATTCTACCAGCAAATTAACTTGGCACTTATCCTGTCAAGCAAAGGTTGGCAGTCCTTCTCCCTTAGCTTTCGTGTCACTAAAAGCACTCTCAAGTATCTCACTAGAAGTTGTCCCACTTTAAAACCAGTAGCATGTCAAATTTCAACCAGACTCCTTTCACCAATGCCACTAGCAAAAAACTCAGTCTTGGCCACATTAAGTTTCAGTCCTGAAATATCATAGAACATATCCAAGATACTAACCACTCCCAATATGGAATCTAAGTTTCATTTACAAAAAAATAGTAAATCATCAGCGAAACACAAATGGGTTAAGGTAACTCGTTTGCATTTGGGATGAAACTGCAAAATTCCCTGAGTTGCACCAAGATTCAATAAGGAAGAGAGAACATTCATTATCATCACAAAAAGGCAAGGGAATAAAGGGTCTCTCTGTCAAACCCCTCTTTGACCTTTAAAAAACCCAACCAAGCTTCCATTGAATGATACCGAGAATCTAAAGGTTGTGACACAAGCCTGAATCCAGCCTCAAAATGTAGCAGGTAATCCCAAAGCTTCCATCACATTCAAAAGGAAATCCCAATTAACTGAATCAAACGCCTTTTACAGGTCAATCTTTAAGGAACATCGAGGAGAAAGAGACTTCCCGGAGTATCCTTTGACCAACTCTTGTACAAGCAAAGTATTATCCACGATGCTTCTACCCTTCACAAAAGTAGTTTGATTGAGAACTATCATATTAGGGAAATATATAACAAAGCGACCAACAAGAATTTTTGTAATTGTCTTATATACGAAGAGCATCATGAGATTGGTCTAAACTCTTCGCCATGCTCGAATTTGGGAGCTTCGGAACAAGCACAATAGCTGTTGCATTGGAACCAGGTAGCATCTTTGTAGTAGCAAAGAAACATTTTATAGCTGCAATAAAATCTTTCTTGATAATGCCCAAGAGCTCTTAAAGAACCAAGTTGTATACCCATCTGGCCCTGGACTTTTCTCATTACCCTGCTCAAAGAGAGCCTCTTTAATCTCATGGGAAGACACGGCTCTACACAACCCTTCAGTAGCACCTTCTGGTAATGAGTATTGTAGTAAATCCTTTAAAGCTTCAACAGAACAACACCTAACATTCACATCCACTTTCCCAATTAGCTTAGTGAAAAATCGAACCATTTCCCCTTACATGGATTCAAAACTTTTCAGAAGATTCCTCTCTTTATCTTTCAATAATCGAATTGTATCCTTCTTTTTCTTAACAACAACAACATTGTGAAAGAATTTAGTACCCAAATCTCCTTCCTCAAGCCATTGCACCTTAGCCTTCTATCTGTAAAAAGATGATTCAGCCTTTTGAAGCTCCATCAATTCAGTCATTAAAACTCCCCCCCCTCAAGATCTCTATTTTTAGTCTGGAAAAGATTTACCAACTATTTATGCTCAAGTTATTTCTGTTTATCCCTCACTCGACTTGAAATATTACCAAAATAGGTTTTATTAAGATCCTTCAGCCGAAGTTTTAGCCTTTTAAGCTTGGTGAATAAAACATGCATAGGGTTACCCTCTACATTTCCTTCCCATGACTCTTGAACAACATCATTATAGTGGGTTGCTGCGTCCAAAAATTGAAAAACTTAAAAGGCCTTGGATGATTAGCTGGAACCTCTTTAACAAGCCATACCAAAGAAGGGCAGTGATCTGACTCCCTTGCACCATAAACTCTACAAAAGAATTAGTTATGGCATCTAACTAGTGCTTATTTATCATAACCCGATCAAGTTTCCTAGCCAAGTAGCTAGCATCTTGCTTGTTTGACCAAGTAAACATTGGCCCTGAAAAAGGGTGATCTATCAAGTTTAGAGCCTAAACACAATCCCGGAAGTCCTGCATATCACTAGTCAAGTATGGTTCAAGGGCCTTCTCATCAGAACTTTCACTTGAATGAAGGAAGATATTGAAGTCACCTCCAGTTATCCATGGATAAGACCCAACAGATTCCTCAATCTCTTGCAAATGGGCCTAAAGAGATCTTCTCTGCATCCCATCATTGCTCCCATAAACTGCTGTAACAAATAGATAATGGCCATCTAATATACCCCTTATAGTAATAGACTAATCTACCTGTTTAATAACTGTAAAATCCAAGAATTTTCTCCAGAAAATCCAGATTCTCCCATTACCTATGAATTCATAATTGCAAAAAATATTCCAATCACTAGTAAAGTAACCAGAAACCTCATCAAATCTGGCTTGCATTATTCTGATTTCCAAAAGACAAAGAACATCAACATCTAGCTCTCTCATCCTCTTGAGAACTCTATTTTGCTTAGAGGGGTTATTAAATCCTCTTACATTCCAGAAACAAATAGTCATTGGGAAATCACATGTGCTTCCCTCACCTCAACAACAGAACCTTCACTATTACCTTTAACCTTCCCAATTTGATCTTTCTTCTTTACTTTCATTTCTTGCAGAAGGTTAGCTACACCAAGGGAAGCCTGCCTAGGTACTCTCTCATCAGATAAAACAACTTGTGCTTTAGTAGACCCAGCCAATCCCTTCTTACCTTTACCCTTCCCTTTTTTTTCTTTACTGAATCCTGTAGGGAAGGAAACTCGGCATCATTTGAATCTTTTATTGCTCTGTTAGTCTCATCAATAGGAAAAATCCCAGTGCCAACTTGTAGTATTGGAGTAGCCTATGAAAGAGAAGCCCCAACTGGAATGCTCTTATTGATCGGATCATCCAAAGTTGGACTCCCAGAGGCAATAGCATCCTCACAGTCAGTCACAAGCATTTTGGCCGGAGGCATCAAAGCTTGACCAGTCTCCATATGAACATCCTTTGTATTATCCCCTGGCCCAAATCCAGCCTGAGCATAAGCCTCATCAACAACCTGGTTACTTTCTCCACTTTGCGGCTCCACAGCTCCAGCCTCCCCAGCCTTACTAGATTCACTTGTCTCTTTAATCTTCCAAACTTGGGTCGGCAACACTGTATCTTTAGACTTAGAACATGTCTTTTCTAAATGTCCAAACACCAAGCACTTAGAGCAACTAGCAGGAATCCAAGGAATAACAATTCTAACAGTTGCATAAGATCCATCTCAAAGTCTCACCTTAACAAATTTAGGGATCTTCTCATCCACAACAACTTCGACACACAATTTTGCAAACTCTAACCTCTCATTTTTAGCAGCAATAGAGTCCATATACAAATAGAAACCAACAACACTAGCAATACGTCAATGGCACCATCGGAGCCTCCTCCATCCGGTGGATCATCATCAAGCTGTCGATGTTTTCTAGGGTTACGGGGGGTATATGTACCGTTGTCAAGAATTCCAATCATAGGGAGCGTCAAATATTAACTTTTTTGACAAAGACTACCTACTTCTACTTAGAGGGGGAGGGGGAAACTCTAGGGGAAGGAAATGCTCCTGATGGGTATTAAACCCGAGACCTAAGGAGAATGAGAATGGAGCGATGAGCAGCTCTTACCAACCGACCATCAACACTTGCTCAAAATATTGACTTATTAAATAAACTTAAACATGAATTAATCTTTAATCAATAAAATTAAGCTAAAATTCAAATAATCATTAATCAGAATTTGAGTTAATATCTATAATGTAATGCTTGAAAACTTGACCGTGAAATCAATGGTGACTCTTGGTACTAAATTTTGATGTGACCTAATTCAATTTTTTGAACATTTTAAAGAATTTGATGAAAATTTTTAAAAAATTTGGGGTCTAATTAAATTTTTAAAATTTAAATATGTTTAACAAGATTTTTTTAAAAAATAAGTTGTGGAGACAAATATTTAAAAACTTTACGTTGTTATGATAATTTTTTGAAATTTTGAGGGATTAAATTAAAATTTTAAAACTTTTTGTGGAACTTAAAAGAAAATTTCCTCAAATCTGGAGGTGCCAAGACGCTTAAACTCCTATTATATATTTTTTAAAATTAAAATCCACTAGTTTGTTGAACGATGATATATCCAAAATTACGATGAAAGTTTACAACATAGTAAACAAAATTCCTTAATTCAGACATATTCATATAACCATTGAAACAAGAAAATAGCATCTCAAGATCATGATAAGACCATACAAGGAAAATGTAAAAAAACTAATCCAAAAACTCGAAACAAAAGATAAATACAAACATCACTAAAGATCGACGATGAAAAGTAAAACCATCAACAAATAACATAAAATGCATATTACAATAAGGCACGTTGGTAATACGGTCATTACCACAACTCAATTGTGAACAAGAAAAAATGATTGTGAGAGCTAATTTAGAGGGTCCAAAACAGGGAAATCAACAAGATAACTAAAAGAGCATCATCTTGATCAGTTGCGACAACATCAAATCCAACCATGATAAAAAAATCAAATAAAAATACAGTCAAACGACTGATAAAGAAAAGAAAATTATGTCGAAAGACAGAAAAAAGTACCAAAAGGTAGAGTAAAACATATCATGAGGACAAAGTTATTTATTAAAAACTAAAAAAAGACAAACGATGAAAAAACACGAGAGTATGGAGAAATTGCATTGCTGGTTGGAATTAAATGAGTGTAGCTTTCAATTTATGATATTGAAACCACAAGGGAAGTTGTATGTATACTATCAGTATTAATATATCAGTCTGAGTAAACTTTACAATTCATCTTGATTTTTAGGTTATGCAATTTATGGATTTGCATCCCCATCAAGTTTCAAATTATTATATTTTTTTTGAAAATTTTGAAAATGTTAATTATTTATGTATTTTTATTAATTTTTTTGTTAGGCTTCTTGCACTCTCGAATCGATCACCGAAATCCGTCAAGAGGGTTGATTTTGCTTCTTGGATGAATTGGCTAAAAACCGAAATAAAGATGGACAATTTGCACAAAAATTTTAGAGTGATTCGACTACCCAACCGAGTCTACATCCACTACCATAGCACACCACTAAGGATTTCTCAATTCACTAAGAATTCATCCCTTTTTCAAGGCTTAGGAGGAAACCTTTACAACCCTATATTTTATACGGTTAAGATAGAACCACTCTAGTTTTTGTCTAAGGCTAAACTAGAACCTCTCCTTTTACAAGGAATTTTTTTGGTAAACTTAATACCTCACAAGATGGGTGTTTACACAAATTTAAGCTCATAAGAGTATAAAGATTTACAATGAAGCTCACTCTCTAAAGACTATTTACAAGAGAAATGAAGAGATAAGAATTTGACTCAATTTCTCTTGAACATGTTGTTTGGATGTTGTCTCTCTACATCTTCAAGTGTTCCAGCCTTCATAATATAGTTAGGAACAAGCTTGTGGCTGTTGGAGACTGTTGGGGATGATTTGGAGCCATTGTGGCATTTATTTCCCGCAATAAATGCAGTTCTGGTGATGTCCGTTTCGATACGCTCGAAGTCGTATCAGAACACCCTTCTTTAGAACTAGTCGTTGGGTCTGATTCAGCATCTCGTATCATAATACCATAGGTTGTATCGAAATGCCCGGTCCCGTATCAAAACGCTTGTAGTTCAAAAGACCGTTGGGGGGGGGGGGGTTGACCGTTGGGATGTATGCCACGTAGGCGTATCGAAACACCAAAGTGTGTTTCAAAACAACACCTATCTGTATCGAAACAAGTAAGCCTGTATCGAAACGGGTTTTGGTAGTTTCAAAATGTATCGATACAGATAATGCCTGTATCGAAAAGGGTACATTAAAAGCATTGGTTTGGCTACTTAAAAATGTTTCAAACATTGCCAAAACCTTTAGAAAACACCTCAAACTTATTTTCAAGTTGTTTTGACTAAAAGCATGTTTTAAATTCTTTTCAATTTAGTCCTAAACATTTTTCAATTATTATATCAAAACATATATTTCTACAATCTCCCCCTTTTTGATATAATAAAACCAACTTGAAAATTTGTTTGAGATTCTCCCCTTAGTATTTAAAAATTTGAATAAGAGATTTTAATAATTAAATGAACTTAAACTCTGCCTTATTCACTTGAAAAATCAATTTTTCAAACCATTTCTCCCCCTTTTGTTATATCAAAAAGAATTTAAAAGACATTAAGCTCAAAATAACATAAGAGGTTTAAAAATTTTAACACAATTAAAAAATTTGGTTTTAAAATTGGCTCCCCTTACTCAAGCATCAAAATTAGGCTTAACAAATTATCCAAAACTTTAAAACGAAAATTAAATAACCAAAGAAGAAACAAAATAAAAACTTTAAGCTTAGAGGTTACCAAATTTCTTCACTTGTGTGACTAGAGCATTTCCATGATTTTGCTTTGCTTACCATTTGCTCCAACACACATACAAAAGAAATTTACTTGATTTTTGGTATCCAAATTGCTTTGGATCCATTTACATTAGTCACAATGTCTTTAGTTCCCTTGGGAACCCATACTTGTCTAACCCTATAAGATTTTCTCTTCTTAATAGGACAAGTATGTAAGGAATGACCATGATAATGGCAATGTGAGCACTTTTGCCATTATGTGACAAGATGAATTATTAAAAACAATTTCTTTTTCTTTGATTAAGCTTTTAAGCTTAACCTTCAAATCGAGATTTTCTTTTTCTAAACATTTTTGCTTGTTTTTGAAAACTCTAAATCATTTTTCAAAATTTCATTTTGGTTTCCAAAATCTAGTTTTGTTTTCAAAAGAAAATCATTTTCAATTTCAAGTTTAGAAATTATTTTCTTAAATTTGAAATTCATGGTCTTAAATTTCAAAAATAATTCATCGAAGGCATCTTGTAACTCATCAAATGAATATGCATTTGGATCATTAGAGTTCGAAGATACCTTAGGCTCATCGAGAGCCAAAACACCATCCACCTTTGGATTAGAGAAAAGGTTTGTACAAGATTTAGCATCATCTTTCTTTTCTCCTTTCTTGTTGTCATAGAGCTTCTCAAGTTTCTTCCATATATCTTTGGCACTTTTGCATGTGGAGACTTTATTGGAAACGTCTTCATTGAGGCCACAAAGAAGAATGTGCATCTCCTTATTGTTTAGCTTTGCCTTCGTGTCGTTAGCATTCCTTTGCTTCTTCCTTTTCTTAGGAACTTCCACATACCCATTCGATGATATCCCAAATCTCAAATCATGAGACTTGATGAATAACTTCATGATGATGTTCCAATGGAAGTATACTTCTCCTTCAAAGAGTAGAGAACACGAGATAGAGCAGTCTTCTTCGAATCTTACCATAATCTTGAACGGTGGACTGCGAGTGATGGATCTTTACTCTTGGATGTTAGTCCTTCGATGGAGACTAGGCTCTGATACCAATTGTTAGGTTTGTTGCACGCTCGAATCGATCACCAAAATCCGTCAAGAGGGTTGATTTTGCTCCTTGGATGAATTGGCTAAAAACCGAAATAAAGATGGACAATTTGCACAAGGATTTTAAAGTGGTTCGACTACCCAACTGAATCTACATCCACTGCCTTAGCACACCACTAAGGATTTCCCAATTCACTTAGAATTTGTCCCCTTCTCAAGGCTTAGGAGATAACCTTTACAACCCTATCTTTTATACGACTAAGATAGAACCACTCTAGTTTTTGTCTAAGGCTAAACTAGAACTTCTCCTTTTACAAGGGATTTTTTTGGTGAACTTAATACCTAACAAGGTGGGTGTTTACACAAATTTAAGCTCACAAGAGTACAAGGATTTACAATGAAGCTCACTCTCTAAAGACTATTTACAAGAGAAATGAAGAGATAAGAATTTGACTCAATTTCTCTTGAACATGTTGCTTGGATGTTGTCTTTCTACATCTTCAAGTGTTCCAGCCTTCATAATATAGTTAGGAACAAGCTTGTGGTCGTTGGAGACCGTTGGGGATGATTTGGAGCAGTTGGGCATTTATTTCCCGCAATAAATACAATTCTGGTGATGTCTGTTTCGATACGCTCGAAGCCATATCGAAACGCCCTTCTTTAGAACTAGCCGTTGGGTCTAATTCAGCATCTCGTATCGAAACACCATAGTCTGTATCAAAACGTCATATCAAAACGCCTGGTCCCGTATTGAAACACCTGCAATTCAAAAGACCGTTGGGGGGGTTTGGACCGTTGGGATGTAGCCACGTAAGCGTATCGAAACACCAAAGTGTGTTTCGAAACAACACCTATCTGTATCGAAACATGTAAGCACTGCATCGTAACGGGTTTTGGCAGTTTCAAAACGTATCGATACAGATAATGCCTGTGTCGAAACGGGTGCATTAAAAGCACTGGTTTAGCTACTTAAAGACGCTTCAAACATTTCAAAACCTTTAGAAAACACCTCAAACTTATTTTCAAGTTGTTTTGACTAAAAGCATATTTTAAATTCTTTTCAATTTAGTTCAAAACATTTTCAAGTATTATATCAAAATATATATTTCTACATTTTTAATATTTTTAATCAAATTTTTAGATTTTAGTTTTTCTTTTGACAATTTTTAATTTAAACAATGTCAGTTATTCGAATTCTGATGTTATGAATGAGCAAACTAGATTTTGAGTGTCGCCTACAAAATGAGTCTTTGTAGTACTCGATTTAAATTAATCGGTCAATGAATTAAATACCGTAGTTATACTAAAAAAAGTTGGTCAAAAAATTCTTTTCTTTTACAGATTTTTTCTTACTACTTTTTTTTGGAATTTGGAATATTTTTAGATATTTGGAATTTTTATAATTTGAGATTTTTTAGATATTTTTATAACTTTTTATTATTATGTAATTTTTGTAATGTATAATTTTTTTGGGAATTGTTTAAAAATTTTAATGTTCTTGAAAATATGGGAATTTATTATATTTTTCAAATAACATTTAAACATTTTTAGCTTTATCATATTAAAATTTTAACCAATCGAAATTAGAAACGTGTGTCAAGAAAGGCATAAAGCTCGAAAAGAACAGCAAAGAGTAACAATGGCGGAAGAATTGAGGAAGAAGAAAGGGAAAAATCAAGAAGAAATCAGAGAGTGTTTGGATGAAAGAGAGACGATACTCTCTAAAATTTTATTGATTAAAACCGTAATACTTTCAATTGAAAGCCGGTTGATTTATACAAATGGAAAACGACTATTTGGAGAGTTGGTTGAAAGAAACAGAATCTAACAAATCCCTAACTGAACCTCAACCGACTCTCTCAGTCTAAAGAACAGGGACAAAGAACAAAACGCAGACTATCCTATACAAAATGCAAATATACAAAACGCAGACTAACCTATGCAAAACGCAAATATACAAAACGCAACCTATTTTATACAAAACGCATACTATCATTAACATTCACCCTACTAAAGCTCATCTTAAAACCTTCATGCTCACCTTTGAATCTTCTACAAATCTTCTCATCCCTGACATTCACCCTGCTGAAAACACTTCCCTTGAATTTTTTTTATCCCCTTTCCTTCTTACTCTGTGGAAACAGGTATTACAGACAACTTATCTCGATGCTTTTGAAACATAGGAGCAGACAAGGGTTTGGTCATTACATCAGCAACTTGCTCATATGAGGGCACTTCATTCACTTGTAGAAACCCTGCAGCTACTTTCTCTCGTACAGAATATAGATCTAATTTCACATGCTTAAACTTTGAATGCATCACAGGATTTGCTGAGACTGCCACAGTACTAGAGTTATCACACCAAATAACAGCTTTCCCTTCAGGTTTTATACCCAGCTCACTAAGAAGAGCTTCAATCCAGGTTACTTCAGCAGTTGCACAAGCTACACTCATATATTCAGCTTCAGCAGTGGAGCGAGACATAACTTGTTGCTTGCGTGAGCACCAAGAAACTGGATTACCAGCAAAATAAATACAGTACCCTGTCGTGGACCTCCGATCATCAGCATCGGATCCCCAATCTGCATCAGCAAAATCTACAACTGACAACCTGGAATTTTTAAGAAAGCAGAGTCCATAATCGATTGTCCCCTGAAGATAACGTAGGATCCTTTTAACAGCCTGCAAATGACTGTCTAATGGAGCATGCATGAACTGACACACTCGATTTACAGCATAAGCAATATCAGGTCGTGTGATTACTATATACTGAAGAGCACCAACTAAGCTCCTATACTCTTGAACATTCGAAATTGGTGTACCATTATTAACAGACAACTTGCATCTGGACACCATGGGAGTTGGAAGATCTTTGGATTTATCCAAGCCACTCCGTATCAACAAATCCATAATATATTTCCGTTGACTCAAAAACAGACCATGGGACATATAACAGACCTGAATCCCAAAGAAAAAATTTAATTGACCAAGATATTTTAAGGCAAAAGCCTTATTCAATTTACTAATGACCTGTTGCACCTCATTTTCATCATTTCCCGTAAGTATTATATCATCTACATAGACAAGCAAATAAACCATACTATTTCCAGACTTTCTAATAAAAATAGATGCATCAGACTTGGAGGAATTAAACCCTTCAGTAACCAGATAATTCCTAAGTTTTTCAAGCCATGCTCAAGAAGCCTGTTTGAGCCCATATAAGGCTTTATTCAGCTTACAAACTAACTGTTGATGTGTGTCACTTACCTTTTCATATCCTGGAGGTTGAAGCATATACACTTCTTCTGTCAAGTCACCATGCAAGAATGCATTATTAACATCTACTTGTCTTAATTTCCAGCCCTTCATTACAGCAAGTGAAAGGATAATTCGAACTGTGGCAGGTTTCACCACTGGACTAAAAATGTCATGAAAATCAATTCCTGCTTCCTGAGAATAGCCTTTAGCAACAAGGCGAGCCTTGTACCTAGCAATTGTCCCATCTGCATTACGCTTGACTTTGAATATCCACTTGCAACTCACAGGCCTTCGATTTGGTGGCAAAGGTATAAGTTCCCAAGTATTATTTTGCATTAAAGCATTATATTCAGCTTGAGCAGCTTCTCTCCAACATGGATCTCTCATGGCTTCTGTTATATTCTGAGGTTCCTTGACAGTGCAAGACAAAACATCTGTTTGTACTTGATAAATCTTAGGCTTACGAATACCATTTTTACTCATGGTTACCATATGATGAGAACTAGTAGTAGCACAACCTGAAACATTAGCAACTGAGTGATTCATGTTAGACATATCACCAGCAAAGTCTTCAACACCTCTGTCCTCAACAAACTCTTCTTCAATTCTACCTTCAGAATTAAACTCAGTATTAACCCCATTCATTATCTCACTATTAACACTAGGAATAGTGTTAGCATCAGTCATTAACTCAGTGTTGATATCACCAGAAAAAGAAATATGTTCAGGAGAGAAAGCATCATGCTCAGGAGAGAAAGAAAAATTAGTATCAATTTCTTTACCTGCTACTTGACACGCAGCACCTACACCACCAGAAACACTATTTTCATATAATGAAGATTCAGCAACCCTGAATTCAGAACCCTCATGCCTTTCAGCATCCTTATGCCTAGGACTGTTACTTACATGCCTAAAATTATTACTGTCATGGATAATCCTATCAGTAGTAGCAGAACCATTTTCATGTTCAACCCTATCAGTAACACCAAGAGTATTTTCATGCATAACTCTATCAATAACAGTAGGAGATCGAATACATTCAGAAACTGATCTTACCAAACCAGAAGTTGTTCTCTCTTGCTGATCACTGTCAACCACTTCAGTATGATCCACTTGGTCAAATGAAGCATCCACAATTAAACCATCCTGAACAGCTTTGGAACCTGACTTAGAATCAGAAAAATCTATAAGAGGTATACAACTAGAAACATATGAACTATCACCCTGATCATCAGTATTGAGCCTAGAAGATCGAGGAAAAATTCCTTCATCAAATACCACATGTCTAGATATAAAGACTCTTCCATCATCAGCAAGACACTTATACCCTTTATGCAAGGAACTATAGCCAAGAAAAACACATTGCTTAGACCTATAATCCAATTTATGTCTATTAAAATATCTAAAGAATGGGTAACAAGCACAACCAAACACCTTCATGTAAAAATAATCAGGAGAACGTTGAAAAAGAACTTCATAGGGTGATTTCCCTCCTAACACTTCAGTTGGTAATCTATTTATCAGAAAAACAGCAGTGGTAAAGGCATGACTCCAATATTTTAAAGGAAGAGAGGCTTGAGCAAGAAGAGTTAACCCAGTCTCAACTATATGTCTGTGTTTTCGTTCAGCTGTTCTATTTTGTTCAGAGGTTCCAGGACATGAAATTCGATGTTGAATACCATTTGTGATTAACCAATTTGCAAGAGACTGATACTCACCACCTCCATCAGTCTGAAAAGCCTTAATTTTGGACCCACACTGAACTTCAATCATTTTGGAAAAATTCAGAAAACATTGCATAACATCAGATTTCTTTTTAAGCAAGTATATCCAAGTATGTCGAGTAAAAACATCAACAAAAGAGACATAATAAGCATGGCCATCAGAAAGAACAGAAGCTGGGCCCCACACATCAGACACAACAAGTTTAAAAGGAGCTTTATATTGAGTTAAAAACCTTTGAAAAGGTAGCTTATGAGCTTTCCCTTGTTGACAAACAACACAAATACTTGTCAATTTATTATCACCAATACTAACATGAAAAGCAGAAAGAACATGCTTAAGAACATTATGTGAAGGGTGCCCTAAACGTCTATGCCACAAACTCAAAACAGAATCAGTAGTGGAAGAAGACACTAAACCAGAAACATTGTTCACAACAACATTTGCTGCAGCTTGAAACCCAACTTGAGCTTTCTGACCAGGCAAACCAAGCTTGTACAGGCCCTCATGAGTGAGCTCCCCCTCCAGAAGAACAGCCTGAGTCTGAGCATCCTTCACAACACATCCATTAGCATGAAACTCAAAAAATATATCATTATCTCTAGCCAATTGAGACACAGAAAGTAAATTTTTTGTAACAGCAGAAGCATGTAACATATTCTGTAACACTAATGGTTTAGAACAAGTAGACAAAAAACCTGACCCAACCTTGGTAATCTGAACACCAGCACCATTACCCATTAAAAGAGAACTGTTACCTTTGTAGACTTCAGAAGAATGAAGATTGTTACTATCATTTGTAACATGATGACTCGCTCCTGAATCAGGATACCAAGATGTATCTCCTGAAGCGCTAGCTGATGGAGCAGCAAAAAAGGAAACAAGAGCTGATGGCATAGTTGGAGAAGCTGAAGGTAACACATGATAGACCAGATTACCATATGTAGAATTTACAGCACCATGAAATACATGTGCAGGGGAAGGAGTAACACCAGAACCACCAGAAGATGGCACAGTAAAAGGCCTTCCTGAAGCAGCAGAATAGCACTGAACACCAGCTGAAGGTGGAAGCAACTGAACTGGAGAAGATGTTCCTCCATAGGAAGACTGAGAAGGGAAAGCTTGAGAAGAAAAGGTGGGAGATGAAGCCCCAGCACCTACACCACCAAGTGTGTGAGAGTATACTTGAGGGAGAGAACTGACAGAAGCAGTCCCTGTTGTCTGCACACCAAGTGTATGACCCAAAAATTGTGAGGAACTGTTGGAGTTGAACCTTTGATTCCCTGAGTTTTGATTCACCTCTGCATCCTCATGTTGACCTTGATAATCATGATCAAACTGATACCAGCACTTCTGAACCACATGGCCTACACGACCACAAAGCTGACATTGTGGTCTGTTGTTAAAATTTGATCTTCCACGACCTCGACCACGATTGAAGTTACCACCATGATTAAAATTTCCACCACGACCTGATCTGTTATAACCTTGAGCTTGAAAATGTTTCTCCTGACCATCTCCTTCACTAGATACTACATTGTCAGCTCTGGTCATCCCTTGTTGTGTCACCACATTAGCAACCATAGGAAGACTATCAACTAGAAACATCTTTTGTCGAGCTTCACAATTCAGGAGCATATCAGTAAGAACTTCAAGTGACAAAGATTCTTTGGAAGCTATAGCTAGAACATATTCAAATTCTGCTGTGAGACCAGCAATAATAATGCTGACCTGTTCTGCCTCTGTAACAACACTTCCTGAAAGATTTAAAGTATCACATAGAAGCTTTATTTTTGCTAAGTACTCATTTATAGTCAAACCTCCTTTCTTTTGAGAATGAAGGCTATGTCTTAAGGCTGAAACCTTAGCACTAGACCTAGCACCATACATACGAGCTACTGCACTCCATATAGCTTTTGTAGTGGTCAACCCAATCAAATGTGGAAGAACACCAGTAGTTACTGTAGACAGTAACCAAGAGGCTAACAATTTGTCTTGTTGACGATAACCTAAATATCGTGGATTTTCAAACACTTGACCTGACTCATTTTGAACAAACTGAGGAGGAACAGTTGCATCATTATCAATGTACTTCATGAGACCATATCCATCTATAATGAGAGAAACTTGATGTTTCCAAAGAATATAAGTACTCTTACACAATTTTACTGTGTCATGCTTAGGAAACTGCTGAACAGGTGACATGACGGACTGACCAAACAAAGAATCTTGACTAGCTGTATTTGTAGGTAAAGTGGCACCATTCTAACTAGCAGTGGAATTAGCATTTGTGTTTCCATTTGTAGTATTGTTAACAACACTTTCAGTAGCACCTTGAGCCATAACTATTGACTTAAAACAATCAGGATAGATAACCAAAAAACCAGATTGGCCAAAACAAAACACCTTCTCTCAGACAATATCACAAACAGATAGCAGCCTAGAGATGAAACACAAACAGAAACTACACATCATCCTCTCTCAGACATTTCATCAAGCACATAGTAGATCACAAACACAGCAACTATTGCAGGCAGATAACAAGATAACCAGAACACAACAGCGTTGACAAAGAACACAAAGATTCAATGAACAACTCAACTACAGATCTGAAGATATCAAAACGACTACTGATTCACTTCTCATTAATTCATTGTGAAGTAAATTTGCTGATAGCCTAAACCGATAATCTTCACTGATTTAGATCCGTAAATTGACGCAAACATCAGAAGTAATTTTAAGAGAACTCACCATATCTGATCGCACAAAAATTCAAATTACCTTCCTGACTCCTGAATTTGAAGAAATTCGAAAGCTATTGCAGATCATAGAATTATGACTTGATCTTCGAATGTATCTGAGTTTGCAACTGCTGCGTTCTGATGTCTTGTGAAATCTGACACATCGAAACTGAAGATTCAATCGCGGAAAAAACACGACTCCAACCTCAGAGAAGCTAGTTCTGATACCATGTCAAGAAAGGCATAAAGCTCGAAAAGAACAGCAAAGAGTAACAATGGCGAAAGAATTGAGGAAGAAGAAAGGGAAAAATCAATAAGAAATCAGAGAGTGTTTGGATGAAAGAGATACGATACTCTCTGGAATTTTATTGATTAAAACCGTAATACTTTCAATTGAAAGTCGGTTGATTTATACAAATGAAAAACGACTGTTTGGAGAGTTGGTTGAGAGAAACAGAATCTAACAAATCCCTAACTGAACATCAACCGACTTTCTCAGTCTAAAGAACAGGGACAAAGAACAAAACGTAGACTATCCTATACAAAACGCAAATATACAAAACGCAGACTAACCTATACAAAACGCAAATATACAAAACGCAACCTATTCTATACAAAACGCATACTATCATTAACAACGTGTATTGTATTAACCAAAATAATTAATGAAACAAAACTATAATTTGAAATTCGTGAGCTTATCTTAAGATTAATCCTACTATTCATGTTATATGATCTACAATCTCAATTCGAAGATATATAAATTGTTACAATATGATAACTTATTATCTCAATTTGAATTCTGACGTTGTGAATAACACACATTATGTTGAGACAGTAGTTTGTATAATGAGTTTCTATAATACTTTGTTAGAAGTAGTCAAATATTATTTATTTTGTACAACTATAAAATAAATAAATAAATAAATAAAAAGACATATCTCTTAGTAAAAGACTAATTTTATTCAGTAAAACCTGACATACAGAAAACGAGTAGTACATAGTCTCCCATACTCATTGAGATGTATAAAAAAACCTCAGTCCCAACAGTCATAAATTAAAACCATATGCAGATGACATAGCTAACATGTTACACACTTGTATAAGCTTAATTAAGCGCTTAAATCTCGGACAGAGCTTCCTCCACCGGCAGCTCTTCCACCACAGACACCAAATCCGACATGCTGCGGGGGTTCCTCGCCGAGCAATTCGCACGAATTTCCCCGTTGTTGTCGGTCAACACGCTCAACTGTCCCATCTTTATCATCGCCTCCGCAAATTTTTCGAAGAATAGACTCTGATTGACGGCAAAGCTAGTAACGATTCCCCTCGTCCTACTATCTGTGTACAAGTCTTGGTCCGAAGTGAACAATCCTTCTCGGTTCAGAAGATCGACGTAATATTTATTATCGAATACGTTAGGGGACCTTATGTCCATCACCGTGGTGTTAGTGGAATTCGCAGTCGGACAAACTACCTTGAGGTTCTTGGCAAATGTTTGGGCCATGGTGGGGTCTTGGGTAGGGTAGAGTCGGCTGGTAAAAGAGGTGCAATGGCTCAGGCCAATAGTGTGGCCGCCCGAGAGAGCCACGACATCGGTCGGGTTGAAGTTTTTGGTCGCGAGCATGGAGAGGATGGTGCTGGTGTTGGCAAAGGGTGGCGGTAAATTCTGTAATGTCGCATTTATCGTGGCGAAAGTCAGCCCGTCTCTTCTTCCCAACGGTACACCATAATACGGACCTCCTGACTACAAGGAAGAAATCATAAATTTTAAATCAAGAAATTAAGATAAAATAAATTCAAACCATAAATTTCAAACTTTGATTTGTAATGACATAATGTTTTTAACTTTTACAAATAAATTGATATCTAAATCACGGAGGAGTTGGTAAGCTTCCTCGTGGAACTTTCACATGTCTTAAGTTGACGAAGAAATGTTCTAAGATATATGTTATAAAACTCAAGTTGGTCACATCAATTATTCTAATAATTAGAGGCGTAAACTAGCCGAGTCGAGTTTGAGTAGTATTAAGCTTGACTCGGCTCGTTAAGAACTCGAGTCTAGTTCGAGCTCAAGTTGAGTTTAGTGGTATTGAGCTCAACTCGGCTTGTTAGAAACTCGAATCGAGCCCAATCGAATAGAGTATTGACCGAGCTTTGATCTAGTCGGACTCAAATAGCTCGCGATCTGTCTTGTCTCATTTACATAATAATAATAATAATAATAATAATAATAATCAACAACATACATTTTAGTTCACTTTATTATTATTATTTAACAACATACATTTTAGTTCCCTTTAATCTAAAAAATAAAAAAATAATATATTATATTTTTCGAGTCGGGTACCGAGTAGCTCAGCTCGGCTTGAGTTCTTAACGAACCGAGTTGAACTACTTGGTATTCAGCTCGAAAAACTCGCAAACTACTCGAAAAAATATAATAAATTGATAATTAGATAAAAACCTGATTATACACTAAAAATACTATATAAAAAATCATTTAAGATATCTATATTAAATTTTCTATAAATATATAGATCTTAAATACAATAATAATATCCGAAAGCAATTCATTTATCTATGCTTAAAAGAAATTAATAAAAGGTGGTCCATGTACAACTACTTCTACCTAAGCTTTAATAATTTTAGACTTTATGACACCAATAAATTGACACTTGTACCATTAATTAATATTTGGTACAAATTCAGACCCCATTCTGAGAAAAATGTTAGCAAGCCTTACGCCACACTCCCCTTTTTTTAAATCTTCAATTACCCCTTTAACAGGTAGAACCCATTTGTCAATTTTGTCTGAAAATTTATTTTTTTAGCTTATTAAATCATATTTTATATCTATTTTATGATTTATGTTCGAAATTTATGGACATATTTTTAAACTTAGTTTTAAAGGTTGAAATTGAAATTCTTTCTTAAAAAAAATGTCATGTCTTATCTCTATACCTAATACCGGTGAATTATTAAACCATAATTATTTATTCTTTTGGATGTGTCATAGAAATGAAATAATGCAACGGTATTTGTTGTGAAAATGACAATCATAAATTACATGGCAAAAATCTAAAAGAGCTCTAGAAAATATAGCAACGTTTACCAAGACTTGTATTACTCTTTTAATTCGATTCGAATGTGAAATATAAATATGTATTAATTTAACAAGATTGGTCTTATATGTGTGTTTGTTGCGTAAGTATTAACGATTATACTAAAAAAATAAAAATCGAAACAATAAGAATGAGTATTAGTGATTGATCATACCAAGAAAACGGAGTCACGAGCAGCAAGAGCAACGATATCAGCACAAGAGACGATTCTTCCGCAGGCTTTTTCGATACGGTTGCGTATTTCGTTTATGATATGAAATGCCCTAGCCCGCAAGCTCAGGTTCGGCGGAGCTTGCTGCTCGCTCGGCCCACTCGCTGATCCGTCCAACAATACTGATGCATCACATCCCTAATAAAAACATTAAACGCCAAAATGAATCAAAACCATAAAATAACGACTATACCACACATGGTATCACAACCGGTGTTTGGACATCACACGGTTCGATAACATACCTGGACAAAGCAATCGTGGAAATGAAGACGGAGCAAGCCGGCAGCTTGGCCAATGTCGTTAACGAACACCGACATCAAGTAGTTTCGGATAATGAATTCGAGGCTGGGACATGTGTTCTGGTAGAACGTCCATGAGAGACCACTCGCGATTGGAACATTGTGGCCGACAGTGGCCTCCGAGGTAGATAGGGAAGGAGCAAGCAAAAGAGAAGAGATCAGAAGGAAAGAAAGGGAGGATTTAGTAGCTCCAGCCATGGCTAGCTTCTTGTTGTTTCTTATGGGTACTGGTCTTATTTATAACCTTTTTCAAGTCATTTATTAAGATTTAATTCTTATTAGTCATTGATTAAGATAATGTGGATTATTATAATCACACATTAATTAATAAACTATAGTTTTCTTGATTCCAAGTTAAAGGTTACTAATATTATAATTATATCGATGGTCATAGTAAAATCAAGAGAAAATATTTAAAGTATTGTCAGTGTAAAAATATTTTTATTTAAATCCCACAATATAAGATCTAATTCCCTACTCCAAACCCTAAACTTTAGTTTAAACTCTAAATTCAAAACCCTAAAACTTAAATTTTAAACTGAGCCTTTAAACTTAGAATTAAACTCGTTTGTAGAAATTAAATTTTTCACTGCCAATGCATTGAATATTTTTTAAAATTAATTGTTATTAAATTAAACTTAAAATAATTGGTTAAAATAAATCTCGATTAAACCGACGCATAATTAGACCTCAATGTTTATGAAATTTCTTTGTCGGTAAAGTTATGTCTCAGTCTGATAGTTTTTATTTTCCACGTCCGGTAGGTAAAACCTAAATCTTATAATGTTTTTATAGTTGTAGTTGTTTAAATAATTTATGCATATATGTGTGGTGGAAAGATTTACAGCATAAATGATTTAAAAAGAAACAAATTATTAAAATGATTATGTAAATCGTTTAGACTTTTGAATAAGTAATTAATGAAAATGAAATTTAAAACGGTAATATTGTCAGAATAATATGTTCACTTTTTCAACAAAAAAAAAAAACTTTTCAAAAGAATAATATGTTCGCATCTCATTAAACTAAAATTTGTAATTGTGATGTAAACGGTATCGTGAAGGGGAACCACCATGAATTCTAACAGATTAGTATTTATAGACACTAAAATAAGTATTAGATATAATCATATGTATTCAATTCACTGTTTGTATAGTTTGAATTATATACGGTAAAGATTCATTATGGAGAGATTTTTTTAATCCAATTATTTCATCTATAATGGCATAATTCAAACCTTTAACTTTACTTAAAAAATATAATATCTCATCTCTCTAAACCAAACGATTGTTATATATTAACCATATCTAAATATTATGATACTATTACTTAATCTCTTTGTTACATTAAAATATGTAATAAAATTATTAAAAATTACTACTAAAATTAAATATATATTAATAGAAGAATCAAAATAGAATAATACCTTATTTTTTTTCCACATCTGGTGGTGGTAGGTAGAAGTTGTACTTTATGGTGTTTTATAGTAATAGTTATTCAATTAGCGCAAATTGTAGCAATATTGCTGGCAATTTTGGGTGAAAAACCCCTTTTTAATTATTATCTGTAAAAATGGCTCCCAAAAACTTTTATTTGGCAAAATGACCCCCTTTCTTGCTAGGTCGACCGACCTCGCGTTTTGTAGGACGCGAGGTACGCCCTCGCGTTCTGCAGAACGCGATTTTAGTCGACGTGGCGTTGCAGTCCGTGTTAACGGTTTCACAGTACCTCGCGTTCTGCAGAACGCGAGGTCCCCGAGAAATTGAAAAGGCGGCTGGAATATATCGCACGGACCTCGCGTTCTGTAGGACGCGAGGTCTGTGCATTTCCAGCCTGAACCACAAGCAAAAACATGCGTAAGTAGGCCTGTTCGAACTCAATTTCGAGCGTGTAAATGGTATATTTTTAGCGATCATCGAGTTTGGGGTCGTAGTACTGAAAATTGTCTATCGTATGATACCAACATGGTTAATTTTCGTCCATTCTACAATGGTTTAAAATGGCTTCGAAAACCCTATGCTAGCATACTTTTTTTGATTGAAGTTGTATTTCAACTAATGTCGATTTTCGGTTTTTTAATCCTATTAAATTTATTAAAAACAAAAATAAAATAAACATTATAAAGTTTAATTATAATATGCAAACAAAATTATAATTCATAAACAAAATTAGAATACGACATTATAAAATTTAAAAGTGTTTTACATAAATATTAAAAACATAAGTAGAAAACAACAAAAAAAACTAAAAATGCCTATGTCCACCGGTTCCGCAGTCGGGTGGATGACGCTGGCGATCCGGATTCCTCCTCGGTCTATCGTGTGGTGGTCCCTGGTCCCTATCATCCTGACCATCGTGCGCGATCTGCGGATCTGTGCTGGGCCTAGGCGGGGGAGTAAAACAAACTACCTATCGGCGTATTCTCCACCATCGGAAACTCATACTGAGGTGGATAATCGATAAGTAGAAGGTCAGTCGTGGGCGTATGGGGGCGATAGGCATCAGTGGAGCCGAACTGGGGTGGAGGCATCGTCTGCTCGAAAGTCGATGGACCGCTATGCAATGGTGGGGCAGAAGATGATGCCCATGGAGTGTCATATCGTGGTCTCGGACCGCGCTGCGTCGACTGCCTCTGGGTCTGCCTCTGGGTCTGGGACTGGCTCTGGGTCTGGCTCGCTCGCCCGCTCCCGCGTGGGCGGTTTTGGGGTTGCTGGGGAAGCCCTGCTTGGAGCTCGGCCGGAGTAAGGAAATGTGGCATCCCATTGTCCCTATACCACTGGTCATAATTAAAAGTGACCAAAGGACCCCCCTACCATAATTGGTTGGAGAAACTCTAGGCGTCTGAGAAATCGTTGAGCCCAAAGCGCTATCCAGCTAGCGTGGTGCTCGGCCCAGTCAATCTCCGTCTTCCCCTGACGCATAAGATTGTGGAACTCGTCCATATTTTGCAAAGGGCGTGGAACATTTTGGACGTACCCGAACTGTCGGAGTACCCTATCCGCAGAATGCCACACGCAAATTTCGTAATTCAGCAGCGGCACGACGGAAATCCAGAGGTCTCGCTCTTGCACAATATCTGCTGGAGTAATGATGCGAATCTCCTCTGAATTGTAGGGCCTCCACACGAACTAAAAAGAATGAAAAAGTTAGTAAAATTTCTATATGAAATATTATTGGAAAAAATAGTATGGAAAAAACCAAAATAATTGTTGAATTACCTTGTCCTCCGTCAAGGCATCAAATGTATGTATGTATGCTTTCTGGGAGTCCGGCAGGCCGACGTGGGTTACTGCGGTGCTCCACCTTTAAATAATGAAAAAGATCGTTAAATAAAATAATTTAATAAAAAAATATAGTAGATTATGTAGTACCTCCGTAGAAGCGGAAATGACAGAGGACTGGCAATCCTAAGCTGTGGTGCCAAAGTAGGGATCCGAAGCCAAACCCAAGCCTGCAGGAATAAACAGCATCCTCCCATCGATGCTTTGGAGGCGTCAACGTTTCTGCAGAGGTCTCTGATAAGAAACGCCAAGACAGCTGACCCCCAAGATTTTCGTCCAGACTCGTCTAAATTTGTCAGATGACGAAGCCACATAACGTGCACTTTGTTGCGAATTTTGTCGGGCATTAATATCCCGCCAATAATGCGCAAGATGTGGGCTCGCGCACACCGCTGTGAAAATATAAATTAATAAAGGCATCCTAATTAAAAAAATTGTAAGTTCATCCTAAATAAAAAAATTGTAAGTTCATCCTACATATTTATAATTCATCCGAAATATTTATTAAAAAGATCCTAAATATTGTCTGAATTCATCATAAAAAATTCATAAAGCAGCCTAATGTGCAAATAAATAATTTAATGTAGGCAACCTAAATATTTAATAAAGTATCCTAAATAGTTACTGAATTCATCCTAAAAATTTATCCTACATATTTATAATTCATCCGAAATATTTATTAAAAAGATCCTAAATATTGTCTGAATTCATCATAAAAAATTCATAAAGCAGCCTAATGTGCAAATAAATAATTTTAATTTAATAATAAATGTAATAATAGCATACTAAATATAATAAAAAAATACCTGAAGTGCAACTTCATCCGCATCGGGGGGAGGGTTTCCAAACTCGTCCTCCAAGTACGGTAGAGAAATTTTCCCTCCGTCCCACGCTCTATCAGGGGGCATCACGCCCAATTGTTCAGCAAATAGGATTCGCCAATCCGCCAGCGCTATACCAGTAATAACGATGCCATTTATAGGCAACCCGAGAATGTAGGCAACATCCTCCAACGTAATTGTTGCCTCGCCAAATGGAAGATGAAACGTGTGCGTCTCGGGTCTCCACTGTTCTATCAGCGCGCTGATCAACGACGGTCTAACCTTCACCCCCCTATATAGCGAGCTATGTGCCCAAAACCAGCCCGCTCAATCAAACGCATAACAGCAGGAACAGGTGCGACGGTGATACGATTAAGGTAACATTGTAAGTTACGTTCGTATCCCTGAAAAAAATAAAATAAAATAGTTAGTCAAATAAAAAAATTTAATTAAATATTTTTTTTTAGAAATTAATAGGGAAAAAAATAATACCTCTGGACTGTTTCGCCAATATTCACTGCAGTGACTCGCTTGGTTGCGTAGCAAGGGCTCCATGTGATCGAACGATATATAAAAGTTGCTGACAAATTTTTGTAAAATTTCTATAGAAATCGCGTTCTGTGGAGGTTTTTAGAAGAAAAAAAACCTCCAATTTATAGAGGACCTCGCGTCGTTTGGGATGCGAGGTTAATGAACCTCGCGTTCTGTAGAACGCGATATTCATGTACCTCGCGTCCTATAGAACGCGAGGTTCACTGAAAAGGCGCGTCAGTGATCAGACGCGTGAACTGAACGGTCAGAAGGGACCTCGCGTTCTATAGAACGCGAGGTTCTAAAGAAATCGCGTTCTACAGGACGCGAGGTCGTGGGGTTTTTTAAATTAGGGTTTTTAAAGCGGGAAACTCATTTTATATACAATCCATACAATTTTGATTTATAATAATAACAATAAAAATAAAAATAATAATTATAATTAAAATAATAATAATATTAATAATAATAACAACAATAATAATAAATGATACTAACAATAAAAATTATTAGTATGATAGTAATAATAATAACAATAACAATAAGAACAATAATAATAATAACAACAATGAATCATACTAAATACGCGTTATATTTTCAGTAGTAACTAAAAATAACGACATAGTGCAATATTTTGGAAGTTAAATTAAAACAAAACTTCCAAAATATGCGCTATGTTGCCATTAGTAGCTGCAAGCGAAAACTGCGTACGTGAATACAGAAAAAAATCTATGTCGGTGCTCATTGCCTCTCCAAGAGTTTGCTATTTATAGAGGTGAATATGATGATGTGGCAACCTCGCATTCTGTAGGACGCGAGGTCACTCTTACATCGCGTTGTACAGAACGCGAGGTCTATGAGATGTTTGTATATATATATATATATGCAGGGAGATGAATTTTTGTAAGCAGTTAAGTTTAGTTTAGGTCAGTTGAATATGAGTTCGTGTAATGCTGAGTTTTTTTCCGTTACAATTTTTATGTCCGAAATATTGTTCCTTTATGATAGTTGGAGTTCACTTAAAGATTTGTGTTCATCGGGGGTACATACCTTTATATTTACCGAAATATCGCAATATTTTGGAGGTTGTATGTTGCAGTAGTGGCTTCAATGGCAGCTTCTGTAGCCGCCGTCGAGAGGATCCCCGGCTACAGTTTTGAAAAGAAAGGACTTTTAGGAAGCGAGGGCGGATTCAGATCGACATTTTCAGATGCGGCGGGTGCCGATTACATTTGTTAATGTGGATCAAAGCTGCTACCATTTACTCATTTCAGATGCGGCGTGGCAACCAACATTTACATCTGGATTTCGCTCTCTGCTTCTTTCAGTCGGGACCTCCGATCAAATTTGCCCGCCGGAGCTGCTGAATATATTGTTTCGAATTTTATAGATAATTTATGTAGTTGTCTCAATTTACTTATTAAAGAATACATGTTGAAAGTTTTGTTAAATGAAATTCGACTTAAATTTACTTATGTGGTGTTTTTCATTTCCTTTAAATACCCACGAATTCCACCATCATTTACTCATTCCAAATTCTCTCTAAACACCCAATCCTTGCTCACCTTATGGCAAAATTTAAGGCAACATTTTATTTTCTCGATACTTATTTTGAGTCAACAATCACCGGCAAAATGTCACTAAAAGATTTAATACAGTTGACAACAATCGAGGTTAGTAAACACACCGACAAACAAATTGCGGCCATGGAATGTCGAATCCCAACACCGTCAGCTAATGAAACGCACTACGTTATGAAGCTTACGAACGAAACAGACGTTCATAACATGTATGACCGGCTCAATTCCTTCGGAGCTAGAGACGTCGATTTCAATGTTAAGTTTGTCAACGCCGGCGAAGGTAGTACGTCTGCACCCGTAGAACCTGCTCCGAACACTGAACACGCACCGTCTTCACCGGATGTTGATGCGGCTGTGGAAGAGCTGCAACTTTTTATGTACAGGCGTAGACAAAGAAAACAACAGATGATCGAAGAACTAAACCTAAGTTCAGACGTGTCCACTGACTACGATGATTCAGATTAACCATTAACTTATGAAATGATCTTCCAATTATGTTATATGACGTCTTATTTCATCCTTTATTAATGTTAAACGGACTTCAAGTTATGTAAAACTACTAGTACTCAATTACATTATAGGCACCAGTAGTAGTATTCAATTACAAGACTACAATTGTCTCAAATTCTCGAACATGTTCTCAATTACACAAACAAACAAATAGTAAATAGTACGGTTATTATAACTTCTGACGGAATATCTGAAACAAAGCATTTAAAGTGACATCGCGTTCTATAGAACGCGATATCGTTAGAACATCGCGTTCTATAGAACGCGAGGTGCGAATATCGCGTTCTATAGAACGCGAGGTACTAGTTTACCCTGCCTCCCATCAAATCTATCCCTTACTTGTCGAAAGTTAGGGGACTGCCTCCCAGGCACACACACGCCATTCCTGCCTCCCATCAAATTTATCCCTTACCTGCTTATCGGTTTTAGGTAATGGACAAGCAAAGTTACCTCTCTGAACCATTATTTGCCTTACACAACCAGATTATCGAAAATAATTTTACCTTACACACGCCATTCATGTTCTCCTGGATTGCAAGGGCCAATAATTTTGCCTATATATGAAGAAGAACCATAAAACGAAAATATAAGTTTCAATTGGCAATCAATTCCTAGAATTTTCTAAGTATCAAATTTTCAAAAGTCTTTCATAAAATATTCAAATGGTCGGACGAGGCGTTACTACGCAAGTTTACTACGATGGGCAGATATTCAAGGGTACCGAACTCGGCATCCTTTTTCACTGCGAAGATCCGGTAACGATAAAGCTTCCGAGGAGATTATCGTTCAAGAAGTTGGTCAAGGAACTGGAGGCAAAAGTTTCTCATTTCGATAATCATCGTTTGTCCGACGTGAAGTATCGGGTGCCAATATCTATAGACCCTTTAGAGTACTCTGTATGCCAAATTGCGGAAAATGCTGATGTGCAAATGATGATGGAAGCCCACTTCGAGTATTCAATTGGGGGGCCCCTCGAGCTGTATGTATCGTTCTCTGAGTCTAATCCAGTTGTCGAAATACCAAGCTGGGGCCGGGCGAATTTCGACTTCGATCCGAATGCCAACGTTGATAGCCCGACCGCAGGTCTACGACGTGATTTTGGCCTACTCTATCGAGACAACGAAGTTGGTGCATCGTCATCTGCTCCTCCAAGGCAGTCCTGCGTAGCTAGTATCGGGTTCGACCTGAACCAACCCCCAAACGATGAATTCGATGCACCAACAAATGCATCGTACAGTCCATACAATCCATACAATCCTTATAGTTTTGGGGGGGAGGGAACGTCGGCTCCTTACGTTACGCACAACCATGAAGCATCATATGGCCGGCACTCAATGTATGTCTCTGGCACCGACTACGGCCAACCATCTATGGGGAGACATTCTTCTTTTGGGGGTGAGGGAGCGTCGTCTTCTTACGCTATGCACGACCATGATTCATCATATGGACGACACTCAACGTATGTCCCTAGCACGGAGTACGTTCAACCATCAATGGGAATACATTCTTCTTATGGTGATCTTGATTTTGGTCTTGGAAATGAGGTTCCTGAGCGATCTCGTGAGAGGTCTCCCGCTCATCGACCCCAATCCTCGCCTCAAAGGGTAGTGATTCCAGAAGCTCTACTATTCCATCTCCCGGAGGATGCTTCTGACGAAGAACCGATTAGAGAACCCGGGCCAGACGGAGACGAGCTGGGGCCATTCTATCCCGAACCAGAAGACTTGACAGAGTTACCAGAAGACCCAGAAGACACTGTCGTTCCACCACCAGATTTGGACGAAGAACCGATTGCGACCAACTTTCCTGTAGACGCAAGACCAATTTCTATGTTCCAGCCACCATCCCACTTCACAACGGTTGATATGGATGCAATGGACGTCCCTGATTTTCTCCATGACGACACAATAGATGGCCGAGTCCACCGTTCTGATGGTGAACTAAGAATTGGTATGGCGTTCGCGAAGAAGGAAATTGCGGTGGCGGCAGTTAAGCAGTACAACCTTCGTCATAATGTTGAGACGACGGTTAAGAAAACCCAAGCCAAATACTACAAGGCTCACTGCGTCCAAAAGGATCAAGGCTGTAAATGGAAAATCCGTATATCAGAGTTGAAGAGGGCAGACAACCGTTGGAAAATAACAAAACTTGAGGGGCCCCATACATGCACCGTTTCTAGCCTCAACCAGGATCACAAGAACCTGGATGCAAAGTACCTCGCGGACATCTTTTCCACACTAGTGAAAACAAATCCCACTGTGTCGGTCCCCACATGTCAGGCTGCAGCTCAAGCTGTCACCGGCTTCCGTCCAGGTTATCCGAAAGCATGGTATGCAAGGAAAAAGGCCAAAGAGGAATTGTATGGCCGATGGGAGGAATCTTACATAGAGTTGCGCTCGTGGCTTAATCTCCTGCAGAAACACATCCCCAGAATGGTTGTCAAACTTGATACGGTTCTGGCATACGAAATTGATCGTGTCGTCCGAGGTGTTTGTCAATTCCACCGGTTATTTTGGACTTTCCCCCAGTGCATCAATGCATTCAAGCACTGCAAACCGATGGTCCAAATCGACGGCACATGGTTGTACGGAAAATATACACAGATCCTACTTCTAGCTATAGCACAGGACGGTAATCGCAAATGCGTTCCTGTTGCATTCGCAATCGTCCCGAAGGAGGATATGGAGTCTTGGACGTTCTTTCTTACGAACCTACGAAAATATGTCCTTGATCATGTAATACGAAGAAGAAGGGATGAAGGGGTGTGTGTTATTTCTGACAGAGGCACAGCGCTGCTGTGGCGGATACAAAATTTGGGTGACTATTGGAAGCCTCCATACATTCACCACCGTTTCTGCTTGCGGCACATAGCCGCAAACTACCTGCTGCAATACAAGAACCGTGATGAACATCAAATGGTGCTCGATATGGGTACGTCCTTATGGCATTTTCATTTACTATATTATTTCTTACTCTCTTTTTATTATTTCTTACTCCCATAACTATTCAACTGTCATTCCGTAGGCAACTCGCACTGCAAACAAGAGGTGGCTGACCTGCTCGAGGAATTGAGAGCGAGAAACAAAAAAGGCGCAGAATACCTTGAAAAATCCCAAAGGAAAAATGGCTTCGATCGTATGACGAGGGTAAACGTTATGGTCACATGACAACAAACTTGGCTGAGGCAGTGAACTCATCACTGAAGGGAGTTCGGCAGTTGCCTATCACTTCCATTGTCAAAGCCACCTATTATCGTTTAGCTACCCTTTTTGCAACCTTGGGCAGGCAAGCAGCTGAGTACATGGCAGGTG
This sequence comes from Hibiscus trionum, assembly GCA_030270665.1. Taxonomy (NCBI): domain Eukaryota; kingdom Viridiplantae; phylum Streptophyta; class Magnoliopsida; order Malvales; family Malvaceae; genus Hibiscus; species Hibiscus trionum. The sequence goes on along the minus strand of BSYR01000035.1, from coordinate 41,595,355 downwards.
GACACAAAGTCCATCCAGATTTCCGCTCAAGACTGCATATTCAATTGGCCCAATCAAGACAGGTGCAAGCAACTCTCTTCTCGCGAGAAGGACACTTGTTTCGTGTTACGGAATTTTCCAGGCGGATAGAAGGCATTCAGGACAACGCTTACGTTGTAGATCTGAGGGGGAAAACCTGCGAGTGCAGAATATTCCAAACTTTCAAATACCCGTGCGCACACGCCATTGCTGCTTGCACTAACCAACGAATATAATACATGCATATGGTTGATCCGGTATACTTACTCAAAACGGTGCTTAAAGTTTACGAAAAAGATTTTCCTCCAATCGGAAATGAGGTTGATCCAAATGCTGTGGACACTGAACCGATCATACGCCCAGATCCAGCACTACTACGAGCCAAAGGACGTCCACCTTCTACAAGAATATATTGTGCCGAGGATTTGGTCGAACATCGAGAGAAAACCGGACAAAAGAAGCATTGTTCTATATGTCGAAATCTTGGGCACACAGCTCCTAAGTGTCCTAATCGCTCAGCCCCTCGTATTAATTAATTATTTTTCATTTGTATATGTGAGTTCGCACATGACAATCTAATCAATAAAGTCAGTCCACTTCGATTTATACAATCCGTCATCTTATATTTTCAATCATTCAAACAAATATGTTCTGATAGTGTTTTTGAACAACTTTAAATCAGCGTACAATGGACGAAAATTGACCGTGTCAGTGTCATACGATAGAGAATTTCCAGTACTACAACCCCAAACTCGATGTTACCTAAAAATTTAAAATTTATACGTATGAAATTCTGCTCGAACATGCCTATCGACATTAGTTGAAATACAACTTCAATCAAAAAAAAGTATGCTAGCATAGGGTTTTCGAAGCCATTTTAAACCATTGTAGAATGGACGAAAATTAACCATGTTGGTATCATACGATAGACAATTTTCAGTACTACGACCCCAAACTCGATGATCGCTAAAAATATACCATTTACACGCTCGAAATTGAGTTCGAACAGGCCTACTTACGCATGTTTTTGCTTGTGGTTCAGGCTGGAAATGCACAGACCTCGCGTCCTACAGAACGCGAGGTCCGTGCGATATATTCCAGCCGCCTTTTCAATTTCTCGGGGACCTCGCGTTCTGCAGAACGCGAGGTACTGTGAAACCGTTAACACGGACTGCAACGCCACGTCGACTAAAATCGCGTTCTGCAGAACGCGAGGGCGTACCTCGCGTCCTACAAAACGCGAAGTCGGTCGACCTGGCAAGAAAGGGGGTCATTTTGCCAAATAAAAGTTTTTGGGAGCCATTTTTGCAGTTAATAATTAAAAAGGGGGTTTTCACCCAAAATTGCCAATATTGCTGTTGAAAAAAATATATTTTATGAATTATTGTTTTTTATTTTTATTTTATGATTTTACATTTGTTACAGTAAAAATATAGATCACATGAAAGTAAGTTGATTTCACCTTTTCATATATGGAGTTAACGGGTGATAGACATAAAAAAAAATTAAAAAAAATTATCTCAAGTTGCCATGAAAACAAGCCGACTTCTACTTTTTATTATAGGAACAACCATAAATCGTGAAATAAAAAAAATATCCTACATTACAAAAAAAATATTTCATGATCTATTATTCTTTTAACTTTATTTCATAATTTATTGTATTTGTTATAGTAAAAGTAGAAGTCGCCATAAAAGCAAGTTCACTTCACCTTCTCATGCATGGAGTTGATTGGTGGCCGGCCTGATAATTAAAACAATGGCTTGAAGTCGCTATAAAAACAAACCGACTTTTAAAAATTAGCATAAAAACAAATCGACTTCTAATTTTATTGTAAAAAAATAATAGATAGTAAAATAAAAAACAAAATACCCCACTTCACAAAATAAAAAATGACAGTACAATATCGGAGCAATTTACCCACATATCCGGTGTAAAGATTTGAAGCAGAAATAATTAAAAAGAAACAAAAGGTAAAAAAATACTTTACAAGTCGTTTAGACTTTTGAATAAGTAATTAATGAATTTTATAACACAAATGGTAAGGTCAAAATAATATGTTCACATCTCACATCTCATTAAAGAGTTTCTGTTTATATATATGAGACAGGCCTTATCCGAATACTATGCTACTATTACACATTCTTTTTATTACTTCAATATATGTAACAAAAATATTTTAAAAAATTGCCAATAGAGTAAACATACACGTTTATAGGAGGATTAAAATAGAATAATACTCTATAGATTTTTTTGATGAAAGCTAAAGTGATTACAAGTAGTATCTGTTCTAAATATACTCTCAACAATTTGACAATGAACGCTCAAATCACCCTGCTGCAGCTGCTGATGCTCGAACCCGTGACCTCTAGGAACAACAACTGTTCCCTTAACCACTGAGGCAAGTTGGTTCGTGCCCTCTATAAAATTAAATGTTTTGATATAATAATTGAAAAATGTTTTGAATAAAATTGAAAAGAATTTAAAACATACTTTTAGTAAAAAACCAGTGGTTTTCAAGTAACCGTATCGATATGGTATGATACTGTATCGATACGCTTTAGGGTTTTAACTACAGTAAAATTCCAGTAACCAAAACTCATACCGATACGCTTTGTCAGCATTGATATGGTGTGTATTAAATACCCAACGGCTAGTTCGCGTACCGATACAGTTGTATTGCGTACCGATACGGTTGTATCGCGTACCGATACACCCAACTACCCCCAACTACCCCAACGGTCAATTTTCCAACGGTCTTTTAAATTGCAGGACCGTACCGATACGCTTGCCACGTGTATCGACGTTTTTCTGGAAAAAAAATTTAAATATCCCGATCTTTTGAAAAAGATTTGTTAAAAGGGGAATTTCTTTTTAAAATTCGAGTTTTGAAAAAATTTGGAGTCGCCACCGGCCACTTAGGTAGGCCGGACACCGTAAAAATCAAAGATTCGTTTTGAAAAGGTTTCGGGAGTTGGTTAAGCGTGGGGAAGGATTAGCACCCCATCACGCCTGAAAATAGGTACCAAAATTGATGGATTCAAATTAATTTGACATTTAATTAATAAGGATGATGATACATCAAACCATAGATTAAACCGACATCATATAAGTCGGGCTGCCGTGTTAATTTATGGTTCGACTTTCGTACGTCACCTTTACACATGATGTAAGCATTTAGGAATGATATCGTGATATTGTCCTTTTTTAACTGTCATTTACCTTGAGACGGTAAGGATTAACCCAAATAACCGGTCAACATCCATTGAGTTAGGATTGTTACGACACGAATATCGAGATTAACATGTACCTACCTTTTTTATGGTTTAAATCAATTAACATGTATTTAACATACCAATGGCCATATGAATGACAGTTAAAATGCATGTCACAAAAAGGCTTAAAAATAAACACACAAAAGCCCACCCAAGGTCCTATCATAAAAGACTCAAGTTATGAGAATCCAACTAGTGATCTAATTATTAACTAAGTGAACCTAATATTAATCCTAAATTAATCATGCCCTAAAAACTAGAAGACCCTAAAAACTAGTATACCAATGAGCTAGGTACACTGTTTAAAACGAATCAAAATTAATTAATCATGATTTTAATTTAAATTGTCCACCTAAGCCCAATTGCAATTTTATCCTAAAGGGTAATTAAGAGGTGATCAACTAACTTTAACGAATTTAATATTCATCCCAATGAGTCAAGGATAAATTTGAATTAATTAAGCTAGCTCGAACCTAAATTTAACTACAGCTCTAAAAAACTAGACCTAAGTTAATTTAATTAATTTAGTGATCGTGGCCTTATGAGACGAGCACACGACTTAAATTGATTAAATTAACCATGCCTAACCCTAATCTAAGATTAACCTAATAAACTCAAGGCCCACCCACACTAAGAAAAGCCCAAACCCAAAAACAAGGCGTACTAGGAAACACATTCTTACCAAAGAGTAGACCTGGCAAACTTGACCCGAGACCCGAAACCCGAACCGAATTACCCGAACCGAAACCCGATTTTGACCCGAACATGATGATTCGAAGTTGACCCGAAACCCGAACCGAACCGATCCGAACCGAAATTTTTTGTTGAACCGAAATGAACCCGAACCGAAATGGACCCGAACCGAATGGACCCGAACCGAATAGACCCGAACCGAATGCTACCCGAACCGAAAGCTGAACCAAAAGCTGAACCGAATATCGACCCGATTTTGACCCGATTTTAACCCGAATATCTATTTTTAATAATATAATAAATAATAAAATGAAGTATAGAAATTTGAGATCTTGGTGACCAATTTTATAATTTCATCATAAAATATAGCATAAAATTGAAATTGTAGACTAAATTGACAATTTGGAAGTGGAGAAATTTGAGAGTCCAATGACCAATTTTGTAATTATACCATATATTAAATTAATAGACTAAATTACAAAGATTAGTTAATTTCAACTAAAAGTAAATTTTTAGAGACTAAATATCACTACGGGGAGGGGATTTCTATATCCGAAGTCTAAACCGTGGGAATACTTGTGACTAAATTAAATTAAACTAAAACTTAAAGTTGACTAAAATGTAACATTTTAAATGCAACATGACCTAAAAAGTAATTAATCTCTAGCTTAAAAAATTGGTGGCTTATTTCCCTCCAAAATTTTGTATTTTCTCTCTCTATTTTTTCCAATTGTCTTTTTCTTTTTTTTCAATATAGCTTAAAAAATTGGTGGCTTATTTCCCTCCAAAATTTTGTTTTTTCCCTCTCTATTTTTATCAATTGTCTTTCTATTTTTCTTAATTTAATTGAGTTTCAATTTAGATTAATTTAATTGAAATTTCACATTTAGTTTTAAAATTATTTTAATTATGTCCGTGATTTATGCTTTTAGATTTTAGTTAGTTCAATTAGATCCTAAGTTTAATAAATTAATTCATTTCAGACATTATTATTATTATTATTATTATAAACTTTGATTTAATATAATTATACAAAAAAATTTATATGGATACATGAAGCTTTGATTTAAATATTTAATCAAATTCAAATGCATAGATTAACAAGTTGAATCAAAATTAATCTCATACACCAATAACTCTAAACTAAATCATAAATACTAAACCTCAAACCTTTAACCCAACTCAAATCGAATTGACCCGAAAATTTAAATGTTGACCCGACCCGAAATTGACTCGATTTTAACCCGAACCGAAAGCGACCCGAACGACCCGATTTTGACCCGAACCGAAAGCGACCGATCTGATATTGACCCGACCCGAAAACAACCGATCCGATTTTGACCCGATCCAATACCCGAACCGAATCTGACTCATCACAGACCCGAATTAGACCCGAACCCGAACCGAACCGACCCGAACCGAATCTAAACCGATTCTAAATAGACCCGAAATGACCCGAACCGAAACAACCCGAACCGAACCCGAACCGAATGACCCGATTGCCACCTCTACCAAAGAGTACAACTACACTTACAAAAACATAATACATACATTCAAAACTATATCGTATATACCATAAAAACCATGTGTCATGCCCATTAAATAGAACTATAGTATACGTAAAAAAAGGGGGGACCCATATTCATATTGAACTTTATAGTATATATGTTGCACATAAAAAGTATATGTTATATCATATTTATAAAAGAAGAAATGTTAAGTTATATACTCTACTAAAAAACTATATCGCATATACCATATATTATATTTATTAAAGCTATACATTATATGTGTTACTAAACTTTATATCTTACCCCATATCATATATTACGTAGGTATTATGCATTAGAAAAAATATATCATATAGTATATAAAATCTATGCATTATACAAAGAGTATATATATTACATAAAAACGATGTATCATAATAAGACCATATATATTGTAGGAGAAAACCTATTATATTACATAAAAACAATATGTTATATAAAATCACATATATTACCCAATATAGCAACACATGACATCCTCCTCTAACCACAAACTATCCCTAACAAGCCACATATCATATATATCATAAATCACAAATCTAACAAAATAAAACAAGAACAACAACAAGATATAGGCTGGAAAGAAATAAAATGCATGCAACGGGGGAAGAGGATACTAAAAAATGGACTAAAATGACAGAAACAAAACTAAAGGGGGCAGACTGGGGATTAGACCACTACGAGTCGACTCTAGGACGACATTGTAAAATATTTTAAAACTTCAAGGGCCAAAAATGTGATTTTAAGACGCAGAAACTTTGTGCGCGTAAATAGCGCGACGCGGAAGGGCTTATAAGGGGATTATGCCAATTTTAAATCGTTAAAGCAATATAAAAAGCGTGTTTAATCCATTTCAAACTCTTTTTGCTAATCATAAAAACTTCATACGCATCCCGTTCTCTCGACACTGGATTTCGTCGCGTCGACCGTATGTGGCGGACTCCCAAACACAAAAAAACCCTTTTCTACTTTTAAAACCAAACTAGCACTCAAATCTTTAAAAAACAACATCCTCTTTTATTTTGAAAGAAAACAGAAATCAAAACTCTTTTATTCAAGAATAAAAAAAATTTATTTTTTGATAATTTCCCTCAACAGTGAGGGAGAGCAATCAGACACTCGGGAGCCGAAACGGTGAAGATAAAACTAAACGCTAATAGAAACACGAACTACCACATTGCTTGGAATAAAAAATTTAAATCATGGACCTAATTAATTATTCCAAGCAATGTGATAGTTTTCATTCTAATATTTTTTAATTAATTATTAAATTTAAATGATATTAGAATAAAAATGTTAGATTTAGGTTATTTGGAGATTTTTGATAAATTTTAAGGGTAAAAGAGTCTTTACAACTCTTATGTCAAAACCTCTAATTCTAAAAAGCTCGTATTAGCCGTTTTTTCAAAATTAGAGATTTTATCCCAATCCGCTATTACAATCCTCTATTCATCAAACATCCAAATTAACGAATTTGACTGGTCAAACCTTTAACTTTAATTTAAACTTCTAATTTTAGCTCAAAACATTATTTACTAAACAGGGCTATGTAAATATATATGAATTTTATTATACTTAATCTATTGAAATAGAAATAATTTATATATAACTAGTTATAATAGTCTGTTTATTATTTTTCAAGATTCAAATTTATTGGAACTCAAAGAATAATTCCAATAGCATAGAATAAGTATTCTTACACGGTGACCAAAGTTTGAACAAGGATATTTACAAGGATGAAAAGCTGGATAATGTAAGATCTTTAAAAAAATTCAAATTCATTGTTTACTTTTTCTTTTCATCAAAACCCCTAGTCATGGATAAGCTTGTGACATATAAAAAAAAAATTGAGATCCATTAATTAGTCGAGTGACTAAAGATACTTAGATTGTCATATCTTGTATAAGTTCAAATCTCGACATTTGTATTGAAAATGTAAATATTCGTCAAATAAACTTTTTTTTTTATTCCCATTTTTTAAATTTAAATACTTAATAGACTTTAGCTCCTCCTAGAGGTGGAGCTCCCTTGGGACCCAAGGGCCCCCGGCCCTGTTAAAAAATATAATTATTTAATAATTTTAGTTTAATAATAATTTGGCCTCTATAAAAACAATTATTTAAATTAAAAATATAAGAGTTTATTAAATATATAATCAAGTAAATGTTGAATTAGGAGTGTAAATGAAAGGTTTGTGTAAACTTTAGTTAAGGATGCCGAGTGGTTAAGGATGCTCGTTATTTTTCCAGGTTCAAATTTTGATGTTTACATTGAGAATTTAAATATCGCTTCATAAATGGGTGTTCATGGTTAATCAAAATATTATAACGATTAACCTATAAGTTATGTTCTTAATGCAATTAGATGATAATATGTTTTAATTACACTAAGAACAGAACTTAAATATATATATACAACACATTAATTACCAAGAAATAATGGACACCAACAGTCATGAAACAAGAATGATAATGATAATCATGATATAAGAAAATGTAAGTTAAGATGACAAAATTGAAATCTCAAATTAAATATATATATATATATATTAAACATAGACACAAAAGATGAGTGCAACTAAGCTGGCTCACAAAGAAAGCTCCTCTCAATTGGTTGCATTCCACTTTCAATGTAGAATCATCATCAAAAATCACTTGCTTCTTCTCTGCCCACAAATCAACTCGGCATTTCCAACATATGGATTAAGCTATGTGAGCTAATTTTTACCTGAAGGCACCACTGGAAGATGGAACTCAAAATAATGACCGAACTACATAATTGTACATGCACAAGTTTTTTCGACTCCGTTACTGAATTCGTCGTCTGATCCACTCGTTTCACTGACATTAGATGAAGGTACAATATCAGCAATTGAGAAGTGAAGAAAAACTTAACAAGCAAGGAGAATATACAAACATTTAAATGAAGTAAGCAACAAACATAGGATCTTCATCATCCAAGAAGAAATGGTCAACCACCAGCCAATCATCAGATAAACAAGTTATATATAATTCTTCGATGAACTACTTTTATTAGCACCTACGTATCTCCTCCTATCAGTTATCATTGTGCAGAAAAAATGGGGATTAGAAAAATTGTAGGCACAAGAAAGCTGAATCACCATAACAAAGGACTTGTGCACCTATTAATACCTAATTCAGCTAAAAAAATGCACCAGAAGCAATAGGGTGGGGTGAACCTAACACACTATCTACCATTTGTGCTGTAATTTCTTGTGAAGACAGCTACCATTCAAATTAGTATCACATAGACGTATGCTAGTAATGCTGACACATTTACACCACAATTTCTCACATTTTTTCAAACAGATATATACGTCTCATGCACGAGATCTTGAGAGCCAATGCTCTAAAATCAGATCTATGCATGTGGTCTGGTAGCAACTGCCTATTCACATCTTTAGAGACTATTAAAACAGACCCAGAAGAAAGTGTCGGCTATATCCCAATTTTGTGCAAAGAGTGCCATAGCAATGTGATCAGTATGGCTTGCAGAAAAACTCGAGTATTTTACCAATCAAGAAAACAAATTTTTGACTAGTCAGAATATATTTACAACCTATGTAGTAAGAAAGTCTGTAGATTTATAGCAGATGCTGTTCAATAATACCAAAACATCTTAATAAAACTAACTTTAGGAAAACAAGAAAGAATTGTAAACACTGAAGGGCACATAATATTTACTTAAATTCATGGGGCACATTAATAAAGACAGAAATAGCATAAAGAAAAACTTGGAATATGTTTGAAAATTATACCGCATTGCTTATAAAACTAATTTAGAACGGAAATTTCATGTACCTGGGCTCAAATTCCCTGATTTCAGCAAGCTCGCTACCATAAGCATCAGTCCACTGCACCTTTCTTAGTTCTGTATGACTCGGGTTATTGCCATCCTTTTCCCCTAATGCCTCACGATCATTAACATCCTCAAGAGAAACTTGAGCTCTACTTAATTGCTTCTTCAAACTACTTTTCAAAACAATCTTTCTTACATTGCTATTGCCATCATCAAGCTGATTTGTTTGGTCATTACTCTTATCTGCAACAAAAGATTCCGGCAAGACGTCCTGCTGTTGAACAGGGCCTACTTTCAAAGGCGATGGTGCGTCAAGCCCTGCGGAAGTGCGACCAAAGCAGACAAAAGAGGCACACCCGCGGGGAAGCCGGTTCTTGATGGAAGCCAGTTGGAGGTCAGGATCTGGTTCTCGGTCTACCAACTGGTAATGGTTCCACGGCGAAACTCTCATGGACTTGTCCTCGTGCTTCTGACCCAAGAGCAGAAGGGCCAAGCCCTTGCTATACCCGGACGCTGAAGAAGAGAAGAACCCTCCTCCTTCTACTGCCAATAACATCAATTCTCATCTGGGGCACCCAGATAATGCTTTTTTCTTGTTTCTTTTCTCTTTTCAACACTCCGACTCCGGTCACAACAAACTGAACCAAACTACCCCTAACTCCTTATCCACCAAATGTCACAGTCAGTGAAATTATCAAGCTTTCCAAATAATGAAAAATTAACATCAATGGAAGATCTTAAATTTCTATTTATAGTTTACTAATGAAGTGAACCCTAAGTAACCAAAACTCATTGCAGACATAATAACTACTTTGTTCCCAAAAAGTGCAATCATTATCAACATGCTCACCCCCATTAAAGCACACACAATTAAGATCTATAATTTTATTAAACAAATAAATAAAATTCCATAACATCAATTTAGTAAAATTTAACAGTAAATAAAGAAAATCAAGAAATAGAGTAACATTATTGAATAAATAAAAAGAAATAATTAAGAACATCAACGTCAATAATAAAAATTAAATTCGTTTACAAACGAATTAAGATCTGTTTTCAGTTAAAGTAATAAGGATCGGCTCAAAGAAATGCTCTGTTTGATTGAAATTGAAAGCAATAAAGAAAATGGAACAGAAAAAAAATGTTGGCAGTGAACAGTTCAAATTGAAACCCCCTTTTTGCTTTATTTGTTCTCCTTTTATTTTCTCGGGAAACAAACAGGAACTCACATTGAAAAGAAAGAAAAGGCGTTTGAGAGTTTACCTGGTGGCGATTAAGTGGATCTGGCGAGTAGTAGAAGAAGGAGAAAACCCCAGGGAATTAAATCGCCGGCGCCGGCGTATTAGGCCGTGGGTGGCGTAGGAATAAATCGGCGAGGAATTGGAAAATTGGAGAGTAAAAAATTTGGGAGAAATTATAAATAAAAGAGAAATGAGTTTTATATCTGGATGGAATTATTTAAAGTGAAGGATAGAGATAGTGGCATCCATGGCGCATGATAGTGATTCTTTTATTTTTGATTTTTTCAAAAAAATCTTTTTTTATTGTTAAGAGGAAAAAGAAAAGTAAGATGCGTTATGAAATTGTGTGTTGGGAAATAAGGTTCTTTGGTGTTAGGGGATAGAAATTATTTTTTATATTTATTTATTTTTGAAAAATATAAAATATGTGTTGGTCGTAAAATTAAAAGGCTTTTTTATAAAATAAAAAAATAAGTGAAAAATTGTAAACATAGAAAAATATTTTTACTATTTCGACATTTTCAACCTGTTTTTTTCCTTCGTAATGTTAAGATTCGAATTTTCAATTTTGTTTAAGGGATTTAGTGTTTCATTCCAGTAGATCAACTGGTTGTTGATAATTTTAACTTTATTTCACCCGATTCGAATCATTAACGATATTTTTTAATTTTGGTTTATATAATCAATTTTTTTATTATTATAATAACATTTTTAAAATGATTATATCTTAATTTAGTTATTCAGTAATTGTTTTTTATTTTTGTTTTTGTTTTGAAAAGCTAGACATCAAATATTATTATTTTGATTTTTGAAAACAAGTTTTCATTTATATTAGTCATTTTTAATTTTTAAAAAACTAAAAATAAAAATTATTTTCTAAAAACGAAAAATATAAAATATTTTCCAAAACCAAACGATTTTTTTTATTTTCCAAACGTGTTTTATAATTTATGTTTGAAGTTATTATTATTTTTAATATTTCGATTGATACGAGTGTTTGAGATCGATTTCTAAACAATCCATTTCCACTAAGATTAAAAAAATTAACAAGAAATTATTAGGTTGGGGTGAGACACTAGATCTTTTAAGCAATATTAACGATTCGAGTTATGTGATTGTAAATAGACAAATTAAGTTAGAATGGTTGCCTCATAATGAAGTTTTGTAGTACCTAATCTAGATTAGTTAGCCAATAAATTAAAATATAGATGGTTAAAAAAACAAGAAATTATAGAGAAATAAATAATTGGTGATTGCGTGTGAGAAATGAATTGGATAATATGTAATGTAGGGCAGACAACAGAAATTTGGTTTGATTTTTTTTTTTTTTTTTGTTGAGAAAAATACTATCATTCATTCATAAATTATGATCCATAAATGGAATCATCAACAAGATCCAAAAAATACAGTCTGATACATATAAAACGGTTTAAAAACACAAAGACATATATGAGCTAGAGGATTAGGCTCTCTATAAACATGAAAACAGAGAATTTAGGGTTTTTAGCTTCTTCCAAGATGAGAGCAGACAAAGACAAATCTGGATTAGAGGTAAGCAGCCTATTGATCTTTGCCCGGGAATCAGCTTCTATGATGACTTTAGTTTCAGAAAAAGCATGAGCTTCTGTCATCTTTGCGTTCAGCACACCATAAGGCCAAGGGAGTCAGGAGCAACAACTCCAAAGCTTGCAATTCTACATTGATTTGAAAATACCGTTAGAGGGATATCTCCAATGCTTAGACCTGTTAGAAGGAACATGAGATATAGAATGATCATGTGCAGCCACAAAGTCAGAAGGCATAATCCACTACAGTTCTAGATGGAAGTAACACATAATTATGAACCATCTTATTTCTCCTGTTTTAAAGGTTTCAGACTAGCACTACTAAAAAAGTGAATTGATCCTTGTCCAACTTCTTTAAGCAAAGCTCACAACAAAACTCTGGGATAACAGATTAGACAAACCACATAATTCATAGGCTTCCTTAGCCAAGCTACATTCTCTTAAGACATGGAGAAGAGTTTCAACTTCAAAATTGCACATGGGACAAAAACTATGGCCCAGGTTTGCAGCAGCCAACTTTTCCCCTGTAGCTAAGGCATTGTAACAGGCCCTCCAAGTAAAAATTTTAATTTTTGGTAAAGTCTATAATTTGTGCAAAGTCTTCCAAACAGGAGACTAATCTCTTTCAACATTTCTATGGAGCTGAAGTCAGTTGTAACTAGACTTGGTGCTATAAGTTCTAGAAGAGTGATGGCTCTAGATAAGCATATCTCTATCAATAGGGGCAATGGGAGTTTTCAGCATCTTTAGAAGTAAACAGATTACACACTTTCCTAACATCCCAGCCAACAACATTAGGAACTTGTAATTCATGACAAAGAATAGGATTTGAGGGGTTATCCATGTAGATATCATCCAGACTAATAGCAGAATCACCTTCCATTTTTGCTGAAAAACAACAACATTGCTATTCAAGCCTAGTTTCCAATGAAAACCTTCTTTAAAAGCCTCTTTTGCTTTAAAAAATTACTCCAAATGAAAGAAGGCTTGTCAAAAGCTTTTGCTTTCAGAATTGTACCTTAAGGGAAGTATTTTGCAAATAATACTATAAAACACAAAGACTCTTTATTAGAGATCAATCTCCAACCCTGCTTACCTAGAAGAGCAAGGTTAAACTGCTTCAAATCTTTAAAGCCTAGACCCCTATCTCGTTTTAGCCTACACAAATTGTGCCATGCAACATGAGCCCGACCCTTCTCACTTGCTTTTTCAGACCACCAGAAAGACCTCGTAGCTGCAATAATTGGATCAATAATGCAATCTGGAAATAAAAACAACACATAGCATAGGTAGTTAAGACTTGCGCTACTGCTTTTAAAAGGACCTCTCTACCTCCATATGATAACAGATTTTTAGTCCAGCCTCTAATTCTCTTTTCCACCCTCTTAAACAAAAAATCAAGAACATTTGTCTTATTTTTTTCCAACAATTAAAGGAATTCCTAAATACAAGCCAACATTTGGTTCTTCTCTCATGCTAAGGGCCTCTTTAATATCAAGTTTACTTTGCTCATTCATCCTGTTACTAAAGTAAATAAAGGATTTTTCAACATTAATATTTTGGCCAGAAAAAGATTTATAAACAGCCAACATTTCTTTTAACCTTGCTGCCTCCTGAGTAGGATTCTTAATAAAAAGCAAGTAATCATCTGCATACAATAAATGGTTAACAAGTGGACCATGCATGCTATCTTTAATGCCTTTAATCCTGCCTTCTTTCTGCTCTTTCAGTAACAAAGTTGACAAGCCTTGAGAACAAAACATGAATAGATAAGGGGATAAATGATCCCCTGTCTAATCCCTCTACTTGGCCTAAAAATACTAGATAAACCACCATTAATTCTTATGCAATATGAAATTGAAGTCACACAAGACATAATCAGATCAATCCATTGTTAAGCAAATTTTAATTTTTCCATCACATCATGCAAAAACTGCCACTCAACTCTATCATAAGCGTTTTTCATATCTAATTTTATAACAACTCCCTTGTTAGCCCCACTTCTAGCCCCATTTAAATAATGCATGATTTCATGAGCAACAATTACATTATCAAAGATGAGTTTACCTTGAACAAAGGCACTCTGATTTTCAGCAATGCAAATAGGCATTATATATTTCAACATATTAACCAAAACCTTTGAAACAGTTTTATATATTACAGTACATAGGCTAATAGGTCTATATTGCTTCATTTGGTTAGGTTTAACTATTTTAGGGATTAGAACAATTACAGTTCTATTAACATCACTCATGCTAACCTTGCCAGCTAAAAGATCAAGACAAAGGGAAATGAATTCATCACCAATAATAGACCAAACTTTATGAAAAAAAGAGGCAGGGAAGCCTTCTATACATCGTGCCTTAGAAGGGTAGATTTGAAGAAAGGACAATTTGACTTTCTCTGTGGTGAATCCAGCACATAGCCTAACATTCATGTCTGATGTGATGCAGTGTTCAATTGAGTTCAGGATCAAATTTGAAGAGTTTTCTCCACTTGATTGGAAAAGTCTAGAATAGAAGTCCTTAACAATCTCAAAGACTTTCTCATCTTCTTCCTGCCAAGTGCCATTTTCATCTTTAAGCTCCTTGATAAAATTCTTTTTTCTTTCTGCCTCTGGCCTTGGCATGAAAAAAAAAGATATTTATGTCCCCTCTTTTAACCATTGTACTCTTGATCTTTGTTTCCAGTACACTTCCTCTCTGTCAAGTACATTCTTCAAGTCTTTCTTTAAGTCATTCAGTTCTTGAGTTTTGCTCTCAGAAATCTCTTCATTTAAGATGGATTCTATTCTTCCTTTCAATACTTTTTTCCTCTGAACTGCCATTTCCTTCTATTTCTTTGCCACCAGTAAAGACCCTCATTAACAGCTTTGAATTTGTCTAAAGTAGAGCCTTCAGTCTCATTCCATCTTTTGTCTCACAGTTGCACCACATTCCTCCCCATTTGCCCAGCAATTATCAAATTTAAAGTGGTCGTCTTGTCTACCATAACTTTTAACAGGAACCTCGGTGTCTAGGAGAATAAAATGGTGATTTGAATAGGTTGTATATTCAAAGTAAACTTCACACTGATCATATCTTTGAAGTCAAGGAATTGATGCCACAAATCTGTCCAATCTCTCTTTAATTAGTGAGTGTGCATTGTTGCCACTATGCCAGATATACCAACCTCTACAAGGTCTAATATCCCAGAGACCATTCCTTTCCAAAGCACTTTTAAAATTCTCCATTTCAACTCTTGGCTTTTTTCTACCCCATCTTTTTCATTAAAGTCCAGAATTTCATTAAGACCTCCTCCCAACACCCAAGGTAAATCAAATTTGTCCTTTAAAGAGTATAAAAGGTCCCAATCTTTCTGTTTCCTGGTTCTGTTCCAAGTCTCATACATGCCTGTAAATTTGAATTTTTCATTACCCAAAGTAACTGCCACATCAATATGAGCCCTAGAGTAAGACAAAGATCCACAAGGATATCCTCCCTCCAAAGAAGCATTAAACCCATAAAGTTATATGCTCTCTCAACTACTAAATTACCAGCCATTCCTAATCTTCTCTTCACATCATCAGCTTTATTTTTAATCAATCGAGTGTCACACAGAAAAACTAAACTAGGAGCTTTTGAGGCCACCAACTACCCTAAAGTTCAAACTCTCTCAGAGTTCTCAAGCCCTTAACAGTTCCAGCTTAATATTTTTATGGTTCTCGGTGGGGCTAAACTTCAACCTCCACCGATAGCTCAGGGGTTTTGACAGGGGAAATAGCCTCAACACCACCCTCAACAGTGTTCAAGATTGCCACAGAAAAATATCTTGTTTTCTTAGGACCAACAGGATTGTAGACCTCATTCTTCCCTTGGAGAGACCTCTTTGCACTTCTATTCCTTGTAGCAAATAACACCACATTTTTACCTCTCATGCTAGGGCCTACAAGCATTTGCTCACTATCACCAACACCTTCCAACAGCTTCTTCAGTTTACCAGCACCTGAATTTACAGCTCCATTAAAATGAACAATTCCAGGTTTGGGTGCATTTACATTTGACCATCTTTGCCTAGGGGGACTTTAAGCCAAGAACCAAATTAGAATTGCCCTCTCTCAGTCTCAGGGGGAATAGTAGGACACATTTCAACCTCATGACCAATAAGACCACACCAATAGCAAAAGGCAGAAAGTCTCTCATATTTGGCCATACATATCCTAGGGGAACCATCAGACATCTTACCAACGTGCACACACCTTCTAAGAGGCTTACTACTGTCTATTTCAACTCTAACACGTAAAAATTATCCTAGACGCCCCTCTCCTTTCCTCAAATCAACATTCAAACTATTGCCAAACTTAGCACCAATAGATTTCCCAAATTCTTCAGTCATTCCAATCAAAGGCAGATTATAAATTCTAATCCATAGAGCTAAGGGAGCAAAATCATATTCTTGGGGACTTAAATGACCATCAAAAGGTTTAAGAGCTAGTAACTCACCGTTGAAAGTCCAAGGAACCCTGTCAAGCACAAAGTCCCTATCTTCCACTTTAGCGAACTTGAAGTGAAACAAATTCGGCCCTAACTCAATGGCATCCTCAAGGGGTTGGTACTTCCAAACAGCAAAGAAGACTCGAAACAAAATTGGCTCATCTACAATCGAATGAGAGACCAACTTCCCAACTAGCCACTTATCAGATCCTGAAAGTTCTTGAGATAGCAGACCATCCGCCTCCTCCATGTCCTGTAACTCATCTTCCATAAATTTCAACTCACCCAACATTCTGGCAACCTCTTCTTCCATTGCGAAAACTGAGAGCAAAAAATTGGGAGCTAATTTTTAAATTTAACAAACGCCTCTTTGTACCAAATGAAACAAACTGTAAACCCAGAAAATGAACCATTTCCTTCTCTTCGATGTCGAGAAAAACACCAGGAAAAGTCACGTGCGCAAACCATTGTTAAAGCAAAAGACATAGAGGCCATTAAAAAACCTCTCCTAAACGATGTCGTATGAAGGGTATAGATGGCATTTCCAAAAAGCAATTTAAAAATTAACATGAAATAGGATTTTATCGACAAAGCCGATGGACAAGCTGGGCCCACCTCTGACGTTGCCCAAGGAATGTTCCCTTGATTCCCCGCACCTGCGACCAAATTCTCTCTCCACCAACGTTGGAGCTGCCAAAATGATTGGGTGACCACAATACACCAACATGTGTCTCTCTCCGCTCGAACCAGCAAAACAAAATTAAAATTACGAGCATAAAATTCAACTCGCCACATCATCGTCTTCAACCTTCCGCACAAGCATCTCTTAGACATTTCCACAAACATCTGGAATGCAGACTTTGCCGGCTCTATATATTTATAAAAAAAGACCCTTATCGCTCATTGGAGAAACAATCTGAGCAAAATAAAGTCACTCTGCAACGTTCCAAAATCCATAAGATACGATCGTATTGCTTTGAACAGTGAAGAACCAAAAATAAAAATCATAACACCACGACAACATCTTCAAACTTTCAGCAGACATTACCACAAACACCTGAAAATCACACTTATCAAGCTCTAAATTTCTAAAACAACGAACCTTAAAATGTAACAAAAACAATCGAACGATACTATTCCATTTAACATCACTCCAGGAACCATAATACTCGATCAAACTCAAACAAAAAACACTCGAACTAGAACCCGGAAAACAGGACCCCTCGTCTATGCCTCCCAAATTGACAACTTCAAACACCATAGCCATACTACAATTAAAACCTTCTGTAACACCCCGGTTTAGGGGTCGGGTGAAAAATAATAATTTAATATTATTTCTGGGTCCGGTTTTATAATTAAGATAATCTTTGGGCCTCGTATTTTCAACAAATGGTTTTTAACTTGGTCTTATGCTAAATCAAGCCCTAAATGCCATGGGTGTCATGCTTTTGGAATTTTCCCTTTTCATTAAGGGTAAATAGGTCTTTTGGGTTAAAACAAAAGAATTAAAACTATCAAAAACTCACTCATCTTCTTCCTACCTCCATCAAACCCACGTCAAAAACCCCTCCCCCTTTAGGAGCACTATTCCATTCCATAACTCACCCATTCTTGAAGGTTTTTCAAAGGTAAGGTCGTATTTGACTTGCTCTCATTATCCTCTACTAGCACATACCTTTATTTTCTAGAAAACTCATGATTTTAGTAATTTGGGTGTTTTGAAATTTTGATTAAAAATGTCATTTTTAGCATCCTTAACTTAGGTTTTTGATTCATTTGTGTTATATGAGTTGTTTTGAGTCCAAAGGAGTCCAATGGGTATGATTTTTGCAATGTCTTATGGAATTTTCGGACTTGGGTGAAAATGAGGTTTTTGGGAGGTTTTAAGTTGAGTTTTGGGGGTGTTTTAGGTGGAATCTTGAGGGCTGATGGTTAGGGTACATGTAAGTATTGTTTTGAAGGCTTTAGGGAGTAATTTGAGGGTTGAAATCAATGGTTTTGAGGGGTGCTTAAGGGCTGCTCGGAACTTGGAATTTTGAGCTTGTTTTCAATGGAAAATGGATGTCTTGTGCTTGGTATGTAATCCGGATTGATTGTTTTAGAATATGGACTGATTCGAGGTATTTTCTTGGTGTTGGAATAACTAGAAACGAGGAATTTGGTCGGTGAAGCTTTAGGGACAAATCCGGGGATTTCGAAGTCTTGAGCTTGGTCTTCGATCTTCTCTTGGGTAGCAACGGTGAGTAGAATTATTGGGTTTTACCTTGTGCTCGATATAGATTCCCTTGGGGTTTGGGTGGAACCTTGAGAGGTCACCTAAACCCATGTGTAAGTTTCTCTACTCTCATGTTGTTGTGGCATGTTGATTGTGTATACGTTGTGATTATTGAATGCATTTTAAGTTGTTAATGTTGTAGTCGTGTTGAGTTCGTGCCTCACGTGATGGTGGTCTAAACTACGGTGATGTGTAGTCCCACCGGTAGTGACTAGTAGGGTAGTACTTTGATGTGTAGTCCCATTGGAAATCCACTAGTCGAAACGGTGATGTGTAGTCCCACCGTATGTGTATGTTGGTTGTGCTTGTGCAAACCAAGTGTTGTGGTTGAGATAGACCCTTGTGCATCCATTGCTTTCTTGCATTTAAATCGTGTTTTGGAAAACTGCATGTTGTGAATTGTATAGCCTCTCTCACTAAGCTAGATTGCTTATGCTCTTTTATTTCCAACGTGCAGATCGCTAGAGTTCGGGAGGTGAGCGGGCGAGGGAGGAGCTTTTGGAGTTCTCAAGCAAGTTTAAGTATGGTTTGCTTTTGTAATAATGTCTAGACAATGGGGTGTAGAGTGTTAGGAGTTGGGGTCAAACTCCTTAGGAGGTTATGCTTGAAATTGTCAAGATTATGTTGTGTTATGCTTTTGCTACTTGGATTATGACCTATGTTTCCCTTGTGGTTTATTTGCATGTGCCTAAACTTGTGTGATGTTGGCCCATGTTTGCCTTATGCTTGACTACATTGTGAGTGATGTCTTGTGCTTACTAATCATGCTTCCTTGTGTCATTGTATGGAGTCTTGTTTGTGTGCCTTGATTTGATTAAATGCCTCTCATGCTATGTCTCAATTGTGGTTTGATGCATGTATGTTTACTTACGCTTAGGAGTGTCCAAAAGTGCATGTAGAACCGTATGTGAAGCTACCAAGTAGTGAAGTGAGGAGTTGCAGAGCAGGGGTATCGATACGGTTAGACCCGTATCGATACGGCCTTCTTATCCCAGACCTTCCGCTTCGATACGCGGGGAGACGTATCGATACCATTTTGGTCACTGAAGCCACTGTCCAAGTTGGTATCGATACCGGTCTCAGGCGTATCGATACCATTTTGGTCACTGAAGCCACTGTCCAACTTGGTATCGATACCGGTCTTGGGCGTATCGGTACAGCCATATTAGTGTTGACTGTGAGAAGTCAACCTTTGGGGAGGGTATCGATACACTCCTTGGGTGTATCGATACGGTCTCCACATGCTGACTTTGACTTTATGACCGAGTCAAGGTGTATCGATACACCCTTTAGGTGTATCGATACCGCCTGCAGTTTAAGTCTAAAATTGGGCCGTTAAGTGTTGGTTTGGGTTTGTTTGTTTTTCTCGTGCTTGTAGTTCCGCTGTATGATCACTTAGGATTTAATACTCATCTAGACAAGACTTCAAATGAAAAAAAAAAGATAGGGTTGCTAACCGAAGGGGAGTCTTAACGGGTTTCACTTCGGTTTTCCCCGTGTAGCCCACTTGGACCGGTCATCCGGCCAGACCGGGACTAGGGGGTTACACCTTCCCAAAATAACCTCAAAGCCAGACTTTTCCAATCTGCAGAGGAACCACGCCAAACCTGACCCTGCAAAATAGAGGAAAACCAAGCACATACATAACATCGGCCATTAGTGCTAAAACTATGAAGATCGTTCCAAACCTGACCACAGTGGCGACACGGGTACCTACGACCGTGATTCAGTCGACCTAGACTCTCCTCACCACGGCCAAGAGGTGGCCGAACACTCATCGGAGATGGTGTCGTATGTGGGACACTCGAACGGACCCTCACCGGAATAAGGAAAGAGAAAAAATCACTTTGAAAATTCAGAGAGAATTTTTGCACCGTACGGACGCTCATGATTGGGGTGCACTAACTCATATGTTCTACCGCAGTCATTAACACCTTGTACCATTACCAAAATTTAAAGGAACCATATGGTTTTTCATGTACACTGCGAACTATTAAAAGTTATATTTAGGTCACTTAATTATTAAAAATTTATATTTAGGGCATTTAATTATTAGTAAAATTATATTTAGATTACTCAATTATTAAAAGTTACATTTGGGTCACCCTTCATATTTTAAAAATATATATTAATTTGTGTAGTAGATTAATTAATGATTTCAAATTAAGTACTCTAGTGTTAACGAGGGTATAAAAGTGACTTGGAAGAAAAATGACTACATTAATATATATATATATATATATATATATATATATATATTTAAATATGAAGGGTGACTCAAATGTAACATTACCCATAAGAGTGACCCTAATGTAACCTTACCCATAATTAAGTGACCCAAGTGTAGACTTGGCAAACTTGACACGAGACCCGAAATCAACTCGAACACGATGATCCGAATTTGATCCAAAACCCGAAATAAATTGAACTTAACCAAAATCGACCCAAATTTTAGTTGAATTAAAAAACGGACTCGAACCAATTTTCAACCGAACAGAAAGAAACTTGAATCGAAGGCAACTCGAAAGAAAGAAGGGATATTAAAATAAGGGTAAACTACAGTGGTAGTCACTGAACTTTTAGGGCACTTTCAATACAATCACTAAACTTTTAAAACTTTCATTACGGTCACCCAACTTTTATATCGCTTTCATTACGATAACTTTTGTTAGGTGCCATTAAAAACGCTGACGTTGCACGTTATTTTTTTCCTTGGGTAAACTACACTGGTAATCATTGAACTTTTAGTGTGCTTTTATTACGGTCATCAAACTTTTAAAACTTTCATTATATTTGTAGCATGATGCATTGTATATGTTCAAATAAATGTATACGCCTTTTGGTTATTCCAAGTATTAGTATTAAATCATTTGTAAACTTTACGATGGTTCTAGACTTCTAAAATGTGCATGTTTAGAAGTTTGTGAACCACTGCACTTTGTATTGGACACTAAAAATAGTCTTACTCTGAACAATGGATCCTTATAATTTAGGGATTGTAATGCATATATTGTATATAAAAGTTCGGTGACCGTAATGAAAGTTTTAAAAGTTTGATGATCGTAATGAAAGCGCCCCAAAGGTTTAGTGACCATAATGAAAGTGATATAAAAGTTATGTGACCGTAATGAAAGTTTTAAAAGTTTAGTGACCATAATGAAAGCGCTCTAAAAGTTTAGTGACTACTAGTGTAGTATACCCAAAGAAAAAATAACATGTCACTTCAGTATTTTTAACGGCAGTGATCGTAATGAAAGCGATATAAAATTTGAGTGACCGTAATGAAAATTTTAAAAGTTCAATGACAGTATTGGAAGCGCCCTAAAAGTTCGGTGACTACCACTATAGTTTACCCTTAAAATAAAAAAAGATGGGATGTGTACTGTCGCACAACTCACCAAAAAGTCAAATATACATGCTATATAAAATTCATATATAGGGTGTAAAAACCTAACTTGGCCTGAAAACCCAACGAAACCGATCGATCTCTTATTAACCTGAGATTGACTCGACCCGAAACCAACGAACCGAAGTCAACCTAATCTTAAATCAAACGAACTGACCCGATACCCAAACTAAAATCACCATAGACTCGAACTAAAACTGAATCATACCCGAACCGAACGACACGTTTGTCACCCTCTACCCAAGTGTAACTTTTAATAATTAGGTGACTCAAATGTAACTTTATCCATAATTGAATGACATTCGTTGTAGTTTACCCTAAAATCAACGTATTAGATTTTTAAAATAAAATAAGTATTCGTATGATGAAAATGAAAAAGTATTCTAAAAGATTAGTTTTAGACATGTGATGTGAAGCACATAAACAAAGTAAAAAAATATTATTTTTTAAAATTGAAGATTTGTTGTGAATAAAGTAAAGAGTAAGAACAAAATAGATGAACAAGAACAAGATGAGAGACAAAGAGAGATATTTGTATTATATTTTCAATGTAGGGTTGTGTACAATGCTTTCTCCAAACTCTATATTTATAGGCATAAGATAGAAACCCTAATTCCAATGGGTATTAAACCCTAATAATAAAGTACATTAAAGTCTCATTTAATATATGGATATCCACCATAAATAAAGATATTTATAACACCCCCCTTGGATATCCATAAAGATAATGTGCCTCGTTAAAACCTTACTAAGATAAAAACCCAGTAGGAAAAAAAATTCTTAGTGAAGAAAAAAGAGTACACACATCTTTGATACGCATAACATGTTGCCTCATTAAAAACCTTACCAGAAAAACTCATTAGGACAAAATCTCGGTTAAGGGAAAAAGAGTGCAACGCGTATATACTCCCCTTCATGAAAGTATCACATAAGATTTTTAAATCTTCATAATTCAATCTTGAATATAATCTTCAAATGTTGAAGTAGACTACACACTAGTGAATAGATCTTTCAAATTACTGCTTGAAAGGATTCATCGAATACTATTCTTCTGAAGAACATGAGGGACGAAACTTTGAAGAAATATGTTTCGTTTTGTCACATTTGATGTATCCATCTTGAGATATAAATTTTGCATTATCTCTACACAAGAGAGCTTGTATCTTATCTTGTGAAAGCAATTCACATATCTTCTAGATATGTTTAGCCAAACACATATTTCGGCTTTTCCTTGTGCATAACAATTATTTACATGATTTGGAGAGGTATCGAGTTTTACAAGATCTAAAGGTAATGATCTCGTAGCAATTATTTTTTGGCTTTGCCTCATGCTCAACAGATGTGTGTTATACATGTAGAGTCTCTTTAAACATTTTTCTATGTATGCCGATTGATACACAAGGATTTTATTGTCAGGGACATCTCTTCATGAGTCCCAATGATATTCAAATCATCAACATACACAATAATAACAAATCCATAGCTAAACCTCTTAATAAAAATGCTCGGGAAAATGAATCATTCTTATAGCCTGAGGCGATTATCCAACATGCGCCCAAATTGTGTAATCCATAAATAGATATGTTCAATTTGATTGAATAATGTTCTCAAGAACTTGAATCAATTGTTTCTGCAGTATAAATCCTTCTAGAAGTTTCATGTAAGTGTTAATATCAAGAGGCTCATTCAAATAGGATGTAACAACGTCCATTAAGCAGAAATTAAGTCATTTCATTTATTTCCAGACTAATCAAAATTTAAAAGTAGCTGCATCCACCACCGAGGAATATGTTTCCTCATAATCGATTTCATGTCTTTGTGAGAATCCTTGTGCAACCAAACGAGCTTATATCCTGTGATTTCTCCTTTTTTATTTCTCTTTCTCGGAAAGGCCCATTTGTATCTCACAAATACTTCTCTCTTGAAAGAGATTTTAGTTTCGCTTCAATTGCCTCTTTCTATTTTGGCCAATCATTTCTTTGTTTACATTGTCCAATTGACAATATTTCATGATCCACATCAAAATTTCCAGTGTTATATTGCATGTAAATGTATTATTGACGTCGATTTGATTTCGGTTCCACTTATTACCAGACATGACATAATCTCTTGAGATTTCTTTATAATCAGGTACCTGAGTCATGTCAATGCCTCTGTTGGAGACCTTTTAATCTCTTCTAGAGATTTTCATAATACGTTAATTCCTCGACCAGACCATTATAAAATATAGCTCATTTTATTTTTCGAGGATTTTTATCTTTGGAACCTACTTGTCTACCACGCTACAGGCGTTAGTTAGACTCATTAGCAATTATAGTTTGTCCTTCTAGGACATCAAATTTAATCGAAGCATTCATAGCTAGTATGTGTGACTTAGTCACTCTTTTAGGGTCAACAAAATCACATGGCAATTGATTTGCTAAGTTTTATAAATGAATTATCCTTTGAACTTATAGTTCACATTGTTGAGTATGTGGATCATAATGATAATTCATTTCAACTTATTCTTTAGCCAACTATTTATTTTCTCCCCATAATGTTGAGAAAATTGACTCATTAAAATGACAGTCAGCAAATCGAATTGTAAATGAATTACCCATCAAAAGCTAATGTATTTAATTATCGATAGGGATTCAAATATGACATATATTCCCAACCTCCTTTGAAGACTCATCTTTGTGTGTTATGGTGGAGCAATTAGAACATATATCACACACTCAAAAATTCTAAGATGAAAAATATTTGGTTCTTGGCCAAAAATCATTTGTAATGGGGAGAGCTTATGATAATTTATTGGTTTGATGCAAATTAATGATGTTGCATGTAAAATGGCATGTCACCAGCATTATCAAGACGAATTGTCTTTACAAGGTAATCTGAAAAATGTGCTCGTAATTTTATCAACTAAGCAAGTAACCTCACAAACGTCAAGTTGCAGGTTGATAAGAAGGATACATATGATCATCTAGTCGATGCATCGATTAAAACCGTAAAATATCTAGATAATCTATAAGAAGGGTGTATGGGCCTGCATATATCACCATGTATTCGTTCTAGAAAATTAATAAATTCATAATTTATCTTAGCTGGTGATGGTTGAATAATCAATTTACCTTAAGAGCAAGCATTACATGAAAAACATCACTTTGAAGAATCTATCAGTTCTTCAATGAATAACCACATGAAGTATCAATAGTGTTGAGTGGATCAAATGAATGTGATTTGGCCTAGAGGGGGTGAATTGGCTTTTTAAATTGGGGAGGAGCAAATTGGAAATTGAAAAATGAAGAACAAGGCAAATTATAGTGGTTCAAGCTTTTAACAAGCTCTACATCCACTACCTTAGCTCCCACTAAGGATTTTCAACAATCTCCACTAGATGTTCTTCCCCTTTTCTAGGCTAAGGAGGTAGCCTTTACAATCGGTCAATCTTAATACCCAAAAATTGACCCAAAAGACTCTCTTTACAAAGATGAAATTTGGAAAATGAAAATATCTCTCACAAGACTGAAAATTTTGCCTAATTACAATCAAACACTCTCCCAAACTTGAACTAATGATTTACTAAAGGATTACAACAAGTTGGGTACAATATATGACTTTTAAAAAGCACAAGGGTTTGAATTATAGCTTGGATGTTGCAAGTAGGTTCAATAGTTTTTGTTGAGGCTTTGGAGGCTTGCTTTTATACCCTTGCATTGATTTCTAGCCGTTTGGGTGGTTGAGGTCATCAATAGAGATGTTGGAGCCTTTATTTTTCCACCATAAATGCACTTTTGCACCTGCCCGTATCGAAACGCGAAGGCTTGTACCGATCCTTGTCTCAAAAACAGAAAGAGTCGTTGCAGGTAATAAAGAAGGGCATATCGAAATGCTATAAGAGGTCGTATCGAAACGTCTTTGGTCGTACCAATATAATTTTTCTCACTTGTACTACTGCCAATTTCCGTATCGAAACAGCCCTAAGGCGTACCGATACGGGTCAACTGCTTTTTAAAAACCGCTCATTCCCAATCATTGACAAGTTTTTCGATAAAAATCGCATGAAATAAACATCATGCTTGCATTCACTTCAGGGAAGACCTCTCATAAAAATTCTTAGATCAAGAAGAATTTTCGTAACTTGAACTTGGGAGAAGTCTATAGTCGAGTTTTTCGACACAAAAGAATTATTGCTTTCAAGCAAATATAGATTTTATAACAGTTATACTATTAAAGAATAATTGATCAACCAATATATATACAATACTTACAAAGACCAAAGATTTGATCCTCATACGCGGCATTGTTAAACCAGTCCACAAGGTCCTTTAAAAAAATTCCTTTGAGACCAATAGCCTCGCAGAACGGGATGTCCAGCCAATATACTCAGATTAAACCATCAAAATAAAAAACATAAATCACCATAATTTATAACAATCCTTTTGTATATAATAAATCACCATAATTTATTACACCTTAAAATCATATTTTAAAGAATAAAAATAGAGTTTACCAATATTGATTTTTCTATCAAAGACAACTTCTCATAATCTTTTTATGTCCCGTCTCTTTTCAAGCCATTTAAAAATATCATGTAAAACTTAAAATACAGTTAAAACATAAAATCTCATTAAATAAATATTAAGTAACAAATAACTAACCACAAACTATCGATCATGTACCGTTAAGAAAATTAATACAAAAATACATAAACACATGAGATTTGTGGTTCCTTGGATGGTAACAAATATCAATAATATAATCGAAATAGTCAAACGAATAGGGTACGTTTATGATTCAAATCTCATTAACATTATTTTCCTTATATATAAGGAAAATAATTAAAACTAAAAATTTACCTCTTAATAGTACTCAATTGTGCAAGGGCTCAAATAGAAAATAAATAAAATACAATTCTGATCAAATAGGCATGATAAAATAGTACAAGGACAGAAATACTTCCCAACATTAAATTCTCGTTGCTTCGACATCAAAATCTTCTATAGAAAGTAAGGGTACTTACAACCTTCAAGACCATGTAAAAAGAACCACGTGTAAGGGCTTAAACAACTATTAAGAGCCAATGAATTGTGCGGTTGGGATTGATATTTTGAATTTAGCTCGAACATTAAATGTTTCAGTCTTGCGCCCAAAGTCAAAAAATTAAAAACCAAGTTAATATATAAAGAGAAAGGCAATCAATAACTTAGAAAAAATTGAGAGAAAAAAAAAACGTATCTTTGGTTCATCCTATAATCGAATTTTTTCCAGTAAATTTTTTGGATTCGAACAATGAAGATCTCAGTTGATTAGAGTCTCGTGCTGATAACGTGTTGTGAATAAAGTAAAGAGCAAGAACAAAATAGATGAACAAGAACAAGATGAGAGACAAATACATAGATTTGTATTATATTCTCAATGTAGGGTTGTGTATAATACTTTCTTCAAACTCTGTATTTATAAGCATAAGATAGAAACCCTAATTTTAATGGATATTAAACTCTGATAATAAATCAAATTAAAGTCTCATTTAATATATAGAGATCCACCATAAATAAAGATATTCATAACGAGATTTATTTTAATAAATTACACAATATCTCTTAAATAATTCCAGGTAAAGGTTGTCTTAGTCCATATAAAAGTTACATTCATATTATTGGTCTACAAAACGACTTGAAACAGTGATGTGACTTTATGCTATATTCGATTGATATTTCTAATGCTTAACAATTAATATAAATCAACATGTGGAGTGGTCTCTGTGGTAAAGTGTGATATACTTTATTCAGGTGACCTGGGTTCGAGCACTATGTGTGCATGGTGTGTGTGCGTTATTAAATGGCTAAAAAATTTGAACAAATACTACCTTGTAATCACAACAACATATTAAAAAACAACTAATATAATTGATATTTTGGTACAACAATAACCACATTCAACTATCATAGAAAACTAAACAAATTAAAATTATTTTAGATGTTGGATCAATTGCCATCTTTATTCTCAAGTGAGAAAACACACCATAAATGAAGTGCATATTGCCAAGGAAAAAAAACCTTAATTGGTGGGGTCACAATCTCACAAGACAAGTGAGCAAATGCAATAAACCTAAGGGGGAGACTTAGGAATTATTAATGATACATTCTTAGGAAGAAGAAATGATTTGTCATATGGACCCCGAGACAGACGAGTAAAAATCTTCAGCCCCCTAACCATGCCTCCTTCTATGCCTCCTGCCTAAAAATACTTAAAAATTAAATTTTACCTCATAACCCTAATTTTCATATCCTAAACCCTAAACTCTAAACCCTAAAAAATACACCATACCCCTAATTCCCTACACCCTAACCCTAAGCCCCAACCTTAAACCCCAAACCCTAAACCCTAAACCCACTATTTTAAAGTGGGGCACAAATAGGGGCATACTTTGGGGGCAGATGATTTTCATCCGAGACAGACCTACGAGGGACTCTTGCTCCCACGAACTTTATACTTTTGTTTTAATATAAAAAATTAAAATAATTATGAATTTACTCTAGACAGGCTTATTAACTAGTTGCATGAGATTCCCCTATTTAAGAAGGGCCACTCATTGTTAGACCATTCACCTGCCCTTGTCCCTGCCTATAGCAAATGGTGCCGACATAATATCACTTGCTTCCAACTACGATTTGCTTCGTAGTTTTTCGAGTTTGGATCATTTCAGGCCATTTCGAGTTCGATTTTAGCTTTTCGGTCTACTAATTTTGAATGTGTCGTTATGAGCACCAATTGTCAAAAGCCTCCCAGAATCTGTACAGATGCTTTATAGTTTATACTGCAAATACTTAAAAGAGGGGGCAACATGAATAAATCCTGATAGATTCATGCCAATCTGTGCTATGCAACACAGACCAGTGCCATGAGGGGTTTTTTTTTTTGCATGAATGCGGAGTTTTCTTCACTATGGTTGCGGCAACAAACAGAAATGGTGATGCAAATCACACCAGCCCTTTTAGGATCTTTCTAATTGTTGGGAGCTGCCATTGTCATTCTCGGTAGGTAGATTCATGCGATGGACTATCTGCGTGCATGTCCATTGAGGTATCGTTGGAGCTAAGAGGGTTAGGATCCCGAGTCTGATGCTGAAGAAAGTTGGGTTCGTTATTCCTGACTCCATTTCCTGCAGGCTGACCACCATTTGGACAGTAGCCTTCCTGAGAAATGTGATAATGCTGAAGACTCCGACGAACAGGGCTCGACAAGGCATTTGAGAAAACAGAATTCTTCGGCTGCTGATCACAATGGTCAAGGCGAGTTCCCTGCACAGCTGTTTGGCCAGATGAGCCTGAGGAGACCACGAAACCGGGAATCATGAACGGCATTGTAGGCTGGGGTTGCTGCTGTTGGCTTGGTGCTCTAGGTGACATTGATGGCTCCTCACCACTGTAGTCTAGCTCATTCTGCAAGGAGATTATAAAAATATTCAGATTTTCAGAATATAATAAAGATAACCAGATATTATCACAAATAGAAAGGATAAAAAACACAGAAATGTAAAGATTTCCAAGGGAATCACAAGATTCCCTTGTGTCAAAAGGGATAATCTACCCTAGTCATCTTTGTAATGAGCATTCTAGTGCTTGCACACATCTTTAGAGGCCAAAACTACAAGAATAGCATAAAAATGTTTCCCAATTTTCCAATTGCCAAAGCAAAATAAAGTCCTGTATACGTCTTTCAGATGCCAAATTTGAGAACTAAACAGAACAGGTTTGAAATAAGAGACATACTTCTCAAAACAAATTGTAGGTCTCTAACATATTGATAGACCTATGTTGTCCTGACCTTATTTTTCTTGAAGTACTCGAATCCGCCACCAGTGTGCAATACAAATACAGACAGAGGTATGGAGATACCAATATGACCCTCCAATACACAAGAAAAAAGGAAGAGAAATTGCATTCAAGATTTCAATGAACTACATTCAATATAAAATGGCAGAAGGCTTACCTCTATGCACCCACATGTATTAAGGTAGTCGTAACAGAATTCGAGAATGAACAATTTTCCATCTCTATGGAAAAAGATAAAAGGGTCAAAAAGAACAACCTGAAGGTAATTGATGATATCCATTGTTGTTACTCTTGATCCTCCCTCTTGTTGTCTCCGAATCCATTGGTAAAGTTTTTCCTGAAAGCGAGATGAAATGATTAGCATAAACTTCTAACTCGCAGCTAGAAGCACTTCATAGATGGCTAGATATGCAAGTTCACAAATAAAGGCTGAAAACTCCGGAAGAGTTCTAAATTAGCTGGTTGCATGACTCAGTGACTAATACAAGTTTCAAGCTTTAAACAGCATACACTTAAGCAAGTGATATGATATCAATGGTTCCGTTAGCTTCAGTACTTCAATTTCCAAACTCCAGTCTCACAAATAATGGCAATGCAATACGAGAGTATCGAGCCTAAGAAGGGAAAATAGAATTTCATTTTTGTTGATGTAACCTTTATTATAATGTACCAATGCCAATCAAAAGACCAGCTCAATTCGAAACTCACCACGAGTTTAAACATCCCATGGCAACCAGTTCCACTCTTAGAAAAAAGCACAACAAAACAAATCAACATATTCACAACTTCTTTTATTACAATTATCATTTAGGCTTCTCAAAAGAAAATGTAGATACTGCCTTCATACAAAAATGAAATATATCCAGAAACACGAGCAGCGGAACAAAAACCCTAATCATATCAATCCACAACCAGCAAACCCAAAACCATTTTCATATAAAAAATGTCTTTTTAAAACACAATTGTTAAAATATAAATAAAACAGGATTGGTTGATCAAAATCACATCTTTTTGAACAACTCAAATAAAACCCAAAATCAAGATTGAAAAAACAGATACAAAAATCCACCAGGCAAATATCGCATACAGATAACAACCATATATGTATAAACCCACCATTCAATCAATCAAACTATATATATATATGTGTGTGTGTGTGCAAAAACAGAGATGAAAACCCAAAGCTCCATACAGAGAGAGAGAGAGAGAGAGAGTACAAGGCTATGGCGTTTGCCAGCTTGGAAGGAGAGTTTCTGTTGGTTCATAGCCTGAGTATAAAGGTGAGACAAAGAATTAGCGGCGCTGCAAAACGAAGCGTACATAGTCCGATCCACCTCATCAAGGCTCGTCGCTATTGACTTCCTTTTCTTCCCCATAATTTCTGAGATGCTTTTTTCACGATCGAGGGAAAAAAGAGAGAATTTTTATTTATCCCCTTGTTAATTAATTAGGTTTTTAATTGTTGTAGAGAGAAGAAAGGGATTGCTTCGGATTTTGTAACTGCATGGAGGTTGGATTGGAGTTGGACACTTTAACCAGTGCGGTTCAACCGCGTAAGATTATGGGTGTTGGATTACAGCTTCTTTTTAAGTGGCGTTTTCAATAACATTTTAAAAGGGAGTTTTAATTGTGTTATTACTTCACATTCTCAATAAAGCCACGTGTATTTTCATGTTGTTGTTATAAGCATTCGAAGTTGAAATATTAAATTTAAAAAATATAATAAATTATTGAGTATTTGAACTTAAAATTTAGGAGACAATTTAATTTATTTAATAATTAAACTTATAAGAACCTAAGTTATTATTAGATCAAAAGATTTGAGAACACATGTTCATCTTCTTTTGTTCAGTTTTTACTTAATTAAATATTTAATAAATACTTATATTTTTAATTTAAATATTAATCTTTTATAGAGATCAAGATACTATTAGACAAAAGTTTATCATGTATATAATTTTTTTAATAGGGATTGAGGTCCCTTTAGGGCTCAATGTAGCCTCACATCTGGTAGAGAAAAAAATATTGTGATTTGTTATATATATTTGAAATTCAAAACTTCTTGAACTCCTCCATTGGTCTAATAGGAAATGTAAAATGTTATTGAAATTCAGGTTCGAGCAGATTGTATATATACGTTTTATTAAATGGTTAAAAATGAATATACATGAAGAATTATTAAATAAAGATGAACAAAAATCTTGATATATAAAAATAAGTCATAAAAAATTTCTAAAATAAATATGCATAATTAAAGTCATTGATGGTCGAATCATATGTTAACGTCAAACATGTCAATATAAAAAATAAATATGATAAAAGAAGAGAAGTAACGAGTCAAACAAAGAAAAAATGAAAAAGAGAAAAACAGAGAATAAGTTAATTTGAGTAATCCATTAAATTAGATTACTAGTTTATATGCAGTGTATTGCACGAGTTTATTATTTGATAATTTCATGTCTACTTATATAAGAAAAATACTTTTCAAATATAAGTTTGTGTAAACTTTAATTTACACAAGCTTTTTAATTAAGGCTGTTCCTAGACCAGAACAATAAAGGCGACGGTTGAAGATTTCGCTTTACCCAAAGCTCACACCCAAATATGTTATTTAAAAATTTAAAATGAGTTTAAAGAATTTTGAAAGCTCACTACAATATATATATATATATAACGTGCAAATTAAATAGTCTTCGAGGTTAGAAATTGAAATAAAATTGGTTGTATGGGTCTACATCATTCATATTATTTTTGGATAATTTATTATTAACTTTCTATAACTGTTTGAACTTTGATTCATTATTTTTTATTAAAAAAGTTACAATTTAACTAAAACCACAAGTAATCTAATACCATTTACTGTAACGTTGCTTTTTATTTCTAAAAAAATAAAAAGGTACTATTAGTTTGTAATTAGTATAGATTTTAGGATAATTATTAATATTTTAATAATTTTTTATTTTTTATTTTTAATAAGAATAAAATTTTCAAATAGACCTATAAATAATTCTTGTATTGTTCTTGTTCTTCACATCTTAATTTCTCTTTAGTTTTCTCTCTTAATTTTTTTTTCTATATTTGTTATTATGGACATACTCTTAAGATTTTGTTTTGTTCAATACTTGTTATCAGAGATAAAAATTTAAATAACGGTCCGCAGTTGCAACAATGACCGTTATGTAACGATAATGACATCGTCCGAAACCACGATGTTTACAACCGTTATGTCCGCAATCGCAATAAAATCAACGTAGTCGTAAACACGACCGCAATTGTAATTTAAATTTCTAATTAAGGCCCAATTTTTTTATTCCCCCTAGGGGCTAGGGCAACCAAAATTTCAAAAACAGTTCTGCTTTTAATTATAAGGTTTAGAATTTTAGGTTAGGCTTTTAATTATAAGGTTTAAAATTTTAGGTTAAGGTTTAAAGGTATAGTGTATAGAATTTAAAGTTTATGGTTAGAATTTAGAGTTTTAAGTGCTAGGGTTTGAGATTTAAGTTTTAAATTTTATAATATAACCATTTATATAATAACCCTCTTTGTTCACTTTGGATAAGTTAAATTGACTTACGAACACTAATTTGTTACGGACTTTAACCCTATCAATTTTAAAATTTTAAACTATATAAAAGAATCTCATAAAAATAATTACTCTAATGTAATGTTAATTCAATTAAAAATACATTAAAAAACAACAAAAGACTCAACCCAAGAAGAGATAACATTTGAAATCAATAAGTAATCCCTGAAAAAACAAACAGATATTAATTTATTATAATTAGACTATTAAAAAAACGCTTGTCAGGTAAAAATTTTATTTTATTTTATAATATATTCTAAAAATAATTTATTATATTTAAAAATATGTCCGCCTATGTAATGGCGTTGACAGGATATATTTTATTCGAGCAAATATATAAAAAAAAAATGGTTCCATTAATACCAATTGATAAAAAGATCAAAACGCTTAGCACGATACACTACTCGTCTGTCTGCAGGGTTTAAAACAAACTACAAGACCACAAAATCATGCAAAAAAGCAAAGAAATACTACTATCTTCTGACTCATAATAATGTAGACTACGATACGGTGCGTTCAACGCTTCTTAGAGACACCAACAGTCTTTCCTCGGCGACCAGTAGTCTTGGTGTGCTGACCACGGACACGAAGCCCCCAGTAGTGCCTCAGACCACGGTGGTTCCTGCATCATAGTATGATATCATTCGTTAGCTAGTTGCCATTGCATGACATGCCCCAATATATGCAACTACAACGACTAATTATATACGCGACTACAACTTATCATACAACTCCGGCTGGTAAGAAATGTATGAAAATTCAACGATACAATGCATTCATCTTAATCAATGACAATCATCATTAAGAAACCATAAGCATACAATTTTGCAATATGACAATAACCGAACAACCAAATGACTCCAAAGCTAGTAATACCCAACAAGAAACAACAGAGAAGAAAAGCCCAACACATGTTCTATTCAAACATGGAATGGATATAACATTGCAAGAGAATTGTCCCACAAATAAATTGCCTAAACTATTTGCTCCCATGCTTACAAATGCTAACTAGAAATGTAAAAGCAATCAATAATAATAAAAATTCATTGTAAGACGTCGAATATACAAGTGCAAAACTAACTATAGCACCGATAAATTGGAACCGAGAATTAACCTGATCTTCTTCAAGCGCTCCAAATCATCTCTCAACTTCATGTCAAGAGCATTAGAAACAACCTGAGAATATTTCCCATCCTTGTAATCCTTCTGCCTATTCAAAAACCAGTCTGGGATTTTGAACTGCCTCGGATTTGCCACAATAGTCATGAGGTTGTCCAACTCCTGAGCAGTCAATTCACCGGCCCTGATAACATCAAAGCAAATCAAATTAGAGGTGAGATCAGCTCAGTTCAGTCGAGTTAATTTGATCTTTTGAGCCATTACTTCTTTTGCATATACAAAATTTAGAATATGAAGCAAACCTCTTGTTCATGTCGACATCAGCTTTCTTACAAACAATGTTGGCGAAACGCCTGCCAATACCCTTGATGGAAGTCATAGCAAACATGATCTTCTGCTTTCCATCAACGTTGGTGTTCAACACACGCAGAATGTGCTGAAAATCTTCATTGGCCACCAGAGACTATAACACACAAAAATCATAAAGAAAACATTAAAATGAAGTTAAAAGCAACAATCTAAAGCTATAAAAGATAAAACCCCAATTTAAATCAAGAAAATCCCACTTTATAAACGCTCATAACAGCCCATTTCTCGTTTCCCAGATTTATACAAAAAATGAGTTAGATCAAGGAATAAAGAGGTTTTAAACATTAAAATAAAGTCAAAAGCAACAATCTTTAGCTATATAGCATAAAACCCAATTTAAATCAAGAAAATCCCACTTTATAAACGTCCATAACAACCCATTCCTCGTTTCCCAGATTTATGCAAAAACTGTAAGTTAGATCAAGGAATAAAGCGGTTTCAAACTACTGTGAGAGATAAAACGATGGATTAATGCGAACAGATGAGAAAGAGGAATTTGTAATTACCATTTTTACGGGAATGATGAGATTCGGCGGAGAGAAGTGGTTCTGGGAGGACTGATGAGCTTATGCAATATGCAATGGAGGCCAAGCTAAGAACTAGGGTTTTCTTCTAACAAATATATATTGATTGCTGTAGGGCTTCTAGGCTTGGGTTTTGGGCTATTGATCGTATGAGTTTTGGGCTAAAATCCAAAAGAAAAAAAAAACATCTTCTATGGACAATTAGATCAATATTCAAACTGTTTGGCAATTAACGGATGGCTGATAATGGGTTATATTAGCTAATTATATAAAGGGTAATCTTCACCAATAGTCCATTTCGTTTAGGGTGTGTTTTATTTTGGTCATCAAAATTCAAAAAAGAGTATTCTGGTCCCTTACGTTACCAAACGCTTATATTTTGATCACCCAACCGTTAGTCTCTGTTACTTGACTAACGGGTAGCTGACATGGCTCGTTAAAAAATTAAAAAAAATCCACGTGTGTAGTCCACGTCTAAAAATTTTAAAAATCCTAACGGGTAGATTCCTGCCTGTATAATCCCCTTTACATCAATTAAAACCCTAACTCAATCCCTCTTTTCTTACTTATGTAGAAATTTTAAAGTGAAGAAGAGAAGACACAAGAAATGAAAGCAGATGTTCCTATTATGGTTGTGGCCTCGAAGAAAAGATTTCAACTTCTTAGACTGATGCCAATCCTGGTAGGAAATTTTTTAGTTGTAAAAAATATAGGAAGGAGAGTCATTGCCGGTTCTTTGCTTGGTACGATGCACCTTTGTCACCACGTGCAAGAGTGGTCATTGTTGGGCTGTTAAGAAGAGTGAAGAAAATAGAGTCGGCAAAAAAATTGAACGAATTTGTTGATTACGCTTGCTGATTTTCTCCATGGCAATGGTGTGTGTTGTGAAGTAAATGGTTGGGTGAGGTTTATTTTCACAGAATTTTAGGGTTTGAGTTATAGAGATGATGTTGTTATTCCATGAAATATTTGTGTGAAGTAGCTTTATAAGTAGGTTTTATTTCCATGAGTTATAATTTTATATGATTTGTATGAATAACTTTTGGATTGTTTTGTGGAATTATTTCAGTTAAGTAATGAATATAGTTTGGTAAAAAATTAGAATTATTCAATTTTATGTTGTATTCAATTGAGTAACTAGTAATAAAGATATAAATTATTGTCAAAAAATGAAGAATTTAAGAAATCAAAGGTAAATTTACATAACTTGTCAGCTAATACAAAATAACAGTTTCTCAGCTGATAAACCTCATATATCAGCTGCAAAAAAATGATATCTACTGCTAAACATCCTGTAGCAGTGACAAAATAATGACCTAAATATGTTAAGTTTGTAAAACAAAATTGTCCCAACTTACCAACAAAATATGGCATCAACTGCTGAACCTCCTATAGCAGTTACAAAATGTGACCCAAACATTTCAAATCACAAAATAAGTTTGTCCTAACTTTACTCCCTAGTTGCTGGCTGTGCTTCTTGAGTTGGAGGGTTAGATACCGTAGATTCTTGACCTGGCATCCATCTCACAGTAGTTGGTCGAGGAAGAGGTTGTTTTCTCTTTATTGAAAAAATTTTCCTTCGACGCACATGAAGTTGTTGTTACTGCTGAGATTGTTGATTCGATTGAGGTTGTTGTGGATGTTGAGGTTTTTGAGGTTGTGTAGGTTTTGGTCTCCTGAATGTGGGTCTTTAAATAGGTTGATTTGCACCCACTTCTCCTCTACAAGTCCTCCTATTGTGGCCTTTTTTTATATTTTGTGCAGTTGGCTTGCTGCCCCCTTTTGCTTAGCTTAGGGTTACTGACTTCATCAGATTCCAATCTTCTCTTCTTGGTTAGTCTTTCGGGTGGCCTCCTTATGGTTGGTGGCAATATATGTTTCATGTCAGTTACTGGAGCCCACTAGTACGGACCTGAAAACAAAATAATGAAAGAAACTGTTTAGTTAGTCATTGACTGAGTGTAAGGTACAAGCTAGCTTAGATTGTTACCTTTGATTGGTTTAATCATGTTGGAGTAAATAGCCAGCTGTGTACTGTTGTGGTAGCATTCATTAACAAATTTTTCAGGCTTTAAATGATTCAGCCGAAAGATTGATGCTGCATGAGAACATGAGATCCTAGTAAGGTCTCATTTTCTACATGAACATGATCTTTCCTCAAGGTCCACAACATGCTGATGAGATAGGCCAGCTTCAACTTGATATTTATGTAAACCAGCATAAGTTGGCCAGTACCTGAAACAGTAAAAAAATAACATTACAACTATCATATAACCAAGGTAAATTGCAACAATATGTAATGAGCTATTATAGGTTCAAAAAACAGATTGCAACTATCTTATAACTAAGGTAGGCAGATTACAACAATAAGTAATAAACAATTCTTAATTCATAAAACATATTGCATGTATCATATAACCAAGGCATATTGCAACAATAGGTAATGAACAATTTTTAATTCAAAAAACAGATTTAAAAACACAAGAAATCTAATTTTAAAATGAAATGTAACACAATAACCTGATGGATACTTCAATATTGATGTCCAATTTTTTTGAATTTTTGCACACAATAATCCTTTACACTTTTCAGCAGCCTCTCTTTTGGATACAATTCGAGTCATAATTTTAGTTCGAATTGTCTCCATCATAGTCAATATAGGCTTATCTCTTGCCTCCAAAATAGACTGCATAAAACATAATGATAGTGAAAGAGTTAAATATATATGAAATACAAAATTATTAGCTTAATTAGTAAATAATTGGTCTCTTTCGTTTAGGGTGTGTTTTATTTTGTTCCCTTTCGTTTATGGTGTGTTTTATTTTGGTCACCAAAAATTCAAAAAAGGGACCACTGGTGACCAAAATAAAACACACCCTAAACGAAAGAGACCACTGGTGAAGATTACCCATAATTGAAACATTTTAATTACCTTGTAAAAGATTCACAATGATTATTAAGGAGCATATCACACTTGCTCATAGTGGAGAAGTGTGATCTAGACCACTGAGCAGGGTCTTTCTCTTTAAGCCAAGTATAGGCAGGCTCTGACAATGCCTTCAACTAGTCCATAGCATTTTCAAACTCCCTCAAGTAGGTAGCTCTAGCAGCCTTCCAAAGAGCATCTTTTAGAGCTTGGCCTTTGTGTTTTTCCTTAAAATTTGTGTACATGTGTCTAACACATTTTCTATCCTCTGCATGTGAGAATACATCTTCAATAACTTCTTTAAGGCCCTACAATATAACATTTGAAGTTAATATCAGAAATAAATGAAACATATGTAAAATAGATTAAGGAGAGAGCTAACCTTCTGTCTATCAGACATGAAACATATGTTGAAAGATTTATCAATCTCCAAATCAGTTTTTAAAATTTCCATAAACCAATACCAAGAGGATATATTCTCACTCTCAACAGCTGCATATGCAATATGATATATGCAATTATTTGCATCAATCTCTACAGCTGTCAACAAATACCCTTGATAATAACCCTTTAAGAAACAACCATCAACACTAATTATCCTCCTACAACCTACTTTCCACCCTTCTTTACAAGCCTGTGGACAAACATACATTCTCTGGAACAACCTTAAATTTAAATAACAGATTGTAGTTGTTCCAGGATTTGTAATCCTCAACTCTTGTAAGTAGTCATAAATTCTCCCATATTGAGCCTTATGATTCCCTTCAATCATTTCTAATGCACTTTCTCTAGCCTTACCACACTTCCCAGGGGACACACGTGTACCAAATTCATGCAACACATCGTGTCGTAATGATCTCATGCTATAATTAGGCTCGGACATAAATTTCCCAATGTAGTACTTTACCATCCACTTAGATGTAATATTAGTACTGCTCACAGACTTGGAACATGTATGGGAATTTACCATAGTTTTAATTTGCCAAGTCTTGTCTATATTGTCCATAAGATCCATAGGGGCTGCCCACAATTTTCAAGGACATCCTTCCTTGCATATTGCTTGAATCCTTCGATTGTCATTCTTCTTCAGTTTTACTTCCACCCTATCCACCCTTCCATACTGCTTGATTGCTTCTTTCAATGTTGTTCTATTAGGGAATATTAAACCCTTAACAAACTTCGGTTTCACCATATCAGTTTTAGAATTGAATGAAGGGTACCTAGGCCCATCCGAGTCTGAACCATGCTCACTATATAGGTCTTCAGAATGGTCAATTTCTGATTCTGACCCATGAGCCTTGTTATTCACTTGCACACCATTAGGTCCAAAGCCATCCATGTTTCTCTGAACCCTAACTCATATCTTATCCTCTTGTCTGCATATGTCTTCTCTTCCCCAATCATATTCATTGTTACTGACATCAAATTCTTCTGCAGCTTCATATTCTTCTTTAGCAACAACATGGTTATCTTCTTCTTCTTCAGTAGGATGCACATCTTCAGCAGCATGGTTATTTTCTTCTTCTTCTTCAGTAGGATGCACATCTTCAGCAGCATGGTTATCTTCTTTTTCAGCAGCATGAATATCTTCTTCAACATCAGTATGCACATCTTCTTCAACAACATGACTTTCTTCTTCTTTAGTAGGAAAAACATCAACTTCATATTCTTCTTCAGCAGGAACATTTTCTTCTTCAATATGCACACCTTCTTCAGTAGGAACATCTTCTTCTTCAATATGCACATCTTCATCTTCAGCAATATGATCTTCTTCAATATGCACATTTTCATCTTCAGCAACATGATCTTTTTTTTTCATGGACTTCTTTTTCAACAGGCTTCAGATATATATGCATGTATCTTGAGTTGGGCACACTGTTCAACATAACCATACAATCTTCATCTGCCTTTAGTGGCCTAACAGAATTAATACACAATGCAGCATCTGGCACTCTCCAATAAACAGCAAAAGGTCCAACTACATCTAGCTTCTCAACCATGTCACATAATGAAAATATTGAGAATGTACCAGCATCAACAAAGTCGAAACAGGCTTCAGACTTGGAGGTGTACTTCATCCTTGGTGAAAACACAAAGTCTCCTCCATAGTGAACTACTAAAGTTAACATTTCTAACCCAGGCCCTGCACAGTACACAATTTCATTAGTAAAAAACCATAAAATAGTTACTGTAAAATAATCCATCATGCATTAGTAAAATAGAATTTTAGTGCAAAATGGTAAAAAAAAAGTACACATAAATGCATTGCCTTTAGTAGGTGAACTACATAAATGATCAACATATTTAATCAATACCCCACCAACAAAAGACAACAAAGACATATTTATATATACATATAATTACATGTCATCAAAGCATTATAATAAACGATTCCCAATAAAGACAACAAAGAAAGAATTTTGGCATAAAAGGAATAAAAAAATGTGGACCAAAATTTATTCAATGCAATATAAAATGAATCTTAGCATAAAAGACATAAAGTAAGAAATATTCCTTTAAACTAAAAGACAAAACACTTTTGCAGTTTCCATGCAGTAAACAAACTTAAATTCATGTAACTAATCTATGTAACTAAAGTCAAGTATTTGTTAAAGTCTACCAAAGTCAAGTATTTCTTAAAAAAATATTCTACTGTAAATAATCTCATTAAACCTGAAACAATCTCATAAAACCCTAAAATTCAAGTATATTCTATTGCAAAGCAAACTAAAGTCAACTAAATATCCTGACTCATGTGCAAAGCAAAGTCAACTCAACCTGAAACAACCTTAAATAATCTCATTAAACCCTAAAATTTCAATGTCAAGATAAAATCTAAAACAATCTCATAAAATTTCAATTTAATCAAACTGAAACAAGAATGATTAACCATTTAACATACCTATACAATAAACCCTCAATAAAACCCTAAACCCACTTTGCAATGCACAAAACAGTTCAGAAAACGAATTCAAAATAGGAGAAACGAACCATTTTTCGCAATCTTACCATACACAGAGAAACGAATAGGAGATAACTAAACCCTAAACCCTCAATAAAACTATAAACCCACTTTGCAATACACTTAATATTTCAAAAAAATAAAAATAAAAAGTGCGAAAAATCATACCATACACCACTTTCTTCTCCCTTGGTTTTCAAAGTCGCCACCGAACCATTTTTTCAAAATCTTACAAAAAAAATAGAGTTACAAGTGATAACTATTACTAAAACCAATTCAAAATAGGAGATAAAATCTATTCCCTTCATTACTTACCTTGAGTTTTTAAAGATTACTTCTGTAAGCCCTAAAACCACTCAGATTCCACAGAGAAACGAAAGAGAAGAAAGTGACTTTTGGTGTTTTTGTTTTTCTTTAATCGGGATTGCACAGAGAAACGAAAGGGATTACTTATCTAACCCTTCATTTCCTTTTTACCCCTTTTCAAAATAATAATTAATTAACATATTACACGTGGACTACACACGTGGATTTTTTTTTAATTTTTTAACGAGCCATGTCAGCTACCTGTTAGCCAAGTAACGGAGACTAACAGTTGGGTGATCAAAATATAAACGTTTGGTAACGTAAGGGACCAGAATACTCTTTTTTGAATTTTGGTGACCAAAATAAAGCACACCCTAAGCGAAAGGGACCACTGGTGAAGATAACCCTTATATAAAAGTGTTTGGTAAAATTAACTGATAGCTGTTAATTTTTTTTGAATATGCTGGTGTGATTACAAGGTAGTATATGTTCAATTTTTTAGCCCTTTAATAACGCGCACACATCGTGCACACATGGTGTTCGAACTCGGGTCACTTAGATGAAATACAACATTCTTTACCACTGGGACCACTCTACGGGTTCAACTGTTAGATTATTTAAACAAGCAAAATGACATATAAGGACATGATTATATTCAATACTTGTTTAAATAATTTATTAGTTATCAATATTTTGTATTTAATTAATATTAATTAGATTTATAAAAAATATTTTTTAATATAACTTTTCTAAACATATTCAAATAGGGGTGGCAACGGGGCAGATCGGGGACGGTTTTGCATTTCCCATTTCGTCCCCAACACTTGCGAGTATGGTTTCGCGGAATTCCCACTGAACCTTTCGGGGATTGTTCGTCCCCATACCCATCCCTTACGGATCCCTGCGATTTTCGTTTAATCCTCATACCCAAAAAATAAACATAACTTAATACATTAAAACAAATACCCAACATTAAATCTCTAAAATTACTAACACAAAAGATAACTTTAGTTTTACCAAACAACAAACAAATCATTTCGAAACTATAAAACATGACTTAAATATTAATTGCTGAAACACGACAACCTGCATTACCTTTAAAAGAAAATATGTAACTAATAATCTATAGTTTCAAATCATGATCTGTTTGTTCTAAAAGGAACTAGATTCGATAATTTTTTCAACCATATAAATTACCTCTTCTAATTTTACTCGTACGATTTATGGTGAATTTTCGAAGTCATTATTATTGTTTTTTAGAAACAATCTGTTGTCTTTTCTTCTGACCTTTTCTCACTAAAAAATTAATAATTCCTAATATATATAACTCGAAATCGAGAACCGTTTGTTTTAAACGAATCTAGACTTTCGTATGATTATAGAATATAAGGCCCACTTCCTAATTTACCTTGTAGAATGTTTGATGATTTTTCAAAGTCATTGATAGTTTTTTTAAGAAATCTGCTGCTAAATTTTTATGACCTTTCAACATTCAAATATTCATATTATTCAAATTACATATCGAAATCGACCACAATGTATTTTATAAACAAAGCTAGAATAAATTAAGTTTACAACAATGTATAAACAACATTCTAATT
Source organism: Hibiscus trionum (assembly GCA_030270665.1). NCBI lineage: Eukaryota > Viridiplantae > Streptophyta > Magnoliopsida > Malvales > Malvaceae > Hibiscus > Hibiscus trionum. The sequence goes on along the minus strand of BSYR01000035.1, from coordinate 41,551,831 downwards.
TTTTTATAGAATTTACGAAGAATTTTCGAACTTACTACAACCGGCCATACTCATACGAGATTAGGTTTTTGATGAAAAGTAGGTAAATTACCCTTATGCCCATCAAACTTTGTAAAATATCAGGAGTTCTGCGGATATTTTTAGAGGATTCCCACGGTGATTTATACGGGTACGGTTCGGTTATCCTCACGGTTCGGATATAGCAATCTCCGTCACCATCCCCATTTGAGTTTCGGTTATAAAACTTCGCCCGTCCCTATCCCCATGGGTGAAGATTTCGGTTATTCTCCACACCCATCGGTTCGGATCCCCACGATTTTCAGTTATTCCCCACACGATTACCACCCCTATATTCGAAGGATTTATATATTAATTTATTATTTTTATAATTATTTTAATACAATTTAATTAATTATTAAATTTAAATATACATATAAATATATGATAATAAAAAGAAAAAATATAGAATTAGCTTACAAATGTAACCATGTAAATTAGTAGTAACAACAAATATGTCCAATCTTTAATATGTTATTATTTCATAATACTTTGTTATCAATTTAGTTGCAAAATAGTACATATGCTTATGATAAAAAAATCCATTTGCTAGCTCATAAATTTGGTGGAACAAATTGATCAAATAAAAACACGAAATTATAATATTAAATCATAATAAAAAAATGTAATAGTTTTAAGTGTTTGAAGTACATAAATTTTAAAATTCTAGAAAAAACATATCCTTTAAAGATAAATAAAATAGATGCTAAGAACCACGACGTTGTCGTTTAACTATCATCAAACTAGTTGTAATATCATTACGAACTTTTATCATTTCGCTATTACCCATTTGTTGAACTTCTTCTTGCATGGGATTAACATCTGAAATAGTTTCGGGAGGAACAAAATTGGGATCTTTATCTATGATATTGAATGCTGGATCAAGAACTATGCTTAACCTGATATAGTTATGTAATATAAATGTAGCACATATTATTCTATTTTAATCATGCGTCGAATATTTTGGCATTTTTTTTAATATCTTTCATTGTGCCTTCAAAATGTCAAAAGTCCTCTTAATACAACTCTTTAAGGATGAATGGACACGATTGAAAACTTCTCAAGGACCTCTTGAATTTATAATACGAAACTCTGATGGATGATATCTTATCTTATCTTATGGTAAAGAGTCAAATAACCATTTCTTTCAGGATAACTTTTTTCAGCTGAGTAATATTTTCCAAACAATAAAAATATAAAATTATACAATTATAATATTAAGGTTATTAAAATTACACAAGTATAATAAATAATGTTAATATATCAATTAGAATGAAAAATATTACCAAGAAGAGGCTTTGAAAAATTTAAAATTGGATTACCGATGCAGTCGAGAAAAATGCGAGAATCATGAGCCGATCCTTCCCAACCAGTTAGCACAATATAAAAAGCAAATCAAAGTCGCGTGCTGCTAAAACAATAAGCGTAGGTGTCTCTTTTCTTCCTCTATATCTCAATTGATCCTCTTCAGGAATAACAATATCTATATGAGTACCATCAATAGCTCCAATGCAATCTTAATTTAAAAGAATTGTCATAAAATTTTAATGAAATTATAAAATTGTGTTTATGCGTGTAAAAATAATCAAAATGCTAAAAAATACCTTGAAAGGTGGCATATATAGAGTATTATAGACAATTTGTGAAGAAATTTCTTTTAACTTAGGATCTCTTGATTTTAATATCTTTCTTGACAAGCCATCCATGGCATCTAAAACTTCTTTAAATATTCTGTTTACTATTTCACCATAATGTTAAAATTGCTCTTGGACATCTCTGTTCGAGGCTCCTTTACTAAGAATGTAAATAAATAAACCCACTTTCTCTAAGGTTGATATTCTATACGAAGGAAGTAAACCATGCTTACTTTCTAAATCTATGCATAATTGTCGAAATGTATTTTGTGCCATTTTAAACATGTTAAAGTAACATTTTTCACGACCACTCAACATTTCATGCATCCATTTTTCTCGTTTGTAGTGAAGTGAAACATGATTCTTTGTGTATGTATTTGACATAATAAAGATACAAATAACCCAATGCACAAGCCACCAAATCCTAAAATTTATTGTCGTTTTTGTCTCTCTTACGCGATCTATTACATTTAGTATGTAAATCTGTATCTACAAATAAAGGTAAACAAACTATAATGGCCGAAAAAACAGTAGCCATATAACATAAAAAAAAATAGCATACATAATTCAATTTAAACAATTATCTATTACATATAAAGAAATAACATGTAAATCTATATCCATAAATAAAGATTAAAAAAATTATAATAGTTATATCCATATCTCTTACATTTAGCATGCGTAATCCATTTCATTACTTCTTAAATAGGTAATTTATCCATTAAAACCTTGAGGTGTCATTAGATATACCATGAAGAATTGTCCTCTTTTGGGGTCCTCGATCAAGGTGAAAGCAAAACAAAATTTAGGACTACTGAAAATTAAGTTAGGCATGAACACTAACTTTGCTAGAGAATCATCAAGTTCATAAGAAGAATCACCATGTCTTTCAAATTTTATCAATTTCATATCTTTATTGTTCTTTTGAGTTATAGCTTCCACCATAATATCAAGCTTCTCTGCCAATAATGGAGCTCCTCTTACCCTTCTAGTAGAGTCTACTTTAGCACTTTTATGACTCTATAAAATCTCACTCTCATTAGCTCTTTTGCTTCCTCTTCCTTCAAAAGTTTCATGTTGAGTAGACTGTGAAAAATGAGTGGGAGAAGAAAGTGAGCTAATACATTCTAAATTTCTTGTCAATTCTTGTTAGTTTCACCACTGGTAAAAGCAATATTCTCACTGGTTATTTCATCAACACAATTATATGAATTGGGCCAACATTTACATGTTGAGAACAATGCATGACTGGAGTAAACTTAAGTTTTCCTTGAGAAACCGAAACTCCAAATAATTGTTATATCTTATGCTCGTTATGGCTCAATCACTTCATCTAGAAAAGCTTTAAAATGTATATTTCCCTATGAAGAAAGATAAATTAAATTAGTTTATTTTTTACAAATTAATAAATATTATTGTCTTTTATAAATATTATTGCCTTTTATTTTACTTATTATAATGTTCTAAATACTTAAGAGACATGCATCAATGAACATAACTATTTTTATTAACAAAATGAATATTTACAAGAAAAGTAAAGTAGCATAAATAATTATTTTTTTTTACTACCAAAAAACTATTTTTTAAAAAAAATAAAAGAACTGAAGTAAGTTTTGGATATTCTAAAATGCTAACATTTGTTTACATGAAAAAGTTTAATCAAGCTCTATACAGTAATGTGACAGAGAAGATAATTCAGGTAAACAATGAAATATATGCAACATAAATGTTTGTAAAATCAGAAACATGTGAATTTTATTTGACAACTACTATAGTAAAAAAACCAAATGTACATAGAACATAATCTTTGCATTGAGATTACAAAATTATGAAAAATGGGACCATAATTTTGTAGCAATCGATTCACATTTCAACATTAGGGGTTTTGACTACAATGCATCTAAACTAATCGTGGTTGTTTTAACTTTCTATATTCAACCCAGAAAACAACACAACAACAACACAAACGGAAGGGAAAAAACTCTATATGCCTAAGTAATTAACCAGCTCTTAAAACTGACATAAAACTTATCATTTTCAGATCTCAATCATCGCAGCCCCAAATATGCAAAAATCAAACAAATATATTTTTTTTAATTAAACTAAATATTTAAATATAAAACAAGAAATAGAAAACTGCAAAGAACACACGAAGGAAAAATGAAAGAAAATAATTAAACAAATTGAAAAAAAATATATTAGAGTCTAAATCCTTACCTAATCGATGGGTGAATTTTTCAACTTGATGATGAGACGAACATAAGTTTCAGTGAAGAACGGCTATCTGCTTAATATGTAAGGTTAAAAAAATATTTAATTTAGGTTATTTAGAGATTTTTTATAATTGTTAAGGGTATAAGAGTTTTTATAACTCTAATATCAAACCTTTAATCTCAAAGAGCTCATAATAGCAACTTTTTTAAAATTAGAGGTTTCACCCAATCCACTCTTTTAATCCGTTATTCACCAAACATCAATATTAGCAGATTTGACTAGTCAAACCTCTAATTTTAGCTCAAACCGCTATTTACCAAACATGGCCAAAGTATAGTTTTTGAGACATAGTTTATTTTTGGGTAAAGTATTAAAATGGTCATTAAACTTTGTTAAAAAAACAAAATGATAACTAAATTTTCAAATGTTATAAAATGACAATTAAACTTTATGTCTTGTAACAAAATAGTAACTCAGTTGTTAAAGGTCGTTAAATACTTAACGTGACTGCTATAAAACTTTATATAATAGCACGTTTAGTCCTATGTATTTACACGTTCAATTAATTTAATCCTAATTCAAAAAAATTCAAATAGAATCTAAGGGAAAGAACTGCAAGTCACAAAAGAAACTTTGTGGGCAAGAAACAGAAGCAAGAAATAAACGTATGGTCTTATTTTTCCCATGTAATCTTTTTAATGTCTTTAGTCTTAACCATCGACAAATAGAATTTATTAAACCAAAAACGAGAAAGAGACCCAAAAGAAAGCAAGAAAGAAAGAAAGAAAGAGAGCCAACAGAAAAGAACACGTGGGTTTTATCAAGAAACTAAACTAAGGGAAAAGCTCAAAGCTATGGTACAGTAGTAATTTGCTGAAAATGGGGCTGTTTTGTCGAGTACAAAAATGATAGAAGTAAAAAATAATAATGAAGAAACGACGATGTTAGTAATACTAAATTGTTGGGTTTAAATCTAAGAATTTGCAACCACCCAAAAAAATGATTCACTTGTAGAAAAACGACTATACAATTTAAAGGAGTAGAAAAAAAGTGAAGCATCAAAGTAAACACCCGATCAACCATGGCTAGGAAAAATGGCTCCGATATCTTTGTTGCAACTCAAATCAAAAAAAATTATACGGAAAAGAAATTAGATAAAATGGAGGGAGACAACATAATAAAAGAAATTAAGGAAACAAAATTTTTCATTCCAATTGATCGATAAAAAACAATCATAAAATTATCATAGATTTAACCCTAATCCTAAACACTAAAACTATGTCGTTTCGATTAAAACTAAACTAATAAAACGTGTCATTTTATTAAACTAAAAACAACACATAACAAAACTCTCCGCTTGACGAAATTCTTGTCCTCAAAGATTAAAAAAGATAAGCATGAAGTAAAATCAATAAAAGTCTTTTAAATGGTTGGACCAAATATCAATCATTTTCCTTTTCAGCTTGATCACATCCATCATAAGGTTGAAGATGGCTTCATAACAATGTTGGCAAACCAGTATCCTCCGGTGTCAAACGTTTCTCTAATCGACTCATCAATGTTCCAATTTTGATTTGGTGGACACAAACCATCTAAAACTTAAAGTTGACTCTCATGACTAATGACATGCAGAGACTCAAAAAAATTTGGTACAAATAAACTCATTGCATTTTTTGCTACATTAAACATAACCTTGTCTTCTATGAGTGTATTATTGAACATTGTTGGTAAGTCTCCTGCGTCAATAGTTGTTCAATGGACCTTATCTATATTTCATACTTTAATAACAAGGTCATCAGCTGCCATCAAAAACTTTTTCTTAATTGGACTAAACTAAACAACCACTGGAAAATTTTCGCTATGTACATAATATGTTCTTTTTGCCATAATTCTGCTTTCTTCTAAGCTATTGTCAAGAACCGTAGTTAACAGCCCATAATATTGAGCAACACGATGTGCTGCAAGCTAAAAATATGAAGTGGGAAAATGTTGGGAACTCAAATTGTTACTATTATTCAGAGTTTTACAACATCCTCTGGATACCAAGTTCCATCCGTAAAATTTTACCTCTCTTCCCATGATGTGACAATGAATCCTTGTGGTTCTCTATGACACGACTGGCCATATCAACATGTAGTAACACATGTACATCTCTTATTAACGTTTTTGAGATGATATCAACAAAATCTTTGTTCCTCTTCCTTCGTTATTTAAGAGATTGATTGTTCACGTAGTTTGTACATCCATAACTATGAATAAGGAAATTGCGTATCACCACAGTTGAGTGACATTTATCCTTCAACACCTGGTCAAGCAATATATTAATCAACCCAAACTGCTTTGTAAGACCAAGAATACCCATCATAGTGGTGTATTTGTGACTGTCATGTTTGAATCCAACCTTAATTTTCAGCCTATAGAACAAAACAAAAGCAACACAAGGATCTGGCTGCTTTAGAATTTGGTTAGCTTGATATGCATATGTTGAGAGCTTAAGATTTTCAAAAGTTTGCTCAGCAACAAAATCACACTTCAATTGTTGAAATATCTGCCATAAAGGTCCATCCTCATGCCTAATGCCTCCTAAAAATCTAAAGTGATGAGATTGAACTTTCACTCGCTGAGATATATCCTTCTTATAATCATCAATATGTGCAGAACTGCTATGAATTACGGATGAATTCATAATTATACGACCCACATCCCATCTTCTATGAGAAAGTTTAAATTTTCAACTAAAAATACATTGTCAATCATTGCTGCCATATGTTCACTATTTTTAAACAATGCAACTATATAGAATTTACACTAACTCAATATCATAGCATTGTCAAGGAAAATACCAAGATCAAAATTTTTTGGAACCGAGTCAGTAATGCAATACAAATTTCCATTATTTATCAAATTTAATTCCGGATAATCGTAACCAGGAACAATATGATTCCTATGTTCTCTAGCAGAACTTACATATGCCATAATGATATTCCTCTTAAAATATTCATTTTTATCCATCCAAGCCATTTTCGAATCAACAACCAATACTTTTTAATCACAATACTCGTAACAGAATCAACAACATTCTCTAAATTCCAAATCAGTTTCATAATAACTACATGCACACTATTTAGATTTGGATTTGAAGTACCTAACAGAGGGCTCAGAGCTATTGTAGAAATATATGTTTTGATATAATAATTGAAAAATGTTTTGGACTAAATTGAAAAGAATTTAGAATATTCTCTAAGTCAAAAACAACTTGAAAATAAGTTTGAGGATGTTTAAAAAGGTTTTGGCAATGTTTGAAACGTTTTAAGTAGCCAAATCAGTACTTTTAATGTACTCATTTCGATACACGCATAATTTGTATCGATACGTTTTGAAACTGACAAAACCTGTTTCGAAACAGGCTTAACTATTTTGATACGGATATGGGTTGTTTTGAAACACCCTTTAGTGTTTTGATACGCCTACGTGGCAGACACCCCAACGACTAAAACCCTCCAACGACTATTTGAATTGTAGGTTTTTTCGATACGGCACTAGACGTTTCGATACGGGCGTTCCGATACGGCCCAACATGTTTCGATACAGCACACTGCATCAGACTCCAACGGTTAGTTCTAAAGAATGGTGTTTCGATACAGCTACCCGTGTATCGAAATAGACATCACCAGAACTGCATTTATGGTGGGAAATAAAGTCTCCAACGGCTCTATTTCAATCCCAACAGTACTCAACGGCTACAAACTTAATTAGGAGTATAAAAGGGACCTCCAAGCATCAAGGGAAGACTAATGCATCAATTGTCAACAACATTATGATGAAAAAATTATCTTAGGGGCTTAATTGTTTATTCTTTGTATAGACAACACTTGTGAGCCAAAATTGTCATATTTGCTCAAGTGTTTAGGTTTGGGTGAGAGCATAAAGAGTGCAAACAAATACCTATTGGAGGGACTTTAGTTTGCTTTTATTCATCTCTTGTAAAGAGGGCTTACTCAAGCTTTGGTCTAGAAAGTTTTGAGTATGTAAGGGTTTCCTCTTAAGCCTAGAAAAGATGACGAATCAATTAGTGAATTGATTGGGAAATCCTTAGTGAGAGCTAAGGTAGTGGTTGTAGGTGCTTGTTCGAAGTCAGAGCCACTATAAATTCATCGTTTCATTTATTTTTGGCTTCCACAAATCAATCACCCAAAAATCTAACTTCTCCACCACTTGGCTAGCTAAATCGGTTGAAGTAAATCGAGCCTATCAAGCCTAACAATTGGTATCAGAGTGAGGCTCAATCGAAGGGGATTAACATCCTATTGAGGCGATCTGGAAAGCTCGATACATCAATTCAATCAACCGGTTGAATGGCTCAATCCATCGACAAGCCACCATTCTTCAACGGGACTAACTATGCAAATTGGAAGACAATAATGATGTTCTTCATCAAAGCCAAAGATTACATACTTTGGGACATAGTTGAATTTGGTTCGTTCGTGTCACAACGAAGCAAGGCGGAATGAAATACGGATGATCACAAGAAGATGGAGCTAAATTGCAAGGCTTTGCACATTCTCTTTTGTGCATTTAGCCAACTTCTATAAGAAGATGTCTTCTTGTGAAGATGCCAAGGAAGTTTGGGACAAGCTGGAAGTCACATATGAGGGAACCAACGAAGTAAAGGAGACCAAGATCGATTTTCTCAACTTAGAGTATGAGAACTTCAAGATGGACCTGGATAAAGACATTAAGAGGATGTTCGACCGATTCTCCACAATCGTCAATCAAGTTAAAGGTTTTGAAGAGGATATTTCGGAAGACAAACTCGTTCGGAAGGTGATCTATTCACTTCTCTAGTCATGGGATTCAAAGAAGATGATCATCATAGAAAACAAAGACTTGAAGAAGCTCAAGCTTAATGAGCTAATCAGATCTCTTCTTACCCATGAGATGATGTCTCTACCTTTGAAGAATGAGAAGGAAAAGAAGATCAAGAAGCAAGGCATTGATGCCAATGATATTGCTCTCAAATCCTCCAAGTGCAACCATGTTGATACAAGCGAGGAGGAGGAAGAAGAAGAAGAGATAGTTCATCTCTTCAAGAAGTGTGCCCCATTCATGAAGAAAGCAATGAAAGAATTCAAACATGAATCAAGGAAAAAGAAGAGGGTAAACACTTCAAGCCATAAGAAGAAGGCATATGTGGCTACATGGAGTGATGAAAACTCCACCGACAATGAACAAGCCAACCTTTGCCTTATGGCCAGCCAAGAAGATTCAAGGGTAACTTCTAATTCATTTACCTCATGTTCTTACTCTTTTGATGAATTACAAGATGCCTATGATGATTGGTTTTAGAGTTTAAAAATCACATTTTGAAAAACAAGAAAGTGGTTTCAAATTTGAAATTTTAAAATGATTTGATTTCTAAAACCAAAATTGAACTAGAAGCGAAACTCAATGAGTTTGAGCAAAAATGTCTTGATTTACAAAATTTTCTTCATAAAGTTCAAGAGGAAAAATATTTGATTTCCAAAGATCTTGAAAAGAAAAGAAATTGTAGAAAATCAAATTTTTATCAAAGACAATCTAGTTCCCCTGGATTTTTAAATGGTAAATGTTTTAGAAGTGTTTGGGTTCCAAAAGAACTAATCACTTCAAACAAAAAGGATGGAATTGAAAAATGGATTCCTAAGGGGACTAAATTTTGTGCCACTAACGTTTATGGATCCAAAGGATTTTGGATACCAAAAATTACATGATTGTCTTGTTTAGGTGTGATGGAGAGTGATCAACAAGTCCAAATTTGAGTGGGAGTTCCATACACACAAGAAAGAACACTTGAAGAAGGAAGGCTTCGCATCCTCCCTTGAAGTCAAGTGTTGGTAAAATTTCTAGTTGTTTTTGTTTTTAATTAGATTATTTTTCTTTATAACTAGATTATCATATTGTTAGACTAACAATATTTGATGCTTTGAGTAAAGGGGAGCCATTTTTTAAAACCAAAGTTTTTAATTATGTCAATTTTTTAACCTCCTATGTTATTTTGAGCTTAATGTCTTTTAAATTCTTTTTGATATAACAAAAAGGGGGAGAAATGGTTTAAAAATTGATTTTTTTTCAAATGAATAAGGGGGAGCTTTAACTTCATTTAATTTTCAAAATCTCTTATTCAAACTTTTAAATACTAAGGGAGAGAATCCCAAACAATTTTTCAAGTTGGTTTTATTATATCAAAAAGGGGGAGATTGTAGAAATATATGTTTTGATATAATAATTGAAAAATGTTTTGGACTAAATTGAAAAGAATTTAAAATATTCTCTAAGTCAAAACAACTTGAAAATAAGTTTGAGAATGTTTAAAAAGGTTTTGGCAATGTTTGAAACGTTTTTAAGTAGCCAAATCAGTACTTTTAATGTACCCGTTTCGATACATGCATAATCTGTATCGATACATTTTGAAACTGCCAAAACCCGTTTTGAAACAAGGCTTAACTATTTCGATACGGATAGGGATTGTTCCAAAACACCCTTTAGTGTTTCGATACGCCTACGTGGTAGACACCTCAGCGGCTAAAATCCTCAACGGTTATTTCCCAATGAGTATTTGAATTGCAGGTTGTTTTGATACGGCACTAGATGTTTCGATACGGGCGTTCCGATACGGCCCAACGTGTTTCGATACGGCACACTGCATCAGACTCCAACAGCTAGTTCTGAAGAAGGGTGTTTTGATATAGCTACCCGTGTATCAAAACAGACATCATCATAACTACATTTATGGTGAGAAATAAAGTCTCCAACGGCTCTAATTCAATCCCAAGGGTCCTCAACGGCTACAAACTTAATTGAGAGTATAAAAGGGACCTCCGAGCATCAAGGGAAGACTAATTGTAACACCCGGGTTTGGGGGTCGGATGAAAATAATAATAAAATAATGGTTCGGGTTTCGGTTTCATAATTAAAATAATAATATATTTTTAATGGGCTTCGTGTTTGCAAATAATTAAAAACTATGTTGGGCCTATCTTCCAAGTCCAAATCCATGGACTTTAGGAGATGTGGGTTTTGGCCATTCATTAATGGCATAGTTGTAAATATGAATTTTTGGGTGAATTAAAAATAAAACAAAAGATGAAGACATGTGCTCATCTTCTTCCTCCTCCCCATTTTCAAATCTAACGTGAAGAAGAGAGCTTCTCTTCATCTCACTCTCCCATCTCTTTTCTTCTTCATTCTTGAAGCTTTTTGAAAGGTAATTACATTTCCGACTTGCTCTCATCTTCCTCTCTTTAAAAGTACAACTAGATTTCATTTTGGTTCAAGTTTTAGGATTTGGGTTTTTGGAAGATTTGAATAAAAATGATATCTTTATTGTTTTTAACTTAAGATTTTGATTTAATATTGTTAGATATGGTGTTTATGAACCAAATGGTCCAACATATATAAGTTTTAAAGTGTTTTATAAGAATTCCCGAATTTGGGTTTTGGTGGGGTTTTAGGAGGGTTTTTAGTTGAGTTTTGGGTGTGTTCTATGTTGGAATTTGAGGGTTGATGTTAGGGTAATAGTTGGGGGTCTCTTTTGGAAGCATTTGAGTGTGCTAAAAAGGTTAAAATCATGAGTTTTGGATTGGGTTTAAGGGCTGCTCGGGTTTGGTGTTTTGGGGGGTTGTTCTTGGCTTGGAATCTTGTGTTTTATGCTTGATTAATGTTCCGGGTTTGCTACATTGATTTGTGAATTGATTTGAGGTTGTTTTGATTGTGTTGAGATGATTAGAAGCAATATTTTTGTGTTGGTGAAGCCTCGGGAACAAATCCGGAATCGTTGGAAGCTTGATCGGCTAGTGTGGTTGAGCTTGGAATTGTCGGTGAGTGGTTAAATATTTTTAAATGGTTTTCAAGTGTTGGTTCTAGCATGTGGACTAGGTTGGGCTTGGTAGACCCACCTAGAGTTGGGATTAGGGTGGTAGCCTAATCCCAAGCTTTAGTTGGAGACCTTGGTTGATCTTTAAATTGTTGATTTATGCCTCATGTTTAATTGTGATTATGGTGGTTATGTATATGTTGTTATACATGTATGATGAGGCATTGTTTGATGCATTGTTACATGTATGTTGAGACGTGGTTTGAGGCATTGATATATGCATGTTGATGATAAATATGATGGGGATATACATATGTATGAAATATAATGTGATATTTGTATTAATGATATACATGTAGTGTTGGCATGTGAAATGATATTGTGAGGTGGTTGCATGATCCGAGGATCATGGTGAGTACATGCTAGGCACGAAAATGTGGTTTGTGCATGACGGTGAGTCATGGTGAGTACGTGCTAAGCACGGAAGTTGTTATGAAATGATTTTGCGAAAGATTAATGAAATGTGTAGTATTAGCACTAGTATGCTTGGGTACAATGATCGATCATTAGGATGTTAGTGTGCACACGCGAGTCAAATGCGCGCGTGGTCTTGATGATGGTAGTCATCAAGATGGAGTACGGGTTCGCCCGGAAATCTTCATATATATGTTAGTTGGTGATGAGTGGAATCCCATCGACGGGCGTGAGGATGAGTGGAATCCCCTCCGCGTGAAATGGTCGCGAGGATGAGTGGAATCCCCTCCGCGAGAAACGGTGATGAGTGTAATCCCACCGTCAGGTAATGTTGTTGTTGGATGTGAGTTCCAACGGTTATCCGCGTATTCGAGTTATAGCTAGGTGCCAATACGGATTGTGGTTTATGTTGCCAATATGTGATTAATTGTGAGCCAATATGATTTGGGATGTGTTGCTGACATGGTTTAATATATGTGATTACATATGTCGTGGATTTAAACATGTTGAGCATGACATAGTATTGAATATATGTTCATGCATCATGGGTAGATTGGCTTATGTGGATCAAAGGTAAGAACATGCATTCTATCTTGGTTGTTGCTCGTGCTTGGACCCTACATTGTCGAAGGTTTGTTTTATGAGCTTACCCTCACTAAGCTTTTATGCTTAGGCTCCTTTTTGTTCGACAATGCAGATCAGTAGCTTGTGGGTGGCAAGGGCAAGGAAAGGCCTCCAAGTGTCGCTTTTGGTTAGCTCAGTATGAACTTTAAATTGAAAGATTGTAATAGTTAAGCAATGGGATAGGTGTTGTTGATTTGAATGCTTTGGATTTATGTTGATGTTGGTGTGGCCTGTTAATGCCATATTTTGATGTGTACGCCATGCTTTATTGCTTACCTTGGATGTTTATGCGTATGATGGCTAAGGCATGAAACCTAAAAATGATATGTTTGTCTCCCTTGTGGTGTATGCTTGATCCTTTAAATGCATGTCCTTATCATGCATCCTTATGTAATTTGTGTATGTTTGCAATAGGGTGCATGCCTCTAGAATGTGATTGTATGTTATGTATGGTTCTTGGGGTCGTTAGGGCGTTTGGGATCGTTTGGAGATGTTTAAAACTGGTTTTGGGATATTGCAGGTTGCAGGTGTTTCGAAACGGGTTGTGTCGTTTCGAAACGGGTGTGGTTCCAGGGCCCCCCGTATCGAAACGTGTTTCGATACGGTTTGGCCTCTGTAAGCCCCTGTTTCGAAACAAGTTTCGGAACACGTTGGCTACTGTAATTGCCTGTTCCGAAACGGGTATCGGAACGCCTAGGCAAAATGTGACCCTGTTCCGAAACGGGGTGGAGGCGTTTCGGTACGGGTGTCTGGCTTTTTGAACTGGAGCCCGTGTTTCGAAACGAGTGACGTCTGTTTCGAAACACATGCCTAAAAATGGACTGTTTGACATCTCTAAAGGGTCTCAAGGTTTGGGCTTAGGCCCTGTTTGCTGTTAGGCTTCTCGTGAGCATTGTTTCCGCTGTCGTGTCTCACATAGGACATAATAATGCATTTAGACAAGATATAAATAAAATAAATTTTCTAGGGTTTCTAACCGAGGTGGGACCTTAACAGGTTCCACATCGGTTTTCCCCATGTAGCCTACTCGGACTGGTCAGCCATCCAGACCGGGACGAGGGGGTTACACTAATGCTTCAATTTTCAACAACATTATGATGAGAAAATTGTCTTAGAGGCTTAATTGTTTATTCTTTGTATAGACAACACTTGTGAGCCAAAATTGTCATATTTGCTCAAGTTTTTAGGTTTGGGTGAGAGCTTAAAGAGTGCAAACAAATACCTATTAGAGGGACTTTAGTTTTCTTTTATTCATCTCTTATAAAGAGGGCTTACTCAAGCTTTGGTCTAGAAAGTTTTGAGTATGTAAGAGTTTCCTCTTAAGCCTAGAAAAGAGGACGAATCAATTAGTAAATTGATTGGGAAATCCTTAGTGGGAGCTAAGGTAGTGGTTGTAGGTGCTTGTTCGAAGTCTGAACCACTATAAATTCATCGTGTCATTTATTTTTGGCTTCCACAAATCAATCACCCAAAAATCTAACTTCTCCACCACTTGGCTAGCTAAATCGGTTGAAGGAAATCGAGCCTATCAAGCCTAACAATTGGTATCAGAGCGAGGCTCAATCGAAGGGGATTAACATCCTATTGAGGCGATTCGGGAAGCTCGATACATCAATTCAATCAACCGGTTGAATGGTGCAATCCATCGACAAGCCACCATTCTTCAACGGGACTAACTATGCATATTGGAAGACAAGAATGATGTTCTTCATCAAAGCCAAAGATTACATACTTTGGGACATAGTTGAATTTGGTTCGTTCGTGTCAAAACGAAGCAAGGCGGATTGGAATGCGGATGATCGTAGGAAGATGGAGTTAAATTGCAAGGCTTTGCACATTCTCTTTTGTGCATTTAGCCAACATCTATGAGAAGATGTCTTCTTTTGAAGATGCCAAAGAAGTTTGGGACAAGCTTGAAGTCACATACGAGGGAACCAACGATGTAAAGGAGACCAAGATCGGTTTTCTCAACTTATAGTATGAGAACTTCAAGATGGACCTGGATGAAGACATCAAGAGGATGTTCGACCGATTCTCCACAATCGTCAATCAACTTAAAGGTTTTGAAGAGGAGATTTCAGAAGATAAACTCATTCGGAAGGTGATCTATTCACTTCTCTAGTCATGGGATTCAAAGAAGACGACCATCACAGAAGACAAAGACTTGAAGAAGCTCAAGCTTAATGAGCTAATCAGATCTCTTCTTACCCATGAGATGATGTCTCTACCTTTGAAGAATGAGAAGGAAAAGAAGATCAAGAAGCAAGGCATTGATGTTAATGATATTGCTCTCAAATCCTCCAAGTGCAACCATGTTATTACAAGCGAGGAGGAGGATGAAGAAGTGTGCCCCATTCATGAAGAAAGCAATGAAAGAATTCAAACATGAATCAAGGAAAAAGAAGAGGGTAAACACTTCAAGCCATAAGAAGAAGGCATATGTGGCTACATGGAGTGATGAAAACTCCACCGACAATGAACAAGCCAACCTTTGCCTTATGGCCATCCAAGAAGATTCAAGGGTAACTTCTAATTCATTTACCTCATGTTATTACTCTTTTGATGAATTAAAAGATGCCTATGATGATTGGTTTTAGAGTTTAAAAATCACATTTTGAAAAACAAGAAAGTGGTTTCAAATTTGAAAATTTAAAATGATTTGATTTCTAAAACCAAAATTGAACTAGAAGCGAAACTCAATGAGTTTGAGCAAAAATGTCTTGATTTACAAAATTTTCTTCATAAAGTTCAAGAGGAAAAATATTTGATTTCCAAAGATCTTGAAAAGAAAAGAAATTGTGGAAAATCAAATTTTTATCAAAGACAATCTAGTTTCCCTAGATTTTTAAATGGTAAATGTTTTAGAAGTGTTTGGGTTCCAAAAGAACTAATCACTTCAAACAAAAAGGATGAAATTGAAAAATGGATTCCTAAGGGGACTAAATTTTGTGCCACTAACGTTTATGGATCCAAAGCATTTTGGATACCAAAAATTACATGATTGTCTTGTTTAAGTGTGATGGAGAGTGATCAACAAGTCCAAATTTGAGTGGGAGTTCCATACACACAAGAAAGAACACTTGAAGAAGGAAGGCTTCGCATCCTCCCTTGAAGTCAAGTGTTGGTAAAATTTCTAGTTGTTTTTGTTTTTAATTAGATTATTTTTCTTTATAACTAGATTATCATATTGTTAGACTAACAATATTTGATGCTTTGAGTAAAGGGGAGCCATTTTTTAAAACCAAAGTTTTTAATTATGTCAATTGTTTAACCTTCTATGTTATTTTGAGCTTAATGTCTTTTAAATTCTTTTTGATATAACAAAAAGGGGGAGAAATGATTTAAAAATTGATTTTTTTCAAATGAATAAGGGGGAGCTTTAACTTCATTTAATTTTCAAAATCTCTTATTCAAACTTTTAAATACTAAGGGGGAGAATCCCAAACAATTTTTCAAGTTGGTTTTATTATATCAAAAAGGGGGAGATTGTAGAAATATATGTTTTGATATAATAATTGAAAAATGTTTTGGACTAAATTGAAAAGAATTTAAAATATTCTCTAAGTCAAAACAACTTGAAAATAAGTTTGAGAATGTTTAAAAAGGTTTTGGCAATGTTTGAAACATTTTTAAGTAGCCAAATCAGTACTTTTAATGTACCCGTTTCGATACATGCATAATCTGTATCGATACATTTTGAAACTGCCAAAACTCGTTTCGAAACAAGGTTTAACTATTTCGATACGGATAGGGGTTGTTCCAAAACACCCTTTAGTGTTTCGATACGCCTACGTGGCAGACACCTCAGCGGCTAAAATCATCAATGGTTATTTTCCAACGAGTATTTGAATTGCAGGTTGTTTTGATACGGCACTAGACGTTTCGATACGGGCGTTCCGATACGGCCCAACGTGTTTCGATACGGCACACTGCATCAGAATCCAACAGCTAGTTCTGAAGAAGGGTGTTTTGATACAGCTACCCGTGTATCGAAACATACATCATCAGAACTGCATTTATGGTGAGAAATAAAGTCTCCAACGGCTCTAATTCAATCCCAACGGTCCTCAACGGCTACAAACTTAATTGAGAGTATAAAAGGGACCTCCAAGCATCAAGGGAAGACTAATGCTTCAATTTTCAACAACATTATGATGAGAAAATTGTCTTAGAGGCTTAATTGTTTATTCTTTGTATAGACAACACTTGTGAGCCAAAATTGTCATATTTGCTCAAGTGTTTAGGTTTGGGTGAGAGCTTAAAGAGTGCAAACAAATACCTATTAAAGGGACTTTATTTTGCTTTTATTCATCTATTGTAAAGAGGGCTTACTCAAGCTTTGGTCTAGAAAGCTTTGAGTGTGTAAGGGTTTCCTCCTAAGCCTAGAAAAGGGGACAAATCAATTAGTGAATTGATTGAGAAATCCTTAGTGGGAGCTAAGGTAGTGGTGTAGGTGCTTGTTCGAAGGCCGAACCACTATAAATTCATTGTGTCATTTATTTTTGGCTTCCACAAATCAATCACCTAAAAATCCAACTTCTCCACCACTTGGCTAGCTAAATTTATTGAAGGAAATCGAGTCTATCAAGCCTAACAGCTATAACCTTAGGCGGTGGATTGACTATCAATGTTTCCACCACATATGACATCGTAAGCTCCTGAATTGAATCATCAACCCCGTTCAACCCATGGGTAGCTTCCATCGTTTTATAATCCTGAGTCAGACCTTCACACATATGCTTACCGACTTTTACTCCCTCATCTCCTATAAGCATTTCGTAAAACACCTTTTTCGCAGGCATAGCTTCATTCTCTAAATTAGTTTTCGGTGTAGCAGCTGCTGTTAATGTTGTTGCAGTTGACTCCTCTTCAACTCGTTCAAATAGCTCAAGAGTTACCCCATCCGTTGGTGACACGCCTAAAATTCCATTTGAGCCGCTCGATTGGCCCAACAAAGCTTTCATTTCCATCACCTCCTGACGAACGCTAATAATCTCCAATATAATATCTTGGACCTTCTCAGTAATAGTTTTCTCTATTTTGTCTTCTAATTTTTTCCAACTCGTGAAAATTAGCTTGAAGCTTCACGATGTCTTATTGTGAACGCGTCAACACCCTATCAACCATGGCTAGGAAAGATGGCTTTGATGCATTTGTTGCAACTCAAATCAAAGAAGACGAATTATAAGGGAGAAGAAATCAGATAGAGCAACGGAAGACAACATAATAGAAAAAATTAAGGAGAGACATAGTTTTTCATTCCAATTGATCAATAAAAAAACAACACTAAAATCATCGAGGATTTTAACTCCAATCCTAAACACCAAAACTACGTCGTTTCAATTAAAACTAAACTAATAAAACATGTCATTTTATTAAACCAAAAACAACGCATTACATAAACTACTGTACCAAAGCTTTAAACTTTGCCCTTAGTTCCATAAAGGAAAAACCTTTCATCACAATTCATAAAAAGAAGTTAACAACAATCTTTTACCATTCATTTCTAAAATGGTACGTGAATAATTTATTTATTCCATATGAAATTTATTGAAAGAAAGTGTAAATAACGAGGGTTAAATTTATTTATTTTTTTTGAATTAGGACTAAATTGATTGAATGTGTAAATATAGAAGACTAAAGGTGTTATTATACAAAGTTTCATAACAGTCGCATTAAGTATTTAACAGTCTTTAATGACCGAGTTGCCATTTAGTTACAAAACATAAAGTTTAATTGTCATTTTGTAACATTTGAAAGTTTGGTTATCATTTTGTTTTTTTTTTCTACAAATTTTAGTGACCATTTTGGTACTTTACCCTTTATTTTTATAAAATTGTATGTATTTAGTTTATTAATTGATTAATATAGATAAAATATTATTAGGAGTGCTTATCGAGTGAGTCGATCCCGAGTTGAATGGTGCTCAACTCGTGCTCCTTAAAAAATTTCGTTTTTGCTCGACTCTTGCTTCTTAAAAAATCCCGTTGCTCGTTAAGCTTGCCAAAATTTTTACCTTATTTTCTAAAATATATGTAAAATCTAATGATACTATTAGAGCTTAATATAAACATACAAATTCAGGGAAAAACTGTGAGGACTAAGGAGATAAATAAAAGAACATGTCATGACTGAGTTAGAGATGAAGTTGATATTCGATGTGAGACTCTTTTTAGTTTCTCAACAATCTTTGATGAACAAACAAGGAGAGAAGGCCTTAGGGAGTTTGGTATTTTGACTTTCAATCGTATTTTTTATAGGGGTGAGCAAAACTCGACTCGATTCGAAAAAATAGAAATTTTCGACTCGTTTCAACTCGACTTGAAATTACATCGACTTAACTCGAAATAATTTAAAATAAAGTTTGAGTTGTAAAATGGAAATTCGAATAACTCGAAATTTTTAGTAATTAGTGGGTTGATTTTTAAGTTCGAGTCGAGTCCCTCAATTTTTCCTGATATATATAAAAATATGAAGAAATATATGCCGCATATGAAAAAAATATGATTAAATATACATGTATATCTTATATGATTATAGAAAGTCGTTTAAATTAGAATCAAACTATATTATAACATGATAAATAATTACAATTAAATTTGTATAGGAACTCGAAAACTCGACGCGACTCGAACTCGACTCGAATTGAATCGAAAAAATTTCAAATAAAGTTTGAGTTGTAAAATATGACGTGTCAACTCGAATAACTCGAGATTTTTTGACTCGACTTGACTCGATCGAACGCTAACCTCTATTTTTTATATATGTGAACTAGAGATTTATTTCTCTTTTCTACTTTTATACATAAAATAATATCATAAAAAATGCTTTAATAAAAAAAGGGAAAGACTAATTGGTATAATTTGATTTTTTATAAATGCTAATTAACTTTTGAAATTATCGAGAGATGCAATTTTTTTTAAAAAAATTGAAACCAAATATTTTATTGGTAAATTACCTAACAAGTCACTGAACTTTTCTAGATTTTTCAACTAGCATTTAAACTTTTGGAACATAATGTTTCAAGGTGTACCAAAAATCATTAAAAATTTATTTAAAAATATAACGTGTTGCTCGCGAACTTATCGAGTCGAAATGGCCTTGATCAACTCGAGTCGAGCGTTAATCAAGTTTTGACCGAATCGATCTCGAACTGTTTGCGAGCTGATCAATTCAATAAGTTTTAACCCTAAATATTACAGACATTCGTTGTTAACAAATTCGTCTTATTAGATCAAGTGAAATTTATTATAAGATGGTTCATCATATTAAACTAACCGGTGATAGTTGATTAAATATAATTTATTACTTAGTGTAGTTGTGAATTTTTTAAAAAAAAAAAACTCAACACATGTAAAGAAAAAATCACTTTATCTAACATTTTCTTCGTCGCATGTAAAATTGGATATGAATTTTCTTTAAATTTGTAAATCATGTATAGATTAATATGTTCCAATTAGTAGTTCGATTATAATTTTATAAATTTGTTTGGATTGTATTTTTTTAATGAAAAAGTGACTCCTACCAATTTCCAACTAAAAATAAATTAAAATCCCACGAATAAAAATTTTCTACCCTTTTCAGGTCTCTATTTATGCCCTCACATTAAAAATTAAGTTTAAGATTTAAGGTTTAGGGTTTGTGGTTATAGTTATGGTTTAAGAAATTTAAGATAGGATGTATTTTATATAGTGTAAGCTTTAAAATTTAAAATTTAAAGTTAGGGCTTGAAATTTAATTTTTAGTATTTTTTATTGTTGGAGCATCGAAAAGAGGCGAATTTTTTTTCCAATCTCATTACTTCTTGGTGGTTATTTTCTTAAAAAAATACTTTTTGTTTGTTTTCTTCTTTATTTTTTTAAAAGTGTTATTTTCGTCAGCGGCCTTCGTTTAACAATAATTTTATATTTCTTTTTACTTTTTTTTTGTTTTTTATGTTTTGCTTTGACAAAAGTTATTATATTTGTTTATGTAAAGTTTTACATTTATTTTTATGACAATTTTAATTTGTATTTGTGACAGTGTTATCTACTTTTGTAGTAAGTTATTATTTATGCATCAAATGTCGGTAGTATATTCAACTTCTGATTTTTTTTCTTATGGTAGTTTGTTGATATGTTGAGATTTAACAGCCAAAAGATTTATATAATTAATTATAGTGCATTCTAATCAAAGTGGTTGATTGTTAGATTTTTTATTGGAGGAATGCAAGTTTTCTTAAAAAGTGATTAGTTTTTATTTATTTTTTGGGTAATCTTCACCGAATGACCCTTTTGTTTGGGCTTTGTTTTGTTTTGGTCACTTAATTTGAAAAAAGATTAAAATTGTCACTTATGTCTTCGATCGTTACTGTTTTAGTCCCTCGGTCATTAACTTCCGTTAATAAAAAATATTAATTTTAATTTTGACCATTAAACTTTTGAAAGTTTATTTTTTCACTCTTTTACACACACAAAAAAAAAACCCATTACCCATCACCATCTTCATCCCCTATAGGCAACTCTACCACTTGATCAACACAACCGTTCACCACTAATCTTTCAGCCCACACCTACATCAAAACTTCTCCTAAACCAAACAACCCACTCATCCCTTTCTCTCTTTCACCCTCCAACCTCACCACCACCATTACTTCTAACCAAAACCACAACCTCTCACCTGAACCTCCCTCATCTACACCTCCCCTAACCGAACCACCTTAAGCCACATTTTTGTTACCCATCCAACCTCTCCTTCAATAAAAAGTAAACCCAATAAACAACCAATACAAAAATTAAAAGAAACAACAAAGAATTAGAGGAAAAGAAAAAAAACGAAGAAAGGAAAGAAAGAGTGCTCACCCATTCTCGGCCATGGTAATTTTTCGACAAACGGAGCACCACCAGACGGATCTCAACGGTAGACGACCCTTATTCAACGAAAGGAGAGACATACTTCGATTTTGTGAAGATCCAACGATGAACATCGTCAAATCGAAGTCCTAAAACGCAAAAGGCTTCGGTCTTGTTTCGAGGCATCCAAGTCCGCTCCCGGTAAGTTCAGGCCGAGAAAGAAGAAGATGAGTAGAAAAGGATTCATCTGGTGGCTCACTCGATCAGATTCGGCAGCGGACTGTGATGATCCGACGTGAGAAAGATTTGAAGTGAAAGTCAATTTTTGTGGATTTTGAGTAGCGTTTGTTGTTCATGATGAGGTTTTTGTTTGATAGGGGTGAAAATAATGAACTTTTAAAAGTATGGGGGTTAAATTAACATTAATATTTTTTTATTAACGGAGGTTAACGGTCGGGTGACCAAAACAGTAACGATTGAAAACATAAGTGACCATTTTAATTTTTTTTTCAAACCGAGTGACCAAAACAGAATAAAGCCCAGACTTTCTGTGAAGATTACCCTTATTTTTTCTTCTGAACCCTTTGAATTTTAATGCATTCATTCTCTATCTCCATAGATATTCATGTTTTGAGACGTGTTTTGTAATTCTTTTTATTTTTAATAAAATCCAGTTTCATGTTATTGTTTTAAAAAATACTCCTTACAATCCACTCCAAATACAACTGATTGAGGCTCTATGTAAGTTAACTCCTTGAATTTTACATTCATCTATAAACATAACTTCAGGTGCTGATAATGCTGAGAACTAAAACCATCCAAATACAACTGATTGAAGCTCTATGGAAGTTAACTGAAATTACATACAGTAATCCCACAAATAAATCGAAATCCGAGCCCATATCGAAACATAGCTATATAAAAATGAAAGTAAGATTAGTGGCAGTTGCAGTTTACCATACGCAGGGTCCTTCCATGGCATGCTTTGAAAGTTTCTCAACATTCAAAGGCTTCATCCCCATATTCCTTTATGTGGTGTCGCTCGAAAAAGAATCCGAAGGTTAATCGATGTTATATCGAAATGTTACAGCCGAGTTCTTTGGCAGAGGTGTAGAGAAAATGTGCAGGCATTCCTCTTGCAAGTTGACTATGAGCTTCCCATGTTAAGCACTTCTCAATATCAGCATGCCAGTCAGTGTCACCGATATTTACGTAATGATAAGAGGGACCATGGATACCATTTATTTCCACCTTAGAGTTCGATTCGATCGAACTTATATGCAAAATACTGCGAAGTACCGATGTGCTGAGAGCACGTACGTGTGCACTAGGATGAGAAAGACATCGAGTCGTAGCTGGTAGACGGCACTGCAGGAATTGACAGATTAAAGATCACATCAGCATAGAACTTGCAGAGACTTTCACTCCTTGTTAATAGGCATTTGTATTTACTATAAACTTGAAACCATGTTTTGATTATGCCGAAATGGGCATTTGCTCACCTTTAACAGGTTTGCAAGTCCATCAGCAACTGCAAGCCCCGATTTCCCCCACTTTAGTACCGGCTGAACTGCTCTTGCTGTTGCTTCCAGCAGCTGCCATTTTTAGACACAACTTGAGAACATTAATGAATTCAGATAAAACCGAATGCATTTTACTTCAGAGTATTGTAATTCGTAAGTGTTCGGTAGGAAAACATGGTGATTGGTTAATGACTATCTATAAGAGGCATTACCTCCAGTTGCGGTAAAGTGCAAGCTTCCCCATCAACAAGCATTCCATCCGTGGCACGTAGAAGCAGATCAGAGGCACTTGCTACAATTACCAACGATTCCACGCTGTCGTGATTTCTCATTAGCTCCACTATCAACTTTACGATCCTCTGGTTGATTCTCCACATCTTCTGGCCTTGATCATCATTTTTCGCAATCCATGGCTGCAATTCCCTATCCGCCTGAGAAGAAAACAATGTCATAAAAGTGACCAAACAAATACAGAAAATAAAGCAAAACAGCTAGATAACAAGGCTGCTGATTTTGACACCATCCAGATGACAGTTCATCCTTGTCATACATAGATCTAAATATAATTACCCTAATCGCGAATTAGTATCGGCTTTTACGAAAACATATGAAGTCAACAGTGATAGAGAAAAGCTGGCTGTTTTGTCTTTCTAAATTTTTATTAATGTTTGCAACAACAACAACAAAATTTGGACCTGAAGAATTATTGCTGTAGCCGCTTTTGCCGGTGTCGCTGATACGACATTGCACAATGCATCAACCACCTAATACCATCCAAGTAGGGTAGTCAGACAAATATATCTCCATGAAATCAAAAATATGATCATAGAACAAAAAGATGTATTTGTCAACTGTTGTGCATTCTCTCATTAGTCTCAACTAAAATAATACCGAAGGAAGCTTGAAAAAGTATCGGAATAACCTGTCTCCATCCCTGTTGGGCGGATGTGCCTTCGGCACTGAGTTGTGTTTCAGGAGCTGCTATCAGTTTGTGCCACAATAGTGAAACAACGGAGAAACATAACTCTTGCTTCTCCACAAGCACGGATCTTAGAAGAATCCGTGCACTGCAATTGAATCCCAAGTGCCTATCCATGGTGAGAAAATTGGCCAAATCCGAGGCATCTACTGGGAAACTTTCTATACCTTTGCCCGAAGAATTTCCTAAGCCTTCATCCGATGGTAACGCCGTATCACATCTGAGATTATTGTCTAAATGAGATGAATCTTGACATTCTGAAGAAGATGGTCTCCCAGAATCGTAGCAAGTGGTATTTGCTCGTTTGTTTTGTTTTCTGCCATCTAAAAGAACAGGTGCATATATCAGTTGTGCTTCTAATGGTTCAGCCTTGTCAATGATGGACGCAACTGTCTTGCTGTGAATATCAATGAGATTGTATAACGATGATGCCCTGGCATAAATTTCTTTGTCCCACTTGCATCGCATTAGGACAGAGAGCGCATGCATGCAAGCCTTTGACCGTCTAAATAGTTCAGAAACATGGGCAGCAACCATAGCTGCAGCAACTATTTCATTCGAACTATAACTCCATGAGGTACCAACAGAAGAGGGCTTTAGAGAAAAGAGTGCCTCTAAAATCGCTAAGATTCTGCGAGTATGATTAATACCCGAGTCTATACTATGTCCATACTCAATAGAAGATCCATTTACTTTTGTATGGTTGGGTGTAGCTTGAAGATCTTTAGCAATTGAACGAGTATTTCCGCTTGTAATCAAGGGGAACAACTGAAGCTCGCAAGCAAGAGCACAAACAGCAGCCAACACATAAGAATCGAATGCAGCTACAGGCCCTTGATTTTTTGTTTTTCGAGGTTTTATGTCTCTCGGCTTTTCGAATTGTGCCTGTGACTCCTCAGTGCTCTCATCAAGTGGATGATTTTCTTCACTTCTCGGTCTCTTACTCCCACGGAACTGAGCTTCATGGCTAACACACACTGTTAAGACAACAAAAAGTAGACGTGAAGCAAGCTCCACCGAAGCACGCGATTCTAAAAATAGGGAATGAACCATTGTACGAAGCTCGGCCACAGCAAGATTCTTGTAGGCAGAACCTATGCTGTATCTCATTTTTCTGGTTTGCTCCCTGGAGTTTTCCAGTGGAAAAGTTCTCCGTAAAATGGCTTCAACAGTGGCCACGAATATATTCATGAGACATGCTTCAGAAGGACTTCCACGTGGAAGGTATTCAAGAACCTTAAGAAGAGGTATATATAGGTTCCATGAGAGTACAGGAGGCTGCAACGGGGTTGCAACAATTAATTCCGGAAGATCAACAGCTGAAGAACTCAAGGGAATCAAGCCGTAAGCAGCTTCCCATATGGTACATATTCTCCACTCCACCTCTGGTCCGTGAGCACAAATCATTGACGCAATCCCTTGGGCGGTAGCTTCAATAGTTGCTTCAGCTGCAGGCACCTCTATCTGATTAACAGTATTTGGAGATAAATTTTCAGTACTCGTGAACATGGACTATTGTATGTATATGCATACAAATGGCTTCTCATAAAACGGAAGAAAACATGACAATATCGAAGTTAACCGCTAATACCTGCTTCCCATAACATGAGATATAACCACCAGAAAGTTCATGTTGAACTGCCACTCCCTCAACTTGTCTTAACGGAGGAAAGAGCAGTGCAGGTTGTGACAGTATACGAAAAAGTAAAGTTGCAGCAGCATCAGCGGCAATACCCACTCTCATAGACATTGCAGTCCCAATTGCACGCAAAAAATGCAAATGCATCCAATTTCGAGGAAGCTACATCGATATCCACAAAAAGAAATTTGGTGAGACAAATAAAACAGTGATAGCTGAAAGCATATTTGTATCGCTTTTTAAAGAAACTTATTTAAACGTTATTGCAGTAGTGGTCATTAAATTTTGCACTTTCATTGCACTAATGATCATAAAATCACAAGAAATCAAGTTTGACACCAGAAAGTATAATTTTATGTTAAAATATGTAATGAAAAGCATTACACTCACCCTTATACCAGTTGCATAGTCTTCAGCTGCCCGAAGAAGTTCCACAAGCTGTACAGCGGCATCAAGTGCATCCGGGGCCCATGATGGTGGTGCTTCTAGAAGTCCAAGAAGAAGTCTTTGGGTGGCACTTGGAGTTGCAATGGCATAGTACCTGATCAGGAGGGGGGACATTATTACGATGCTTATACTAGCAACTAAACATGTCAGGCATTCATCTACATAGTAAACTCGTTCGGAACTTTAAAACAATATCTACATTCCTGATATGACTTTGGAAGTGCTTTGCTCAATGCCATGTATACATGGCAAAGCACAACACTTGCAAGATATTACCATGTACACCTGCTATAGAACAAATATACTTTAGCTATGTTGTTCAATAACTCCCGAAGATTTAACAGTTTACCGATGAAACAATCGTGCATAAGGTTCAAGAGCAGGTAGCCCAGCAACTAAATGCTCATCCAAAGCTGTTGTTGGCGGAGGAAGTAGAAGTGCAGGAACTGCTGCAGCTGTTAGAGTGGCAGTCTCGTAGCGTGCAACCTCCTCATCACATACACTTAATATCACACCAGCACCGTTAGCAACGGCCCATCTTGGAGTTGACGGCATGAGTTGAGGGTGCTTTCCAGATCCGCGAGAAGAAGCTATTGGACAACAGTGGTCAAGTAATGAGTCCTCAGGCCTAAAATGTCTTGTTATTTATGGTTAGAAAAAAGAAAATCACAACTTAATTTCAACTTCAATTCAGTCCAATATCTTCATCTTTTGCTCTTCAATTTGTTTTTAGCCCGTTATGATAAAATCTTTAAAATCTTCATAATTAGAATCTAGCATTTCCTGATTAAAGAAACAAGTTCATAGCAGAAGAAACCAATGCATGAACCTTAATTTTCAGTTTGAAGAAATGTATCAATGACACCAATACTAATATGCACACATAGCTAGTTCACAGGACACAAAATCATGCAATACATTCCAGCCAAAATACGGAACTAACCAGTTGTAGGTGGTTTGAGGTCTCCAGCTGCATATTTACCCATAACACCACTGCACCTGTTCATGCATATAACGGACCACCAGCTTCAGTAATAAGCACAAAAAAATGAGATCCATTTATAGGATGGATCACACAAGAGCTTTTAGATTCAATGGTAGTTTTATGATAATTTGAACTGCTGTTAGTTACTTCTTAGAGAAGTCTTATAACTCAGAAGCATGCCAACTATTCAAGCCTTGGCAAAAGTTTTAGTGCAAAACGGAGTTCTGCACCACTCCTAATGCTCGTAACTGATCATAGATGTTATGCAACAAAGTAAATGGTATAAAATTGTCAACTGGTAACATGTGGAAAAAAACAAAAAAGCTACCCAAGGTCCAATTGGAAATGGTATCCTAAGCATGTATGCATCCATATGCATGTTTCTGGTCGACACAATATGGTCTTCCACCATGTTTATTTCTTGAAGTCGGGTTTACTAGAATAAAAGTATTGCAATGTTAAAACCACTTCCATCTCTATAAAGGCCAATTGATGTTTCAAACTAATCGAAAAAGGAAAATACTAAGCTACAATAGAAACCACTCACCAACGAAAGTAATTGCTTCTGATGCCCAAAGGTGCCGCAAGCAATATATCAGTGATCCAGGGAGATAAAGGCCTCAAAGGCTTCCGCTCGTGTTGCATCAAAGGTATACGAAAGGATGATTCCCCGTCTACTGATTCACTTGTTGTAGCTTGGCTGCTACTGCTGCTTCTGCTTCTATCTGTTTCGCTAGTTTGCAGTTCCGTTTTACATATCGGACGGTTGTAATGAGTCAGAATTCGCAAGATCTCTCCACATGCCAGTGCCCACTGTTCAGAATACTCATTCTGTGAAAGGAAAAACACACACATAAATGACATAGATTTGTTGTTGGAGGTTGGTCAGCCTCGATGATACTTTTTTAAGTTAGCAAAGTAGATAAAAGTAAGCGTAAAAATGTTTGTACAATACCTCACTACTTGGGCAGACTAAGGAGATGAATGAAGAAAATGGAGGGGCATTCTTATCATACACCAGTATACCATCAATGATGCATGAAATAATCGGAAGAACAACAGCATGCCCGTGTTCTGGATGGTGAAGGACAAACGTTGCTGCAAACAGATCAAGTTGAAGGAATCGGTCACTGTCCGGACTCCGGATATAATTTAAGTTAAAAAATTTCATTGAACTTAAAGGTGAGGTCATAATGGATACTGTTACAATGCAAAAGATGAAAGAGCCAATACCAAGAACATCATCGAAAAGACGCTGTTTGTTAGACGGATAGCGGTTGCGGACAAGCTGTTACAAGAATAAGCAAATTTTGTTACATGAATAAATCCCAAACAATTACACAATTTCCTATTCTTTCATTATCTGCAGGATGTGAAATATCCGTACGAGCACAAACATACCTCAGCAATATCCTCAGGGAATTGTTCTGATGTGAATTGACCAAAATACTCAACATATGCAGTAGTTTGAACCTAAACAAAAGGTAACATAATGAGTTATAGCTTAAATAGATGACACCAAGACATTAGATAATCCAAGACAAAGAAACTATGGTACCTTTCGATGTTGAGGGTCTAACGGCGGAGGACTGAACAGCGATGAGAACTGAAGGCCATCAATCCATCGCTCGGACGGATTAGCCATGTATCCTAAACTAGATTAGTCTCCGAAATATACCCTTTCAGACCAAGCAACCAACCAACAACAAGACACACACACCAGAACCTGAGCTTCCACTCTGCAACTCCACCAATCAATAATCAATATTTAGTAATTCAACATCCCAAGCCGGTTCAGCCCACGGATTCCCACAATTATAATGAATATATGTATATGTATATGTATATCAATTGAAGACCACACAAAAAAGTATTGAATCAACAAGAGAAACTATATTGCATCTCTCTCTCTCTCTAAAAGGATTGGGAGTTTACAAACAATATGATTAGTCGTCTCCCCAAAGTCTCTGCCTTTGTAAAAAAAAATCTTCTCAATTTCTATTTAACTGATAACCATAAATCTGTTCTTCACTGCAAAAAAAATGGGAAAAAAAAAAACTCAGAACAAACCTTGAAAATGGAATTAATAAGCAAGGTGAGAACACTGTAAACACAGCACAGCTACCTAAACATTTAGATAAAAACATCAAATTGATTATTAATATTGAACAAATCCCAGAACCCATTTTTTATAAGAACATATATATTTAAAAAAAAATCATAAACAGAAACCAAAAACTCTAATTTTAGAAGAAGAAGAAGAAGAAGAGATTGAAAGCTAACAAACTAACCGGGGCTTTGGTTACAAGCTGCTAAATTTTTTCCTGGTTTAGCTTAGATTTATCTCACTGATAAAGAATATGTAGTGCATGTAAAGGAAAGAAGAAAAAGAAAATAAATTTGCTTTCGATGTTGTTTTTCTGAGTGTTTGTTTGCTGGGAAAATTCTTAAGATGTTGGAGAGAAAATTTTTATATTCGCGAGAAAAAATGAGATCTTTAGAAGAGCTGTTGGCTTAAGATTGATGATGACGTGGCAATGATATTTTCCTCAAGCTTCAACACAGCATCTCTATGTCATCATGTCATAAAGAATCCAACCATGCATGGCATGACATTAACACATGGATACATACATGCATGATATCCAACTATTCAGTTAAAGTGATAGGTTATAGTTTATTCAAAGACTCAAAGAGAAGTAAAACACGGAAAGCAACTGAGTTCAAGTGGGTTGAGGAGCCGAGTTACCGAGTTACATAGTCTTGGGTCGACTCAACTCGAAGATCTGCCAGAGGATCAGAATTAGATGCTTTAGATTCTATCGATATGGACCGGCCAAGTGTCAGAAATCTGACCTTAAGATTCGGGCAATCTGCCCGAAGACATCAAACCATTATAAGTAAGACACGTAAAATGTTCAGAGGCCCTGAATTACTGGAAGGTTTCAGCGGGCAGCCTTAGATATAGTAAGTATCCTAGTTTTAGATGTTTGATATTTCTCACACCCAAATAATAAATAAAATAGGTTTATTATGGTTTGGACCCATATATTAAACTCAAATTTGGAAATTATTTTTTAGTTTGTCATCAAGATGAACCGAGGAGGCTGGAGGGGGCCTATGAAAATTTGAAATTTTTATATGATTTAGAAATTTTTTATTAAAAATCTATGGTCTCCCCCTAAATTTTATAAGTTCGTCTCTCTTGAAATTTTATAGGTTCGCCCCCTAACATAAAGTCATGGATTCATCCATGTTTGTCATAATTTTATGATATTATTAGGGGAATTGTTTTATACACTTACAGTAAAAAAAATGTTTCCACAAACAAATTTCTAACATTGTCATGTGTCCGGTTGTAAAAATAAAATCTATTTATCGTGTATGAAATAACCAACCTATTATTAGTCCAAATAGTTATCACAATTAATTTAAATGCCTATAAGCAGTGCTTTTTAGAAAAATTCACGTCAATATATAACTGGAATAGTTAATCATGTTAACTCTTTAGACTAATTAATGAAATTCTAAAAATAAAAGATCAAATTAAAAGTGTAAGGACTAAATACCAAATTGGAACATAGTAGAGTGACTGAAACCAAAATTTGACCTAAATAAAAGAATAAAAAATAAATAGCTCCGAGATACAGACAGCCAATCAAGGAGTAGCTATAGATAACATACAGGTTACAGGACACGTGGCGCAATGACGCGCTAGGAATATATCTTGTTTGGGTGCGCGATGCATCATCCATCCCCCATCATACATGCATGTGACTATCTATGCTACGGTGTCGTTTCATTCATTATCTGAGTGAAATAGGAAATATTTTACATAGAAAATAATACAGTAAACATCTCCTATTTATATACATTTTAAAGAATTTAAAAATAATATCAAATTTTAATAAAGATCATTGTACTATGTATTTTTTAAAAATATTTATTCCTTTTATTATATTTCCATCATTTTTAACTTTTTATTCAATATATCAATTTTTCCCAGTAATTCAATTAACATATAGACATTGACATTTTTTTGTACAATTGAACAATTTTTTTAATCTTTTAAAAATTACAAGTGAAAATGTACGGTCTTTGACTCTTGAGGGTGTCATAAGCCCTTAAATTTTTTTAAAAAAAAAGTTAATTAAGTCCCTGAATTTTTTGCACTCAATTAATTCTTTATACTCCAAAATTTTATTAATTCACTCATTTGACCAGCGTTGGCTGTTAAATCTAACAATTTTTGTTTGAATTAGTTAATGCAACTCGTCGTGCCACAATATTGTCCCTTGAGATTTTTAGAGTTTTTTTATTCAAAAAATATTTAAAAAATTCTAAATAACTTATAAAAAATATATTAAAAAATTTCAACAAAAATTGTAATTGCCAAATGACAAAATTGTAGTGTGTTACATTACGTGACAGTGATATCTCAAGAAAACATCGAAACAATAATGGTCAAAATTGGTCAATAATCAGTTTCAGAAGTTAAAATACTATTTAACCAAACTAATGATCAGTTGATCTAGTAAAATGATGTGCTCAGTCCCTTAAGTAATGGTAAATATTCAAATCGTAACGTTATAAACGAAAAAAACTAAATTAGAAAAATAATCCCAATAATAGATCACTGCAACAAAATATAATTCAAATTAATCCGTTTGTAAATCTCACACCGATGGTTAAAAAAATACTATCTAACCAAAGCTGAAATAATAATACAAAACCCTTTTTGAACAAAAAAGGACTAGAACAATGATGAAGGAGTTGTGGGATAAAAATAAATAAAGAAATGTCGGTTTGCACTTAAATAATTAAAAGGAAAAAAGTAGCATAAAAAACAGCAAATCAAATGTTTTGGTCGGTATGATAGTGCCAGCTTACGTCACCTAAAGCCAATCAAAGGCTGAGATTTAGTTATATTAATTGAAGCCCGGAGATGTAAGAAAGGTGCTGCTACGTTTGATCGTACACGTGTCCTAATGGCGGGACCCATTGCTTTGACAAAACTGTGATTGCTAAGCCCGTCACATCATGCGCACAATAACAAGATGTAATTTACAAATAATAACCACTGTCCTGAGTTGAAGAAGTTCGTGATTCATGAATCGGATTGCGGCCGGTTTTTTTTAGGGAAAACTACACCAGTGACCACCGAAGATATTGGAGATACTTATTTGAACCATCGAACTAAAAAAAACGTCAATCACACCACCAAACTTATTAAATCAACCTATTTTGACCACCGCCGTTAAAAAATTAACGGAGGGGTGACGGAAGTGGCACGTGACAGTTAACAGGATATTTTTAAAATTACACATTTGGTCCTTGTTATTTACACATTCTTTCAATTTAGTCCTAATTTTCAATTAATAAAATAATAAATTATTTTCCCCCTCCAATCAGGTGGTGACACGTGTCAAGACCTTATTGGAGGATTTTAATTATTTATATTTAATTTTACTAATTTATTTTCCCCCTCCAATCAGGTGGTGACACGTGTCACCACCAATTTAGAGGAGAAAAATGTTTTTTTCCTCAATGAGTGCTAGGGGATTCGAACCTGGGAGACCCAGGTATAAAGGCAACAACTCTACCACTGCACCAAGCACAACTTTGTGCTATAATTCTCCAGATATAATATATATCCCTTATTAGTTTCTACATTTATAAACCAAAAGCTCAAACCCTAAACACTAATTTCACATATATAAATCTTAAACCCTAAACTCTAACCCTGAATATTTCAAATTAATTTCACACTAAATATTTCAAATTAAACCTCAAACCCTAAAATTTTCAAATTAATTCCACGCTAAATATTTTAAATTAAACCCTAAACTCAAACCCTAAAAATTTCAAATTAATTCCACATTAAATATTTTAAATTAAGCCTTAAACCTTAAACCCTAAATATTTCAAATTAAACCCCAAACCCTAAACCTTAAACCCTAAATTTCAAATTAATTTGAAACTTTTCAAATTAAACCCTAAAAATTTGAAATTAAGCCTTAAACCTTAAACCCTAAATATTTCAAATTAAACCCAAAACCCTAAACCTTAAACCCTAAATTTCAAATTAATTTGAAATATTCCACGTTAAATATTTTAAATTAAACCCTAAACTCAAACCCTAAAAATTTCCACGCTAAATAATCGGCCTTCAGCAAGGACCAAATGTGTAATTTTAAAAATATCCTGTTAACTGCCACGTGGCACTTCCGTCACCCCTCCGTTAATTTTTTAACGGCGGTGGTCAAAATAGGTTGATTTAATAAGTTTGGTGGTGTGATTGACGTTTTTTTTAGTTCGGTGGTTCAAATAGGTATCCCCAATATCTTCGGTGGTCACTGGTGTAGTTTTCCCTTTTTTTATTACTCGGATCTCCATGGTTTTGAATTGCAGAGGCACCGTACAACATATCGAGGGTGTGGCTAAAAATTGTAAATTTTAAAATGTCTAAAATTTTAAAATGCTATTTTTTAACAATACTTTAGGTTTTTTTGGCAATTTTACATCACAAACCCTTTTTAAATACTTATTTACAAAAAAGACCTACTGCTAAAATTATTTAGAAAAATGATCCTTAAATGTCACGTAAGACGTCATCGTGTTTTGCACAATGCGATTATAGAGCTCGTGTAATTCACAAAGCGAATTTTGTCCAATGTGGGCCGCCTTTTCATATTCTGAAATTTAAAATTAGTGGATGTTACCTTGCGTTTCTCGAGGAAATGAAAATATCACGTCTAAATTAAAATAGACCTCGCGTTTTGAAGAAAGTGAGGTCTTTGAAAATTCATGCTTGAATACAAGGGTGTATAAGCATGTTCGAGGCATTTTATCGTGCCATTTTCTAAAAAAGTCAACAGTCAACGGTCAACAATGACGTCAGCCGACTGTTTATAGAATGAACCGATTCGGTTCTGTCAACCCGGTTCAGCCTTCTGGACCGGTTTAGACCGGTTCAAACCCAAAATCCCTAATTTCAACCCGTTCGAACTTAGGGCACACCCCCTCTAATTTTCCCACCGCTAAATTTCGGCAAACACCAACAACCCCAACCTCACACCTTCAACCCGAACCTCTCCCAAACACCATTTACACCCAGCCTTACCCTAAAACACGAAGGCAACCACACGAACGTCCAACTTTCCAGCGAACAACAGTTGGAAGAAACAGCTTCGTCGGGGTTTTTATTGCGCAGCCACGAGGAGTCGAATGATGGTGTCGGACCGTCGAATGGACGGCGTTTGGCCCTTGGCCGGACGGTAAACGAAATAACGACGGTAGTTTTTTTTCTTTTGTTCGCACAAGATGTTGAAGGAGAGGGAAGGGAGCGGCAAAAACCAGAAGAAATTGTTGAAAGATTCTATTTATACCCTAAGAAAAGGGTTAATTACAGAGCGTGCCATTATACTTTTTAGGGTTTATGAAACAACACTTAAGTTTTGCAACCATTACAATTTGATCACTGAAATTCCGAAAATTCCTAATTTAATCACCGAAATTTAATTAAGTTTTCAATTGAAATTCCCAATTATTAGGGTTTTAATTTATGGCAAAATTAGGGTGTTACAGTTGTATCTTCTCTTCGAATCTGACGTAGATTTGAATGGAGCGATAGCAAATTCTGGTGGGTTTGTTTTCCCTCGATTCTGCCTTATATACGCAATTTTTGCGCTCTCCAAAACATGAGGTACTCAGTCACGTTTTAAGTGGACCTCGTGCTTTGTAGAACGTAAGGTCTACAGATATTCCTGACGTGGCAGGACAAGTACATAGTGTCATGTCAATGAACCCCTTTTTAGTGTAGTAAGTACGTAAAAAATAATTTTGAAGCTTTTTTAGTGTAAGAATAACAATATAAGTTTATTACATTCAAACAAATACATCAAATGAAGAAAATAGATTATGGTAGTTAGGCCACATAAAATGAAGAAAATAAATTATAATAGTTAGGCTACTAATCTCGGTTAAAGATGACATCTTCTACATAACTGAGGCGAGGTCAGCGACGTCCTAACCGGTCAATTTTACCCCTAAACATGATTTAGACAAATGATGTTATAGTCAAATAATTGATACTCGGGCCAGAGCGATTTTTCAATTCCTCAACTTGTCTTGGTACCCACTTTGCATCGTAATTTGAGGAGAAGTTCACATCCGCAGTCCTAATCCCGACCAAATAGGGCATCTTGTACATCACTCTCCAAAACATGTACGAATGTTGAGGTCTCGCCATAGTCGTCCAATCCAACCGATCTAGTCCGAAGGTCCTCTTTTCGACTTAACTTATAAGGTTGATATTGACACATACGAGACATTATAATCGATCAATTGTACCTCTAAACATGCTTGCTTTGATGAAGTGGACAATCGAGGATTTTGAAGTTTCTCTGAAGAATACAATTATTACCCACTTTCATCATCATCTGCAATGGTAGGGAATTTGACTACAGTTACATGTTGTGGTCTTCACCTAGCCGGCATTCTATGAAGATCACATTTTTTTGATATTGTGATCTGTCGTTCATCTTGAACAATAATGCGGAACACCTGTCTTACAAAAACTAGCAACCCATGAACAACAGATAAATATGAAACTCACGATGTTTGTTATCATCACTACCTATAACTCAATTTTTTCTTTGGATATGATGGCAAGCAATTGCTGATGGTATGCAGGTTTATATAGGCCAGAACTCGCACTATGCAATTCTCACTGCCACGTTAGATTTCTGACGTAAAAATAAAATCTCATTGGACCTCGCTATGTGCGTAGCGCGAGGTCCTTTTACCACATCAAATCTATGGATAGCTGCCACATCAAGTATCTCTGTGAGCCAAAGAATTTCATGTTTGGCAAAAAGCGAGATCTCTGATAAATTAATAAATAATTTTAATTACAAATTTTGTATGCAATTAAAATTTTCAAAAAACTAAAAAATCTACGACAATATAATAATATAATTTTATTAGATTATGGTACTAATGTTGTTTTACATAAATAAAAAAATTACACAATCATCCTAGTGACCCTTATGTCCACCCGTACCGCACGGAGGTGAACAACGTTCTCGACGCAGATTCCTTCGAACATTTGCGGTGGTGAAGAATATGATTATCGTTGTCATCCTCTAATGAAATATGAGTCCCACCACTCGCACTAGGGACGATGAAGAATAGGCTTTGCGGCAGTGTCCGAATTGTGCCATATTGTAGAATGGAGGCACAGATGCAGAAGGTTGTGGCGCATAATAGACTGAAGGAACCACAATAAGTGGACGAAACACGTCCTTGAAAAATCTTTTGTCGAACTCCCCATTTGTTGAAACAATGGACTACTTCCCGTGAGGTGAAATGTCGAGAAAGTCGACTGCTGAAATGTAGGTGCTGGCTAGGGTGTGTCTGGCTGGGCGACTGAATGGGCAGGTTCCTGCTCTACTCCAAATGACGATGCCCCCGAGAGCACGTGTTCTTCTCATTTGGCCACCTTTCGTCATACGAGTATCACACTGCATCGAAAGACGTTGTGTTGGCAGATGATGCATCGAAAGGCGATTTTAGGGAGATTGTTCTAAATCGCGTGCTCGCTTCTCTAGGTTAATTGATGTAGTTTCCTATTAAGATGGTACCACTACGTATACTCAAAGGTAATGTCATAGTCCCGAATGGGATCCAAAATGGGAGGTGACTATCGAAACGGGTCATCCACTGTCTCACCCAGTCCACGTGATGCTGGCCCTGATGGACTTCTGTCTTGCCTTGCCAGGTTAACTTGTGCAATGTGTCCGAATTCGGTAGGTCACTCGGAATCCCTCGGACATAGTTGAATTGCCGCAGCACGCAGTCCATAGGATGCCACTCCACTATCTCATAGTGTATTAGTGGAACAATCAATATCTAGACGGTCTCACTCAACATTATTTCAGGCGGAATGCATGCTTGAATTTCAAAATCTGCGTACGATGTCCACATGAACTACAAAAAAAATGTAAAATCAGTTAGATAAAATCGATTTCCAAAAATTTAACTAATAATTTTTAATTTAAATAAATTTAGATAATAAATATTATACCAAATAACGTGGATATAGGCCATTTATCTTATCGATCAACAGTCGATAATCCTGTTGGTTGGTCGGTAGTCTCACTTGTGTCAATTGACCCAACAACCTATCATTCAAAAAAGTCATATGTAATATAATATTAAAAAACAAAATAATAAAATAATTTTTTAGCGATTTTATTAGTACCTCCGCACAAGTGGGAATTGGTATGAGGTTGGGTTTCGAGGCGTCTGGCTTAAAAACGACATTCAAATCCATGCCGAACACTACAGCAACCAAAGGCACCCGCCAATTACACGTCAGCCCAGGTCGACAGTTCTGCACTGTAACACCCCCTTCCCGGCCTGGTAGAGAACCGGGTCGGAGAGCGCTACCGGAAACGATGCGGAGATCGGAGACATAATTTCAAAGTTCAAAAATCATTTCATAATATTTTATTAATCTCTTTTAAGACTTAACACTTAACTTACTCAAATTGGGGTCAATTTCAAACTTTTTCAAACTTAGGGACTAAATTGAATTTTTTTACAAATTAGGGGTCCTTATCTGAAATTCGTGATATTATACTGAAATTAAACTTACTAGTTATTATCCTGTAAAATCTCATTACTAACGGAAGTCATCTACCTATCTGATTAGACGATGTAATGTTTAGTGACTATTTTGTAAAATATTCAAATCTATTTCTTTTTATTATCTTACTAAAATTCTTTACATATTTAAATGAACCTAACAACATACAAAAATCTTAGAGTCCTTTCTAATCATTTTTATTAGAAAATTATTCGTATCTATCATTATTATTGTTCCAACATTTATTTAATAGGACTATTCTAGATTACTAAAATAAAATCACATTATTAAATTACAAAACATAATTATACAAAAGTTGGATCATATGCCACTTTACTAGGAGTTCATGAAAGATATCATACATATAAGGTAGA
This sequence comes from Hibiscus trionum, assembly GCA_030270665.1. Lineage (NCBI taxonomy): Eukaryota > Viridiplantae > Streptophyta > Magnoliopsida > Malvales > Malvaceae > Hibiscus > Hibiscus trionum. Next base: position 41,513,547 of record BSYR01000035.1, on the reverse strand, counting down.
GATGTGACTTGCAACTGCACCACACGATCAAAGGTTGGAAATCTATCAGGGTCCTGAAAATGCATGAGACACGTATGTTAGGCTTACATAGCCTAGTGAGGTAGTCATGATAGTAAATTGACAATAATATGAATGTCATGATTAAATATAAATTTAATCTAACTTATTTGCATGCTTCTATAACAGTATAAGCATAACATGATCAGATATACATATCACTAACATAACATAATATAATCATATATCTTATCATAAACATGTCATGGTATAACATATCGAACACATATTATATTGGTACCATTGGATACGCGGATTCCCTGTACACCATATCATAAATCATAAATGAGCCGTAGCTCCATGTATCCCTTACACTTTCATCCTTTTATCTCCCACATATAGGCCGTAGCCCTGGACCGTAGTCCTCCCTTACATGGTGAGCTCGAATATTCCTATGGCATGCCAATTGTATCCAACGTCCATAAATACACACAAATTCACATAATCCATGATTTTCAGATCATATCGAATCAAATAGCAAGATGAGCCGTAGCTCCATATTAGATAATATTTCATATTATTTTCATATACATGTAGCATATTATAATCATTTTTAAACATATCAAAATAATGCAGGGTACTTACCAGATGCAAATAAATTCATAATTAATGCAATAGGAAGGCACCGAGCCTACCCCTGACACGACTATACCCACATATCATAACATAAAAATATCGGAATGACACCGTGTCACCCGAGACAAATGCATCTACACTCACCTTGACAGACCAGTGCTTTATTTTTATTTATTGGGCTTGAAAGTTGATCTGAATCGACCTCGTGTACTACGATAAAAATTAATTAAAATAATAAGACAGTATCGAATATATATAAAAATATTAATCAAACTTGATACCGAAACTTAAACTAACTAGAGATTTAAGCTTACCCCGTCGTCAGCAAAAATTCGATATTCCTATATCGAAAATATCGGACTACCAATCAAAGATTGAATCGTATCCTACTAATAATTATTTTTTTTTCTTCCTCAATTGCCGTGGGATTTCATCAATCTCCCCCCCCCCTTTTATACTAATTTGGCGTCAACTACTCCCTTTTTTTTTCTTTTTTTTTATAAAATAATAATAATTTTAACTACTCCATACCTACTCCTTAAAATAATAATAATTTTAACTACTACATAAAATAATAATAATTTTAACTACTACATAAAATAATAATAATTTTAACTACTACATAAAATAATACTAAATTTTTACTTACTCCATAAAATAATAATAAACCGAATAAAAATTTCGAACCTAATTTCTACTAGACCGGTTTTTGGGATGTGACAACTCACCCCCCCTTAAGAAAATTCGTCCTCGAATTTTTACCTGAATCGAATAGATGAGGATATTGCTTTTTCATCGTGTCCTCAGGTTCCCATGTTGCCTCTTCCCTCTTGTGATTTCTCCACAAGACTTTAACCAATGCAACATTTTTGTTTCTGAGTCTTTTGATTTCTCTATCCAGAATCTGAATTGGTTCCTCTTCGTAAGACAAGTCAGGATTTAGCTCTAATTCTTCCGGCTCTAAGATATGAGATGGATCGGATCTATACTTTCTGAGCATTGACACGTGGAAGACATTGTGGATTTTATCGAACTCGCTAGGAAGTGCAAGTCGATAAGCCACTGGGCCAATTCTTTCAGTAATTTCAAAAGGTCCAATGAATCGAGGACTGAGCTTTCCCCTCTTTCCAAACCGAAATACTTTCTTCCATGGAGAGACTTTAAGAAAGACTTTGTCTCCCACATTATGCTGAATGTCTCTTCGTTTCAGATCAGCGTAGGCTTTTTGCCTATCAAAAGCTTGTTTCAATCGAGAGTGAATGATTTGAACCTTCTCTTCTGTTTCTCTGAGCAATTGTGGTCCCAACACCTTGTTTTCACCAAGTTCGGACCAACACAGAGGAGTTCTACATTTTCTGCCATACAATGCTTCAAAAGGAGCCATCTGAATAGACGACTGATAGCTATTGTTGTAGGAAAATTCTACTAAGGGTAGGGATTTCTCCCAATTTTTCCCAAAATCAATAATGCAGGCTCGGAGCATATCTTCCAGAATCTACAAGGAAGATCGTAATTGATATAGGATACCTAGCTTATGTTTAAAGAAAGAAACTAACGAGGTTACCTGAATAACCCTTTCAGATTGGCCATCGGTTTGGGGATGGAATGCAGTACTGAGATGTACTCTAGTTCCCAATGCCTCCTGTAAGGTTCTCCAAAATCGGGATGCAAACCGTGGGTCTCGATCAGAAATTATTGATGTTGGAACTCCGTGCAAGCGTATGACTTCGTTGATATACAACTCTGCTAGCTTGGATAAGCTGAAGTCCATTCTTACAGGAAGAAAGTGAGCTGACTTGGTAAATCGATCTACGATGACCCAGATTGCGTTGTTTTTCTTTGGAGTCGGAGGTAATCCGCTTACAAAGTCCATAGTGATACGTTCCCACTTCCATTGTGGCAGCTCAATGGGTTGAAGAAGTCCCGTTGGTACTTTATGTTCGGCTTTAACCCGTTGACAAGTCAAACACCTTGCTACGAAATCTGTGATTTTACTTTTCATACCGGACCACCAGTAGATCTCTTTTAGATCCTTATACATCTTAACAGCTCCGGGGTGAATAGAAAAAGGGCTAGCATGTGCTTCACGCAGGATCTGGTTCCGAAGATCATCGTTGTTTGGAACACATATACGATTACGAAAGCATAACAAGCCTTCAGAGTTTATGGCAAAATCAGGGTCCGGTTCATCCTTGATTCGGGCTAAGATAGGTTGCAACTCCTCATCATCTTCTTGAAGTGCTTTAATCAGGGACACAATGGTCGATTGTACCCTGAGCTCGGCTAATAACTTGCCACGCTTCATGAGCCGAAAGTGAGCGTTTAAACATCTAGGAGAAGAAGTGGGCTTCCGGCTAAGAGCGTCAGCCACCACATTTGCTTTGCCGGGATGGTAATCAATTACCAGATCATAATCTTTCAAAAGCTCCATCCAACGACGCTGACGAAGGTTTAATTCTTTTTGGGTCAAAAGGTATTTCAGGCTTTTGTGGTCAGTAAAAAGATAACACTTTTCACCGTAGAGGTAATGTCGCCAGATCTTTAGTGCGAACACAACCGCAGCTAGCTCAAGGTCATGAGTTGGATAATTAAGCTCATGCGGTTTGAGTTGACGTGAGGCATAGGCTATAACTTTACCTTCTTGCATCAAGACACAACCCAGTCCTTGATGGGATGCATCGCTGTATACTGTAAAATCTTTTCCTGGTTCCGGTTGTACTAGGACAGGAGCGTGGGTGAGGATTTGTTTAAGCTGGTCAAAACTCCGTTGTTGGTCCACTGTCCACATGAAAGGAATGTCCTTGCGGAGAAGCTTCGTTAGGGGTGAAGCAATCAAGGAGAACCCCTTAACGAACCTACGATAGTATCCTGCAAGACCCAGGAAACTACGAATTTCTCCCACGTTTTTCGGGGGTATCCATTCGAGAATGGCTTGAATCTTCTTTGGGTCCACTTGAATTCCCGCGGAAGATATCACATGACCGAGAAAAGATACTTCGGTTAGCCAAAACTCGCATTTATTAAATTTGGCATAGAGCTGTTTTTCACGGAGGGTTTGGAGTACAATCCGAAGATGTTCTTTGTGAGTAACAGAATCTTTCGAATAGATCAAAATGTCGTCTATGAAGACAACGACAAATTTATCAAGATAAGGTCGAAATATTCGGTTCATCAGATCCATAAAGGCTGCAGGAGCATTGGTGAGCCCAAAAGGCATCACCAAGAATTCGTAATGACCATATCTGGTTCGAAAGGCTGTTTTTGAAACATCTGGTTCCTTCACGAGCATTTGATAGTAACCAGATCGGAGGTCTATCTTAGAAAAGACAGAAGCACCCTTTAGTTGATCAAATAGGTCGTCTATTCTAGGAAGCGGGTACTTATTTTTTTATTGTTACTTTATTCAGTTGTCGATAGTCGATGCATAAGCGCATCGATCCATCTTTCTTCTTCACAAATAAAACCGGTGCTCCCCAGGGTGAGGAACTCGGTCGAATAAACCCCTTACTTTCAAGGTCTTGGATTTGGGCCTTCAATTCCTTTAACTCCATTGGAGCCATTCTGTATGGAGCGATAGAAATTGGAGTAGTTCCAGGTTGAACTTCTATCCCAAACTCAACTTCACGTATAGGAGGAAGTCCCGGAAGTTCTTCAGGGAATACGTCAGGAAAATCTCTTATTATGGGTATATCTTCAGGCTTTAGTTCCTTCGTAGATTCTAAGGCACACATAAGACTACTCTGACATTTAGATTTCATTAAGGTGATGCTTTCTCTACCTAGTCCACGGAGATATAATTTCTTTTTAGAACAATCTACCCATGCTTGATGTTCAGCTAGCCAATCTAGACCAAGGATAAGGTCGAACTCATTAAAGGGTAAGACCATCAAATGGGCCGGAAAAGGAATTCCTTGGATTTTTAGGGGACAAGATCTACAGATCTTTTGGATTGCTACACTATCTCCTAATGGGTTTGACACAAGTATTTCGGAAGCAACATGATCATATTTTAAGGCATATTTTTCAATCAAAGGTTCACTAATAAAGGAATGCGTGGAGCCTGGATCTATCAAAGCATAAACAAATTCAGAACCTAACTCCACCATACCTGCAACAACATCAGGGTCATCTTCTTGTTCGCGTCCTCGAACGTGGTACATCTGGGCTGAAGCCTTTGGATTTCGGCTAGTTGAAGGAGCATTATTGTTATGGGGCCTTCCGGAAGAACCAGACGGTGCTTGATTTATTCCCCTCCCTTTTACTGGAACGTTCTGTGAGGCTATAGAGGTAGGGGCTTGTGGATTCTGGGGGCATTGTCGGATGAAATGACCAGATTCTCCGCACAGGTAACAAGAACCTGACTGTTTACGGCACTGTCCCAAATGTCTCTTTTGACAAAAATTACACAGAGGGATCTGAGAACTTTTGGCAGAGCCTCCTGTACTGTTTATTGAGGTCGTACGCGTAACAGTGGTCCCACCATATGGAAATTGAGAGACATAATTAGAGTTAGGTAGCTGTTGATTGGCAGATGACCTTTGGTCCCACTGTCTTCCTCTTTTTTGAGATATAGGAGGTTTGGAATCTTCTCGGAATCTTTTATCAGGTCGAGCTTGGTTTCCCTTCCTTCTTTCCGAGGCTCTTTGAGAAGCTTCAGTTGCAATGGCTCGATTCACCAGTATTTGAAAATCCTCGATTTCCAGAGCAACAAAAAGAGGACGTAATTCATCGCAGAGGCCATCTATGAACATTCTACATTTTTCTTTTTCAGTGTGGATGATATCAGTACCATATCTAGCGTATTTGCAGAAGTCATGAATGTACTGTTCCACTGGCCTTCCTCCTTGCTTCAAATGGAGGAACTTTTTACGTCTTTCAGCGAGGTAATGCTCACTAATATACTTTTTACGAAACTCCTGGAGGAAAAATTCCCAGGTTACTTTATGTTCGGGTACAGTGAGAGTTACAGTGTGCCACCAGCTTTGTGCTTCATCTGCAATCAGGGCTAAGGCACACTCCAACTTATGCTCCTCGGGGCACTTTAGTTGCTTGTTGATTACTTTCAAAGTATTTTCTAGCCAATATTCTGCGATTTCAGGATTATCCAGATCTTGGCCAGTAAATGTATAAACTTGATAACGTTTTAGCTTATCTATTGGAGCTCGAGAGATCTGCTGAGCAGCTTCAGCAGATGAGGAAGGTGCTTCTTGTCGAAGAGACACCACTACTTGTTTTATCATGTCGGCCATAGACATCAAATAGTCTTGTTGAGCCGATAACATAGGTGGAAGATGGGGTGGATCATTCTGAGCCACTTGTTCGGTACTTGGTTCTGGCCTCACATTTTCCCCTCGAGTGGAAGAGGAATCATGATCGGGCTCATTTGTTTCTTTCCTAATAGTAGGAACGGTCATTTTGGGTCTAGACACACATAAGAATTAAATCGTGTAAGTTGCAAGTCACAAAATACATATTTAATCAACTCCTAAGTGGCATATGAGACACAAACTCGTTAACGAATGCCTGATTAGTCCTAGAATCGACTAAACTCTGGCTCTGATACCACAAATGTAACACCCCCTTCCCGGCCTGGTAGAGAACCGGGTCGGAGAGCGCTACCGGAAACGATGCGGAGATCGGAGACATAATTTCAAAGTTCAAAAATCATTTCATAATATTTTATTAATCTCTTTTAAGACTTAACACTTAACTTACTCAAATTGGGGTCAATTTCAAACTTTTTCAAACTTAGGGACTAAATTGATTTTTTTTACAAATTAGGGGTCCTTATCTGAAATTCGTGATATTATACTGAAATTAAACTTACTAGTTATTATCCTGTAAAATCTCATTACTAACGGAAGTCATCTACCTATCTGATTAGACGATGTAATGTTTAGTGACTATTTTGTAAAATATTCAAATCTATTTCTTTTTATTATCTTACTAAAATTCTTTACATATTTAAATGAACCTAACAACATACAAAAATCTTAGAGTCCTTTCTAATCATTTTTATTAGAAAATTATTCGTATCTATCATTATTATTGTTCCAACATTTATTTAATAGGACTATTCTAGATTACTAAAATAAAATCACATTATTAAATTACAAAACATAATTATACAAAAGTTGGATCATATGCCACTTTACTAGGAGTTCATGAAAGATATCATACATATAAGGTAGAGATGTGACTTGCAACTGCACCACACGATCAAAGGTTGGAAATCTATCAGGGTCCTGAAAATGCATGAGACACGTATGTTAGGCTTACATAGCCTAGTGAGGTAGTCATGATAGTAAATTGACAATAATATGAATGTCATGATTAAATATAAATTTAATCTAACTTATTTGCATGCTTCTATAACAGTATAAGCATAACATGATCAGATATCCATATCACTAACATAACATAATATAATCATATATCTTATCATAAACATGTCATGGTATAACATATCGAACACATATTATATTGGTACCATTGGATACGCGGATTCCCTGTACACCATATCATAAATCATAAATGAGCCGTAGCCCTGAGCCGTAGCTCCATGTATCCCTTACACTTTCATCCTTTTATCTCCCACATATAGGCCGTAGCCCTGGACCGTAGTCCTCCCTTACATGGTGAGCTCGAATATTCCTATGGCATGCCAATTGTATCCAACGTCTATAAATACACACAAATTCACATAATCCATGATTTTCAGATCATATCGAATCAAATAGCAAGATGAGCCGTAGCTCCATATTAGATAATATTTCATATTATTTTCATATACATGTAGCATATTATAATCATTTTTAAACATATCAAAATAATGCAGGGTACTTACCAGATGCAAATAAATTCATAATTAATGCAATAGGAAGGCACCGAGCCTACCCCTGACACGACTATACCCACATATCATAACATAAAAATATCGGAATGACACCGTGTCACCCGAGACAAATGCATCTACACTCACCTTGACAGACCAGTGCTTTATTTTTATTTATTGGGCTTGAAAGTTGATCTGAATCGACCTCGTGTACTACGATAAAAATTAATTAAAATAATAAGACAGTATCGAATATATATAAAAATATTAATCAAACTTGATACCGAAACTTAAACTAACTAGAGATTTAAGCTTACCCCGTCGTCAGCAAAAATTCGATATTCCTATATCGAAAATATCGGACTACCAATCAAAGATTGAATCGTATCCTACTAATAATTTTTTTTTTCTTCCTCAATTGCCGTGGGATTTCATCAATCTCCCCCCCCCCCCTTTTATACTAATTTGGCGTCAACTACTCCCTTTTTTTTTTCTTTTTTTTTATAAAATAATAATAATTTTAACTACTCCATACCTACTCCTTAAAATAATAATAATTTTAACTACTACATAAAATAATAATAATTTTAACTACTACATAAAATAATAATAATTTTAACTACTACATAAAATAATAATAATTTTAACTACTACATAAAATAATACTAAATTTTTACTTACTCCATAAAATAATAATAAACCGAATAAAAATTTCGAACCTAATTTCTACTAGACCGGTTTTTGGGATGTGACATGCACAACTTTCGAAATAGAAATACTAAGATTGCCCCTCATCAACATTTGTTCTCGATTCCACAAGACTCGCCATATGAGGCAACCACATCAAATGGACCTTGTTGCGATATTTGTCTGCCATCAAAACCCCTAATAACTCGTAGAATAAGAGCACAAGAAACCCGCTACAAAAACAATTTTTTCAATATAAAATTATTTTCTATAAAATTAAATTTTACACGAATAAATAATAATAAACAATAAAAAATTATATCATTTTTGTATCATCAGCGTGGGGGAAATGATGGTCAAATTGCTGTCCAAGAATGTAATTTTTGAGTTTGCCACCATCCAAATCGATCTTTGTCGGCCTCAATTCAAGCAAGACTTCACACACACCCGCCCAGTCTGCCTCCGCAATTCCGGTGATAAGCTCTCCGTCAACGGGTAAACCAAGAATAAATGCAACATCTTGCAATGTAATGATCGCCTCACCGCAGAGAAGATGAAACGTGTGTGTCTCGAGCCTCCACCTCTCTAGTAACGCGTTAATCAACGAAGGGTTCAACTTCAGACCGTCAAATAGGTGGGAAACATGACTAAAATTGAACGCATGCAAATAGCCGTCAAGATCCGGATGTGGTCGTCCCATGCGATTGATGTAACACTTCAATGCACGTTCATACCCCTTCGAAATAAAATTTTAAATTCATAAATGAGTAAATAGAATATTAACAATAAAAAAATAAACAAAATTAAAAACATAAAATTAAAAAAATTAAAAACTTACACGTGTCTGTCGTCGAGCCTCAATAATCGTTCCATACCACCGCAAATTAGAAGACTTTAAAAATAAGCCAAAGGGGGATAGTAATTGAAGAGCAAACAGTTTGATATGAAAATAGATGAGACAACGAGTCCTATTTATAGGAGTCCTCACACCTTATACGAAGCGGCGTTAAAAGGATCTCGCTATCTGCAAAACGAGAGGTCCTTTGAAAATTTGCGACTATTCGATTCATTTCAGTTCGAGCAGAATCAGACTTTTTAACTAGACCTCGCTATCTGTAAAATGCGAGATCAGTTTTTTTATTTAGATAAGATTTAGATTTGTTACTTTCATTCATTACAAATTATGTTTTAAGAAGATTTAGATTTCTTACTGTAATTAAAAAATAACGAATATTTTGATTGGGATAATTAATTACAAATATAACATACATTAAATACAAATAAAATTTAAACACCGTATTTTCTTTTAAATAATATCTTTGTTAGTCTCGATTTCCTTCAAACAATTTAGCTAGCCAAGTGGCGAAGAAGTTGGATTTTGTGGGAGGTAAAAACTAGACAATGGACATAAGGATTTATAGTGGTTCGGCCTTCTAACAAGCACCTACATCCACTACCTTAGCTTCCCACTAAGGATTTCACCAAATTCACTCTTGAATTTCTTCCCCTTTTCTAGGCTAAGGAGGCAACCTTTACACACTCAAAGCTTTCTAACCCAAAGCTTGAGTAAACCCTCTTTACAAGAGAAATTTGAGCAAACTTGAAATCCCTTACTAGATAGATAATTTGCACTCTTAAGATCACTCACCCAATCCTAAAAACTTGAATAAATTTGACAATTTTGGCTCACAAGTGTTGTCTATACTAGAAATGTACGATTTAAGCTCTAAGACAATTTATTCATCATAATGTTGTTGACAATTTAAGCATTAACCTTTCCTTGATGCTTGGAGGTCCCTTTTATACTCCAAATTAAGTTTGTAGCCGTTGAGGACTGTTGTGATTGAATTGGAGCCGTTGGAGACATTATTTCCCACCATAAATACAGTTCTGGTGATGTCTGTTTCGATACACGCGTAGTTGTACCGAAACGCTCTTCTTCAGAACTAGCCCTTGGAGTCTAATGTAGTATGTCGTATCAAAACACCTTGGTTCGTATCGGAACGCCCGTTCCGAAACGCCTAGTGTCGTATCGAAACAGCCTGCAATTCAAAAGACCATTGGAAAATAGACGCTGGGATGTATACCACGTAGGCATACTGAAACACCAAAGGGTGTTTCGAAACCACACATATCCGTATCGAAACATGTAAGCCCTGTATCGAAACGGGTTCTGGCAGTTTCAAAACGTATCAATAGAGATTATGCCTGTATCGAAACGGGTACATTAAAAGCACTAGTTTGGCTACTTAAAAATGTTTCAAACATTGCCAAAATCTTTTTAAACACCCTCAAACTTATTTTCAAGTTGTTTTTGACTTAGAGAATATTTTTAATTCTTTTCAATTAAGTCCAAAATATTTTCAATTATTATATCAAAACATTTAGTTCTACAATCGTCTTCTAGACAATAATTATAATATTGCATCTACTAAAATTAACTTCCCCAAAATTAAGACATTTCGAATAATTAGTTCAAATTACATTTTATATACGGTTAAATGTCATCTTTTGAATATTGAACCGTTTTCAAATAATTATTTTTTAAGATTTCAATTTTAAATAAATCACATAATTATCACCTAAAATAATTTTCAAACGGTTAAAGGAACCTCGTTATGTGCATAACGCGAGGTCACTGCACAATAATTATCGCGGTTCATTAATGTGACTCTTCAATTTCTTGGGAACCTCGCGCTTTCCAGAACACGAAGTCGTATCCGGCCCACGTAAGACTAAACTTGCTATTTGTAAAACACGACGTCTATATACGCATTATACAAAACGCGAGGACACCCTGCGTTGTAGATTTGTAGGTCATTTTTTAAATAATTATGGGTGGGTCATTTACGTAAATTATTTTTTAGGGTTGGTGTAAAATGTTTTTTTTTTTACTTTTACAAGTTTTGATACTTGTTTTTTATATAATATTTTAAGTTTTTAAACAAAATATCAAAATTTGCTAAAAATCACGAAAAAAAAATTAACCTAAAATGTTATCAGAGGCGGACGGTAATGGGGGCCAGTGGGAGCCCTGGTCCCCCCAAACTTTTGAAAATTTATTATTTTGTCTTTAATATTTTGAATTTTTTTAATTTGGCCCCTTCAAAAATTTAAAATATTTTTATTATATTTCATTTTTATGAATATTTTTAATTGAGTACCCTCCTTAAAATTCTAAAAAAAGTTCTCTTAAAGTATTATTTTTTTAAAAAAATTTAGTCGACTCCAATTTTTTTTTAAAAAAATTAAAATAAACCCATCAAAATTTTTAAAATTTTTAATTTAAACATTCAAATATTTTAAAAATTTTAAGTAGGCCCCCTCAAACTCCGACCCCAAGATCCGCCCCTGAATGTTATCTAAAAGTCTAACATTTTAGGTTATTGAATAAATTTTAAAATTTGTCGTTTTTAGCCGCACCCTAGACCAGATGCACCCTGGACTCACATAGAGCTATAACTTATGTGTTTGAACGGTTTATAGTTTACAAGTTTAAAAATTATGGCTAATCGAATAGAATTATATTTAAAATTATAATTGATTTTAAATTTTTTATAATATAAAAATAAATATTTTATAGTAGAGAAATAACCTAAAATATTATATATGAATTTTAATAATTTTTTATTTACTTGAAAATCATTTAAAAATATTTATGAAAAATACTGTACCAAATATTGTTTAAAACTAACCAAATTTTATCAAAATAAAATATCAAAATATCAAAATCTAATGTTAATGTGGAAAAATCGATAATAACAGTTAATCGAACTGAAAACCAACGGGTTATTAATTTTTTACTAAATTGAACCGATCTATATACAGTCCTGGAGGGAGCTACCAAATATTCGGTTCAAATCAACTCGATGAATTTTTTAATTTCGATTATTTTGGTTCATCTATTTGCTTTGCGTTTAAATTATTTCGGTCAATTTGTTGTTAATTTTTCTTATCAATATCCGAGTAAATTAATTTTACATAAATGTATCAAATTTGAATAATTTTACAATACATTAAAATTATCACACTCGTTGTATGGCTTAAAAAATATTATTTGTAATATAAATTTTAGAAATTCATTCAACAATGATTATATGTAGAATGTTAGAAAATATATTTAGTAACAAAAAACAAAAATATTAATATACTAATATTAATTGTAATTATAATTAAAATAATTTAATAATTTTCAATGCTCTAACTTGTGATACCACATTCAATCAAAATTTTAATTATGAGTATAAATTCTTCAAACTCAAGTTAACATATTGTTCCTAGAGGTCACGGGTTCGAGCACCAGCAGCTGCAGCAGGGTGATTGAGCGTTTATTCTCAAATGGTTGAGAGTATATTCAGAACAGATACTACTTGTAATCACCTTATTCAAAAAAAAAAACATATTCATTATTTAAAACTTAAATTCAATCAAAATTTCAATTTTAGACAATAATTTTATGTATTTTTTAAATATACTATCAAAACTTGAACATCTGAACAATATACTTATAACTTAAAAAAAAAACTAATTCAATGCGACTAAAATAATGAAATCCATCAACATTTTTTATTTTTATTGACAAATTTAAATCGGTTTCTTTAAATTATATTTTAATATACAAACTATATAAAAAAAATTACATGATTCTTAATATTTAAACTATAAAATCTAAAATTTAAGCCCTAACACTTAAACTCTAAACTCTAAGCAACTTGGTATAATAGAAAAATAGAAAGAAAATGAGAAGGTAAGAAAAACGGGAAAGAAAATAAAAATAAGAGCTGCTTAGTATAAAGGAAAATACGGGAGGGATTTTTATCTCTTTAGCACAAATAAGAATCTGTCCAAATTTGGAAGAAAGCAAGGACATAAAATTAATCATAATTTAACATAAAACGTAAAATACGAAAATACCCCCATATACAAAAAAAAACTCTTGATGTAAATTTACATTTGGTGTCGACTAAAATCATATATATTTTATTAAATAAATTTTAAATTCACTGTTTTGAAAATTTTTACATCGATAATTATTTATTTTAATTAAATTTTTTAAATAATTTAAAAGTGATTACAATATAGTATCTATTCATAGATATTTAATAGGTTTATTCAATGTATTCATATATAACACTTTATTTAATAGGTTTATTCAATACTCAGAATGTATTTAATTCGGGACATTATTTTTCATATGTTCTTTAATTATATTTTTTATTAATTTGTTTTAATAATATTTTAAAAAATCAAAAGATTCTTTTAACATTTTTAAATAAACGACGTTTCCATAAAAATAAAAATAGGAAAGATATAGGTATAAGGGTATAATGGTTTTTTCCTTTCAATTTTTCATCCTCCCAACCAAGCACACCAAGAGAAATAAAACATATTTTCCTATCCTTTCAATTTTCCACCCTTCTAATTTTCTTTCCTCTCTACCAAGTAAATTTTATCCATAATCTTTAAATTCTACACCTACAACATAAACCCCTAAACTCTAAGCACAACCTTAATATCTAAACCCTAAAATAAAAAAATTGTATAAACTAAAATTTACACAATCTTACAAATGGTGAAATAAATATTTTTAAATGGAAAAAAACTTTAATACACAAGCTTTTAATTTTTAAGGTTTATATATTCAAGTTGTGGTTTAGAGTTTAGGGAATTAGATTGTGGAGTGTAGAATTTAAAGTTTAATTAAAATCTAAAGTTTAGGGTTTAAGTTTTAAGATGTTAAAGGTTACGGATTTAAATTTTAAGTTAAATATAACTGGTTGTGTAATTTTTTATACACAACGTGTGTATCAAAATATAATCATTTTCAAATATAGTCAAATAAGAGCATAACCTCTTCAATCTAATCAAATAAGAACAGAACGTTTTAAGTACATTCAAAACGAGAGTTTTTATCTGAAGAAAAATATTTTGATACACAAGTTTGTATAAAATTTAGTTTACACAAGCCTTCTAATTTTAAGGATTAAAATTTAGAATGCTAAGGTTTGAATTTAAGTTTGAATTTTATAAAATGATTGTGAAATTTTTTTAACCCTTATATGAAACTCTTTTTAATTTTTTTCAAACAATCATATTTAGCTAGTTGATCAAACCGTTCATCTTTATTCTTTCATATTCCCGTCTAAAAACAACCCCTTCTTTCCTCTAGGATCCTTATATTTTCCTGTCTCCTTGGAAATGTTAGTCATTTATTTGATATTTTGAAAAGGTCAGCTTTAATTGAACAATAGAACAAAAACATAAACAAATTTACTCTTATTCAACCATTTTAAAAGGTTATACCCATATACGAACAACCCCTAAAAATTAAACCCTTATTTAAGCATTTAATTTAAAATAGATCCTCCAAAATTTCGAATACAGAGTTCTTACATGATACGATCAAGTTAACCCCATAAGGTTGGGGTTATTGTATCATCTTGTTATATTTATGTATATGTATAAACTTACTAGTGCAATCAGTAATTTAAGCCTGGTTAAGTGTAGATTTCAGGATTGGTAATTTGGTATTGGTTTGGAAGTTCCATCAAGGCAGGCAAACAACACCATGATTGAGTAATGACCACAACTCAAAGAAAAGACAGTGACAGTGATGAAGTGGATTTTTTTTTTCCACCTGCATTTGCAGTTTGAATCTTACAGGAAAGTGTTAGTCATGGCATGTTATAAATGATAGCCTAATACAGAAAAGTCTTATGGCTGAAGATGTATACAGGCTATATTTATGCAAATCATATTTACTTTCTTTAATTGCTACATTCGAGCTATAGAAAGGCCCTTGAATATACCAAGTAGAGCCTCATCCAGTTATAGATGATGCTATATGTCAAGTGAATCAGTAGTAACTGCTTCTTTTCTTCTATGAAAGAAGACAAGATTCATGTGCAGAGGGACACAGAATGTGGTTAATGAAACAACTCCACCACCAAAACACATGCATTGACTATGTATTTTTACACCACCAGGTCTTTATGAGCTAGAAAAAGTTGTCGGCAGAAGGGCTTTATTCGGATACCAAACGCCTACACACATGCAAACTCAACTCTGATTGTTCTTGAATCTATTTGTGAAACCCCTAAGATTGATGATGCATTTATACAATGATTGCTACATACATACACGGTAAAATAAAAAATGAAATGAATGAATCTAAATTGTAGGCAATAATATCAAGAGTTATAGGAGCTCTCACCCCCAGCCTCAACGGCTCAGGCATAGATTAATATCCCTACATCATCTCCCGGTTAACCTATCCTGCATCAGAAAGAAATCATATGTAACTTAAGTTTAATCATAGAATTTTCCGGGAATTGGACCCGATGCTGAACTCTGAAGAGACCCTTCCCCAAACCGAACATAAATGAAACCTCTTATGCATACGTAAACATGATATAGGGTTAAATGAATTATAGCAAGTACCGAACGGATGTATGAAATTAAAGTCTATATATCTAGTAGATCTGTATAGGGGATCATATAAAAGGGGATGATTTTAGATCTAAGCAATTTGATGAATTCCTTCTAAAAGTTCATATCAAAATATCAAAATAGTACTAGTTGATGAGAGTTACTTCGGAAACAAAAAAAAGTAAATTTTGGTTATTCTCTCAATTCCAATAAAATGCAACTGGATCTAGTATGTATGAGTTAGCGATCAGAATCCAGGTTGCAATGATGATGGCACAGCAAAACATAACATAACATGTAAAATGGACATGTCCTTGAATCCCTTTCATAAGTGTGGTTTCGAGTTCCTAGTCTGTGGAAAAGATTTGTTCTAGATAACCTTTCCCGTGTGGAAATAACCTAATCTCCGTGTTTCAATCCACTATCTGTTTCATCCGGTAGGAATAGAATTCCATTTCATGATAAATGGTGACAGGCATTGGATAAAACACATATCTAGTATTGGGGTTCAAGTACAAGCCACAAAACGAGATAGTTTGCAACCACCTGTCTCAAGAAAAATCTCCCCAAAACTTGATGGGGTCCTGATCGAAATATAAACCACCAATCAACCTATATATACCAATCCATGCCTCTTCCAGAAACAGATTCTCGTTACGGCAACATATATTGCTTCTTTTAGTGATGTGTTATCTTGTTTCCTTACCTTAATCCTAGGAACTTGTCAACTTCAACCATTACTCCTCTCACATTACATCATCATTAAATTAATATCTGCAGCCAGCATCACTTTGTTTCCCTAGTATGCATGCATTAAAACCTTGTGACAAGAAAATATAGCAAACTACTTACCTGATCCAACTAAGGGACTTGCTCCAACATCAGTAATCTATCATCTCTGCTTCAACTTCCTCATTTTCAATTTCAGCATTGGTATAAGTGAGAGCACGCTGTAGTTTCTTCGGACAAAATACCTCAACCTCAGCCATATATATGGCAGTAACAGGGCGATGATCAGAAAGTGTAAGCTCTGTCCTCCTATAACTTAGTTGCCTCATTCCTTTACCATATGAAAGGATGCGATCACACCTGAAAAGATGAGGTGCCTTAACAAAATTACCAGACAAAAAAACAACAAAAGATGGATCATAATCTTCTTTAAGTATACCATGCAGGAATTCGTCTCCCAACCCTGGGATCTTCTCCGCAGTATTTCTCTGAATTTAACTCATATTTGTATGTTGGTGCAAAATTTAAAGCTCCCTCAGACCATCCATCAAATGTACGACCTTTTCGCAGCTCTCGTACAAGCTGTCGTGATAAGATAATATATTTAATAACTACACTAGCATCCTATCAACCACCTTCAAGTTCATAATTGATAAGAAAACTGTAATGACCTAGGCTTTGTGTAGGAATAAACTACCTGGTCCCTCTCAATCAACTTGGACCACTCCCTCTTCGAGATGAGTTCTCGTGCTTTATCATATGAGATGTTGAGGCGGTAATTTAAATCACCCAACCAAATTATTCTTCTGCATGAAAAAACATAAGTATCTTTGTTATATGATCACGTAAATGACAAATGAGTAATATAAGTGAACATATCCAAACAAGCTTAAAATATATCTTTCTCCTAAGATACTGTTTATAGGCACTAATATCCAAATTACTCCTTATATAAGGGGCCCAAATCCCAATAATCAAACAGACTACATGTTCCAAATGCATTAATCAACAGCATACAGCAGCTACAATGATATATGAATAAATAACCACAGATTCAGACTGAAAGTAGATATTACAGTATACTCACTCATGGTCATGAATGCTTTTGGGAAGTCCAATTGCAGAACGAGAATGAAAATGAGTTCGCCTAAGTATTTCATGCACATCAAAGTTTCTTTTATGTTCATCTCCATCTTTTTCACCTGATGTCAGGTGAGTGCATATAAAACAAAAAAGTGTTTGATATATGGACATGCTGACAGATACTGATCCCTGGAAAAATAAAATAAAATGAAAGGCCATGATAATATATAAAGACAGAAGAATTGAATAACAATATTATCAACAGCTTAAAATTTTGACAACAAATGTAGTAGCATGATTCTAATAAATTGTTTCAAAGTTTATCTCCCATAAGCAGAATTTACAAGATACGGGAACTGAAAAAACAGCATGATCTTGTAGATACATGGTTTGGAATTATCGTAACCATACAATCTTACTCTTAAACTTTTCTTTCAGTTGTATTACGAATTGACCACTCATATCCTAGATGTAGTAGAGACTACCTACCTGATTGGAGTAACCCTGGGTTCAGTGGCAGAAATCTTGCATTGCTATCAGATCTTTACAATGTCATAGAGCAGTTTGTTTTTGTAGGCTTCAATCTGAGATTGCTTAAATGTGGGTTCTAGCATTAACCCCTTTGGAATATCTAAGTACCTACCATCATGAGTCATTTGATGATGCATAAGATCACCTAAATCACTAGTGAACTATGTTGCTCAAACTCTTCATTTTTCATGAAGTACCCCGTGTCCATCACTTGGATATGGGGATATGATCTCTAAAAATATAGAAAAACTTGGAAAAATCTAACCCTACTTGTGTCAGATACATACCCGTGTCTGATACTTATACCAGAGTCCCGAGTAACATAGCTAGTGAAAAGGGCAGATGTAGCAACTACTATGTTATACCTCATTCATATCACTAAAAAATGACTCATCACCGCCACACTGGATACATTAACGACCTTCTACACTCCCTCAAGGTTCATGTCTCAATCGCTTATTTCAAGTATATACTATATACTACTAATGTGAATTAATCTTCTGCCATGCTACTTTCCTCACTCCTCCCACCAAAACTGCTCATGTGCAAAAGGGCTGTCCTGTATAACCAGTTGCAGCATTACCTCATCCCTCACTAAGGCCCTAATAGGTGAGTGACCCTAGGGCGTGGGGATCCATTCTCATCGAACCGTGCCACTTTACTGAATTTGGCCCTATAAGAACTCTTTAAAATTATCAATAAAGGGGATCTGATCTTCCTGAAATGTATATTAACTGATCAATCCATCCTATTTACCTCTCCTAGTTAGATCATGTTAACAACATCTGAAAAGAATGCTAGCATTCCTGCCCAAGTTGAAATTGGCAATTACAAACCCTAAACTAAGTTTCAAAGAGACAAGAGTATGTAATTAAATACCACAATCAGCACCGGAAACAAAAATAGTCTTCCAAGTCAGGATCAAAGTTATAGTTGACTTTAGTGACATCTGACTTGATGCTAAGGGGGAATAATATTTGAGGCAAAAAAGTATTAGTCATAAAAGAAGTGCATCTGGCCTAGTTATAATCCTTGGATTCTGATGCTCAAGGTTCAATTTAAGGCACACCCAAGCCTAGCTACAAAGATCCCTAAATATAAAGTGTACAATCCAAAAATAACCTGAACTAAAGAATTAGAATATACCAACTATATTACTCCACAAACTGCTAACATGACCCAAGAAAAAAACAGAGTCAATTTAAGAAAATAAATTCAAGAAACTAACATTGCTAGAAGAGAACAGACCTTGTTACCAATGTAGCCCATTACACCAACACCAACAGTAGACACCTTCAAGTTCTGAATATGCCTGCGCAAACTCTTACGGACCCATATAGTGAGGAAGATTCCTACCATCTGCTTGCTAACTATTCTTACATATGATGATCTTCTTTTCCGCTTCATGAGGGATTCAAGGTCAAGTTCTGCAAGCAAAGCTATCCCTGATGGCATGTCATTTATGGACTTGAAGGAACTATATGTTCGAAAAGACTTGGTTGCTTTGAAAGATTTGACGGATTTGAAAGAAGTTGGTCTTTCCAAAACATGCTGAGTTAGCAAGTTTAGTGGAGGCTCTGGCCAGCTTAAACCAATCCTTTCAGTCCCACTAAGAATTCTGGTTAACTTTCTATTTTGTTCAATCCCACTAAGCATTCTAGTAAATTTTGCATTTTGTTGACTGACTGGGGCTTCCTCATTTTCAGCATAATCCTCTGCTCGCAAGCAGTTAAGTCTGTCTAACCTCTTTGGAGAAGAAAATTGCCTTTGTAAATCATGTTCTATTGGCACATCAAGTTTAGGACCATCATAACACTCTGAAACCCCAGAATTGATGAACACCATTTTGTTTTCAGCTGCATTATTGGATTCATCAAAGCCATGGGGTTCTTCATCCAATGGATAAATTTCTTCACCGATATCACTATCACTTCCAAGACTTGTCTCCTCTTCTAAATTTGGGAGATCATCAGATGGCTCAAACTTTGATGGAGATGCGGGATCACTATAGCATTTTACTTTGGCAGTTGCAGGTCGAATTCTATTGAGTGTGTCACGAATGATGCTTTCCCACTTTGGAACTGGGCGGCTATCTTCAGCACCAAATATATTCCCAGCATTTAATGGTACTATCTCCTGAAGACTGTAAACATGAAGTAATTATCATATTTTGATTGAACATGAATAACAGAAAATCGAATTCAGGATAATTGCTAAAAGCAAGATGATCATATTTTGAGTCGACATGTATGTTACAGGGTTTTAAGGTCAAGCTGATACAAACAACATGAAAGTTACCAAAAAACTTTCCATGAAAACATTGCCGGTGATTACAGTAAGACAAGTAAGGAAAACGAGAATCCAATGTACAACCAGAAAATGAAGAAATCTTACATGTCAGGAAAATACTTACCCAAACACATAGATGTCAGCAGGGTCATTCATATCTATCCAGTCATCAATATCTAGGTC
Organism: Hibiscus trionum; assembly: GCA_030270665.1. NCBI lineage: Eukaryota > Viridiplantae > Streptophyta > Magnoliopsida > Malvales > Malvaceae > Hibiscus > Hibiscus trionum. Next base: position 41,493,149 of record BSYR01000035.1, on the reverse strand, counting down.
ATCAGGTGGAACCTTACCACCGACATTCCAGGTACCAACGCATATTCTGTTAATTGAAAAGGACAATATACAAGGTTTTCAGCAACAAACCTTAAACAACCAAACTCCTTTGAGCCCCCAAAGTACCACAACTCGTTTAAGATTTATATATGCAATCAAAATTCAAAAAGGAAGAGGCAGTGCACCTTATGTCCTTTGAGTCTATGTATTGTGCCCTAAAAGTCTCTGACTTTCGTCTCCTCCTGACCCTTGGAATATTCTCTGAGGCCAAAAAGAGGGGGAAAAGAATTTGAGTATGCAAAGAAATCATATGAGCAAAGTTAGTTGGTACCTATTGGTTAATTATTTTCTCAAATAGTATGGTTCAGTTAACAGTTAAATATTTTAAAATTAGGGTTAATGGTAGTTTGGTTTGGTTAATAACGACCCGATCATTTAATCACCCCTAAGCAGAGGGTAAAAGTTTTCCACCTGAAAATCGCAGTGATACATTGTACCTAACTATTTATTTTTGCAGCACCTGAAAGGTAAACCTAACAGGGTTATGAGGTAAAATTCAAAAAATTTAAACTCCTAAAATACTGGCTTAGGCAGATGCCTATATAAATAAATCCATTGTTAGGTGGCCCTCAGTTGTCTTTTAAAGTATTGTTAGAAGTGCAAATCCACATAGATAACAACCAATTGAAAGGAAAGGCGAGAATAGAGATACACCCAAAAAATAAATAAAAAACTTCATCATGTTGATCAATTCTCCACCAATTAAATATAATAAATAAATAAATAATTCTTTCTCACTTAATTCCATTGAATTAATCTAGCCAGCCTCATCAACCGTGGTTCATGAGATGCAGCAGCACTACACATGCAAAGAATGAAAGGAGCTGGACTCATGGGCCATGGCATGATTGCATTCAGTACGATTAATAATGAATAATCTTTCTACTAAATCATCAACTATCTTATGTTGAAAAGAAATCTCAATCCCAATAGGCACCTATTCCAATTTGGCTGCTGCTTTACAGGCCAGCTGACCATAAAACTAAATTTTGAACTCCGCCAAACCCCCAACGTAACCCAATTTTTTGGACTAGAAAATCCTCATGTACTGAAATTTCTTTCTCTGGTAACTTCAATTTCCAAACTTTACAACTAAAATGAAAATGATCATACTCAAGTGTCAAGAAAATAGAAGATAACTAGCTTGCACCCAAATGATATAGAAAAAATGAAATGTTGACATTAATAAGGGATTAAAATCATTACCATTTAGATCAAACTGAGGCTCCTCCTCTCTGCTGTCTCTAAACCTTGATTCTCTGCCATGGCTACATTCAAAGTATTCTGCAAAACCAAATTCATATTTAGACTCAAACCCAGAAAAAAAAATTTATCCCCCAAACCAAAAATGAATCATTAAAAACAACTAAACAAGGCATAAATAACACCCAAAATCTCAAATTCCCTTTTAATATAAGTAGGGGAAAATCCAATATTTAAAGGAAAATGATGAAAGTTACCTTCGGATTCAGAATCAGAACTAATGTCGTCTTCATCCTCAGTATCAGCACTGTAATCGGAGTCTCTGGGGGATACGTTGAGCAATTTCCGCATGAAAACACGAGGCCAGAAGTGCTGTACGCAGAAGCAACCAAAACAGCAGATTTCAGCCCAACTTCTCTGCAAGTCCTCTCTTAGATATCCCATAATTAAACAAAATAAAAAGGCTCAGGTAAAGAAAAAAATACCTCTGGATGGTGCTTTGAACTCTGCTTCATGGCTGAATATAAAAAAATAAGAAGAGAAACGGAGAAAAGCAAAGAAGAAGATGAAAAAAAAACAATGGAAGCCAAAGCCTTTAGGAAAAATAATGAAAGCAATATGGAAAAGGTCAGCAGTAACTACATTTGGTGGGAAAATAAACATAGTGCTGGGCGGCTTTGAAAACAAATAATTACTAATTAATGATGTTGTGTATCAGTCAAACCGGTAAAGTTTCAAATTCTGGCTACTCTTATTTGATGGGTTTAAATAAGTAAATAATAACATATCAAAACAACTCACTTTAATGCTAAAAAAAGTTTTTTAAAAAATATAACAAACAATTAGCAAAAATGTAAATTTAGTTTAATAAAATGTTATTTTTAATTTTTTAATATAGTAAAAAGAAATTAATTATTTTAAATTTCATTATTCGAATGAAAATATATATATATAATATTTCAATTCGATTAATTTTTTCCAGTTAAAAAAATTATCCATATACACCTAATAATCTCTTATGACTTACTTTGTAATCTTTTTTAGTTGTGAAAATCTACTTAGTAAATACAGTCGGTTAATTCAATCTCTTTGATTAAAAAAACGGAAACCGATCAATTTCTTCCCAAAACTAAGCAAAGCAATGACTACAAGTTACGAGAAAAACCGCCTGGTACATGAATATCCATTCCGCATCATTTTTTTCTCTCAAAATACTAAGCAGTTAGATGTATAAGGTTAGATTTCATTCGCAGAAGAACAACGAGTAGCTGAGAATGATGTGCGAACCGAATGCGCAGAAAATGAAAAATCAAAGAGATTTTGCTTTATACCTGTTTTCCTTGATGGCAGATAGAGGGAAATGGAGGTTGATCTGCTTAGCGGTTGCGCGTTAAAGGATCCAAATCTGAAGTTTCTGGGAAACTCTCGGAGAAAGAAAATGGAATATGTTTCCTCTTGAGGTTGCAGAGAGCAGCAGAGCATTTACTTTCCCTCGGTGTTTGGTTTATATAGAGAGGAACCGTTTTCTTTCTTCTTCTTTTTTTCTTTCATTTTTTGGGTTCAAAAAAGGAAGGAAATCGTGTGTTTCTTTTCTTGGGTAGTCTATGTACGTTTCAAGTATTTAGGTAGCTGCCTAAAATATGACATCACTTGTCACGGTCACATTCTTGTATTTTCATAAATCTGAACCTTTGAAATAATAGACTTGTTTGACAATTAGCGGATAGCTGATGACAATTAGCGAGTTACATTAGCTGATAGTTGATAGCTGGTTGCATTAGCTGATTTGACTAGCGAATTGTATTAGCTGATTGTATAAAAATGTTTGGTAAAATTAAATGATAGCCGATAGATGTTAGATTATTTAAACAAGCAAAATGACATATAAGGACATAATTATATTCAATACTTGTTTGAATAATTTATTAGTTATCAATATTTTGTATCTAATCAATATTAATTAGATCTACAAAATTATTTTTAATTTAACTTTTCTAAACATATTCAAATTGTTTATATATTAATTTATTATTTATATAATTATTTTAATATAATTTAATTAATTAATAAATTTAAATACACATATAAATATGTGATAATAAAAAAAATAAGATTAGCTTATAAATAAGGTGAAAAAATATTAAAAATATTTAATTTAGGTTATTTTAAGAATTTGTAATTGGTAAGGGTAAAAGAGTATTTACAACTATAATATCAAACCTCTAATCTCAAAAATCTCATATTATGAGCTTTTTCAAAATTAGCGATTTCACCTCAATCCGCTCTTTCAATCCGCTATTCACCAAACAACAATATTAGCGTATTTGACTAGTCAAACCTCTAATTTTTGCTCAAACATCTCTTTACCAAACAATGCCAATATATATAATATGGTTATATTTTAATACACAAACTTCTGTATGAAATATGTATAATATTAAAGAATGCCTCTAATACTTAATTGAATAGTTATTTTAGTTGATATTTTTTTGAAGTAATTTAAGCCTCAATGTTTTATTATGTGTTAAAATGCCCTCTTTGCGAACGAAAACGATTAGTCAACTGACGATTAACAACTTGAAATGATTTGACAGAATGACACGTCAGAAGAAAAATTATTTATATTTTATACAGTTTTATAAAATTATTTTTTGATTGATATTTCATTATGTAAAGTCAGCATATTTGTCTATATGTCACTGCTAAAAAAATATAGGCAAAATAATTATTCAGTCAAATGTTATGGGTATTTTTACATTAGGTCAAAAAATATTAGAAACCCTCCTTCAAAAAGCTAAAATCTAAATTTTTAAATTTAAAACCCTAAAACATCAACCATAAATGATAAAACTCTAATAAAAACCCTAAATTATAAACCCATAAAATGTAAACTAACCACATAAACCCTAAATCTAACTAGCTTATTTAGTTTACACAGCTTGTGTATCAAAGTTTTTTCATATAGTATATATGATTGTGGTATAACATACAATAGACATAATTTTTTGGTATAATACATATCCATTTTATAGTTCATGTTTGAAATTCGTGACTTTCTTCAACAATGTTCGATACCTTAAAATTTTGAATTCATACATAAAAAAGTATAAATAACTAAATTTACAATTAATATTTTATTATTTTGTTTCTGTTTTCGGGTGATAGAAAAGAAAGAGATATTGATGAAGCTTGTAAAACAATCCACGTAAATTAAGGGTATTAATTAAAGTTGGATAGGATGCTCAAGTGAGAAATGGAGTTTTTGGATATATAAAAGGAAGAAAATTTTTGTAACACCCGGGTTTAGGGGTTAGGTGAAAATAATATTTTAATATTATTCTGGGTTCGGCTTTATAATTTAACTAATGGTCCGGGTTGGTTTTCAAACTAATTAAATTGATGATGGACTAAGTTTTGGAATTAAACCCCAAATGGCCATGTAACTTATGTCCTTGTGAATAATCCATTTCATTAAGGGCAAAAAGGTCATTGGGCTTTTAAATTAAAACAAAACAAATAACCCCCCCCCCCCCCAAATTTCACTCATCTTCTCCCTCTCTCTCAAATATCACGACAAAACCTCCCAAGCCATTGAAGTTACTGTTCCATCACCTCCCTTCATCGTTTCAACTCCGTTTTGAAAGGTAAGAGTATTTTTGACTTCCCCTCATCTTCCCCTTCATAAAAGTACCTTTCATTTTGATTTCCATGGAAGTTTTAGAAAATGTCATTTTTGAATATTTGGATTAAAAATGGTGTCTTTATGATGCTAAATTAAATGTTTTGAATTAATATGTTTAGTAATGATGTATAGAGGCCAAATGATACTACATATATGAATTTCGAATGATTTGGAACAATTTTCGGAATTTGGCTTGAGAGGGTTTTTGGAAGGTTTTTAAAGTGGGTTTTGGGGCTGTTTAAGGTTGGGTTTTGGGGCTGTTTAAGGTTGGGTTTTGGGGGCTGTAGGTAGTATGATATATGAGGATCTTTTTGGGTGCAATTGATGCTTGTTTGGGTGTTTGAAATGAGAGAATTCAGTGGGTCAAGTGGGCTGCTCGAAAATTCTGTTTTTGGACTTGTTTTGAGTGTTGGATGCTTGGTAATGTAATCCGGGTTAGTTTCGATGACAAGATATTGATTGTGGATGTTTTGTTTGTGTTTGGGATTGATTAGAATCAAGTTTGGGCATCGGTGAAGCATCGGAAGTGAATCCGGGGAATTGAGGACAATTGCTTGCTTGGTCTTGAGCTCGGGAGCTTAGGTGAGTGGTTAATTGTTTTACTTGGCTTTAAAATGGTTGGTTCGAGTAGATGGACTAGGTTGGGCTTGGTAGACCCACCTAGAGTTAGGATTAGGGTGGTAACCTAATCCTAAACTTGATCTAGAGCCTTTGGATGAACTTGAATGTATGAATGTATATGCCTCGTATGTGTTGTGATATGAATGCTTATGTATATTGTATTATACATGTGAGATGAGGCATGATTTGTATTGCTTAAAGCATGCATGGTGTGGGTTCATGATTGTGTTCATGGTGAGTACGTGCTAAGCACGGAAATGATTGAAATGAGTATTGTGGAATGAGTAAAATATTGGCACTAGTATACTTAAATACAAATGATCGATCATTAGGATGTTAGTGTGTACACATGAGTCAAAAGTCGCGCGTGGCCTTGGTGGCGTTGAGTCACCAAGGAGGAGTACGGGTACGCCCGGAAATGGTATTTAAATATAGTCGGTGATGAGTGGAATCCCATCGACGGGGCGTGAGGATGAGTGGAATCCCCTCCGCGAGATCGGTGATGAGTGTAATCCCACCGTCAGGTAATGGTTGTGTTGTTGGATGTGAGTTCCAACGGTTATCCGCGTATTTGAGTCATATCTAGGTGCCAATGTTGTTTGATATATGTATCAATGTGTTGAGACTAATGATCCTTGTGAGGATGTTTGATGTGGCTATTTATGTTGTGAAAGTAGAGCTTAATGATTCATGATATGTACTTGTATATATTGTTCATGCATCTTATATTGTGGCTCTTGTGGATCCTTGGTATGTTGTGTAATGCCTTGGCTAGATCGTGCTCGGACCCTGCAATGTTGAGGTTTGTTTTTAGAGCTTACCCTCACTAAGCATCATTGCTTACGTTCTCCTTGTTCAACATTGCAGATCCATAGTTCGTGGGTTGCTTGCGCAAGTGGAAGGCTCCAAGTGTGGTTTTGGACTTGAGTTCACCAAGTATGGATTTTAATGCTAAGACATGTAATAGTTTAAGCAATGGGATGTGTAATGTTTTGTTGGTTGTTGTTGGTTGCTAGGAGCATGTTTAGACTCCTTAATATCTTGCTTTTCATGGTTGTGTTGCCATGTTGTATGTTAACTCATGCCTAATTGCTTACTTTGAATGTTAGCTTTATGCCTTAAGAGTTTATATATGTGTTTGAATGATGTTTGTATGAAAGCATGTTTGTGGGATGTTGCCCTAGTGTTTGACATGTCTAAACCTTGTTAAAGCATGATAGTATTGTTGGTATGCCTTGAGTTTTTTTTTGATTTGGTGTTGTGATGTGTTTTGGTGATGTTTTGGGGCACCTTTGTGCCTCAAAACAACAAAATCGAGTCTGCAGACAGAGGGTGTTTCGGAACGGGTCCCCCTGTTCTGGAACGGCCCCTTTGTATTTGGCCTGCCTTTTCGGAACGGATGAGGGTCGTTTCGGAACACTTTGGCTACTGGAATTTTGAGAAATTGGCGAGATGAAGCCGTTCCGAAACGGGCCTTTGATGTTTCGAAACGGTCAAATCTCGTTGACCACGAGATATTGACCATCAAGGTCGTTCCGATACGGGTCACCCCTGTTTCGGAACGGTCACCTTATGGTTGACCCAGGGCCGTTGACCAAGTCAAGGCGTTTCGGAACACCCTAGGGGCGTTTCGAAACGGCCTGCTGAAAAACCTTAAAATGAACTGTTTGGTGGTTTGGTCGGTCTATGTATGTTGAAATGTTTGAAATCATTCCGCTGCTGTGCCACACATAGGTCTTAATTATGCATGTAGACAAGATAAGATAAAAAGAAATTTTTGGGTCGTTAACCGAGGGGAAATCTTAACGGGTTTCGCTTCGGTTTTCCCCGTGTAGCCCACTTGGACCGGTCATCCGACCAGACCGGGACGAGGGGGTTACACTTGTTGGTATCAGAGCCTAAGGTTACCGAGACCTTGGGCAGGTAAGTGAGGTAAGTTTAAGTTTTTGCTTGATATGCATGGTGTTTGCTTGCTTGTAAGAATGGTTGCTTGTTTGACGCGTATGTTGCTTGTTTTATTCAAAGCATGTGTGTGTGAGTCCCATTGCTACTATTACATTGGAAAATGGTTTTGTTTTAGTGAGGGAACGTACTTGAACACTTGGAAGCCTTGCCTTGCTGACCCAACTTGTATGTTTTGTTGTTGTGGTTGTAGTTAATATTTGTGAGAGCAATGTCTAGACCGAGGGGTAGACCGAGAGTGGTTCGTCAGGAACTACGGGTTGCGGCTCCTGTTGAGCCGGCTGTTGGTGTGGAGGCTCATCTAGAAGGGCCGGTGGCTGCGGGAGTTGGCGCTCCACCACCACCTCCTCCACCTGGAGCTGGATGCGAGGATGGAGCCGGAGGAGATGGACCTCAAGGTGGCCAAGGTCCAGCTGGAATTGATATGACTCCGCTAGTGCAAGCGATAGCGGGAGCTTTCCAAGCCGCAGTTGCGGGAGCTCAGGCTGCAGCTCAGCCTAGGTGTGATGATGCTAGTCTACCGTTGGAGAGGCTCCGTAGTTTGGGAGCCGAGGAGTTTAGAGGATCTACACCGGAGAGATCGGAGTTATGGTTGGAGAAGACGGTTCGTATCTTAGCTCAGATGGGTTGTGCGGGCGCACGTAGATTGGGTTGTGTGATCTCATTGCTTCAGGGTGATGCCTACACCTGGTGGGTCACCATTACTGCCGGGGTTCCAGAGGCCGAGATAGATTGGGAATTCTTTGAGTTTGCTTTCCAAAAGAGGTACTTGGGACCGAGGTACTTGGACGAGAAGAAGCGAGAGTTCATGGCTCTTACTCAGGGAGATGCTTCTGTGACTGATTATGAGATTCGTTTCGTTTGTCTGAGTCAGTATGCTCCAGAGTTAGTACCCACTGAGAGGGCTCGATGTGATCGTTTCAGATACGGACTTCATGAGGAAGTTAAGAGGTATACCTTGGCTTCCGATTATTCTGACTTTGATGTCTTGGTTGCTAGAGCCAAGGACATTGAGCATAGCTTGGGGCTGGCCAAGCGTTCTGGGGGATCTAGTTCTAGCAAGAGGCATAACCACTTTGATGGTAGAGATGCTAAGAGGCACAGAGGTGGCGGACATCATTTTGATCAGAGACGTGGCGGTGGCCACCATGGCAGAGGCCATCAGGGCCATAGAGGAGGAGGGCGTTTGCCCGAGTGTGCACAGTGTGGGAGGCAGCATACTGGTGAGTGTTGGGGTAACTTCCATGCTTGTTGGAACTGTGGTTCGAGGGACCACTTTAGGAGGGACTGTCCACGTCAGGCAGCTCAGGCACCGAACATTGCTCAGGCTCCTGCGAGAGGTAACGATTTTCAGAGAGGCCGTGGGCGCGGTCGTGGCTACTTCCAGCCTAGGGCTGATGCACCTAGGGGAGATGCTCAGAGGAACCTTGCTCATGTTGTGGCTGTGCAGCCAGAGGCGGGAGGACCAGCGAGAGTTTATGCTCAGAGAGAGGCCGGGAACGACACCGATGTGATAGCAGGTAATTTCGAGTTACAGTCTATGTCTTTGCTTTCTTTGGTTGATTCGGGTTCTACGCATTCCTACATTTTGAGTGAGCATGCACAGAAGTTAGATATTCCTGTTGAGATCTTAGATGTAGGTATGCATGTTACTAGTTCCTTTGGTGAGACAGTTGTGGTTAGACGTATGTATAGGAGGTGTCCACTGAAGATTCAGGGTCATGTGTTCTCAGTTGATATGATGGAACTTCCTTTCTATGGTTTTGACATTATTCTGGGTATGGACTGGTTGGTTGAGCATCGGGCTAGTGTGGACTTTGAGACAAAGAGAATTTCTTTGAATCTTTCTGATGACTACGAGGTAGTAGTAGTGGGCGAGAACATTAAGTTCTTGTCTAATGTGGTGTCAGCTTTAGAGGCTCATAGGTTAATGGACTCGGGATGTGGGGCTTATTTAGCTTATGTTATGAATCCGGATATGAGTGAAGCTAGACCGAAAGATATTAGGACAGTGTGTGACTTTCCAGATGTGTTTCCTGAAGAGTTGCCGGGTTTGCCTCCTGACAGAGATGTTGAGTTTGTGATTGAGACAGTCTCAGGGTCTAATCCAGTTTCGATAGCTCCGTACCGCATGGCTCCGAAAGAGTTGAAAGAATTGAAGAGTCAGTTGCAAGAGTTATTAGACCGTGGTTTCATTAGGCCTAGTAGTTCTCCGTGGGGTGCTCCAGTGTTGTTTGTGAAAAAGAAAGATGGTAGTATGCGCATGTGCATTGACTATAGACAGTTGAATCAGATGACTGTGAAGAACAAGTATTCGTTGCCTCGTATAGATGATTTGTTTGATCAGTTAAGAGGTGCTTCAGTATTCTCGAAGATAGATTTGAGATCCGGGTACTATCAGTTGAAAGTGAAAGAGTGTGATGTTCCAAAGACAGCTTTTAGGACTAGGTATGGTCACTATGAGTTTCTTGTGATGCCATTTGGGCTCACGAATGCACCGGCAGCATTCATGGAAATGATGAACAGAATTTTTAGGGACTATTTAGACCGGTTTGTGGTTGTCTTCATTGATGATATACTTGTGTACTCGAAGACAGAAGAAGAACATGATGAGCACTTGAGATTTGTTTTACAGAGATTGTTGAGCAATCAATTGTATGCGAAGCTTAGTAAGTGTGAGTTCTGGATTCGAGAGGTTGTGTTTCTTGGCCATGTTGTTTCGGCCGAAGGTATCCGTGTTGATCCGTCGAAGATTGAGGCTATTGTTGAATGGAAACAACCTAAGTCCGTGACCGAGATTAGGAGTTTCCTAGGATTAGCCGGTTACTATAGGAGGTTTGTTGATGGATTCTCTAGAGTAGCTGCTCCCTTGACTAAGTTGTTGCAAAAGGGAGTCAAATTTGAATGGTCAGATGCAAGACAGAAGGCCTTTGAGAAATTGAAAGAAGCTTTGACGAATGCTCCAGTGTTAGTGCAACCTGTTTCAGGTAAGGAGTTTGTGATCTACAGTGATGCTTCCTACGTAGGCTTAGGATGTGTTCTGATGCAAGATAGGAGAGTTGTTGCTTATGCTTCTAGACAGTTGAAGATTCATGAGAAGAACTATCCTACTCATGATATAGAGCTAGCCGCAGTAGTGTTTGCATTGAAGATTTGGCGTCACTATTTGTATGGCGAGAAGTGTATAGTTTACACCGATCACAAGAGCTTGAAGTACTTGATGTCACAGAAAGAGTTGAATTTGAGACAGAGAAGATGACTAGAGTTGTTAAAAGACTATGATTTGACCATTGAGTACCATCCGGGTAAAGCAAATGTAGTAGCCGATGCTTTGAGTAGAAAAGTGGCCGTTGAGTTGAGAGCTATGTTTGCTAGATTGAGTGTGTCCGATGATGGTGGTCTGATCACCGAGTTGCAAGTGAAGCCTTCTTTGATTCAGTTGATTAGAGAGAAACAGTTGCAAGATGCGAGCCTAGTTCCTCATGTTCAAGACATAGCCGAAGGAAGACCAACTGAGTATAGTTTCAGTGGTGAGAGTTTGTTGTGCTTTAGAGATAGAATTGTTGTACCAGAAGATGTTGAGTTGAGACGTCAGATTCTGAGTGAAGCACATTCGAGTCCCTTTTCTATGCATCGGGGTAGTACCAAAATGTACCGAGATTTGAAGAATGATTACTTCTGGGTTGGTTTGAAGAGAGATGTAGCCGAGTATGTGAGCCGTTGTATGGTTTGTCAGAGAGTGAAGGCAGAACATCAGGTTCCTTCAGGTTTGCTACAGCCTTTGAAGATTCCGGAATGGAAATGGGAGAGGATCACCATGGACTTTGTATCGGGGTTGCCTTTGTCTCCTTCGAAAAAGAACTCAGTTTGGGTGATTGTTGATAGGTTCACTAAGTGTGCTCACTTCTTAGCAGTGAACACTACGGATTCCTTAGACAAGTTGGCGAACTTGTACATCCGCGAGATTGTGAGACTTCACGGAGTTCCGAAGTCTATTGTTTCAGATAGGGATCCTAGGTTTACTTCGAGGTTCTGGGGTTGCTTGCATAGTGCTTTGGGTAGCCGTTTGCATCTCAGCACATCGTATCATCCTCAGTCCGATGGGCAGTCAGAGCGAGTGATACAGATTCTAGAAGATATGCTTCGTTGTTGTGTGAATGACTTCCAGGGTTATTGGGAGAAGCACTTACCGTTGGTCGAGTTTGCCTACAACAACAGTTATCAGTCTAGTATTCAGATGGCACCTTATGAAGCTTTATATGGTAGACGGTGTAGGACTCCGATTTGTTGGGCTGAGACAGGTCAGAGATTGTTACCTATGCCAGACTTGCTTAAGGGAACCACAGAAAAGGTGAAGTTGATATGTGACCGCTTGAAAGCAGCTTCCGATCGTCAAAAGTCTTATGCAGATTTGAAGAGGAAAGAGGTTGAGTATTCAGTGGGTGAGAAAGTATTTCTGAAGGTATCTCCGTGGAAGAAGGTAATGAGATTTGGCCGGAAGGGCAAGTTGAGTCCGAGGTTCATTGGTCCGTATGAGATAGTCGAGCGGATTTTGCCTGTAGCTTATCGCTTGAGGTTACCTTCGGAGTTAGAAAAGATCCATGATGTCTTTCATGTGTCTATGCTTAGGAGATATAGATCCGATCCTTCGCATGTGATGCCCATTGAGGAGATAGAGTTAAATCCAGATTTGTCTTATAATGAAGAGCCCGTTGAGATACTTGCTTCTGATAGCAAGGTGTTGCGTGGCAAGACCATAGAGTTGGTCAAGGTGTTGTGGAGACATAGAGGTGTGGAAGAGGCCACGTGGGAGAGAAAAGCTGATATGGTTGAGCAGTTTCCGTATTTGTTTCCACCAGGTAATTTCGGGGACGAAATTTCCTTAAGTGGGGGAGAGTTGTAACACCCGGGTTTAGGGGTTAGGTGAAAATAATATTTTAATATTATTCTGGGTTCGGCTTTATAATTTAACTAATGGTCCGGGTTGGTTTTCAAACTAATTAAATTGATGATGGACTAAGTTTTGGAATTAAACCCCAAATGGCCATGGAACTTATGTCCTTGTGAATAATCCATTTCATTAAGGGCAAAAAGGTCATTGGGCTTTTAAATTAAAACAAAACAAATAAACCCCCCCCAAATTTCACTCATCTTCTCCCTCTCTCCCAAATATCACGACAAAACCTCCCAAGCCATTGAAGTTACTGTTCCATCACCTCCCTTCATCGTTTCAACTCCATTTTGAAAGGTAAGAGTATTTTTGACTTCCCCTCATCTTCCCCTTCATAAAAGTACCTTTCATTTTGATTTCCATGGAAGTTTTAGAAAATGTCATTTTTGAATATTTGGATTAAAAATGGTGTCTTTATGATGCTAAATTAAATGTTTTGAATTAATATGTTTAGTAATGATGTATAGAGGCCAAATGATACTACATATATGAATTTCGAATGATTTGGAACAATTTTCGGAATTTGGCTTGAGAGGGTTTTTGGAAGGTTTTTAAAGTGGGTTTTGGGGCTGTTTAAGGTTGGGTTTTGGGGGCTGTAGGTAGTATGATATATGAGGATCTTTTTGGGTGCAATTGATGCTTGTTTGGGTGTTTGAAATGAGAGAATTCAGTGGGTCAAGTGGGCTGCTCGAAAATTCTGTTTTTGGACTTGTTTTGAGTGTTGGATGCTTGGTAATGTAATCCGGGTTAGTTTCGATGACAAGATATTGATTATGGATGTTTTGTTTGTGTTTGGGATTGATTAGAATCAAGTTTGGGCATCGGTGAAGCATCGGAAGTGAATCCGGGGAATTGAGGACAATTGCTTGCTTGGTCTTGAGCTCGGGAGCTTAGGTGAGTGGTTAATTGTTTTACTTGGCTTTAAAATGGTTGGTTCGAGTAGATGGACTAGGTTGGGCTTGGTAGACCCACCTAGAGTTAGGATTAGGGTGGTAACCTAATCCTAAACTTGATCTAGAGCCTTTGGATGAACTTGAATGTATGAATGTATATGCCTCGTATGTGTTGTGATATGAATGCTTATGTATATTGTATTATACATGTGAGATGAGGCATGATTTGTATTGCTTAAAGCATGCATGATGTGGGTTCATGATTGTGTTCATGGTGAGTACGTGCTAAGCACGGAAATGATTGAAATGAGTATTGTGGAATGAGTAAAATATTGGCACTAGTATACTTAAATACAAATGATCGATCATTAGGATGTTAGTGTGTACACATGAGTCAAAAGTCGCGCGTGGCCTTGGTGGCGTTGAGTCACCAAGGAGGAGTACGGGTACGCCCGAAAATGGTATTTAAATATAGTCGGTGATGAGTGGAATCCCATCGACGGGGCGTGAGGATGAGTGGAATCCCCTCCGCGAGACCGGTGATGAGTGTAATCCCACCGCCAGGTAATGGTTGTGTTGTTGGATGTGAGTTCCAACGGTTATCCGCGTATTTGAGTCATATCTAGGTGCCAATGTTGTTTGATATATGTATCAATGTGTTGAGACTAATGATCCTTGTGAGGATGTTTGATGTGGCTATTTATGTTGTGAAAGTAGAGCTTAATGATTCATGATATGTACTTGTATATATTGTTCATGCATCTTATATTGTGGCTCTTGTGGATCCTTGGTATGTTGTGTAATGCCTTGGCTAGATCGTGCTCGGACCCTGCAATGTTGAGGTTTGTTTTTAGAGCTTACCCTCACTAAGCATCATTGCTTACGTTCTCCTTGTTCAACATTGCAGATCCATAGTTCGTGGGTTGCTTGCGCAAGTGGAAGGCTCCAAGTGTGGTTTTGGACTTGAGTTCACCAAGTATGGATTTTAATGCTAAGACATGTAATAGTTTAAGCAATGGGATGTGTAATGTTTTGTTGGTTGTTGTTGGTTGCTAGGAGCATGTTTAGACTCCTTAATATCTTGTTTTTCATGGTTGTGTTGCCATGTTGTATGTTAACTCATGCCTAATTGCTTACTTTGAATGTTAGCTTTATGCCTTAAGAGTTTATATATGTGTTTGAATGATGTTTGTATGAAAGCATGTTTGTGGGATGTTGCCCTAGTGTTTGACATGTCTAAACCTTGTTAAAGCATGATAGTATTGTTGGTATGCCTTGAGTTTTTTTTTTTGATTTGGTGTTGTGATGTGTTTTGGTGATGTTTTGGGGTACCTTTGTGCCTCAAAACAGCAAAATCGAGTCTGCAGACAGAGGGTGTTTCGGAACGGGTCCCCCTGTTCCGGAACGGCCCCTTTGTATTTGGCCTGCCGTTTCGGAACGGATGAGGGTCGTTTCGGAACACTTTGGCTACTGGAATTTTGAGAAATTGGCGAGATGAAGCCGTTCCGAAACGGGCCTTTGATGTTTCGAAACGGTCAAATCTCGTTGACCACGAGATATTGACCGTCAAGGTCGTTCCGATACGGGTCACCCCTGTTTCGGAACGGTCACCTTATGGTTGACCCAGGGCCGTTGACCAAGTCAAGGCGTTTCGGAACACCCTAGGGGCGTTTCGAAACGGCCTGCTGAAAAACCTTAAAATGAACTGTTTGGTGGTTTGGTCGGTCTATGTATGTTGAAATGTTTGAAATCATTCCGCTGCTGTGCCACACATAGGTCTTAATTATGCATGTAGACAAGATAAGATAAAAAGAAATTTTTGGGTCGTTAACCGAGGGGAAATCTTAACGGGTTTCGCTTCGGTTTTCCCCGTGTGGCCCACTTGGACCGGTCATCCGACCAGACCGGGACGAGGGGGTTACAATTTTACAAACAATTTTATGTTATTTTCTTATCACCAGACTTAGGTAAGATTAATGTTCGATTTTTACCCCAAACATTAAATAATTTTAAAATTTATGACCAACATTTATCTATATATAGTTTAATCATTTAATTTGCTCTAGTAAATACTTTAAAAGAACAAAAAAAATTGTTATACGTGTAGCACGAAATGCATTTTGGTCCATACTTTTTTTTTCAAAAAGAGTAAAACTATCTATATATGTCCGGGAGAACAAAATAAAAACTGAATTTTTTAATAATTTTAAGGTTATAATAAGGTAATATCCGTTGAAAAAAATAATTATTGAAAAAATTTAAAATAAACATTTTTTTTACAGAAACCAGTTCACAAAATAACTATTTTATCATTGTTGAAAAAAATTATTGATATAAATGATGAGATATCAATTTAAATATTACATGATATTCTTAAATAACACGTCACGTAAGTTCAATTCATTGCACCTTAAAAGAAATTTAAATTATTGCATTTAAATCGATTAGATTTTAAACTCTAACCACCGATTAAATATAATATTCGAAGTTTTTCAAAACGCAGTGAGTCAGATAATAAATATATTACATCAGAGTTTAAGATAATACTACTATTTTTTTAAATAATAATACTACTATTTTTTAATTTATCATTAACGGAACTACGTGTTAGGCTAATGAATTGTTTATTTTGTTGGGTGTAGGAAATAAAAAGAAAATAACCTTTTCACTAGTCCATTATACGATCTACATCTTCCTCGAAAGACATAAAAAAACAATATTCCAAAAAGTCAGAGAAAATCTTACTTCCACTAGTCCTTTGTACATTCTATATTTTTTATATCTAATTATGCTTTTTAGTCCTTCTACTATGTTAAAATTTGATTTTACTGTATTAGTGATTGATAGAGTTAATGTGACGAATTAATTCAAAATTAATTCAATTGAAAAATATGTTAAAAATACTTTTTTAAACGATAACATTATAATAGGCGAGCATACACATTTGGTCGTTAGTCAAGCTGCTCATCTTTGTTCTTTCATTTCTCTTAAGTTATGGGTTATAGACCCACTAAGAACACTCTCTTTCTTCCCCTAGATCATCATCCCCCTCCCCTTTAGGTAGGATTAAATTTAAATAGAATTTATGATATATATATATAATAGGCTTAAGGGTCCTTAAAGCCCTTAAACTTTTTGGGGGAAAATTAATTAATCCCTTAATTTTTCGCACCCAGTTAAATCTCCGAACCAATAAATCAAATCAATTAATCTCTAACCAATTTTAATCATCAATTTTGAAGTTTTTTTTTCTTTAGACTGTCACATGATATACTACAATTTTATTGTGTGACATTTACAGATTTTTTTAAAAACTATTTTTATAGTTTTTATAAGTTTTTTTAAAAAATTTAGAACTTTTAAAGATTTTTTAAAATAAAATTAAAAATTATGAAAATATGAAGCGATAATACTGTAATGTGACACGTTGCATAAATTGATTTAGAAAAATAATTAGATCTCACAGTCAACGTTGGTTAATTAATGGGGTGAATTGATGAAATTTTAAAATATAAAGATTTAATTGAGTGAAAAAATCAAAGATTTAATTAATTTTTAAAAATTTCAAGAGCTTATATATTTTTATACTATAAGATATGCATGTCTTTGTATATATTTTTATACAAATTTAAAATAAAATGTAAAAGCTACTTAATAAATAAATAAAGTGTATAATAAGAATTGAATACACGGTTGGTAAGGTTCTCTTACTACTCCACATGTATTCATTCAATGAAAAACATATACTACTTTTTTTGGGGGGTAGAATGTGCTGTTTAGCTCTCAACTTTCTTAGTTTATTTGTAAAGCCTTTGAATTTTTATTGCATTTTTCCATTACTTTTTTGTCAAATGATCCAAATGTAACAGAATAGTAACGACACTTTTAAACTAACGTCAATTATTTTATCTTTTTTTACTATGCCGTAAAAACTGAAAAAAATTAATTTATCCTTACTCAAATGTTGGTATCAACTTTTCTTTTACTATTTTAATATTTTTTATAGTGTGACAGAAAATGACAAAACATCTAACGTCAACATTTTAATAAGGACACAATATATTTTTGTCCTCACATGTTTAGGTCAATTTGGCAAAAAAAATGAAGGCAAAATGAACACAATAAAAATATAAGGGCCAAAATTGCTTGATTAATAAAATTGAGACAAAAAATCATTTTACTAATATTCTTTAACGTAAAATTTTCATTCACATTATAGGTGTGACATAATTGAGCTTTATTAACAAAAATGATTAAAGGTGATGAAATAGTAAAATGAAATAGCTAAGGGTGTGAATTGGCCAAATGATGAGTCTGCCACGCTTGATGAATACTGATGAACACTACGAACGACGAGCACCGATGACTACCATTAATTTAATTTATAAAAATTAAAAATTTAAAAGATTCATGTATAATTATAAATTATTTAAAAATCAAAAGATAAATTAATTAAAATATATTATTTATTTTTAATTTTCTTTTAAACATAAATCAAAATACTTATCTACCACTAAATTATAAAACTCTAATTTTTGTTGATTTGAAACTCAAGTCGCTGTTACCGCCGGCGCCGCTAGCCATTTGAGGCTCAATATCCAGTGCAGGAGATTCTCGGTTCAAGGGCTGAGGGCCAGGTTCCTTTATTTCTTCAATCTAATCAGAAGGTTGAGATCCTATTTTCGATTCTTGTTTAGGAGAATAGGTATGAAATATGGAAGTGGCCGCAATGTTATGACGGTTAGAAATAGCAACCGCGGTGGTAAGCGACAAATGAACAAGCCGGGCGACTTGAATTTCAAATAAAAAAAATTAAAGTTTTGTTGTGAATAAAATAAAGAAGAACAAAGAGATGAGAGAAAGAGAGAGATTTGTATTATTCTTAAATATATAATTGTATACAATGCCTTCAATGAATCATCTATTTATAGGCATAAGAAGTACATAATACATTAAACTCAAATTCATAGAGATAATATTCCTAATAATAAATAAATCAAACTCCTTTGATAAAGTTCTAATCATGATAGACATCCACATAGATAAATATTCATAACACTCCCCCTTGGATGTCTATGAAGATAATGTGCCTCGTTAAAACCTTACTAAGATAAAAACCCAGTGGGAAAAAAAATTCTTTAGTGAAGGAAAAAGAGTACACACATCTTTGATACGCATAACATGTTGCCTCATTAAAAACCTTACCAGGAAAATCCATTGGGACAAAACCTCGGTTAAGGGAAAAAGAGTGCAACGCGTATTTACTCCCCCTCATGCAAACATCACAGAAGATCTTTGAATCTTCATAATTTAATATTGAATATCATTTTTCTAAAGATCGTGAGGGATGAAAATTTTGGAGTAATATGTTCCATGATGTATCCACTTTCAAACTGAGATATACATCTTGCGTTATCTTCACACAAGATAGCTTTTATCATATCTTGTAAAAGTAAATCCACATATCTTTTGGATATGTTGGGTCAATAGTCTTAGCCAAACACATTTTTTTAGCTTGCCTCGTGCATAACAATTATTTCTACGACATTTGAGGAGGCATCAACGAATGTTTGAAGATCTAAATGTAATGATCTTTGTATATTCATAGATATTTCTTGACCAACTAATATATAGTGTTTCAAGACCAAGAAAAGATATAATTATCTTTATTCACATCCAACAATCTTACAACTATTGGGATACTCAATAGATATGTTCTATTCATATTGAATCTTCTTTAAGATTCTTTCAGCTTATGTCTATTCATAGACAAAAGAAATATATAAAAATGCTCGATCTTCAGGTCGAGATAAACTTGATGTCAAGATTCAAGTACTTGTATTGAAAGTACTTCATGAGTTTCCAATTTGAAGCTCTTTAGGAGTTCTAAAATTATCATAATAGATCTTGATCCAAACTCCTTTATAAAATACATAAGGAAATCTGATCATTCTTATAGTATTTTCTCAATTAGTATTCACTAAGGCGATTATACCAAATACGCCAAAATATTCATGAGACATGTCTAAATAAATTTCCTCAGAAATTTCCAAATGCTTATAGCATTTTAGATCCTTCAAGGATAAATATGGATCCACAAATAATTAGACGCATGTAAAATTTTCAAAACTGCCAAAGTAATTGCATCCACCATGAAGTAATTAAAACTTTTCATAAATCATAGTTCAAGTTGTATTTACGACTACTTATTTGTGCCTCACTTGCATTACACCTTTAGGTGTTTGGACTGGTGGTCCAAATACTTCTATTTTAGAAGTTCAAAGCGTCTTTCAACATTGGCCAATTCAATATCTATACTTCTGGATAGATTTTATACAAGATCCTCGATTTCTTTCTTTACTTCTATAGAAGTATTTTATGAAAAATTGTTTGTAAAATCGTTGTCGACAACTTTCCAATTTTCTAGTTCCGTTCTCGTAATGACATAACTCATCGAGATCTCTTCAAGATTTCAATCTTTATTTCAGGTACCTGAAACTCTTATAGAGTTTTATTATTTGTTATGTCTTGGGTCTCTTCAGGAGCACCCGCCTCCAATATATGACCATCTCATATTACTTTCTATTTACGAGAATTTTGATCATTGGAACCATTTCAACTATCATGCTTCAGGCATGATTTACATTCTCTCGCTCTAACATGTAATTTAAACTTAGAGCATTTCAGCTGGTATATGAGACTTAATTACTCTCATTGGGTCAGTAAATATGTCTGGCAGTTGACATGTAATAACATGAATTATCTTATGAACTTCTAGTTCATATACGAGGATCTAGATAACGATAATTCATTTTCCTCTATCCAG
This sequence comes from Hibiscus trionum, assembly GCA_030270665.1. Lineage (NCBI taxonomy): Eukaryota > Viridiplantae > Streptophyta > Magnoliopsida > Malvales > Malvaceae > Hibiscus > Hibiscus trionum. The sequence goes on along the minus strand of BSYR01000035.1, from coordinate 41,472,951 downwards.
CTGATTATTATCTTCCCCTGATGTTGAGAAAAATCATGTCATAAATCATAAAATGGGAGACTCGTACTCAATATATATTCTCAACCCTTTTTATTTACCCATTTTGTGCGTTGTGGTGGAGCAATTCATATCGCACATTCAAAAATCATAAAATGGGAAATGTATGGTTTCTGACCAAAAACCAATCATAACGGGGGAATTTATTATAACTCGTTGGCTTGATGCGTATAAGTGTTGCTGTATGGAAACACCATATAAATAATAACTCTTTTGTTCTCATAGTTTAACTATTAAATAGGAGGCATCCAATTGAAATTTTGCTAAACTATATTTTTCATAATCAATAGGCTTTGTAACAACTGATATAGCCTAAAATATAAACCCACTAGCTTTTCAAGACGAATAGTCTAACTGCATAATCTAAATCTTTTAGAATCAATCTCACAAACTTCTGGTTGTAAGTCGATAAAACAATGTAGATGCATCTACTAAAATCATATAAAACTTTCCACATTTGTGGATATATGGGCCCATATTTCGTTCAGATATACAAGACATACAGTCTTAACTTCAGTACAAGAACTTTAAGTTCTAATTCTTTTGGTAAGTGGGATCATCTATCCTTTGAGAACAAACAACACAAGAACTTCAAGTTCTTTTAGTAAGTGGAATTTAATCAATTCCTTTAAGCAACACAAGAACTTCACGTTCTTTAATAAGTGGAATTTAATCCATTCCTTTGAGAATAAGCACCACAAGAACTACAGGTTCTTTTAATACACGTGCATGTAAATCTCAATAATTTTTGCACCATTATTGATCAGGATGGTCTAACCGATCATGCCAACTATATATATGTGTATATATCTCTGAATTTGTAAACTCCTTGTTTACCATAACAAGTAATTCAATCTCACTCGTACATGTCTAGTACGACCATCAAAATTATTCCTTTAAATAGGAATATATTTAGCTCATTCGGAGCTTTCAATTGAAATTATCTTTTGGTAGCAATATATAGCTCTCCTAGGGCTTTCAACTGACTTTTTGGCTACCAGAACTTATATTCATATTGGCTTATTTCAAATGCCAATTGATAACATATGTTATCTATAATTCCCAAAGGGATAGTTTGCGAACTCATATTGCTCTCTTTATGACTTTGACGAGTATAACGCAATGTGAATATGGAATAAAGTTCCATTTGACAATAACATATTTGCTCAACCAGAGCCTTTTGTGATATTAGTACTTCCGGATATAGTACTCACATTATTCCCTTGCATTTTAATCGAGAAATGCATAATTGTGCACTTTTCAAAATGTGCTTTGTTTCATTTACTTCAGGTAATGAAAATATGTACTTTGTATCATTCATTTCGAGGAATGAAAAATATAAAATATAGCACATCATATCAAGTCGATTATCTATCAGAGATAAACTTTCAAGTGCTCTTCCGAAGTATTGGTATTTTAGTACTTTGAGAAATACTACTCATATTTCCCCTTGCATTTAAATGGGAAAAATATTTCTTATGATTAAGTACAATATGAGTACTTGCATTATCTGCTAGGCATAAATAGCCACAATTCTAGGCATAAATAGCCACAATTCATTGTATATTTTATTTCGGAAGTAATCATATTCTTCAAATAATAAATTAACATAAAGCGTAAATAAATAATATGTGAAATAAATAAACATAAAGCAAACTAACATAAATAAATAATAAATAAAACGAATTAACATAAAATAAATAAAATAAAATAAACACAATTATTCCTGTTAGAGGTTACAAGGGAAATAAAATAAATGGTAAATTATTCCCTTCAAGGGTTATGAGAAAATTAACAATATCCAATTGAGTTGGACCAATAACGCCATAATTATTTTCGCCATAAACAAATTTTGTTTATATTTTATTTCATTTATCATTCATGATTATGGATAAAGTCCATAATACTTTGGCGTTTAACAAGTACGAAACCAATGGTTTATAACATCACATTGGTAAAAGGATTTCACTTCCTTAGAATGATCTTTATCACTCTTGTCATCCTTATAACTTTGCTACCAGTGGGTAGAAGTATTCTTAAAATGACTATATTTTTCATGTGTATATTCATAGCCTCGACCACGACCACAACTTTTAATGTGATTTTTTATTCCTTCCATAATATAATCTCACATTCACTTCAGGGAATGGAGTAGAGCCAGTGGGCCTTTAAAACCTTTTTTACATATCCTTATCACAGAGAACAAAGATTTAATCCTCGTACGCGGCATTGTTAAACCTGTCCACAAGGTCCTTTAAAAACCTCCTTTGAGACCAGTAGCCTCGCAGAACGGGATGTCCAGCCAATTATACTTGGATTATATCGAAATTATGTCTCTAATTGAATAATGATTTACCATGTTTGCATTCACTTCAGGGAATTAAACGGTTCCAATAATTGCATGGAATAAACATCATGCTTGCATTCACTTCAGGGAATGCCCCATCATTGATAATCGCATGGAATAAATATCATGCTTTGCATTCACTTCAGGGAATGCCTCCCATAAAACTTTTTAGATCAAGACGAATTTCGTAACTTGAAATTGGGAGAAGTCTATGGTCGAGTTTTTCGACGAAGAAAAAATATTGCTTTCGAGCAAATATAGACTTTATAATAATCTTCTTGTAAATTCAAAAGCATCATGATTTATCGCACTTTAAAATTGTATTTTAAAAGATAAAAATAAAAATAGAGTTTACCGATATTGAATTTCGTCTCAATGATGACGTAGCAAATGAACCAATGCATCTTCTCATAATCTTTTTTTACGTCATGTCTCTTTCCAATTCATTTGAATACATGTAAAACTCAAAACACGGTTAAATGCATCGACTTTTATCAATAGAATAAAAAAAATTATTTGAGACTAGATCAAAAAGTATAAAAGTAGTCATAGATCAAATTGAATAAACATAACTATAAGTGATGCGATCAAATTATAAACAACCATAGTTAAAATCAAACAACATTTCGATGAATGTATAAACACATCAAAGTAACGTATTCCTTTTGCCTTTGATTCACATACAAAGTAATTGATACAAATAATAAAGTTATTTTATATCTCGAATTTATTCATATAAATTACCATAATAATAATAATAATAATAATAATAAAAAAAATATATAACAACCACATGGCAACATAATCCTTGAATTGAATCAATTATAAATTAGAATGGAATAATAAAAACTTTGAATAAAACTAATATACTGTGTAATAAAATGTTCCAATTTGTGCGCCCAATAGCATTTAGCCGAAATCCTTGAGGGCTTTAATTCGGTTTGCTTTATCAATCCATCTAATGAAGTACGACGATAATTTTAATTTTCGTTAATTCAAGAGTTACTTCAAGTATGAATAAAATAATAATAAATTAAAATAATAACCAAATAATAGATATGAATATACTAACTTTTGGAGAATGATAAATCAATCATTATATTAGTATATAAATAAATAAAACATACCATACTTTTCAAGGTAAGCTGAATATATGATAGATGTAGTCACCAATATCAAATTGAAATTCTTTTCGAGAACCACCAACAATAATCACAGTAATTAAGCGAGCGAGATCGTGCTGATAACGTGTTGTGAATAAAATAAAGAAGAACAAGAAGAACAAAGAGATGAGAGAAAGAGAGAGATTTGTATTATTCTTAAATATATAATTGTATACAATGCCTTCAATGAATCATCTATTTATAGGCATAAGAAGTACATAATACATTAAACTCTAATTCATAGAGATAATATTCCTAATAATAAATAAATCAAACTCCTTTGATAAAGTTCTAATCATGATAGACATCCACATAGATAAATATTCATAACAAGTTTTGTAATTTTAGGATAGATACGTATTTTGATTTATATTTAAAAAGAAAATTAAAAGTAAAATAATATATTTTAATTAATTTATCTTTTCATTTTTAAATAATTTATGATTATACGACGAGTTCTTTAAATTTTTAATATTTATAAATTGAATTAATGATACTCGTCATTACTCATCGTTAGTGATGCTCATCGGTGCTCGTCGAGCGTAGCAGAATTTTCCATTGGCCAAAAGATTTTTACTAAAAAAAATTTATCCACTATAATGTTAATGAAAAATATTTTACGCGGTGATAAACTTTTGATTTTTTTTTAATATTAGCCAAGAGATTTTTCCTTAAAAATCATTTTACTAAAATCATTATAATATTCTTTAAAAAATCATTTTACCAATATTCTTTATTTACCAAAATTACCCGATAAATTTTGTGTTTTGTAATTGTTGAGTTCGAATACTTCAACTGAAATAGCTAAGAGAGGTGAATTTACCTTTAATGAAAAGTGGATGAAAGGCTAAATAATAAAAATTTGGACACAATGATTTATAGTGGTTCGACTTTCTAACCAAAGTCTACATTTATTATCTTAGCTCTACCACTAAAGATTTTTCACGAATCCATCAATTGTCTTTCTTTTAAGGAAAAAAAATAACTCTATCAACCTTCAAAGTTTATACCCAAAATTTTGAGCATTTCTCTTCCTAAGAGAAATACAATTTTAGCAAACTAATGAAAAATTCACAAGACAAATTATTTGTAAATTTAAGCTCCCACTCAAACCTAAACACTTGAGCAATTTTGACAATGAAGCTCACAAGTGTGTTCTAATGAAAAATAAAGTTTACAAGCACATAATTAATTTATTTAACATTGAATGTTGGCAAAGATGTTTCTTATCTTTCTTTAGTTGCTAGAAGGTGTCTTTTAAATCCTTTGATAAGTTCTTGACATTTACTAGCCGTTGAGGGTTGTTAAGAGCCGTTGAGGACTTAATTTCCACCATAAATATACTTATGGTGCAAGGCGTATCTCTACGTACCCTTATGTATCGGTACTTGCATTAAAAAGAAAGAGCCATTACAACATTTAAGCATGTGTACCGGTACGTGATACCTGAGTATCGGTACGAGCCCTTGCGTATCGGTACGAAGGATTCTGCATCGATAAAAAATTGGCTCATTGGAAAACCAAACCCTCTCGTGTATTGGTACATGTTTAGTCGTATTGGTACGGGCTGTTGCGTATCAGTACGAGAAGTATCGTACTGATACTCACAACCTATTTTTGACACTTAGACAATTTTGAAAGCATTTGTTCAAGTTAAAAACACCCCAAAAGCTTTTCAAACATATTTTTGAAGTTAAATGGACATTAAGTTATTTTTTTAATAATATTTAAGTCAAAAAAATATTTTTCATAAAAAAATATATCAAAATCTTTATCACAACAGTAATTATTAATTCTAATTATCAAAGAAGTTTGAGTTTAATAAAAACAATTGTTTTATTATTAAGAAACCTCAGTATGGTTGAAAACCTTAGCGACGAAGATGCGACACCTGACCTTGTTGACCAAAGCCTGACTCCTTAGGAGATCCCTAGTGGTCAGCCGCTAGAGATTATACCCTCGGTGGCTTTACCACCAGTGCTGGAACGGCTAGGGTCTTCGTTAGCGCAATAGCTTCAACGGCTACCTAAGAAGGGTCGAAATAGTGATAACAATATGGATGTGCCGAGTGATGGCATGGAGATAGAAAAGGCAAGGGCAGGTATTGGGCATAGCAGTGAAGCGGGGACTATGAAGGATTATGTTATGCCCCAGTTAGGGATTACCCAAGATACGTCAGGTGAAGTGTTAACAAAGGCGAGGGCCTCATATGCTAGTATGGTTGCTGGAACTTCTCGTAAGAACGATATTAGGGATGATGATCATGGGATCGCAGACGAGGAGATTATTGTGTCAGAGGATGATTATTCCATTGATAGAGCACGACTCTTTCCATCAATTAGGTTTACGGAACGAGTTCATGACCAAATTGACAGGAACATGTGGAACGTAATTATTGTTCATCTTCTAGGGCGTGCTATTGTCTACTAAACTCTTCTGGCTAGGGTTCATGCAATGTGGAAGCTTGTTGGTGATATTCAATTGGTTGATTTATAGAATAGCTACTTCCTTGTCATATTCAGTGAGGAGCGAGACTATGGCCATGTACTCACAGGAGGCCCTTAGATGATTTATGCTAGTTATCTTATCGTTCAACCGTGGAGTCGAAGTTTTTCCACGTCAGAAAAGCACCCAATGCATGTCATGGTTTGGATTAGGCTCTCGGGTCTACGTACAAATATTATTTTAAGGCTTTGCTGCGATTGATAGCAACGGTTGTGGACAAGGTGGTTAAAATTGATTATAATACAAGTGTGGGCGAAAGAGGCAAGATTACGGCTAGCGGTTATGGTGGATCTCACGAAACCGTTACTCCATTGTATTGGAATTGATGGCTTTGTGCAAAAACTTGAGTATGAGAGTTTACGCCATATTTGTTATGGGTTTGGGATATATAGGCATTCTAAAGAAACGTGTGGAATTGATTCTACATTTGTTGAGGGATATAAATGGAAAGGTAATTCGGGGAAAGAGACAGCGACGACTCAATCTGAAACGACTATTGTTGCTAAGATTTATGGTACATGGATGGTGGTTGATAGCCGCATGTGTCGACAGAACCAAGTGCAAAAGGTTGGCAAAGGCAATGTTGCAAAATCTGATGGGGCTTCTAGATCGCGATTCATAGCTCTGGAAGTTGAGGAGGTTGATGGTGCTATGGATTGTGATGCGGTTCATGTCCCTGACCAGGTAGTTGAGCATGTGGTGGAAGGGGACAAGGGTGCTGACCCGGCTCAGACCACGAATAGAGTTAATGTAAAGAGACATGTTCAGTTTAATGAAGCTTACTTAGCTTCTAATCCAGGGAAGAAGTCGAAGGCATCGCGTAATGTCCTTGGGAAAGCTGTGATGGTATCGATGGTGAATAGATATGCTACTAGGGTTATTGAACAATCCTCGAATGATCTCACTAGAAACCATTCGGCAGAGAACATTGTCGAGCAAGGGCAAGGTATAACTAGCAGGGTTTCAACCTATAAGACTAGAGGAATAGCTCTGAAGGGTTCAAAGGAAAATGCTAAGCAATGATTAAAGGTCTGAAAACCAATAGAAACTCGAACAGTGATGTGGCCAGTACTGTAGGAATGAGCTCAAAATGTGTCTGATCAAGTGAACTCTATCATTGCTCGGACAATTAGAGGGCCTGTGTAACGCCCGAGTTTGGGGCCCGGGAGGTACTCGGGTTTGGTTAAGCCGGTTCGGGTTAAGCAAATCGTGGGGAAACAAATTAAAATAAACCAATTTTAAAAGCTTTTGAAGAAAAGGGAACTTAAAAAGGGTCTTTTGGTAAATTGAGGAAAAATAGGTTTTGGAGATAGATTTTGAATTAAAATATAATACTATATTTCAAAATTTCGCATCTCTTCTTCTCCCTAAAACCTCTTTCACGTTAAAACACCCAAAGCTATAGCCACCATCCATTTTTTTACCAATCTTCACCATTTGGAAGATCAAAGAGGTAAGCAACTTGATTTTTACTCTTCTCTTCATTTCAAACTTACATGTAGCGTTTTCTCTTCAAAAGCATGAAGATTTCTCAAGTTCCTCTATTTGCGAGAAAATGGGTTTTTCAAGGGTTTAAGCGAACGATGATAAAATAGTGTTTTGGGATGAGTGGTAAACTATATTTTGGGTGTAAAATGGTGTTAAGACAATGGGTTTAACATGAAATCTCGGATTTTGGGAAAATGGGTAATTTTGATTAATGGGTTTTTGGCTTAGAAATGGTAGAGAAAGTTTCCTAATGTTTTGTTGGTGTTAGGTTGTTGTTTTTGGAGTGTTTGGACATGGTTTGGATGATAAATTGATGAGAATATGATTGACTTGAGGTTAGAGTAGAAATGAGGATAGTTTTGGTTAGTTCCAGATAGAAATCGGATGCTTGTTGTTGCCGGATTTTGATGCAATTGATTTCTATGAGTTTGAATGTTGAAAGGTGTATTAATTCTTTGTTTTGAATTGGGTACAAGCAGCGGATAACGATTTGGATTCTTCGGACATTACACCAGGAGTTGCGGAAGCTTGAAGGAGGACTGTTGGCTTGTTTTGGTATTGATCTGGTGAGTGGAAATGGTTTTGAAGCTTTAAAATGTTCAAAGAAGGTTTCTTGGGGTTTGAGTGGAGCCTTAGGGGCCAACCTAAACCCAAATGTAAGTGTATTTGTTCTTGCCTTGCTTCGTTAAGTGTCGGTGTATATGTTTATACACGTTGTTGGTTGAAATGCAATTGCTTTTATCTCATTTTTAATGTTGTTGTGTTGTCGTAGTTGTTGTCAAAGCCTCACGTGATGGTTAGTGGAAAGTATGTTGTTGAATGCGGTGATGTGTAGTCCCACCGGAGTCATGCTAGTTGTTGTGAACGGTGATGTGTAGTCCCAACGGAAATGGTTGTGCATGTGCATACCATGTGTTGTTTGTGCTTTTGGATTATCATATATCCCTTATAAATAATGTTGCCTTCAAACTAAAATATATGTTTTGAACTGCATTGTTGTTGTTGTGATTTTGAGCTCCGCTCACTAAGCTTTTTAGCTTACGCTCTCTTTTCCAACAATGCAGATCGTTAGTGGCTTCGAAAGGCAAGCAGGGCAAGGGAGGAGTCTTGGAGTTCTTTTCTAGCTCAAAGTATGGTTTTTATGGTTGTAATAATACTTAGGCAATGAGAATGCTAGACTTTTGTGTTTGGGAGTTGATGTCCAAACTCCTTAGTAGTTGTTTGTGTTGCTAACATGTTTTAAATGTTGATATCATGCTATGTTGAGGCTTGTTATGGCTTGTGGCTAAATGTCATGTGATTTGGCTTGTTGGTGTTTTTGGAGCTAAGTGTTCTTATGAGCTTTTGAGGTTGAGATCCATATTTGCGTGTATGCATGTTAGAAGCTTGTCTTTAGGTTGTTTTGTCTCTAGATTGTTTGTTAAATATGTTGCTATGTGGTTTTTGGTCTTTTGGGGGTAAGGGATGCCAAAATGCATTTTCGGGCCAATCTGTGCCCAGGCGTTTCGGAACGTCTAGTGTTGTTTCGGAACGGCCAAGCTTTTGGGGCACCCGTATCGGAACGGGGGTGGTGTCGTTCCGGTACGTTTTTCCACTGAAGGCTCTTGTTTCGGAACCAGGGTGGGACGTTTCGGAATGGCCTAATGTTGCTTTTTTAATGAGAGCCCGCGTTTCGGAACGGGCAGTCCTGTTTCGAAACGTAGGTAGTTAAAACGGTTAAAGGGCATCTTTGAAGGTTTCCAAATGTTACGTTTTAGTCCCTAATGTTTGTATGCTTCCTAAATGAGTTTGTATGTATCCTTTGTGATGGTTCTGCCTCGTGTGCATGAAACTTGACTAATAAACTATTTTGGTAAGGTTAATTTACCGTTATGCCCTCTGCTTGGTTTGTATTAGTGTTTGCTCTTCCGTTGTTTGCCTTCTCACAGAGGTTTAAACATGGCATATAGACAAGATTAATAAAATGAAAAAATAGGGTTACTAATCGGGGTGAGGCCTTAACGGGTTTCGTTTCAGTTTTCCCCGTGTAACCCGTTCGGTTCGGTCTGGTGGCTAGGCCGGGACGAGGGGATTATAGCCCGAGGGTTACGCCAAAGCTATAGTGAATACGTTGGGAAACTTGACCAAATGGAGTGGTTGCTTCATCACTTGATCGATTATCTGATAGTAGGGGAGTGACACAGGGCATGTTGCCCTTAAGGTGCTTACGGATCAATAAGGGTATGGTTCCCTTTTCCTTCAATTTTATTTTAATGATTAGTTATATGTTTTGGACCTGTCAAGGCGCAGCTAGCTATACCTTCGGACGTTTCTTTAAATCTTTTACTCAGTATTATAAGCCTAAAGTGGTGGCATTATTTGAACCGCTGATTAGTGGAAGGCTACTACTAGGGTGATTTTGAAACTGAGATTTCCACGCTCATTTTAAATTGAGGCTCATGGATTTAATGAAGGGATTTGGCTTATGTGGACTGGCGATGTATAAGTTGAAATTTTGCACCTCTCTAACCAGTTTCTAAATGGGAGTGTCCAAGACTCTGATGTTGATAATTGGATGTAGTTTACGAAAATTTATGCTAGACCTCATTGATCTAACCAAAAGTATCTATGGGATCAACTCGCCTGTGTGGCTCCTAGGGTAGGCACTCTGTGTGTTCTTGGAGGGGATTTCAATGTTATTTTCTTGCCAAATGAAAGACTAGAGGTTCCGTTCAACATGTCCAAGGTAGTAGACCATTTGGGGAGTTCCTTTTTCATACTGGTTTATTTGATTTGGGGTTTAAGGGTCCTTCTTTTACATGGTCCATGGGTAATCTACATCAACGTCTAGATCGTTGCATTGGTAATCCTTCTTGGCTTGTCTTTTCCAAATTCGAATGTGTTGCACCTTGATAGGACGAGTTCAGACCATAAGCCCTTGCTCATTCAATTGGGAGATGAATGGGATGCGGTGCACAATAGACCTTTTAGATTTATTTTGGTTTGACAACAACACCCTGATTTCCGGGCGTTTCTTCAATCAACATGGGTATCACCAGATTTATTGAGCAATGTGGAGACCTTTGTTTTGAAGGTACCTACTTGGAATAAGCAAGTCTTCGATCATATTGGTGAACAGAAGAAGCATTTATTAGCTCGCATTCAGGGAATTGATAAAGCCTTGGTTGTTGCTCATTCTGAGTCTCTTATCCGATTGAGGAATCGGTTATGGGGGGACCTAGATACTGTGCTCAAGCAGGAAGAAAGATCTTGGCAACAAAAATCTTGCACTTAGTGGATTATGAATAGTGATGGGAACACAAAATACTATCATGCTTCCAGCATAACAAGGCGACGAGCGAATGTTATTAGTTCTTTGAAGATCGATGATGAGGATTGGTGTAGTGACCAAGATGAGTTAAAAGAAACAACTCAGGATTTTAATGCGAAACTGTTTTTGAGTGCTGCTATGGATTTATTAGCTATGATTTGGGGATGCTTTCCCAAGCTTCCGAGTATAATCACTAGTAATTTGGCTCAACTGCTCTTGGACGAGGAAGTACGACGAGCTATTTTCGACATGAATCCGTCCAAAGCCCCGGGTGTTAATGGTCTCAATGCAGATTTTTTCCAATCTAAGTGGGATGTTGTTGGAAGGGAGGTTTGTGCCTTTGTACGGAGAGCCTTTGAGGAAGAAGTTGTCTTGGTAGACTTTAATCATACATTGTTGGTTCTTATACCGAAGGTGGTTACTCCAGAACATTTGACTCAGTTTCACCCAATTAGTGTATGTATTGTGGTTTATGAGGTTGTAACAAAAGTGATTGTTAATTTTTTGAAGCTTCTCTTTTCTAGTTGGGTTTCAGATAACCAGACGAGCTTTGTTCCCGATCGAACCAATATTGATAATATTATTATCACTTAGGAGGTCATTCATTCCATACGCAAGAAGTCGGGGAAGAAAGGATAGATGACCCTTAAAATTGATCTAGAAAAGGCCTATGATCGTCTTGAGTGGGGTTTCATTGATGATACTCTACGTGTTGTTGGGGTTCCAGATTCGATACGACAACTTATTATGCACTGCGCCTCATCAGGATCGATGTAAGTTCTTTGGAATGGTTCCACATCTGATACCTTTTGATCCTTCTTGAGGGATAAGACAGGGAGACCTGCTTTCACGCTATTTATTTGTCCTATGTATGGAACGGTTGACTTAACCATCTAGAAGGAAGTAGGTCAAGGGAAATGGAAGATGTTTTGTAATTCAAAGCATAGTCCGGCATATCACATATTTTCTTTGTTGTTGATATGATACTGTTTGATGAGGCTTTAGTTGATCAGCTACATGTTATCAGAGAGTTTCTGCATAAATTTTGTTAGGCTTCTGGACACAGCGTGAGTATTGATAAGATCACCTTGTTCTTCTCTAAAAATGTGTTAGCGGATCTTCGTACGCATATTAGTTCTGAATTTGGGTTCACGAAAGTCAATGACCCGGGGAAATACCTCAGAGTGCCTCTGCTACATAGCATAGTGACTTTGGCGACCTATGATTATTTGCTTCAGATGGACCGTCAAATGTTAAGTGGGTGGAAGGCGAAGTCTTTATCGCTTGCCGGTAGAATAACCTTTGCTAAAGCAGTCTTATTGGTGATTCCGACGTATACGATGCAAACAACAATTATCCCAAAAAATGTTTGCTTGGAGATTGAGCGATTGGCGAGGCGCTTTATTTAGGGAATCACGACTGAAGGCAATGGAGTGCATCTGGTTAAGTGGGATGATGTTTGTACTCCCCTTACTCATGGTGGACTTGGATCCCGTAAATTGGCTACGCGGAATGAGGCATTTTTAATGAAACTAGATTTTCAGCTTATGACCAAGCCAGGTCCATTATGGGTGTGACTTTCTCGGGCTAAGTACAGGTGTGATAAATGTAAACCCCTAAACCCGGCCTAGAAGAAAAGACAGAATTTAAGAAGTTACCATTGAAAACTTTCCCCTCAAGTAATAGATTTTAGGTTTAAATAATTTATAAAATAATTTAATTATAAAAAAACAATAACTACCGTAAAATACTACAATTGGTTTCTAACACTAGCGTTATAAAGATATTCCGATCATTTAATAAAATGTCTTACATAAAGTCTGTAATTATTTGTTGATACATAATCCCGAAAATATAGAGTTATATAGTCTGAAAAAACGTAAATGTTCCAAAACATATAATAATAATAACAACAACAACAACAACAACAACAACAACAATAATAATAATAATAATAATAATATGATAGTCTAAATTAAGTTCATACTGAATAATAAAATAACTGGATAAAACCTGAGATCTCCAAGTACCACGTCGCCTAAAGTCTAAGATATCTATAAAAGAAAACTATGGGGGAGTAAGCTATAGAGCTTAGTGTGTCTCTAAAGTGCAAGAAAAACCGTAAACACAAAGACAATAATTTCTATAAAATCTTTAAGTTCAAAACAATGATGATTCACATCAAAAACGATTTAATTTTATAAACACAATGTAATGTACCCAACTACAGCACACCAAACGATAAGAGAAAAGTTCCACAGAATTCCTCGCTACATCACACCAATCGGTAAGTGGTCGAAACCAAAATCTTCCACCGTACAATCCCAACTCATGCACACAACGGTATAGAATCACAATTCTCTAATCTCTACACAATTCTGTACTATAATTCGAGTTCATAGTCCACAAAACCATTATTTAAAATAAATATCTCAAGTATAAATTCATAGAAAATTCTTTACGCAACAACACATTTCATGTAAAATACCCATAAATTGTAAACAACATCACACAGTAAAACCATTTATATAGCACGGTAAGAAAACACACCTTAAGCAGCAATAGCTCTAACGTCGGGACGAACGCCTCTCACGTTTGGATCTAGCTAAATCGAAACCTACGATGTAATCCCTATATTAATAACTATCATTATACCACCGACTAAAAACACTAATACCAAACTAAAAGAATACTCACGTGTAGTCATCGTGGTACATGCATGGTTAGATCGAATAGGTGAAGGAAGTGGTAACTCGTCTTCTTCAAGGTCTGTGTCGTCTACGAGACGAAGGAAAAAATAATGGTAATAATTGTGCAATGGTAGAAACTCACCAAGGTTCGATCAAATAAAAAGCATATAAAAATAGATATCGAGAGAATGAGAGGGAACGCGCGGCTGCTGTAGAGGCAAATAGCCTATTATGCCGAAAAAGGGTTTTAAATACCCAATTTAATATGCAATTCGCAAGGCAAGCCACTAAATTGGATAAAGGTTTGCAAACGAGCACTTATACTTTTCATGATTTACAAATTGACCTTGAATTTTTATATTAAGCCTTATAAATCTAAATTTTCTGGATTTAATCCTCAAACTCAATTGGGGTTTTTGAATTAAATTCCCAATTTATTAGGGTTTTAAGAATTAGATATTTCAAAATTAGGGTATTAAATTAGAGATTTTATGAATCTAGGGTTTATAATTTGGGCGTAATTTTTGGGGTGTTACAATAAAATTGTTCCTGATGTTCTTTATACACGTAGTGAGTCTCGGCTATAGAAGGGTTTATGTATTGTTTGGAATGATGTTCATTAGAATGTGGTTTGGAACTTAGGGAATAGACGTGGCATTAAATTTTGGCACGATCCATAGCTTGGGGAGCTTGGTCCGTTAATCGGGTATGTAACTTTTAACATTGAAGCGGCACTTTCCCAAGCTACGGTCGTTGAGATGGCTGATCACTGGGGGAACTGGTTATAGGATAAATTTGATCATCTCTTTCATTCTTTTGTGCTTCTATGTTTAGATGCGATTAAAGGATCACTACCTCAACTGCCTGACGATATGGTGGGATGGAAAAAGGGTGATGGTAAGGGATTCTCGGTGCGAACTGCCTATAATGTTCGGATATGGGCTCTGGCTAGTACAAGCAATGCGTTATGGAAGGTAATCCATAAACATAGGGGACTACAGTGCATTAAGATCTTTCTCTGACTGGCCTACTGTAACAAGATTATGACTAATGAAGAGAGGGTTCGGTGACATTATGTTGTGGACAACCGATGCCCTTGCTGCTTATCGGATGTTAAAATTGCGAGTCATGTTCTTCGCAATTGTCCCTCGACAGGACCAGTCTGGGTGGCTTTGGTTAAGTCTGATAGGCTTGGGGAATTCTTTACAATGGATTTCTGAGAATAGGTTTGATTCAACCTCACTAACCCAGATTATTTTGCTCAGATGTAAGTGGTTGGGACTTATTATTTGGTGCTATCATTTGGAATTTGTGGTTACAAAGAAATGTTATGACCTTTAATATTGATTTGGAGGATCGAGGGTCAATGATTGACTGTAGCCGTTGGTTATAGGCTGAGTGTATTTGGGCCCTTGCTCGCCCTAGCACCAAGTTGTCGAGTGTCAACCGTGTGGGGCAGGTTGCGCATGGTTGGAGTCCCCCAAGCTTGGGATGGTACAAGTTTAATTATGACGGCTCAAGGAAACCTATCGATGGTCTCACTTTTTGTGGAGGAGTAATTCAAAATCATGAGAGGAGATGGTAGCGGGGCTTTGCGCATTTTCTCGGTCTTGGCTCTATTATCGAAGCTTGGCTTTAGGGAATACATCTAAGATTGGAGCTAGCTTGGGAGATTGGTTGTCGACGATTGGTGGTTGAAACAAATAGCCAAGATACCTTTTGGCTTATTGATATGAGAAGCTCTAGAGATGAGGCACGATCACCTTTTCTTCACATTCATGAGGCATGTAACTGGAACTGGGAGGCTATCTTCCAATATGTTCCAAGGAACAACAATAGAGTGGCCGATGGTCTTGCAAAGTTGGCTCAGACTGTGAGCATGGAAGAAGAGCTTTATCTTTTTCCTCCAACTGTGATTCTTCCCCTTCTTCAGGAGGATGGTCACTTGTAGTTCATGTTGGTTCTTTTTATTGTTGGGTTCAATGTGGTCTAATGTTTGCTTTTGTTTGTTGAGTTTAGCTCTATTGATTTCCCGGTGTTCTTTATTATTATCATGTGTACTCTTTTCCTCTATCTAAGCTTAGAGGATTTTTAATGAGGCACGTGGTAATGATCCCTTTCTTCGTTAAAAAATTTATTAGTTTTAATTCTAATCTATCGGTTCGATCTGCTCAATTAATTCCTAGATACATCATTCTATGATTTGTGTTAAATATATCTTTTCTGAATGAAAAATTGAAAGGTCGAAAATGTTTTAGATCCAACGAAAGAGAACACTCATGCTACAATATATAGTAAAAACAATTAATGATGAGTCACATTAGAAAAGAGAGCGTTGTGATTTTTAATAAATTTATATTCGAGCAGTTTATCTGTATAATATATATATTTAAAAAATAAAAATTAAATATTGTCATGTAATTACACTAAAATATTAAAAATAATGTAGATTGATACTCCACGTAGAAGCAAATATTTACCCACAACATTTAGGAGGCTGTACATATATTTGAAACTAAATATTTCTATTAATTAACCAATATCTTATACATATTAAGAGTTGGTGGTGGTTGAATTTCACCTCCAAACCCTAACAACTTTCCACTACCAAAATTCCTTTAACTTTAGTCGTTTTCTACTTTGATCAATCCCTTTAATTGGTGGTCGACAATCAATTTTTGTATTGGTTGTTGATCACTGGATCTATTAGTTTTCTTGTTTTTTATTTTAATAAGAATCTCTTTCTCTGTTCTTGTGACACACTTTTTCCTCTGTCCTTGTGACATGTCTTTGTTTTTGTTTTGTAGTTTGATTCATCTATTTTTGTGGCATGTTTCAGCATACCCTAGCTATTGTTTGTTGTTCGCACGGAGATTCAATCGGTGCTAGTTTCTGATTTATGTTTTTGTCGGTGGTCACTTGGAAAGTTATATCCTCACTCGGTTGATGGTTGTTTGCCAATGAAATATGTAACACCCGGGTTTGGGGGCCGGGAGAAAATAATATTTAAATAATAGTTCGGGTTTTGGTTTTATAATTAAAATAATAATTTATTATTTTGGGCTTCACATTTTCAAACAAACAATTTGTGTTGGACCAAAATGTAATTGAAACCTAATTTCCATGGAAATTTGCAAATACATGAGTTGCCATCTCATTAATGGCGTTTTTGTAAATAACTCAAAGTTTGGAAAAGATGAGCTTTAAACAAAAAAAAGAAAAGAAAATTGTCTTTATCTTCTTCATTTTCTCTTCAAACATGAAAACCCTCTTTTCTCTCCACCTCACTTTCCCATCTCCTTAGTTCTTCATTCTTGGGGCTTTTTGGAAGGTAATTACATTTCCGACTTTCTCTCATCATCCTCTCTTTAAAAGTACAACTAGATTTCATTTTGGTTCAAGTTTTAGAATTTGGGTTTTTGGAAGATTTGAATAAAAATGATATCTTTATTGTTTTTAACTTAAGATTTTGACTTGTTATTGTTAGATATGATGTTTATGAATCAAATGGTTCAATATATATAATTTTTAGAGTGTTTTAAATGAATTCCCGAATTTGGGTTTTGGTGAGGTTTTATGAGGGTTTTTAGTTGAGTTGGTTTGTGTTGGAAATTGAGGGTTGATGTTAGGGTAATAGTTGGGGGCTGTTTTGGAAGCATTTGAATGTGTTAAATGTGTTGAAATCACAAGTTTTGGGTTGGGTACAAGGGCTGCTCGAGTTTGGTGATTTTGGGGATTGTTCATGGCTTGAATTGTTGTGTTTGGTGTTTGATTAGTATTCCGGGTTAACTAGTTTGATGTTTGAGTTGATTTGAAGTTGTTTTGCTTGTGTTGAGGTGATTAGATGCGAGATTATGTGTTGGTGAAGCCTTGGGAACAAATCCGGAAACTTGAAGGTGTTGCTTGCTTGGTAGTTGAGCTTGGAAGTGAAGGTGAGTGGTTACTATTTTTAAATGGCTTTCAAATATTGGTTCAAGCATGTGAACCTAGGATGGGCTTGGTAAACCCACCTAGAGTTGAGATTAGAGTGGTAGCCTAATCTCAAGCTTAGCTTAGGAAACCTTTGGTTGAACTCCTAATTGCTTATTATGCCTCATGTCTAATTGTGATTGTGTTGGCTATGTATAATGTGTTATGCATGTTGTTGAGGCTTGATGTGATGCGTTGATATATGCATGTGGTTTGGTTTATGAATCGTGCATGATAGTGATCATGGTGAGTACGTGCTAAGCACGGAAGTTATGTTGAGTTGATGTTGTGAAAGGTTATGGAATTTGATTAATATTGACACTAGTATGCTTGGGTACAATGATCGATCATTAGGATGAGTGTGCACACGAGAGTCAAAGTCGCGCGTGGCCTTGGTGGCGTTAAGGCACCAAGGAGGAGTACGGTGATGTAATATTCCACCGGAAATGTTTATATATTAGTCGGTGATGAGTGGAATCCCATCGACGGGGCGTGAGGATGAGTGGAATCCCCTCCGCAAGAACCGGTGATGAGTGTAATCCCACTGCAGGTAATGGTTATGTTGGAAATGCGTTCCAACATGTTATCCGCGTATTCGAGTCATAGCTAGGTGCCAATATGAGATTGTATGTATATGCCAATATGAGATTGTATGTATATGCCAATATGGGATTATATGTGCCTTCATGATTTGGGATGTGTTGTCACTATGATATGAAATGTGTTTCCAAAATGCATTGAGATATGTTGTTAATAATACCTTAGCATATGTATCATTGTAAGTTGAGCATATGAGTTGTTGAGCATGGCATAATGTTGATTTTATGTTCATGCATCATGTATAAATTGGCTCTTGTGGATCAGAGGTAAGATCATGCATTCCATCATGGTAGTTGCTCGTGCTTGGACCCTGCATTGTCGAAGGTTTGTTTTATGAGCTTACCCTCACTAAGCTTTTATGCTTACGCTCCCTTTTTGTTCGACAATGCAGATCAGTAGCTTGTGGGTGGCAAGGGCAAGGAAAGGTCTCCAAGTGTCGCTTTTGGTTAGCTCAAGTATGAATTTTAAATTGTAAGATTGTAATAGTAAAGCAATGGGATAGCTGTCGTTGTTTGAGCCCTTTTGAAGTATGTTATGTTGGTTGTTAAGAGCATGCTAGACTCATTTTATATGTTGTGTTGATTTGGCTTTTGGATGTTGGAATTGCCTATCTTAAATATCTAAGTATATGTCCTTGTTGAAGCATGTTATCTTAAATGCCTTGTATGGATGCCTCATCTTATGCCTTGTTTGATTGGAGCATGTTTTGCCATAGGATCCATGCCTCTAGAAAATGCTTGTAAGTGATGTGTGCTTCTTGGGGTTGTTTAGGGCTTTTGGGGTTGGTTGGAGATGTTTAAAGTTGGCTTTGGAAATTTGCAGACAGTCAGTGTTTCGAAACGGGCTGAGCTGTTTCGGAACGGGTATGGCTTCAGGGACCCCGTATCGGAACGCGTTTCGATACAGTTTGGCCACTGTGAACCCCTGTTTCGAAACAAGTTTCGGAACACTTTGGCTTTTGGAAATCTGAGAAATTGTCGATATGTTGGGGTTTCGAAACGAGTCTAGGTGTTTCGGAACGGTCAATGTCTTGTTGACCATGAGAAGTTGACCATTGGGGGTGTTTCAGAATGGTTGACCTCCGTTCTGATACGGCCTTCTCATGTGAGCTTGGGGCTGTTGACCAAGTCAAGGTGTTTTGATACACCTTAAGGGTGTTTCGAAACGGCCTACCTAATAATTTAAAATTGGACTGTTTACTTGCTGTTTTGTGTCCAGTTGCATGTCCTTCTCGAATTTGTCCGCTGTCTTGATCACATAGGATTTAAACGTGCCTTTAGAGAAGATTAAATTAAAAGAAATTTTCTAGGGTTGCTAACCGAGGTGGGACCTTAACGGGTTTCACTTCGGTTTTCCCCGTGTGGCCCACTCGGACCGGTCAAGCGTCCGGACCGGGACGAGGGGGTTACAAAATCAGTCCTGGGTAGCGGTACTTTTTGCTTGACAGCTTGGATCGTGCACCACTCCTTCTTCCTTCTTTATGCGTCTCGTTTGGACAGAAACAAAGAGATTCAGGAGGCTGCTAAATTTTGTTGGTATGCTTATCTCCATAGAAATTTTCATTTCTCTTTATTTTTGGAAAGAATTTTTTAATTGTTTAATCCAAATATTCTTCTTCTTGAATGCATTGTAATTGTGATTTTTTTATAAATTTAATAAAAATTTAGTGACTTTTATAAAAAAAAAATCTTATACAATCAAATATTACATAGATAAAAATCTAGAATTATTGATTGAACGTCAATTTTATCGGTATTGTTACAATATTAAAAAAAATCATAGATCTAAATGTGTTTAAACGGAATTGTTTCCGATTTTACATCGTTATCTTCAACATTACAGCAACATTAAATTTTGGGTATATTTTGAATTTTTATGTCACATTCATAGAATCATATTATGCTCAAAATTATTGTGGAATATGGAAAAAGACTATACAATTACAAGCAGAGAAGCACATTGAGGTGGAGAAAATGATCCACGTACATTCCTACATGCCACGACGATGAATTGAAACACCCTGTGCTTTTTCCACGTGGCTATATTATTGCCTATTTGATTATTTTCCTTTTTGAATCTGGAAAAATCCAGACAAATTTATGTGTTGTCAGTTTAGGTGTTTTGTTGTTTGTGTTTGAGCTTTGATTTAGCTTTCGGTGCTGTCTGGAATTGGATATACCTTTCTCTTCCATGTTTCGTTATCCTCCTTCGAGACCGAGACGACGCCAATGGAAAATCTGTTATTAGTCCTTTATATTTTACAAAATTTTAACTTAACACAATGGTAAAAAAGTTAAAATTGCATTTTGACTTCCTTAAAAGGATGAATTTACAATTTAGTCTTTTTAAAGAATATAATGTTTTTAAGTTAATACTTAATACAATGATGTTAATGCATTTTGACCAAGGACGGGCACGTGTCGGGTCGAGTTTTTTGCCAACACGAACCCGACTCGAAAATATAAAGGTTTCACCTTAACTCAACCTGACATGTTATAAAGTTTTACCGAACCCGAATTTTAGGATTAAAATATGCGCCCGATCGAACCCAAACTAATATATATATTCTCATTTTTATTAAATATAAAGGTAATAATAGAAAAAATATAATAAGGGGTTATTTATAGTAATTATCAGTATTCTATTTCCTTTTTTATTCAATAAAATTAAAGGATGTAATTGAAAAATATTCAAAGGGTCATTATAATAATTATCTTAAGATATATAAAAAAATTTGTAAATATTTTGGGTCGAGTATTTTTTATCTTAAACTTAAATCCGATCGGACGTTTAATATTTTTTCACCCAACCCTAATCCAATATCTTGGGTCGGGTATTTCTCGTGATATCAAACTTAACCAGATTTTTTTTTCAACCAGAATTTTAATCTTGTCTAATTAATTTAATCAAGCTTCCGATTGAGTTACTTCAAAAAAAAAACTGGTTAAATTTAATATCATGAGTTAATAATACATCGATTCAGTTTAAAATTACTAAATTATCTTAACTTTTAAAATTATAATATTATAGTCTATCTATAGTAATAATTAAAAAATATTGTCTAAATTTAGTATTATAACTTAACCGAACCCAACTCAATTAAAAATTGCTAAATTACCCTAACTTTGAATCACGACTATGATTATTATCATTATATTTTTTACTCCTATATAGTCTTCAAATAAATGGTTAAAAATCAAATTTCTAATAATCAAACTCATGTTTAGTAGTAACATTTTTTTCAACCCTCTACCTCTCCGCCAGTAATCAGTGTTCATAAAAATTTATAAAACATAATATTTTACATTGACCATATTTAGTAAACTAACTTAAATCAAAATTAAATGTTTGAATTATTTTTAGAGGTCTAATCAGTCAAAATCTGCTAATTAAGATGTTTGGTAAATAGAGCATTGTAATAATGGATTGGGTGAAGCCTCTCAATTTGAAAAAGCTCCTTTTAAAAGATTTTTGAGTTAGATGTTTGAATAAAATAATTGTAAAAATTCTTTTTTCCTTGACAATTACAAAAAATTCTCAAAATACATAAAATTGAATTATTAATAAAATTAAAAAATAATTTTATAAATAAAAAATTGATATATACATCTAAATTTAATAATTAATAAATTTATATTCAAAATATAATTTCATAAATAAGAAAATTGAATTACTAATAAAATTAAAAAATAATTTCATAAATAAGAAATTGATATATACATCTAAATTTAATAATTAATAAATTTATATTCAAAATATAATTTCATAAATAAAAATTTAATATATATTTAAATTTAATAATTACTAACATTATATTAAAAGAGATAATTTCAAAAATAAAACATTAATATATACATCCTTCATGTATGCTTAATAATAATATTAAAAATATTAAGTTTCATAATCTAATTAATACTAATACATACAAAATATTAATAATTAATAAATTATTCAAACAAATATTGAATATAATCATGTCATTCTATGTCATTTTGCTTGTTCAAATAATCAAACAACTATCAACTTTTAATTAATTTTATCAAACACTTTTATACAATCAGTTAATACAACTCGCTAATCAAGTTAACTAATGCTATCAACTATTAGATATAAAACTAATGTAATCCGCTATAAACTATCCGCTAATTGCTAAATACAACCATATTTTTTAATTTTACTCACGGCGTAAATGTAACAAAATCTAATTAATTAGTCTTTTTTTTTGTAATGTCATCTTAACAAGTTTGACTTTAAACATAAACATTTGTAATTCTTTTTTCTTATCTCGTATGTAGCCTTTCTTATAAAATAATATAAGTTTTAAAAGTTGATTAAATATATAGAACTTTCAAAATAAATACTATTTTCGTATTTGTTTCTTTTATTATACAGTATTGCTCGAAAAGAACGTGAGAACCCAAATAGAAAGGGTTTTAAATAAATATATCTATATTTAACTTAGTTGAATATATTATTTCTAAATAACATCATCTTTATTCCAATATCAGTTATAATTTTTTTATTTTTTATTTTAGTTTGTCAACTATTATGTTTTGAATTTTAGAATAAACTTTATACGAATTAGTTTAATATAATTTAATTATTAGAAACCGTCAACACATACAATAAAAATTAATTTCTATCATATAATTTTCTCCAAGTCTCAAAGGGTATTTAGTCTTATTTTATTTTTTTACCTTTTCTTTTTTATTTTAGACTTTGGAGGTATCTAACTTATCTTTGAAGATTAGACAAGCTTAATTAAATAAACCAAACCATCTTATCATTTCAATAAGAAAACTTTATTATATAGTGGAAATAAAATCTTAAAATATAGTTTGTGGTTCATTCAATAATCAACATTCATTATCTAACATAACATGTTGCTTATCAAAACAAGAAGACAAACTTTCACGATTGACCTATATATCAATGCCACATGCATATATGTATTAATGACAATGTCCCATCATCATTGCCAATAAATATATATTAATAGTATTATTTTTATTTTTCTAGATTAGTTCAAATTTAAGGATGATTAAAGTAAAGACCCCATGTCCTAAAGTGTCCAATTACATTAGAGTAAACTGCACTCAAGATCACTTAATTATAAATTTAATAATAAATAAGTCATTTTTTTCTAACAATAAATCATTCAATTAAATATTACTACGTACAAATAGTTACTAGCCATTAAATATTAAGTGAAAATAGTGAATAATAATTGTAGTCCTAAAAACTTATACTACTTCTTATCTCATAAATTTAACTCATTATATTTAATAATTTAATCATTTTAGCCATTAAATATTATTTTCATGTTACTTTCATAGTATAATAATAATTTAACAGTAATTTATTGTTTATGACATAACACAATTACACATCTATTACTTTATCCGACGGGCTCACTTGCTTTGATAATATACAAAAAAAAATTAAATTAACAGGAATTTTGAATGTAAACAGTTAAATTTAGTGAATTGTTTCAAATGAGGACAAAGTTAATAGAATATATAAATTTTGGGACTAAAAATATTATTATACCATACCACATTAGACGTGTGTTTTGATTTGAACAACGAAGTAACTTACTTGTAACAATATTTTTATTGAGTGACATGTTTCATGTTTGTAACTTATAGAAGAAAATAGCATGTTTGTTACCATAACTATAATTAAGTGGCCTTTTTTTTGTTACCCTCCTGGTTCTCAAGACTTTGCCATGTTTAATCTGGATCGACCTGTGTCGTACACCTAGTTTTGGTGGGTGATTCTCTCAGTAAAGATTTTCTGCATACACAAAATCTCGAACTCAAAACTTATTTAAGCAATACCAACTTGTTGGTCATAATTAAGTGATCTTGATTGTAGTTTATCCACTATATGATATAAATATTCCCTTAACTATTATTATTATCACCAAACATTAGCCTGCCTTAGCAAATTACAATTAATTACAATAATTATCAAGTAGGTTTTTTATATAAGAAAGATGATGTTTGTCTTTTCCCCCTATTTTTAAACATGCTATCAAACATAAGCATCCTAGATTTGTAATTGACAAGTTGAACTAGGTTGGCCTTTATTTTTTTATTAAAATTATACATATTATTTGCTTGCATCAATTATTAAAAGAAATTTAACATTTTGGTATCGCTTAAGCAGGTTTCGAGGTTAAGGCCTTGTGTATATAGAAATCTCGTTAGGATACTCACCCACCAAAGTCATGTGTGCGATGCGGTGCAGTCCGGATTAGTCAGCACAAAACCCTGGAACGGGGTGACAACAAAAAAAACTAATTTAAAGCCGTTTGAACATGTTGATCGTATTAGAAAATTAACATTTTTTAAGTTTTTTAATTAATTTGATTACATTCGATTAAATTAATGATGTAATAATAAAAAATTTATTATTATTTTTAATTTTGATCGACATCAAATTCAAGTTTAACCGTCAATAAATTCACCCTCCCATGAAAAAAAACTTAAAGAATATTAGTATTAGGGGTTGGTCCAAGTGTTGTCAGGATTATCAGTTTTATTCTCCTCTAATTAGAAAAGAATAAAAACAAGACATTCTTTTTCATTACAAAATTTCAACTTGTAATTAATTTGGTTAAGTATGAGAATCTTAATTTTATAAAAAGCACTGCCAAGTTGACTTGATGGAGTTTCATACACATAATAAATGGATGAGTCTACCACGTGCGACGAACACCGATAAATACTACTAATGATGAACACCGCTGAGCACTATTAAATTAATTAATAAAGATTTAAAATTTCAAGGACCCATCATACAATTAATAATTATTTTTAAAAATTCAATTAAATTATTTTTTATATATATTAAAATTTAATTTTTAAAAAAGGTAAATTATATATTTAGTACCTCACATATTTCTGTATTTCTATTGAACCCTCATTATTTAAATATTATTTCAATTTGACCATATTCCTTATAAAAAATAATTTAACTCTTAACCCTCAACCTAAAACCCTTAAACTCTTAAACCTATACCCTAAACCATAAACTATTTTTATTACAAGACATAAAATTCCATACAGCTTCGCGAATGGTACAATTTCACAGCTCATAAGCAATTTTTAGGCAAAGCATTGAACTGTTATATGCATAAAAAAGTAGAATGATTAAAATTGGTACTCTGATCCATGTATTCAGAAAATTCAAGTCTAACTGTCAGTGGCCTCAACTATTCGCTCTGCCTTTGAAGGACCTGCTCTGTTGTGAACAGCGGAAGGAGGTGCGATATTAGCAAGCAGCTACAAAACCATTAGAAAGGTTTCATTAAAAGAAAAATGCTAAAGCCCTAATATTGGATACTGAATACTGATTTTGCCTATAAAACTGCCAACATCTGGTTCTATATCCCAAAAGAAGAATGTTACAAAACTAAGTTCCAACAAAAACTTAACTCGACAGAAATTGCAGCAACACATACAAAGCACCAATTAAGAACAAATTTAATTATGTATAAAGAACGTTCGATGGAACTATGCTCTTCTTATTCAAAAGCAAAAAAAAAAAAGTAAGTGTAACAATCAATTTTACCAAAAGAGGCTAAATTGAAAACATATAATGGCCCAATGGTGATGTCAATATGAAACAAATGAGATGTTCAAGAATTTAGAGTGAGATGCAGAACTGAAACAATTTTGAACCTGGCACGCATTCAAATTTTCAAGGTTTAATGAAAGCTCCAATGTTGTTTACCCATCCGTGCTCATAAATTGGTTAACATAATAATGAGTTGATAGAAACGGTGAATCACTAAACCTCGTAAAATAAAGACTCACGTCCATAAATGGTTTAGGGTATAGGTTTAAGAGTTAATAGTTTAGGGTTTTAGGTTGAGGATTAAGGGTTAAATTATTATTTTTATAAAGAATAGGGTTAAATTGAAATAATATTTAAATAATGAGGGTTCAATAGAAATACAAAAATAGGTGATGTACTAAATATATAGTTTACCCTTTTAAAAAAATAAAATTTTAATATATATAAAAAATAATTTAATTGAATTTTTAAAAATAATTATTAATTGTATGATGAGTCCTTGAAATTTTAAATCTTTATTAATTAATTTAATAGTGTTCATCGTTGTTCATCATTAGTGGTGTTCATCGATGTTCGTCGCACGTTGTAGAATTTTCCGATAATAAATACATAATATTATCTCCCCAAAATTTGTTAGGTTATTTATATTTTAAAGTTTAATAAATAAAAATAATATTATCATTTTTATTAGGTAGAAAAACTTTTACGTACTAATGATAAATGTCAATTAAATATTTATAAATCTAGATAGAAATAAATAATTACCTGCATATTTTTATATTATTTTATGATACATGTTCAAATTTCGGAATTTTTTTATCAAAAATATATTTTTATAATAATTTACTAAAATAACATCCATCTAAGATTATTTTTCCAATACGACATCTTTTACTAGCTAGGGGTGTACAAAATCGAGTTCGGTTAACCTTTAACAAATTATTTTGGATAACCGGTAAATTCGGGTTGCTCAATTCTTAACCTTAAACTGTAATCGATAGACCGGTTAACCGAAATATTTGACTCGGTCAGATAATGTTTTTTTTACTTCTCTTATAAAAAAATATAAAATTTAACAATACAGTCAAAGAAAATATATCTTCTAAAAATTTGACGCAAAATGCCAATATCTTCTCAATACTAGAACAAATTCAATAAAATATGAATGTAGTACATGCAAAAACCAGGCATAATAACATAAAATATCTTTTTTTTGTTCAAACATAACTTTCATTAATAATAAAAAGAAGAAAACATCAACATGAAACAAAAGATCCCCCACGTGAGCGGGACAAGAACACAGCTGAGCAACCAAGCAAAAGGTCGTGCAAGGCCTGAACACCTACAAACAATCCCACTAGCCGTATGCCACAGTGGGATACACACAAAAGCATAATAAGGAAACAAGCAGCCATCGATCATGGCAAAAAACAACCGTAACAAACTACGAACACAAGCAGACCGCGCGGAAATCCAACCATGCCGGAGCGAGAAATAAACTGGATCACCCAGATAGACACTTCCAACGGTTAAACCGTGGATTGTGTTTCTTAAAACGATAGCACCAAAACGATACTGGAGAAATCGATAAAGCCATACACTTCTCCTGTAACACCCCCTTCCCGGCCTGGTAGAGAACCGGGTCGGAGAGCGCTACCGGAAAACATAACGGAGATCGGAGACATAAATCCAAAGTTCAAAAATTATTTCGGATTATTTTACTAATCTCTTTTAAGACTTAACACTTAACTTATTAACAACTTACTCAAATTGGGGTCAATTTTAAACTTTTTCAAACTTAGGGACTAAATTGTAATTTTTACAAATTAGGGGTCCTTATCTGAAATTCATGATATTATACTGAAATTAAACTTACTAGTTATTAGCCTGTAAAATCTCATTACTAACGGAAGTCATTTACCTATCTGATTAGACGATACAATATTTTAGTGACCTTTTTGTAATTTGTCTAAAACTATTTTTTTTATTCGAACTAACAAAGTATCTTAAACACTTAAAAATTTATACAAAACATAGGTAACGTATACACAATAGTAGGCCCACAAGACTAGTATAATTACTTTAACTACTTTGCCACCATACTAGGAGTTCATAAGGACAAAACACATTACTCTTTAATTGTAGTGACTTGCCAACCTTCCAACTAATCTCGATCTAGATCTGTTACTTTCCTTAACCTGAAATGTTATGCAATGAATGCATTAGACTTACATAGTCTAAGTGAGGTAGCCAATGACAATGAATGAACATGTTATGTCATGTAGCATGCTTCCAAAAATGATCATAATGCAATAACATGGCATACTTCATATTCATAACAAAGCATAATATCATATCATGATCATAACATAGCATAACGTATAAAACACATAATATATTGGTACCATTGGATACGCGGATTCCCTGTACACCATATCATGAATCAGTAATGAGCCGTAGCCCTGAGCCGTAGCTCCATATATCCCTTACACTTCCATCCTTTTATCTCCCACATATAGGCCGTAGCCCTGGACCGTAGTCCTCCCTTACATGTTGAGCTCGAATAACCCTATGGCATGCCAATTGTATCCAACGTCCATAAATACACACAAATTCACATAGTCCATGATTTTCATATCATATCATATCATATGAAATAACAAGATGAGCCGTAGCTCCATATCATGTAGCATTTCATAATCATATTCAAACATATCAAAGTAATGCAAGGCACTTACCAAATTTGCCATTCGAGCATAGTTGCTCTACGTGAGCCCTTAATAAATGCAAACATAATCATAAATAATGCAATGGGAAGGCACCGAGCCTATCCCTTGACACAACTACAATCACACATCAGAACATAAAAAAAATATCGGAATGACACCGCATCACCCGAGACAAATGCATCCACACTCACCTCAATCCAAGCTTAGAGACATTTTCCTTATTCTCCAACTTTGTGGTTTCCTTCATTTCTACTCTTTTCTAACCAAACATTAAAGAAACATATCATTTAGTATATTAGGCAGTTTGCATTGTCCTTAAAGAAATATTTATATAAAATGTTCTATAACTCAAAATCTGATTTCGTTTGTTTTAAACGAAACTAGACTTAATAAACTTTTAAACCATATAAATTATAACTTTTAATTCTTCTTATACAATTTATAATGAATTTCTAAAATCGTTGTTGATGCAGATTTAGGGGCAAACTGTTACCATGTTTTTATGACCTTTACTTACTCAAAAATTCATATCTTTTTACTCACAACTCCAAATAAGGAGTTCTTTACCATTCTGGAAATATTATAAACACACCTTTATAACTATGTATGGCATATAATTTTATCATTTCCCTATTAATACAGTTTATTACTTGAACATAAGGCATTTTCAGAAACTTAATCTGTCTATGCTTAATTTGTGACTTTAGTGTATTTATAATCTATGTTTCACTACACTATTAATCTTGAGCTTTTAACCACATTTAAATTAATCTTATAACATTATTTTTATAATACAGTAACCTCAAAAATAGGACATGTAAGTCCTCAATTTATCAATTTCCACAAAACAGTCCCCTTTTTATTCTTTAATAATTCTATATGTGATCTAAATGGATTTAACCTACCAATTGAGACTTAATTCAAGCTTGGCCATTTAATTTCATTCATTTCATGACTCCCCTGTTTCAAGTATAAATTTCCAGAATTTTATTGGCATTATTTAAGCCCCTAAAATTTTCGAATTTTACAATTTAGTATAACAGATTCTAGATTTATTCAGTTTTAGTCCAGTAACTTCTAACAACAATTCCGAGACCTATACTTAACATTTTTGAGCAAATCATACCTCTATTTCATGTAAAATTTTGTCCTCTACAACTTTGTAGAAGAACCCGTTTTCCAGAAATGACTCTAACATGCTCAAAAATGCAGTTTTCTACAGGACAGTTTACAAATCCGAATTTCTTTATTCTTTCTACCCTTATCTTTTACCAACCTTTAATTAATATAATTTCATGCTTAATATATATACTAACATCAAATTAAAGATAGTTGAGACTCTAATCTCAACTCTAATTTATTTCACTCACATTGATAGACCGGTACTTTATTTTTATTTCTTGGGCTTGACGGTTGTTCCGAATCTACCTTGTGTACTATGATAATTAATAAAAACTAATCAATAAAACAGTATCGAATATATATAAAAATATTAATCAACTCGATACCGAAACTTAAACTAACTAGAGATTTGAGCTTACCCCGTCATCGGTAGAAATTCGATATTACTATATCGAAAACATCGGACTACCAATCGAACATTGGATCGTATGCTACTATTTTTTTTCTTTCTTTCTTTCTTTCTTCCTTCTTTGCCGTGAAAATCAACCATTCCTCCCCCCTTTTTATACATGTTTTTGGCGTCCTATTCCCCCCCCACCATTTATTATTTTAATTCAATAATTTCTAATGGTGGGTTAGTTAGACAATTATATACCAACTCCTCCACCTTCTTTATATATATATATATATATATAATAATAATAATAATAATAATAATAATAATAAACTATTATAAATTACCCCGAATAATATTTATTGGTTTAGATAATATCGAATAAATGATTTGAGCTTACCCAGTCGTCGGCAAAAATTCGATATTACTATATCGAAAATATCGGACTACCAATCTAATACTGAATCGTATGCTACTAATTTTTTTTTCTTCAAATGCTGTGTATTTTTCCAATCATCCACCCCCTATTATACTATTTTCAGCGTGAACCATTCCCCCACCATATACATATTTTATTCAATCAATTCCCCCACCATATACATATTATTCATTCTTTAATCCTAATGGTGTTGCCACCATTTCAATTACAAGGCTTTACCTAACAAATTAGGTGATCTGCATTCTGCCGTGTAATCCATATATATATATATATATATAATAATAAACTAAATAAATAGGTTTCGAACCTAATTTCTACTAGACCCGAATAATCTAATAATAATAAACCCGAATAATTAATACGACCAAATAATTTATAGAACCGATATAAAATATTCGGTCATCGGAACCTAATTTCGACTAGACCGGTTTTTGGGATGTGACAACTCTCTCCCCCTTTAAAGAAAATTCGTCCTCGAATTTTCTCCGACAAGAATATGCTCATCTATATGAGCTTGACTGAGCTTAGACATCTAAACATAAAAAGATCGGATTAATCGGCAAGTCACAATACTCAATAAATAACTCCTAGGTGGCAAAGTAACTTAACACACAATACAAACATACTTAAGTTTAGTCCAGAACCGACTAAACTCTAGCTCTGATACCACTAATGTAACACCCCCTTCCCGGCCTGGTAGAGAACCGGGTCGGAGAGCGCTACCGGAAAACATAACGGAGATCGGAGACATAAATCCAAAGTTCAAAAATTATTTCGGATTATTTTACTAATCTCTTTTAAGACTTAACACTTAACTTATTAACAACTTACTCAAATTGGGGTCAATTTTAAACTTTTTCAAACTTAGGGACTAAATTGTAATTTTTACAAATTAGGGGTCCTTATCTGAAATTCATGATATTATACTGAAATTAAACTTACTAGTTATTAGCCTGTAAAATCTCATTACTAACGGAAGTCATTTACCTATCTGATTAGACGATACAATATTTTAGTGACCTTTTTGTAATTTGTCTAAAACTATTTTTTTTATTCGAACTAACAAAGTATCTTAAACACTTAAAAATTTATACAAAACATAGGTAACGTATACACAATAGTAGGCCCACAAGACTAGTATAATTACTTTAACTACTTTGCCACCATACTAGGAGTTCATAAGGACAAAACACATTACTCTTTAATTGTAGTGACTTGCCAACCTTCCAACTAATCTCGATCTAGATCTGTTACTTTCCTTAACCTGAAATGTTATGCAATGAATGCATTAGACTTACATAGTCTAAGTGAGGTAGCCAATGACAATGAATGAACATGTTATGTCATGTAGCATGCTTCCAAAAATGATCATAATGCAATAACATGGCATACTTCATATTCATAACAAAGCATAATATCATATCATGATCATAACATAGCATAACGTATAAAACACATAATATATTGGTACCATTGGATACGCGGATTCCCTGTACACCATATCATGAATCAGTAATGAGCCGTAGCCCTGAGCCGTAGCTCCATATATCCCTTACACTTCCATCCTTTTATCTCCCACATATAGGCCGTAGCCCTGGACCGTAGTCCTCCCTTACATGTTGAGCTCGAATAACCCTATGGCATGCCAATTGTATCCAACGTCCATAAATACACACAAATTCACATAGTCCATGATTTTCATATCATATCATATCATATGAAATAACAAGATGAGCCGTAGCTCCATATCATGTAGCATTTCATAATCATATTCAAACATATCAAAGTAATGCAAGGCACTTACCAAATTTGCCATTCGAGCATAGTTGCTCTACGTGAGCCCTTAACAAATGCAAACATAATCATAAATAATGCAATGGGAAGGCACCGAGCCTATCCCTTGACACAACTACAATCACACATCAGAACATAAAAAAAATATCGGAATGACACCGCATCACCCGAGACAAATGCATCCACACTCACCTCAATCCAAGCTTAGAGACATTTTCCTTATTCTCCAACTTTGTGGTTTCCTTCATTTCTACTCTTTTCTAACCAAACATTAAAGAAACATATCATTTAGTATATTAGGCAATTTGCATTGTCCTTAAAGAAATATTTATATAAAATGTTCTATAACTCAAAATCTGATTTCGTTTGTTTTAAACAAAACTAGACTTAATAAACTTTTAAACCATATAAATTATAACTTTTAATTCTTCTTATACAATTTATAATGAATTTCTAAAATCGTTGTTGATGCAGATTTAGGGGCAAACTGTTACCATGTTTTTATGACCTTTACTTACTCAAAAATTCATATCTTTTTACTCACAACTCCAAATAAGGAGTTCTTTACCATTCTGGAAATATTATAAACACACCTTTATAACTATGTATGGCATATAATTTTATCATTTCCCTATTAATACAGTTTATTACTTTAACATAAGGCATTTTCAGAAACTTAATCTGTCTATGCTTAATTTGTGACTTTAGTGTATTTATAATCTATGTTTCACTACACTATTAATCTTGAGCTTTTAACCACATTTAAATTAATCTTATAACATTATTTTTATAATACAGTAACCTCAAAAATAGGACATGTAAGTCCTCAATTTATCAATTTCCACAAAACAGTCCCCTTTTTATTCTTTAATAATTCTATATGTGATCTAAATGGATTTAACCTACCAATTGAGACTTAATTCAAGCTTGGCCATTTAATTTCATTCATTTCATGGCTCCCCTGTTTCAAGTATAAATTTCCAGAATTTTATTGGCATTATTTAAGCCCCTAAAATTTTCGAATTTTACAATTTAGTATAGCAGATTCTAGATTTATTCAGTTTTAGTCCAGTAACTTCTAACAACAATTCCGAGTCCTATGCTTAACATTTTTGAGCAAATCATACCTCTATTTCATGTAAAATTTTGTCCTCTACAACTTTGTAGAAGAACCCGTTTTCCAGAAATGACTCTAACATGCTCAAAAATGCAGTTTTCTACAGGACAGTTTACAAATCCGAATTTCTTTATTCTTTCTACCCTTATCTTTTACCAACCTTTAATTAATCTAATTTCATGCTTAATATATATACTAACATCAAATTAAAGATAGTTGAGACTCTAATCTCAACTCTAATTTATTTCACTCACCTTGATAGACCGATACTTTATTTTTATTTCTTGGGCTTGAGGGTTGTTCCGAATCTACCTTGTGTACTATGATAATTAATAAAAACTAATCAATAAAACAGTATCGAATATATATAAAAATATTAATCAACTCGATACCGAAACTTAAACTAACTAGAGATTTGAGCTTACCCCGTCATCGGTAGAAATTCGATATTACTATATCGAAAACATCGGACTACCAATCAAACATTGGATCGTATGCTACTATTTTTTTTCTTTCTTTCTTTCTTTCTTCCTTCTTTGCCGTGAAAATCAACCATTCCTCCCCCCTTTTTATACATGTTTTTGGCGTCCTATTCCCCCCCCCCCCACCATTTATTATTTTAATTCAATAATTTCTAATGGTGGGTTAGTTAGACAATTATATACCAACTCCTCCACCTTCTTTTTATATATATATATATATATATAATAATAATAATAATAATAATAATAATAATAATAATAATAATAATAAACTATTATAAATTACCCCGAATAATATTTATTGGTTCAGATAATATCGAATAAATGATTTGAGCTTACCCAGTCGTCGGCAAAAATTCGATATTACTATATCGAAAATATCGGACTACCAATCTAATACTGAATCGTATGCTACTAATTTTTTTTTTCTTCAAATGCTGTGTATTTTTCCAATCATCCACCCCCTATTATACTATTTTCAGCGTGAACCATTCCCCCACCATATACATATTTTATTCAATCAATTCCCCCACCATATACATATTATTCATTCTTTAATCCTAATGGTGTTGCCACCATTTCAATTACAAGGCTTTACCTAACAAATTAGGTGATCTGCATTCTGCCGTGTAATCCATATATATATATATATAATAATAATAATAAACTAAATAAATAGGTTTCGAACCTAATTTCTACTAGACCCGAATAATCTAATAATAATAAACCCGAATAATTAATACGACCAAATAATTTATAGAACCGATATAAAATATTCGGTCATCGGAACCTAATTTCGACTAGACCGGTTTTTGGGATGTGACATCTCCCGGGACGAAAGACAATAGTTGTGCCTGAGAGCTCTATCCAGAGGCAGGCTTCCAACGCGAAAACGTTAGTCCTTGTCAAAGCATCGTCCACTGTATCCCAGATACGAGAATAGAATGATTTGACCGAACTTCCTCCCAATTCTGGTTCATCGAAACCATTGTTGTCAAACCGAGCAAAGAAGGACAACCAAACAAAATTGGTCCGCTGTTCATCCGTTGACGATAAAAACGCAGATAACCGAAAGTTCCAAAATAATAACCGGAGCTTAGAGAATCGAGCGGGACCGTCAGGATCCCAGTTGATTCTGATATCCATCATCTTCCTATAGTTGCCACCCCTAGCTCCAACCTTTACCCCAGATCCATAATTCACGGTGAAAGGCATCTTAAAATAGAAATCCTTGGGCCACATTCCATAAGATTCACAGAGAAGAAGCTGGAAAGGGAATGGGTCAACAACGGGGAAGGACAACGTCAGAAAGGCAGGTCTTGTCGCAGGGGTAAAAAGCCAAATTGCCCTTGAAAAACCCATCTCTTTTGCAGTGTTGACTTTTCCCTTAGCAGAGAATAAGGAAATCTTATCTCTGCATGCTTTCCAAAGCTGGACAAAACCAGCAGAAATATGGCCAAAAATAGCAAAAGTTGGAATCCTGCAAATCCCATCGACAGGGACAGCTCCTATGACAATCCGCAAAGCCAACCCTGCCAACCTCATCGCCGGTGTGTCGTCGTCCGTCGCTGCTGCTTCGGTGTCACTGCTCAGCGAAAAGGGAGGTCCTGTAAACCTTAGTATCGGCGCCACCGATAGGACAATCGTCTCCTCCTCCATCGTGCAAGCACCGATGAATCGTGTCTGGAGTGTGTGAATGTATGTTCTGGTCTCGAGCAGTACCCAAAAATGGCGACGAACACGCCAAATGCTGAGAAACTGAAGTCCGACGACACTGTAAAAACAAAACCTGCTCTTCGGGCAGAGCCTGAGGCTCGAAAGACTACAACAGCTAAGCAGAGGGAAGGAAAAAGGGGTCGAAGCCCTGATTGCCTGCAGTCGCTGAGGGACAGGAGAACCGCTACGGTTACCGGCAGGAAATGACCGGAGAAGGAAAAGACCCGGGGGAGAGATCCACCGGTCTGCTGGCCACCCAAACCTTAGTCCACCAGGATCAAAGCATACGCAAGTTTGCTCCGCCCTTTACCGGTACGCATAAAAACGGCGGACCAGACGATATCGCATGGAACTTCGGCGGGGACACCGTCTCCGATGCTCGACTGCCACAAATTCGGTCAAAAAGTGTGCTTCAGCAAATTTCACGGCATCAACCGCCGTTAGGGTCCTGCCACGGGAGCCACAATCGTCCGTAAACTGCCTGCTCCCCGCCCTCGCTTCTCCACCGTCGAGAAACCTACGAGCAAACCAACAGTCGACCTCGTCCTCTAAGATGCCGACGATCTGATGGCCATCTGACGGCGACGAAGTCCTCCGTGCAGAGATCACGCAAAAAGGCCGACTCCGACAGATAAAAATAGTCGTCTGAGGCCCGGGGAGCTCGGGGTGGGAGGAAACTTTGGGTGCGTGAGGCGCGTTGAGTTTGATGGCCATACTATCTTTTCTCCTCTCAAAAAATATATTCAAGACATTAATAACATAAAATATCTAATAAAATCAATTAAAAACTATAAAATCCTTTGAAAATAGTAAACACTTTGGCCATGTTTGGTAAAGAGAGGTTTGGGCAAAAATTGGAGGTTTGAGGCATAATTAGAGGTTTGACCAGTCAAATCTGCTAATATTGTTGTTTGGTGAAAAGAGGATTAAAAGAGCGGATTGGGTGAAACCACTAATTTTGAAAAAGCTCATAATATGAGTTTTTGAGATTAGATGTTTGATATTAGAGTTGTAAAGACTGTTTTACCCTTACCAGTTACCAAAAATCTCAAAATAACCTAAATTAAATATTTTCTCACCCTATTTATAAGCTAATTTTATTTATTTTTTCTTTTTATTATCACAAATTTATATGTGTATTTAAATTTATTAATTAATTAAATTATATAAAAATAATTATATAAATAATAAATTAATATATAAATAAATCAAATAGAAAAGTTATATTAAAAATGATTTTATAGATCTAATTAATATTAATTAGATACAAAATATTGATAACTAATAAACTATTCAAATAAGTATTGAATATAATCATGTCCTTATATGTCATTTTACTTGTTTAAATAATCTAACAGCCATCAACTATCAGTTAATTTTACTAAACACTTTTTTACAATCAGCTAATACAATCCGCTAGCGAATAGCTGATAGCGGATTACATTAGCTTGTAACATTCTGATAAATATATATATATGCTTAAAAAAGAGAAAAGAAGGTTTCTGTCAAAGGTTACCAAACCTTGATTTTTAACTTAGTTAAAAATAACTCTGAACCCTATTAAATTTTATCTGCCTCTCCACCTACCCGCAATTAATCTCTATCCAATTTTTTTTTTCGAATTTTGAACCATCCCCTCGTCTCCCTCACAGATCTCTCTCCCTCCTCAGTCCCAGCAACCATTTACCATCCATACCGCCGTCCGGTGTGCACCACTGCCTACGCCGGCGAACGCGCTTCGCCGCTCTGAACCTTTTACCGTCGGTGACGCGCCCTCCCGTACCGCCGTCTGCATTTAAATCGAGCCATAAATCCGTGAGTCGGGCCACCTCTGTCGTCCTTGATTTCCCGTCCGTGCCGCCGTCGCCTTGTTTTGTCGTCGGTACGACGAAGCTCCCCTTGGTGAGCCGATCAAAACCCACCCGGACGATTGGCATTCCGACACCGGGAAGGGCTCCATCGGAGCTTGGAATATTCAGATCGTTTTGAACTTTTAAGGTAAGGTTCGGCCTATTTTTCGGCTTGTTTCGGATTAAAAATGTATGGGTTGAAATTGTGGCCTAATGATATGTGTTTTTCTGGCAGAACCGCGTCCGTTGAGCTCTCCGGTGAGTTTTTCGGCCACCGTCAGGCGACGCCCGATCTCCTAAGGGTAAGAACCGGTCTGAACCGGCCGACCCAAGTTGTCCGAACTGAACCGGTCCAACCCGACCCGAGACTGAGTCAAGTCGCTAAGTCAACTCACCCGAGTTGACTCAATGAACTCATCGAGTCAACCCAGTTGACTTTCTGCTGATCGCAGACGTCGGCGTTGACCTTGACCTGCTGACGTCAGCGTTGACTTTGACCAAAAAGTCAAAATTTTCGAAAAAGCCCTATTTTATGTTTTTCGACGTCCTGAGTTCATTTTTGAAGCCCGTTTTGCGAAATTCTAACTCGAAGACCTCCGAATCTGCCCCTAAACCCAAACCATGCATATGTGTTTAATTGTTTCATTGAGTTAAATGTAAATCGAATAAATGACTAATATAAGCTTTTATCTGTTTAAAGGTAATCGAGACTCCCCTGACTATTCGTCTGCTCAGCCTAGTTCCTCCCGATCCGCGCGTTCCGATAGTTACTAGTATGAATCCGTAAACCTTGTAAGCTATTAGAGTTAACACATATACCTTGTAGTAACCATAATCTTTTATTGATCTAGGATCTAGCACTGTGACAGATCATAGCGAGGCAGGAGCCCGATAGATTCTCTGACCAGCTTTTGAGGTGTGTTCCGTGTGTGCTACATTTCTGTTTTGCTTGTTCACTTGAATGTACTTATTTGGACATAAATATGAAAATGTATGATTTATGAGATAATTTTTGAACTAAGGACATGACTACCTTTTTGTTAAAGCATAATTATATTCCTGTTGAAAGCATGGCTATTCTGTTGAGAGCATGACTATTCTGTTGAAAGCATGATTGTTGTTTGAGAAAATAGTTATGTTATATTTGATTGCATGCCCCATGTCTGATCTGGAATTAAAATATCTGATTTCTAATTGATGTGATTAAACATATGTCTGCCATCTAAATTCTGATGCCTATGTATATTGAACAAAACTATACTGCTTGGGGGTATATTTTGGGGATATGATTTGAAGTGTCTGCATGTACAACCCTAATCCAGCTGGTAAATCCTTATGTTAAGCTTCTACGCCCACGGGCTTAGGGTAAGTCTTTCTGGACCTAAGGCACTCCCTTAGGTAGGCTCCTACGCCTCAGGCCTAGGGTAAGACCTTCTGTATGTAGTTCATGGGGAATTGTATTTTGGTGTTCGGTTGGATGGTAGATAGGTTAAAATGGAACCTTGGTTGCTCTTATGGCATGTTTGTAATGTCTTATGCATATCTGAATTGTATATATATATATGTTTCCTTGCACTTATTGGAACACACTGAGCTTCTTAGCTCACACCCCCAAACTTTCCCCTTTCAGATACTTTTGGATAGGCTACCCGTGGACTTGGCACTTGGAGGATCGGCACATTCTTACTATACTTTTGTTGTAATGTTCTTATCCACCATACTGTCTATTTTGGGTGACATGAGCCTATATTTTGTTATGATATACTTTACTAGTAGCCATGATGACATTATTTTGTAACTCAAACTCTGAAATGATTTTAGATTATGTACTTGATAGTTGATTCGATGGTATGTGAGTATCATCGTTACGAGACTTTAAAATGGATATATTTTTACCTATTAATATCTTGATCACTCTATAGTGATGCCTGATTTTCATGAAAACTGAATACATGTCATATATGTATATATTATGATAATCCTCTGTAACTTAGGTGTAACGCATAGGCAGGTATAGAGGGTTACATAGCTGATAGTTGATTGCATTAGCTGATTTGACTAGCGGATTGTATTAGCTGATTGTATAAAAGTGTTTGGTAAAATTAACTGATAGTTGATAGCTGTTAGATTATTTAAACAAGTAAAATGACATATAAGGACATGATTATATTAATACTTATTTGAATAGTTTATTAGTTATCAATATTTTGTATCTAATTAATATTGATTAGATCTATAAAATTATTTTTAATATAACTTTTCTAAACATATTCGAATGATTTATATATTAATTTATTATTTATATAATTATTTTAAAATAATTTAATTAATAAATTTAAATACACATATAAATATGTGATATTAAAAAGAAAAAAATAAATAGGATTAACTTATAATTTATAAATATGGTGAGAAAAATATTTAATTTAGGTTATTTTGAGATTTTTGGTAACTAGTAAAGGTAAAAAAGTCTTTACAACTATAATATCAAAATTTCTAATCTCAAAAAGCTCATATTATGAGCTTTTCCAAAATTAGCGGTTTCACCCTAATCCGCTTTTTCAATTCGCTGTTCACCAAATAACAATATTAGCAGATTTGACTAGTCAAACCTCTAATTATACCTCAAACTTTTAATTTTTCCGCAAACCTCTGTATATTAAACAGTGCAAAAGCGTTTTTCAAAAAGTTCGTTTCACAAGGCGCGTATTTGTCGTACATAAATCGAGAATTTTTCTACTGAATTACCATGAAGGGTAAATATATACTTTGCCAAACATGACTTTTGAAGAACGATTTAACAAAATGCACCACTATCTAATAATTTACTAAAATAACATCTATGTAGGGTAAATATGCACTCTGCCAAACATGACTTTTGAAAAAACGTTTTTAACAGAATGCACCGCTATAAAATCTTTAAAAAATATCATTTCGAACATTAATCTCAAATTAATATTAATTTGAGAATTACTTTTTTATCTGTAATATTTAAATAAAAACATCAAAATTCGAAACTCTCTCTTCTAATATTATTGTGCACATTTTTTTGTTTAACTATCGGTATTTTACCAATTATTCGACAATTTGATTGAATTTAGTAGATGTTCAATATGGACTCAACTCTTCGAACACAATTTTTATTTATAATGTCTGAATCGAAACCACTAATCTTACTTAAAGAACATAATCTCTCATCAGGTTAGAATATAGTGTACAATGAATATTAAATTCATCGCTCCATCTTCTTAGTGGACAAAAAAACAATTTAAAAAAAAGGTCATTTGTTTTATTGGACTTGAACGGTGCACATTAATATATCGGTGCTCCCTGTCACAAGTAGGGGTGTGAAAAACTGACCCGACCTGGTAACCTGCCTAAAACCCGATCGAGTCAGAACCTGGTTTAACCCGAGAATTCAAAGACCGAACCCGACCTGCACCCGACCGAAACGAACCCGAACCCGAATTTGACCTGTAACTGTAGAAACCAAACCCGAACTGCACCCGACCGAAGTGAACCCGAACCCGAAATTGACCTGTTACTGTAGTAACCGAACCCGACCTGCACCCGACCGAAACGAACCCGAACCCGAGACTAACCTGCCAGATAACCGATTTAACCCGACCTGTTTGGACCCGACCTGAAATGAACCCGACCTGTTTTGAACCCGACCTGTTTTGAACCCGACCTGTTTTGAACCTGAACTGTTATTGACCTGAACTGTTCTTGACCTGAACTGTTCTTGACCTGAACTGATATTGACCTGAACTGTTATTGACCTGAACTGTTATTGACCTGAACTGATATTGACCTGAACTGATATTAACCTGAACTAATACTATTATTTGATTTGCTAATAATGATAATTATCTGACATTTAAAGAAGTTATATTTAATGAATATAAAATAATGTCAAGTATTGAAAAATTTTAAAATTAATAATAATTTCAAGTATTAATAAATTAACTAACTTAACTTCAATTAAAAGATAAATTGAATTAATAATAATTTTAAGTATTAATAAATTGTATTTCTAATTAACTTGACTATTATTTTAAAATAACTTCAAAGATAAACTATTATACTTAATTAACTTAAGTGGAATGAATAACCATTATTAATTTAAAATTTTATACTTAATAAAATTAAGTTAAATGAGTAAAAATTATTAAATTAAATCTATATTCTTAATTAAAATAAGATGACTTAAATTTTTTATTATAGGAATAAATTAATGCTAAATAATTAACTTGCATTCATTTTAATTGAAGTTAAGTTAGTTATTAAATTAACTTAACTTAAAATTAAAAATGAATTTAATTAACTTGCATTCATTTTAAGTTAAGTTAGTTATTAAATTAACTTAACTTGCATTCTTATAAACTACTTAATCTACTTAAGTTGAATGAATAAGCATTATAAAATTATTTTTTTATACTTAACTAAAATTAGTTTAAAGTTATTAAACTAAATCTGTATACTAAATTAATAAACGATAACAAAATTTTTTAATTAACATTACATACTTAACTGACTTAGTAAAAAACAGATTAACTTAAATGACTTAATTAAGTTAACTTGTTTAAAATATATTAAAACATTAACTTTGGATGGAATCAGGGACACTTCCAATTTTTTTTATAAGTAAAAAACAGAATAAGGTAAAACTTAAGAAGATTAAAACATTAAATGACTTATATTCAATAATTTAAGTGGTTAAACTTACAAAACGTTACTGAATATTACAAAAAGTTTAAACTTACAAACTGAAACTTACAACAAACTGAAACTTACAAACTAAATAATCTTTACAAACTGAAACTTTAACTTTCACAGTACAAAATTTACAAACATACAAAAGTTTAAACTTTAAGCTCTCAGATCTTATAACCAAGTTTTACAAACTTTGCTACCAGAATTATCATCATCGAGCTTTGAAGGGCAACCAAGTTTAAATTATGGGCAACTTAACTTTAAAAGCTAAGACACCAACATAATTAAAACTAGGAAAACCAGCAACCACCAACAAACTGCAACAAGCAATTAAAATCATTAGGAACATTAACAGACTGAAATAATGCAAACCAAGCATATATAACTAAACAGAAACATACATACATACATTCATATATAACCAAACATAAAACAGAAGCATACATACACATTACATAGTGAACAACTAAACAGAAACATACATACATACATTCATATATAACCAAACATAAAACAGAAGCATACATACACATTACATAGTGAACAACTAAACATAAACATACATTCAAACATGCATATATAACCAAACATAAAACAGAAGCAGACATACACATTACATAGTGAACAACTATACAGAAACATACATGCATATATAACCAAACATAAAACAGAAGCATACATACACATTACATACTGAGCAACTAAACAGAAACATACATACATGCATATATAACCAAACATAAAACAGAAGCAGACATACACATTACATAGTGAACAACTAAACAGAAACATACAAACATACATGCATATATAAACAGAAGCATACATACACATTACATAGTGAGCAACTAAACAGAAACATAGATACATGCATATATAAGCAAACATAAAACAGAATCAATGAGAAATATAAAACTAAAAAAAGACAGTGAATAAAAACAACTTACCAAACGTCTCCAGCTTTCAACAAATCAGAAACATACCTACCAGACCTTATGCTTCCTTGTTCTCAGAGGTCCCTACAAAAAAAAGAACAAATCAGTCCAGAATTCAAAACAAATAAAAAAAATATAAGTTAAACAAATCAGAAACTTACTCTGCACTAGGATCTTCATCAACTGCACAATCTTTCATAACAGAAAGATATTCCTCATCCTCTTCCTCGGGCTCAAACCCATACAACCAATTACGGGTTGTCACAAATATCTCAACATTTTTAGGAAGGAGTTTAGCCCTTAACTTATTTAAAATCCGACCACCAGTGCTAAAAGATGATTCAGAAGCAACTGAAGTGATGGGAATGGCTAAGATATCTCTAGCCATGATAGAAAGTACAGGGAAAGACACAGATTGGGCTTTCCAGTAATCCAAAATATCAAAGTCTGAATCATCAGCACGAGGGAGAAGGGGCAAACTAATAAAAGAGTCAACATCTGACTTCCCACTCCTTGAAGCAGCTAGATTAGCATCAAAGTTCTAGAAAAAAAAAACAAGTCAGTAATTGTAACTGAAATAATAAAATAAAGGAAACTGAAATAACAAAAATAAAAACTAACCTGAAGAAGGTTAGACTTCTTAAATGTTCGAGGCCGACCAGTGGAGGACTCGGTTGTACTTTGAGAGGAGTTACTTCAAACAGAAGATCCAGAATTGCAAATGACAGATTTTGAATAATAAATATACATGTTTACAAATTCATTGTAAACAATACTTACCCTTCTCTCAACCTCATCCTCAACATAGAGGACAGAATACAACTCCTTCAGGAGTTGTAATTTATACCTTGGATCAAGCAAAACAGCAAAGGACAAAATGGTCGAGTGCTCAGACCAATACTTCTCATACAATTCAAGCATAGGACCAGCCATTGCAGAGATGGCCTCACAAGGATCATTGTGAGCATCATACAACAGCTTCTCAATGGCAAC
Source organism: Hibiscus trionum (assembly GCA_030270665.1). Classification (NCBI taxonomy): domain Eukaryota; kingdom Viridiplantae; phylum Streptophyta; class Magnoliopsida; order Malvales; family Malvaceae; genus Hibiscus; species Hibiscus trionum. Next base: position 41,428,951 of record BSYR01000035.1, on the reverse strand, counting down.
CACATTAGCCAAATAAAGGTTAGAAGTAGGATACTTAGAACCAGAAAACAGTGTAGTAATTTCAAAAAAAAGGCTCCAGAAAATCACAGATTAATTGGGAAGTTTCCCACTCAGAATCAGCAATTACATCTAAATCATTTTCCCTATTAACAAACAAGTTTATGGCTACTTTAGCATCAATGGCCCTACGAAGCATTAGATAAGTAGAATTCCATCTAGTAGGGACATCTAGGATTAATTTACCAGAAAAAGAAGAACCACAGTCTTTAACAGCAGAGTCAAAGTTACAAAGTCTAGCATCAGAAGAATCAATGAACTTAACAATTTCACGCAACTTAAGAACAGAAGAGTCAATTACCTTCAAACCTCTTTGAACAATCAAGTTCAAAATATGGGCAGCACACCTTACATGAAAGTACTTACCATTGCATGGTAGGGGAGAAATAGCATGCAAGTCATCCTTAAGCCTCTTCACCATTCGATCATTAGCAGAAGCATTATCAACAGTAATGGTAAAAGCTTTTTTCTCAAGACCCCACTCACATAACATTTTTTTCACAAACTTATATATAGACTCACCATCATGTGGAGGGGGGAAACGCCTAAAATTAAGTATTTTAGACTGAAGTTTCCAGTTATTATCAACATAATTAGCAGTCAAAGCAAAATAAGAACGTGAAGTGCAAGCAGACCATCCATCACATGTAAAGCAGATACGACTAGGAATAGAACTCATAGAATCAATGAGCAATTTTTTATGTTTTTCATGCTTTAACATGCAATGTTTAGTAATGGTATACCTAGAAATATGCTTAACATTAGGATTCAAATACTGATGCAGAACCCTAAGTTTATCATGCTCAACAATACTTAAAGCATAACCATGACAGAGAACAGCTTCAGCAAATAGTTCACAATATTTTTTTTATCAAAAACAGATGCAGAACTACTACTAACATTTTTAGCAAGAAAATCTTTATAGGCTTGGCATTTATCAGTATGTCTTTTAGGTGTAGAAGTACCAACATAAGAATAAGCTTTATAGCTAGCAGTTTTGCAATACTTACATTGAGCAATGACACCATCAACAGTCTTAATAAATGTATAGTGATCCCACACAGGAGAAGTTCTTCTCCCAATGTCAGTTGCAGCCCTCCTCCTAGAGGAAGGAGCAACTATTGACACTTGATCATTAGCTTCCCCTTCAAAAAAACAATTACAGAGTTAGTAACTTTAACACTGAAAACAAGTAAAGAATAAAGAAAATAAAAAAAAGAAAGAAAGAAACTTACCAGTTTCACCAGGATAGTTCATCTCAAAAGAATCAGAATCCATTGCAGAACCCAGAAACGTACCTGAGATCAAGAGGAACCACAGTTAGTAAAAAAATTAAAACAACTATTAAAAAGAAAATAAAACAACGGGTTAATCCTCATACATGGCGTTGTTACACCAGCCCCCAAGGCTCTTTAAGAAAAGAGCCTCCTTTGACACCAGTAGCATCGCAGGACGGGTTTCCAGCCTTTTATACTCTGATTAACCCACATGCAACACAAAGCATACTTACAAACAGAAACAATACAGGCAAACATATATACAAATCATAAAAAACAGACATGCAAACATATGTACAAATAATTAAAAAAACAGAAACATGCAAACATATAACAAGACTCAAACATGCAAACATATATACAAATCAGAAACATGCAAACATATATCAAAACTCTAACATGCAACATATATACAAATCAGAAACATGCAAACATATATACAAACAGAAGCATAAATCAAGACTGTAACATGCAAACATATATACAAAGCAGACAAAAAATGCAAACATAAATACAAATCAGAAAGAGAAGAAACATGCAAAGATATATACAAATCAAGACAGAAACATGCAAACAGAAACATGCAAACAAAAATCAAGAGAAACATTTAAAAAAAATAAAAGAGGAAGAGAAGAAACCCTAAACCCAAGCACAGATGTGGAAGAAGACTCTTGAAGAACCCAGAAACGATCCTGAGATCAAAGCACAAGACAGTTAGTAAAATGAAATTTAAAAAACAAAAAAATTAAATGAAATATGAAAGGGTTTTGTACTTACCGAGAGAGAGAAGAAGACAACGAACAGTCTGGACAGTGGAATGAGAAGGGTCAGAGTGGATTTGAAGAGGTTTAGGGTTTGTAGATTAGGGTTTAGGGTTACATGATTAGGGAATAAGGTTTGGGGTTTGAGGATTAGGGGTAAGAGTTTAGGGTTTCAAGATTAGGGTATAAGGTTTAGGGTTTGTGGATTAGGGATAAGGGTTTAGGGTTTCTGGATAAGGGTTTAAGGTAAAACAGAATTGAATTGGGGATTAGGGTTTGAAGGATTGAAGAGATGGAAATGGAAGAACATAGGGTTGTTCTTGAGAAAAAATTAGGTTTTGATCGAGAACAAACAGATGGGGAGTGGGCTAAGGTGTTTGTATAAGATCTGGAGAGGGGAAAATGGATGAACAAGGAAGAACTTTGAAAAAAAAGATGTTTTGATCAAGAATAAACAGGTTTTTGGTGGGCTAAGGTGTTTGTATAGGATCTGGAGAGGGGAAAGTGGAAGAACAGGGAAGAACTTGGTAAAAAACGAAGAGTTTGATCGAAAAAGAATGAAACTTTCTGGGAATTTTGTGTTTTTAGAGGAGAGAGAAGATGAAAGGATATTTTGGCAAGGTAACGGTAAGGAAAAAAGTGTAAAATGAAGGGGGGTGAAGGTCTATTTATAGAGTGAGTCCGGGTCAAAAGATCCGCGCGTCATTATACGGGTTACACGGGTCTTGCTCCGCAAGCACTCTTACTTTCAATTCTTTCATTTTCGTCCTTTTTTATTTGAAATTGAGCTAATAATTTTTTTTTTCATTTCAATTTCGTCATTAATGCAGTTTTAAGCTTTAGTGTATGGATTTAATTTAAGGTTTGGGGTTATAGTTTAGGGTTTTTCTTTATATATTATTAAATTTTATATTTCAGTTTTAGGGTTTAGATTTGTGTAATTATTTTTAGGTTTAGGGTTAGTCTTTGAATTAAGATTTGGGGTTTATGTTTAGGGTTTTAGGTTAATTTTAATTAATTTAGGGTTTTTGGTTTATTTTAATTAATTTAAGGTTTAGGGTTTAATAAACCCTATATCCTAAACCCTAAATCTTGAACCCTAAAATACTAAAAACCCTAAACCCTAAGCCCTAAACATGAATCCCTAAAAATAAAAACCATATTCCACCAATATTTTTATATATATATATATATAAATATAATGCATGTAAGTTGTGGTTTAAGGTTTTAGGATTATTTTAATTAATTTAGGGTTTTAGGATTATTTTAATTAATTTAGGGTTTAGAATATTACTTATGCTTTAGGGTTTAATGCTTAGGGTTTAGAATAAGACATTAGGGGTTTAAACCCTAACCAAGCCCTAATATTTAATCAATGAACCATAGTCCCTAATCCTAAACCCTAAACAATAACCACTACCCTCTAAACCATAAAACCCTAATACTATAGCTAATAGCTCATAGTCCGTATCCTAGATCGAGGGTTTAGTGGTTAGGGTTAATTACTTATGCTTTAGGGTTTAATGCTTAGGGTTTAGAATAAGACATTAAGGGTTTAAACCCTAACCAAACCCTAATATTTAATCAATGAACCATAGTCCCTAATCCTAAACCCTAAACAATAACCACTACCCTCTAAACCATAAAACCCTAATACTATAGCTAATAGCTCATAGTCTGTAATCCTAGATCGAGGGTTTAGTGGTTAGGGTTAATTACTTATGCTTTAGGGTTTAATGCTTATGGTTTAGAATAAGACATTAGGGGTTTAAACCCTAACCAAACCCTAATATTTAATCAATGAACCATAGTCCCTAATCCTAAACCCTAAACAATAACCACTACCCTCTAAACCATAAAACCCTAATATTTAATCTATAGCTCATAGTCCGTAATCCTAGATCGAGGGTTTAGTGGTTAGGGTTAATTACTTATGCTTTAGGGTTTAATGCTTAGGGTTTAGAATTAGACATTAGGGGTTTAAACCATAAAACCCTAATATTTAATCTATAGCTCATAGTCCGTAATCCTAGATCGAGGGTTTAGTGGTTAGGGTTAATTACTTATGCTTTAGGGTTTAATGCTTAGGGTTTAGAATTAGACATTAAGGGTTTACACACCAAACCCTAATATTTAATCAATGAACCATAGTCCATAATCCTAAACCCTAAACAATAACCACTACACTCTAAACCATAAAACCCTAATATTTAATCTATAGCTCATAGTCCGTAATCCTAGATTGAGGGTTTAGTGGTTAGGGTTAATTACTTATGCTTTAGGGTTTAATGCTTAAGGTTTAGAATTAGACATTAGGGGTTTAAACCTTAAACCCTAATATTTAATCAATGAACCATAGTCCATAATCCTAAACCCTAAACAATAACCACTACCCTCTAAACCATAAAACCCTAATATTTAATCTATAGCTCATAGTCTGTAATCCTAGATCGAGGGTTTAGTGGTTAGGGTTAATTACTTATGCTTTAGGGTTTAATGCTTAGGGTTTAGAATTAGACATTAGGGGTTTAAACCCTAAACCCTAATATTTAATCAATGAACCATAGTCCCTAATCCTAAACCCTAAACCCTATACATTTAATTACAAATAATAATAATAATAATAATAATAATAATAATAATAATAATAATAATAATAATAATAATAATCATCATCATCATCATCATAAAACTAATAATAATAATAAGCATAGTAAATATATAATAATAATAATAATAATTGTATTTAAGTATATAATAATAATAATAATAATAATAATAATAATAATAATAATAATAATAATAATAGTAATAGTAATAATAATAATAATAATAATAATAATAATAATAATAATAATAATATAAAAAAAAACTAATAATAATAGTAAAAAAAACTAATAATAATAATAAGCATAGTAAATATATAATAATAATAATAATTGTATTTAAGTATATAATAATAATAATAATAATAATCCCTAAAGCCCTAACCCCTAACCCCTAAACCCTAAACCCTAAACCCTAAACACTAAACACTAAAAACAAAAACCATAATCCATCAATATATATATATATTACATGTACGTATGTACATATCATTTTATGAACAGTAAACCCTAAACCCTAAATTCTAAACCCTAAAAACCATAATCCATCAATATATATATATAATACATGTAGGTATGTTTGTATTAATTTAATATCAATAAACCCTAAACCCTAAAAACCATAATCCATCAATATATATAATTAATGTAGGCATGTTTGTATTAATTTAAGATCAGTAAACCCTAAACCCTAAACCGTAAACCCTAAACCTTAAAAAATCATAATCCATCATTATATATATAATTAATGTAGGCATGTTTGTATTAATTTAAGATCAGTAAACCCTAAACCATAAACCCTAAAAACCATAATCCATCAATATATATATAATACATGTAAGTATGTTTGTATTAATTTAAGATCAGTAAACACTAAACCCTAAACCCTAAACCCTAAACCATAAAAACCATAATCCATCAATATATATATAATTAATGTAGGCATGTTTGTATTAATTTAAGATCAGTAAACCCTAAACCCTGAACCCTGAACACTAAACCCTAAAAACCATAATCCATCAATATATATATAATACATGTAGGTATGCTTGTATTAATTTAAGATCAGTAAACCCTAAACCCTAAACAGTAAACCCTAAACCCTAAAAACCATAATCCATCAATATATATATAATTAATGTAGACATGTTTGTATTAATTTAAGATCAGTAAACCCTAAACCCTAAACCCTAAACCCTAAAAATTGTAAACCCTAAATATATATATAATACATGTAGGTATGTTTGTATTAATTTAAGATCAGTAAACCCTAAACCCTAAACCCTAAACCCTAAACCCTAAAAACCATAATCCATCAATATATATATATAATTAATGTAGGCATGTTTGTATTAATTTAAGATCAGTAAACCCTAAACCCTAAACCCTAAACTGTAAACCCTAAACAGTAAACCCTAAACCTTAAAAATCATAATCCATCATTATATATAATTAATGTAGGCATGTTTGTATTAATTTAAGATCAGTAAACCCTAAACCACAAACCCTAAACCCTAAACCCCAACCTCTAAACCCTAAACCCTAGACCCTAAACCCTAAAAATAAATCCAATAGTCCTAACTATATATATATCATATATACGTAATCCCATAACCCTAAACCCTAAACCGTAAAAATAAAAATCATAATCCGTCAATATATATAATACACATAACACAATAAACCATAAACCCGAAGGAACCCGACCTGAAATGAACCCGACCTGAAACGAAACCGACCTGAAATGAACCCGACCTGAAACAAAACCGACCTGAAAAGAACCCGACCTGAAACGAAACCGACCTGAAACGAACCCGACCTGAAACGAAACTGACCTGAAATGAACCCGACCTGAAATGAACCCGACCTGAAACGAAACCGACCTGAAATGAACCCGACCTGAAACGAAACCGACCTGAAATGAACCCGACCTGAAACGAAACCGACCTGAAATCAGCCTGTCAATTAACCGTTTTGACCCGACCTAAAATGAACCGACCTGAAATGAACCCGACCTGAAATGAACCCGACCCGAAATGAACCCGACCTGAATTGAACCCGACTTGAAATGAACCCGACCCGAAATGAACCCGAACCCGAACCGAATCGAGTCAAAACAAAATATGACCCGAAATGACCTGTAACCGATTTGACCCGACCTGACAGAGCCCGACCTGAAACCCAACTGTTGACCTGTTTTTACATCCCTAGTCACAAGTACACATCATTTTACGCCAGCTTCAACATTTATTAGTCAAACCATGGCTAATTAATTTTTTTAATATACCCTTATTATAATATACCCTTATTGTTTCATTTCGAGAAAATAAATTAATTTTTTAATATAATATTTATATTAGCATATGACACGTGTAATGATAGATTTTTTTAGAAGAAACAGTCTTTAGTATTGGAACTATACAATTTAAGCTCTGGTATTCTATTTTTTTAATTTAATTGCTTTTCACATCTATTTTAGTTTTGAAACTAGATAAATTAAATTATAATCTATCGTTTCTCAAATAGTTCTAAGGTCTTTATCAATTTTAAAATTAAATAAATTATATTATGACCCCTGACATTTTAAATTAAGTGAAAATATAAATATTTTTTTTTTACAAATGCTTTAATTTTAAGGTTTAAAGTTTAAGAGTTTAAGTGCAATGGTTTAAAATTTAGAGTTTATGGTTAAAATTTAAGGTTTAGGGTAAAATTTAAGGGTTTAAAGGTTAGGGTTTATGGTAATATGGTTAGAGAGTTAGGTTTTAACATATAAACCCTAAATTTTAACACTAAACTCTAAATTCTAACCACATCATTAAATTCAAAAATCGTACTCTAAAATACTAGACCTTAGACGAAATCCCTAAATTTTAAAACTAAAACGCTTTTAGAAACAAAGTTTCCACATGCGTATGTGTATGAAATAATTATACTTAATTAGACCTGACAAACTTGACCCGAGAGCCGAACCAAGACCCGAAATCGACCCAAACATGATGACTGAAATTTGATATGAAACCCAAAATAGAACGAACCGAAACCGACCCAAACCAACCTTCAACCGAATCGAATGGATGCGAACCGAATGGACCCGAACTGACTTTCAACTAAATCGAAAATAACCCGAAAATAAAGAAAAGATATGAGTAGAAATAAAGAAAAATGAGATATGAACAACCGCACAACCCACCAAAAAGTCAAATATATTTGCTTTATAAAGCCATATATAGGGTATGAAAACTGACCGACCTAAAAACTCGATTAAAACCGACTGATCTCCCATTGACTCGAAATTGACCCGAACCGAAATCAACCGAACTGAAAATAACCAAACCGACATTAACCGACCCGAAAATCAGTCGACCCGAAGTGACTCAAATCACAACAGAACCGAAATAAAATCGAACCAAACCAAAACCAAATTTTCATTACAATGATATCATACCCGAAATAATCGAAACCGAAATGACCCGAACCGAATGACCCGTTTGCCACCTCTATCCTTAATTAGGGATGTAAAAAGTTGACCCGACCTGTAAAACTGACTGAAACCGACTTGAGTCAAAATTACTTGTGACCCGAAATAAATTCGAGTCCGAACTAGTGTTAACCTGAACCCGAGTTGGACCCAGAAATTTTGGATCTGAACCCGATCTGAGAATGACCTGAACCCGAGTTCAACCTGATAATGTGGTAACCGACCCGACTTGCATCCGACATGATATGAACCCGAACACGAGATTAACCTGGTAAATAACTAATATTACCCTACCTATTATGAACTTGACCTGTTATAAACCTAAACTATAATTGACTCAACCTGTAAATGACCTGACTTGTTACTGAACTAATCTGATATTTACTTGACTTGATATTTATCTGACTTATAATAACTAAAAAGTTACAATTGATGAAGATGTGAGATTATGAATTTATTTATATTATAGTGTGACAAAATACATCTTCACAATTTAAAGTACATAATTAACTATGATCATTAAATTAATATTTTTACTTTTTTATAGTTTATAAATTATAGTATATAACAATATTTTAAAGTTTTACTCTCTCCGTCCCACTAAACTGTCACATGATGGTCAAAATTGTTCAACTTTGACTATAATTTATTTAAAAATTTTAATTAATTAAAATTTATAAAATATATATTTAAAAACTATTTGATTCAAGGTTTTTAAAATATTTTTTTATATTTTTATCAATAATAAATTTTAAATTATAAGAAGTCAAACTTAAAAAAGTTTGACTCAAATGTGACAGTTTAGTGGGACAGAGAGAGTATTAAATTAATAACTTGAGATGGATAAATTTAAACCAATTTTTTAATTATGATCATTAAATTAATAAATTTTCTTTTTGTATTAAGTATGATCATTATATTAAAAAATTTAATTATAACCATTAAATTAATTTTATTAAATGATTCATTTGTTGATTATTAACTTAATCATTAAAAATAGGTGACTTTAAATATCAATAAGTTTAATTATTATTTTAATATAATAATTAATGAATAATTTAAATATAATTTAACTTAAAATTTATATATATATTTCATATTTAAACATGATTGTACATTTGTACAATTGTACTTATGATAAATTGATAATATCAAATAATCAAAGATCGATAAATTTAATAACTTCACAAATTTTGAAAAATTGACGGTCTAACACAATTTATAAATGTACAAATTAAATCAACTAAATAAATTTATGTTAAAATTTAATCTCTCAGTTCTTATAGAAAAAAATTACAAAAATTTATAAATATACATTATAACAATAATTTGCACTTATCAACATTTTAAAATCATTTTATATAATATAATGTTTAATATAATAAAATTAAAAATAACAAATTATTTATTTAACAAAAACAATTTAAATAAATGAATTAATAATTTAAAGTTATTATTATCAACGATGTTTATTAAATTCATAAATACTAAAACTACCAAAATTTATTAATAATGGGTTGTTTTGTGGGTTTAGTACTTAAAAATCTAATGTTTAAGGTTTATAATTTAGGCTATTAAGGTTATATTTTTGTTTTTATAATGTTATAATATTTAGTGTTTAGGGTTATTGATGTATGAGATTAATTTTGATTCTTTAAGGTTTATATTTTAAGGTTTAGTGTTAACGATTTATAGTTTAGTTTAAGGTATTTGGTTATGATATTAGTTATGATTCCTTAAGGTTTGTGGTTTATGGTTTAATTTAATGTTATTGGTTTATGAGATTAATTTTGATTCCTTAAGGTTCATGGTTTAGTTTAGTATTTAGTTTAGGGTTATTGGTTTATGTGATTAATTTTGATTCCTTAAGGTTTATGGTTTAATATCAATGGTTTATGATTTAGCCTAAGGTTATTGGTTTATGCGATTAATTCTGATTCCTTAAGGTTTTATGTTTAGTATTAATGGTTTATAGTTTAGTTTAAGGTTATTGGTTTGCGAGATTAATTCCGATTCAACTTGCTAATTTGTGCATTTGAGTTTGATTAGATATTTAAATCAAAGCTCGTGTGTACAATTGAACTAAATTAAAGTTTCAACTTTCATGTGTACAATTACATGTTTACATCCAAATCAATTTTTTTGTATATAATTATATTAAACCAAAATTTATATGGTATAACAATAATAATAATGTCTTAATTTAATTTATTAAATTTAGAATCTAATTGAGCTAAATTAAAAGCTAGAAGCATAAATCACAGACATAATTAAAAGAAATTCTAAAACTAAATGTGAAATTTCAATTACATTAATCTAAATTGAGACTCAATTGAATTAAACCAAAACCTAAAAGTAAAAATTTAAGACTTAAATGAAAAACATCTAAAGTTGTAAGGGCTAAAAAGATAATTACCCCTAACCTAAAATTTGACGCGGATTATTTCTCGCCTACCATCCCATTTTAATTAAAAATAAAAAAAATTGGGTAAAAAGGGGGGGGGGGGGAGGGATTTTGGAGGGAATCAGGAAAATAAAACGCCTAAATTTTAGGTTAAGGATTAATTACCTTTTAGGTCATGTTGTGTTTTAAATGTTACATTTAAGTCATACTATTCACTTTTAAGTTTTAGTTTAATTCAATTTAGTCACAAGTATCCCCACGGTTTGGACTTCGAATATAGCAATTCCCTCCCCAGGGTGATATTTAGTCCTTAAAATTTTACTTTTAGCCGAAATTGACCCCTATTTATTTCTATGGTGAAATTGTGTAATTTGTCACTAGACTTTTAAATTTCTCCACTCTCAATTCGTCAAATTAGTCCCTAATTTCGGTTTTATGCTATATTTTATGGTAAAATTGTGAAATTGGTCACTTGAATCTCAAATTTCTCCACTTTCAAATTGTCAAATTGGTCCCTAATTTCGGATTTAGGCTATATTTTATGGCGATATTGTGAAATTGGTCCTAATTTTGGTTTATGGTTTAGGATTTAGGCCCTAGTGTTAATGGTTTAGGGCTTGTGGTGTAGTTTAGGGTTATTGGTTTATGAGATTAATTTTCATGGCTTAGGCTTCTGTTTTAGGATTTTGTAACCCCCTCGTCCCGTCTGGCCGGATGACCGGTCCGAGTAGGCTACACGGGGAAAATCGAAGCGAAACCCGTTAAGGTTCCCCCTCGGTTAGCGACCCTATTTTTTTCTCTTTCATTTTAATCTTGTCTAGAGGAGTATTGAATCCTAAGTGATCACGACAGCGGAAAACTTCTATAAGAAATCACATTCGAATCACAACCTCACATTAACAGTTCATTTTTAACTTTCAGGGCAGACCGTATCGGTACACCAACCGGGGATATCGATACGCCCTGACTCGGTCAACCCAAAAGGTCAACTCCGGAAAGACCGTATCGATACAGCCCTTGAGCGTATCAATACGCCTTTCTCGGTCAACTTTCCTTGGTCAGCGAAGTAGGATGTATCGATACGCGTAAACCCCGTATCGGTACGCCCTACTCATCCCCATTTCTCAAAATTCCAGTGAGTTGGGAGGGTATCGGTACCCCCAGGGTATCGATACGCCTGGTTAAAATTGTGGCCTTTGGGCAAGGCCGTATCGATACGGCCCTTAGGCGTACCGATACGCCCTGCACTGCAATTCCACAAATTTTAACTTGGTGACCTCAAGCACAACTCTAACTGCATATTTGGACTCTCCTACGCACATACAAACATTTAAGCAACATACTACAACCAAAGGAAGCAATCAAACATATAGCAAGACATCTATTCATGGCATACATACAAAGGGCAATATTTCATAAAAGGCATGCTTGAAGACTTAAAGCCAAAGGGCACAAATCATTACAATAGGATTTACATGCCATCAAGCAATCTTAAGCATCCATGAGACATACATCATTCAAGCATTTGGCAAGTTATATCATGCTTACAAACCAAGTCAAGCCACAGACATCAAAACACAAGTAAGAGTCATACATAGCTCATACAAAAACACCCTCTTGCCACATTGCTAAACTACTACATGATTAATAACCGTACTTGAGCCACAAAAACTTGGAAAGCCCTTTCTTGCCTTGCTCCAAGCTAACATCACGCTAATGATCTGCATTGTTGAAAATGAGAGCGTAAGCTATAAGCTTAGCGAGGATGCTCTAAAACTGAAACATCAACAATGCAGGGTTCAAGCATGTATTCCGTAATTCTCACATCTAACATGCATAGGTAAAGTGACAAGTAGACCTAGCTAGTCTTTCAATAGGCATAATATGGCATCTTACATCATACTAAGCTCAAACATCACATATCAATGTCATGCATCACAAGTATAAGAACAAATTCAATTGGCCACTATTAGATTACCCGGATGTGCAGATTTAATCTCAACATTCACATTACCTCGGTGGGATTACACTCATCATCGGACCTTGCATGGCCGGGATTCCACTCATCGCCACATGCCCTACGGATGAGATTCCACTCAACATCCCGTAAAATATATATAAGCTTCCGGTGGAATATTACATCATCGTACTCCTCCTTGGTAACTCAACGCCATAAAGGCCACGTACGTTTTGACTCAATTTGTGTGCACACTAATCCTAATGATCGATCATTTACACCCGGTAAGTTAATTAGTGCCAATTTTCATTTACCACATCACATATCCATCAACCACATCTCGTGCTCATCACATATACATATCATGGTATTCATGTGCAAATCAACCACATATCACAAGAGCATAGATAGGCTAACACAAATAGCATTTAATGGAAATCAAGAGCTAAATTAACAGTTTGAATTCATATGGAAATGGCCTACCAAGCACATTTCAACTCATACACTACACACACTCGAACCAAACTTTAAAACATGTTTAAAGTCACTCACCACCCTTCCTTAGCAACCAAAGCAAGCCTCCTACAAGCCCGGATTCGATCCCGATGCCTCTTCAACGCCTCCTCTTGCTTCTAGCCAATCAAAAACACACTCATTATTCCCAATCAATGCTAACATTCAGTCAACACTCAACTCTTGAGCTCAAACTAACTTCAACAAATTTTCCAATCAAATTAATCCCCCAAATATGCCCATTTTCGTGCTCCCTCAAACCCTACCTAAAAATTCCATTTTCAATCATCCAAATGACCCTCAAATGGTCCCAAAACATCCTCCTAACATACATAAACCATCAACCCTCTAATTTCAACCTAAAACCCACCAAAAACCAAGTTTTTGACACCTTAAAAATTGCCTCAAGAACCCATTTCGGGTTTTCACCTAAACCCAACCATTTTAACATATGTTAAGCATTTTAAGGTGGTTAAACCAAAACCCAACATTGTATTTCAAAACAACTTGAAAATCTCCATAAAAACCTTAACTTTCATTAAACCCTAATTTTCAAAAGTGGGTAGTTTCAAATTTTATGACTATGGATAGATAGGAAATGAAGAGGAGAGTGAGAAAGTACCATTACCTTTAAAAAATGACCTTAGGTTGATGTAGAAATCAATGGAATAGTGTTTAGGGCTTTAGAGGGGTTTTTGAAAGCTTTCCAACGTTTGAAAAGGGGAGAAGGGGATAAAGATGATACCTTTTTTTTTGTTTCCCTTTTTGTCTCCAAAAAGTTGTCTTCCTTTTAAAACTTTTGGGTTAAATCACCACATTGGCCCCTCCCCTTTTTATTACATTTCAATTAACTCATGTCATGGCCAAAAAGATTTAATTTAATTTACCGACTCGGACCACTAACCCGACTAACTCCTAACCCCAAAACTCGGGTGTTACAAATTTAGTGTTTAATATTAATGGTTTAGGGTTTATGGTTATTAGTTTATGAGATTAATTTGTATGGTTTAAGGTTTAGGGTTTAGCTTAGTGTATGCGATTATTTTAAGTGTTATATAGTCTATAGTCTTTAATCTATATATAATCTATTATATGCGATGATATTATTATTAATTTGTTACTATAGACTATAGTATACACATCTATGGTCTATAGTCTATATTGATATGTGTAACATGAATGCGTCTCATACGTGTTACGTGATTATACTTTTTAGGGGTTATAGCCTATAGATTTATGTGATTAGTGTAACACCCGGGTTTAGGGGTTAGGCGAAAATAATATTTTAATATTATTTTGGGCTCGGTTTTCATAATTAAATGGGTTCTTTAAATTTCGGGTTTCGTTTTCAAATTAGTTAATTTAATGTGGACCAAGTTTTGAAATTTAATCCCAAATAGCCATTAATGGTGTGCCCTTGTGAATGTCCCATTTCATTAAGGGCAATGTGGTCTTTTAGCCTTTGAATTTAAAGAAACAATTAAAACACCCATTTCTTCCTATTTTCCCACTATTCATCTTCTTCTCTAACGTGAAAGAAGGCCCCCCCCTCTTCAATCTACTATTTCATCCAAAAGTTTCTCCATTTCAACTCCGAATTGAAAGGTAATGATACTTTTGACTTCCCCTCATCCTCCCCTTCATAAAAGTACCTTTCATTTTAGTTTCTATGGAAGTTTTAGAAAATGTCATTTTTGAATATTTTGATTAAAAATGAGATTTTTAAGTTGTTAAGTAAAGTATCTTGATTTAATATGCTTAGTTATGGTATAAGGAAGTCAAATGGTATATCATATATGAATTTCAAGTGATTTTGGGAATTTTCGGAATTGGGCTTTGAGAGAGTTTTTGGAGGGTTTTAAAGTGGGATTTGGGGCTGTTTAATGTTGGTTTTTGAGGGCTGGTATTAGTATGATATATGAGGACCATTTTGGGTGTAATTGATGCTTGTTTGGGTGTTTGAAATGGGAGAATTCAGTGGGTGTTAAGGGCTGCTCGGAATTCTGTTTTTGGGGTTGATTTTGAGTATTGAATGCTTGATAATGTTAATCCGGGTTAGTTCCGATGATGAGTTATTGATTGTGGATGTTTTGTTTGTGTTTGGGATTGATTAGAATCAAGTTTGGGCATCGGTGAAGCATCGGAAGTGAATCCGGGAAATTGAAGACGATCGCTTGCTTGGTTTTTGAGCTTGGAAGCTTAGGTGAGTGGTTAATTGTTTTACTTGGTTTTAAAATGGTTGGTTCGGGTATATGGACTAGGTTGGGCTTGGTAGACCCACCTAGAGTTAGGATTAGGGGGTAGCCTAATCCTAAACTTGATCTAGAGCCTTTGGATGAACTCATTTGTGTGTTTGTGCATGTCTCGTATGAAATGTAATATGATTGCTATGTATATTGTGTTATACATGTGAGATGAGACATGAATTGTGATGCTTGAGACATGCATGATGATGGTTGTTGGTGAGTACGTGCTAAGCACGGAATTGATTGAAATGAGTAATGTGAAGTGAGTAAATATTGGCACTAGTATACTTGAATACAAATGATCGATCATTAGGATGTTAGTGTGTACACATGAGTCAAAAGTCGCGCGTGGCCTTGGTGGCGTTGAGTCACCAAGGAGGAGTACGGGTACGCCCGGAAATTGTATTTAAATATAGTCGGTGATGAGTGGAATCCCATCGACGGGGCGTGAGGATGAGTGGAATCCCCTCCGCGAGACCGGTGATGAGTGTAATCCCACCGTCAGGTAATTGTTGTGTTGTTGGATGTGAGTTTCAACGGTTATCCGCGTATTTGAGTCATAGCTAGGTGCCAATGTTGATTGATAAATGTATCAATGTGTTGTGATAAATGATCCTTATGTGGATGTTTGATGTGACTACTTATGTTGAGGAATTTAGAGCTTGTTGATCATGACATTTACTTGCATTTATTGCTCATGCATCTTATCTAGTGGCTCTTGTGGACCCTTGGTATGTTTGTGAAATGCCTTGGCTAGACCGTGCTCGGACCCTGCAATGTTGATGTTTGTTTTTAGAGCTTACCCTCACTAAGCATCATTGCTTACGCTCTCTTTGTTCAACATTGCAGATCCTTAGTTCGTGGGTTGCTTGAGCAAGTGGAGGGCCTCCAAGTGTGGTTGTTGGCTTGAGTACATCAAGTATGGATTTTTAATGTTTGGACATGTAATAGTTTAAGCAATGGGACATGTGTCTTTTGATGGATGATTGTTGGTTGTTTAGGAGCTTGTTTAGACTCCATGCTATCATGCTTTTGTATGGCTTGTGATGCCATGTTTGAGTTGTAATCCATGCCTAAATTGCTTATTCTGAATGTTAGCCATGTGTCTCTTGATGTTGCCTTCATGTTTGAATGTTGATGTATGAACTTGTATGCTTGAATGCCATCTTGGGTCTATTGCATGATTTCCTTGATGTTTATAGTTGTTGAGTGTTTGTATGGCTGTTTGATGGTACGTGAATGTTGTGCGTATGCTTGTTGGGGTCTAGGAAAGTCCTAAATTGCCTTTAGATTCGAGTTTAGATTGTTTTTGCTGAGTTTGGAGGGTTTTGCCGTGCAGGGGTATCGATACGGTTAGTATGGTATCGATACCGCCTTCTTGTTTCAGGCATAGTGTATCGATACACGAGGGGCGTACCGATACCATTTTGGGCACTGGAGCTACTGTCCATCTTGGTATCGATACGGGCCTCAGGTGTATCGATACCATTTTGGTCTCTGGTGCTACTGTCCAGTTCGGTATCGATACCGGTCTCTGGGGTATCGATACCGTCATCTTAGCTTTGACCGTGGGAAGTCAAACGTTGGGGAGGGTATCGATACACTCCATGGGTGTATCGATACGGCCTCTGCGAGTTGACTTTGACCAGTTGACCCAGTCAAGGGGTATCGATACACCCCTTAGGTGTATCGATACCACCTGCAGTATAAGCTTAAAATTGGGTTGCATCATGTTTGTTTGAGTTCGTTTGTTTGATTTATGAATGTTGTTCCGCTGAATGATCACTTAGGGTTTAATATCCATTTAGACAAGATTATAAAATGAAAAAAAAAATTAGGGTTGTTAACCGAGGGGGAATCCTTAGGGGTTTTCACTCGGTTTTCCCCGTGTGGCCCACTCGGACCGGTCATTCGGCCAGACCGGGACGAGGGGGTTACAATTAGTTTAGGGCTTATAGATGAAATTTAGGGTTTAGGAGTTTAGTGTTCAATTAATTTCCTATAAATCTATATTTAAACCGAAATTGATCTTTATTTATTTTTATTTTGTGTAATTTAATCCAATATTTTTAATATGATGATATTTTTGTTCATAAGTCCCTAAAATGTACTTTTAATTGAAATTGACCCATATTTAATTCTCATTTTTATAATTTAGTCCAATAAAGTAAATATGGTGTTGTTTTTGTTCATTTCAGTCCACAAAATTATACTTTTATCCAAAAATGAACCATATTTATTTCTAATTTTTGTAATTTAGTCCAAACCCTACAAATTTTGTAATTTATTCCAGACAAAATAAATCATAAGTCCCTATGAGAATTCCCTATAGCTCGAATTTCAATTATAACCTAAATTGGGACTCAATTAAATTAAATTAAAAGCTAAAAGTAAAAATTTGTGACTTAAATAAAAAACATCTAAAGTTACAATGACTAGAAAAATAAATTTCCCATAATCTAAAAGAACAAGCAGGGTTATTTTCCCCAAAATCTAAATGGAATCATTTTAAAATTTGATCCAATAAATAATTACCCATTTGGCCGCCTATTTTTTTCTTAGTGATTAATTACCCTTTAGGTCTTCATTCGTTTAAAGTTTTTCATTTTAGTCCTAACATTCACTTTTAAATTTTATTTTAATTTAATTTAGTCACAATTATATTTATATTTTTTAGATTGTAACATATTTCGGCATCCTAAGGGATATTTTAGTTCATATTAATCCTAAAAATTATTTTCATCATAAATTTACACACAATTACCATACCGAAGTCTATTTGTACACGATAATACCCGAATTAAACTTCAACCGAAACTGATATTACCCGACCTGAATTTTATCCATCAACGACGTGACCCGACCTGAACGCGGCTCGACCTGAAGTCCATCCGAACCTGAATTAACCCGTTAATTAACTGATTTGGACCCAAACCGTTTTAGCCTGAACTGAAACTTACCCGACCTGAAATTAACCTCACCCGAACTCAATCCGATTTGAACTCAACCTGATAATGACCCAAATCTGAGTTGATCCGGACCTGACCTGATACGAGTCGAACCATTAAATTAACCTGACATAATCTGTATCCTATTTAGCCTGACCTGACATGACACGACCTGAAACATCAACGATTACCTGTTTTCACATTACGATCTCTAATAGACGAATTTTAGTATTAAGACCTTAAATTGATAGAGACCTTAATTGGGTTAAAGGCTCCATTAAAAAAGCATGTCCAAATATGAAACATAAAAACATACCCAGTTCTAAAAAAAAAATGGGCCTACGAAAGGCTTGAAATAATGAAGCGTGGAAGCTAAAACAGCCATGGAAAGTCCAAGTATCCAAACTCTGCTGATACAGTGAGAGCTCCCGAGGTTACAAGCAGGATAAGGAGGATGCAAACCCTGCTCCAACCCTGTAAGTCTTTCTCCTTTCTCAACTTTTCAACTCAATTCTTTGCTTTTAATGGTCCCCCAAATTGGCAACACTCTGTTAGAAGGACTTGTTCCTCCTTTACCACCACCGGGAAACCGAAAGCTTTGTCTTTTTCGACGAAATTCACGTTTTTGAGAAGTACCCAGATTGTGTTTTGCTCTCAAAATGACACCTTTGATGAGTTTTCAAGTACCCAACTGCCTGAAAGGCTTGGAAATGGCAGTGGAATTGAAGATAATGAGGAACTTGAACTGCTTAATAAGCCTAGTCCAGCACCTGTGAATAATGGGTTTGTCTCTGATGTTGATAAAGAGTCTGAGAAACCTGATAAAGACGAGGCATTGGAGCCTTTTTTGAAGTTCTTTAGGCCTGGTGAATCGTTACAAGTAGAAGAGGGAGGTGAGTTAGGAGTTTCTGAGGAGGAAAGTGATGAAGTGAAGAAGGTTGATGTTGAATACTATGAGCCAAAACCTGGTGACTTTGTGGTTGGTGTTGTTGTTTCTGGTAATGAGAATAAGCTTGATGTGAATGTCGGTGCTGACATGTTGGGTACGATGTTGACGAAAGATGTACTGCCTTTGTATGACAAAGAGATGGACTATTTGATGTGTGATTTGGAAAATAGAGCTGAGGAGTTTATGGTTTATGGGAAGATGGGAATTGTTAAGGATGATGATGCGATGAGCGGGGCACTAGTTCCTGGAAGGCCGGTGGTTGAGACTGGAACTGTGCTGTTTGCTGAGGTTCTTGGAAGAACACTTAGCGGTCGGCCTCTGCTCTCGACTAGACGGCTCTTCAGGAGGATTGCTTGGCATCGAGTGAGGCAGGTTCTTTTCTCACTTTTTTCTTTTCCTTCATAGTAAATTTGTTGATTTTTATGGTTTTGAGATGCTCCAGGACTTTGTAGTTGCTTTTGAACATAATCAGGAATGGGGATCGGTTGACAACTTGTTAACTATGAAAGATTAGCATCCTGATAACCTTAAAGAGTCCCCAATTGTTGAGCTTAACTAATTATTTTATCTTAATTTTGGTCAGATAAAACAACTCAACGAACCTATAGAGGTTAAATTTACAGAGTGGAACACAGGTGGCTTGCTGACAAGAATTGAGGTTCGTGTGTCCTATTTCTGTTATGTAGATTTGCGTTTGTATTCCACGTGAAACACTTTTCAGACATTGATTGTCTTGCAGGGTTTGCGAGCTTTCCTTCCCAAAGCTGAGTTGATGAAGAGAATAAACAACTTCTCTGAGTTGAAGGAATATGTAAGTGTCTAATGTTTTGTCATGGAAATTTCAGTAACTGTGTTCTGTTTCTGTTTAGTGTAATGGCCTACCTTCATGCTCCGACGACATTTGGCCAAATTTCAGTATAAGAGCATTTATGAAGTCTAGAACTATCTTTTAGAGACGGAGCTACATGGGGTGGGGCGGACAATTGCCCCCCACCCCCCAATTTTTTTTTTACCTTTGTTTATATATATTTATATATATTTAAAATTGAGTTATTTATGAATTTGCCCCCCAACCCCAAATCCTGACTCCATCCCTGCTTGTGGCAATACTATCTATACTTAACATTTTAGCCATTTGCAGTTGAACTATATGAATTTAGGTAGTGCTTCTCATAATGGAATACATTTTTATAGTTGAAATTCTCTTTGTATGATTGTATGTAGGAGGTTTGGTGAATAGTATAACGGACAGAATATTGTTATTTGGGAAGATGATAATAGTTGAACTATACGCATCACTAAACCAGTGTTCTGTTGAAAACATTCTTTGAAGAGAACAGTTTGAATAGATAAGGTTTATAATCTCTATGAAGCAATGCATTAGAAATTGAAGAATTAGAAAAACGAAACAGGTTAGAAATGTGTAGTTCCAGACTTTAAAATAGTTTTGAAATAAGTAAAAAGATGAAGAAAATATTGCTTAATTTGATAGTCATAAGAAGAAGAGAAGCGTCATGGTGATAAGAAGGAAATAATTAGCCAATAGGGTATGTCTGTTTTATCTTTGTCTCTTTCACTGATTCTGTGCTTCTTAAGACACTTTGTTTATTTATGTTGTAGGTGGGCCGCAGAATGCATGTGAAAGTTACTCGAATAAATGAGGCTAACAATGATTTAATACTGAGCGAGAGGGAAGCTTGGGTTAGTTACGATGACCTCTCTATTTCTTGTTGTCTTTCCGTTGAAGATGACACTTAATTTCTGTCACTTTATTTAAAGAAAAAGGGGCCTGAGGATGGTGTTGGTAAAATGTTGCAGGAAATGATGCATCTTCGAGATGGAACACTTTTAGAAGGAACCGTTGTGAAAGTTTTGCCGTATGGAGCCCAAGTAAGAATAGGGGATTCCAATAGAAGGTTAGTAGAAAACTACTTTTATTCTTTTTGCCGTAATATCAAGTTCAATACAAAGCATTTGGTTTGTGCCGTTTGTATTATATGATGTAAAGATCATAAAAGTTATGAAATTTGTGTTTAAAGAAGTAAAAAAGAAAGGGGCGGGAGAACAAGATTTATAAGATAACGGAAATTGGGAGGCAGTGAGCCTGGGAAGAGAGGTTTGAGACGATGAATGTGTAAAAACTAAATGAATGACCTACACGTTTTGAACATTCACTTTCGGTTTTATTTACCATGATGATTAATTGAGGGTGAGGAAAAATGACTGGGGGCAGAAAAGATTGAGAAAACGTAGCATGGATCGTGTATTTGAGATATAGAAGCGACTTTTCTCATGTGGCATTTAGCTAAATAACTTAAGTCCGATAGTAGGCACCCCGGGAAGGCTTAACCACAAATTTATTGCCTCAAACATATATGAAATGTGTTTTAAAGAATTAAAATTTGGTGAAAAGAGAAGTTATCTGTACGTATGTCAGGATGGTCCAAACTTCATTTGGCCTGGTAAAGGTTTTCGGTTGAGGCATTTGTCTTGATGAGACAAAGCATCGGGCATGACTATGAGTTTGTTCAAATGCCTCTTACAGTGCTAGTTAGCTTGATTTTATTATACTACACAACCTTGTTTGTCATAGTTATGTGGTATATTTGGAAGCCCCTCTTTTGTTTATTCTATAACAAGTAACCCTCATTGACTACTTTCTTGTGCATCTTATTTATTTATATGTTACTCGTATTTATTTTAATTGTATGCGCGTATTTCTTTGGTTTATATGTTAAGTTTTAGCAATTTTTCTTGTGCCATGGCCATAAAAGTTGTGCTAAATTTGAATCGTCCTGCAGTGGGTTGCTCCATATCTCAAATATGAGCAAATCCCGAATTACTTCTGTTGCTGAATTGCTTAAAGAGGACGAGAAGGTCAAGGTTCTTGTTGTAAAGTCCCTCTTTCCTGACAAAATATCTCTCAGGTAATTGAGGACTGTGTTTAGATCTTTGCATTCCGAGTATTCCCGTCGAAATTCTAACTTTTAATTGAAACTTATCCGATGCAATTGTTTGAAATTTCTCAAACATGATGAAAAGTCAGAAAATTACTTGCAAATTGGCACATGCATGCACTGAAAATATATTTGCAAGTATATTAAGTGCAGAAAAAGAATGAAATTAACGTTGCTGTATTTCATTTCTTGACTGTAATGTAATTTTCTCGCGCATCTTGCAGTACCGCTGATCTTGAAAGTGAACCTGGCCTCTTTATATCGGACAAAGAGGTAAAGTTTTTTATTTTTTATTTTTATCTATTTCACGAGGAATGCCTAGTACGGTTTATATTAATCACAATAATTGGTAATATATATGCTATCACAGAGGGTATTTTCCGAGGCTGAAGAGATGGCAAAGAAGTACAGGCAAAATCTACCTCCGGTTTCTGCTCCCCGAAATATTGAACCTCTACCAGCTGATGCTTTATCTTTTGAGAACGAAGAAAGTCTGTATGCGAATTGGAAGTGGTTCAAATTTGAGAGAGAATGAATGAAGTTGAGTTTTTAGGGTTGGAATTCCAGAATATTAACTTTGTAAAGAGGGAGGACTCGGTCTTACTGCCCTGACTGCATGCAAAAACTACATGATCTCTGGAAGAAAAAGTAACATCTTTGGCCATTCTGTTGGAACCAGAGAAATATGTTCTTCCATGCATTCTACTTCAGATCATCAATACAAAAAGGAACCTGCTTCGAAGCAAATCAAAGTAAAAGTATCAATACATCGACATGATCTCTGCTGTTCAAATGTTGTACAAATATTTGGTGCTACAATTCTTCGTTTTTGTAGTTTTTATGCTTAATCATATCTTAATTGCCTTGCACTGACAGCCGGCTCAACTTTGACTTAGATTATGGAAGGACATGTTTTTGTTTGAATTAAGTGCTTAATTGACCCTATTATGCTGCACTGAAAGGAAATACATAGGCTTACTAGCTTAATCAAATGAAAAGTTTTGGCCTTACCTACAGAAGAAACCTAAAGGTTTTGCTTAAGTATGGCATAAGCTATGGCAACTTAGCTAGCCAGAAGCTAACACTAACTTAACCAAATCAAATATATTTAACTATTAATCAAACCAATATCGAATCAGAATTCGGATATATTTAATTATGGTAACTATAGTTTGAATCATTTTCTCAGTTTTCTTCTCACCCCTGTCTGGAGTTGAGGAGAGCTCTAAGAAAAGAAGTAATCTTTCAACAATATCAATAGGTGTTTGATTTCATCGTTCAGACATTTTTAAGCAAATGTTGTGAAGTTCATATAAAAGGGAGTGCACAAACCAAGGATATGTTAATACTAGAGCCTCAGAATTCAGATTACAACAAGAAGATTGGCCGTCAAAATGCTGCTAACGGCTCCAAACTACCGGAGATGAACTCGGATAACAAAGGGTATCAAACTCACTCAGATTGAGCGAATAGTTAAATGACAAGTCCTATCATGAGAAGTTGATTCGATTCGTGAAGGAAGACTGAAAGACAAACATGAAAACTATTCGCTCCAAGTTCAAAGACTCAGCCAAGTTAAATGACAAGTCCTTTCATGTTTGTCCTCACATTCGATTCTGAAGCTCTGAACTACTTCACTCAGCCAAGTTATCTATTGGTATTGCAGGTAAAGGCAGCTAAAACCTAAACGAAAGACATGGTAGCACCGGAATTTCTAACTTCGAAAACAAGGCACCTAATTTCGAGTTCAAAGACTGTCTAAAAGTTCACGCACAAACCACTGTGAGAAGCTTCAGCCGAAACTCAGTTCTCCCTTGAGGTCTTGAAGAGAACGAGGTGTAGACGTAGCACCAAGACAACCAACCTAAATGGAAAAAATGGAAAAGAAAAGGTTGATGGAGAGGAGAACCAAGCTCACTGGAAAGTGGAAACAGTGAGGACCCAACCTCAAAATCCGAACCACGGACTTGGAGATGAAAGATCAGATCGTCAGAAAGGATGAAGGAAAGGGATGATAAGAGACAAAGCGACTTGCCGAGAACCCGAGACCCTAGCTCGATGATCAGGGTAGAAGTAATACCAATATTCTCTAGCTGTGCATCTGAAGCTCTGAACTACTGCACTCAACCAAATTATCTACTGGCACTGCAGGTAAGGACAGCTACGGCGTGGTAGCACTGAGATTTCCAACTTTAAAAACAAGCTGCATAATTTCGGGTTCAAACATGGCCTAAATGTTTATGAACTTGAGATAAAATCAAATCAATAACCAGCCTAGTCTGAGCATTACAGCAAAAGAATCCATCAATTCTATTGAATTATATCAGATAAAGAAACAATAAGCATGGGCCATCATCTTAGATTATAAAAGTTTCACAAGATTTCTAAAATAGTTTCCTCTAAATGCTACATAATTTTCTTTATCATCACCATCAAAATTTCTAAAGTAGTTTATTCAAAATCATATTATTTTTCAACGAAATCAAATGTCACTGCTAAAATCACTAATCCCTCATCTCTAATTCTCTATCAAGAGTGACGAATGAAGCAAAGCAAATTCAAAGCTTTGATTTTGAGCAGAAACCCATTCGAATTAACCTCATCAATCATCCAATTGTTGAAGCTCAGCCTTCAACTGCTCAATCTTGAGTCCCATTGAGCGCCGCAAAGCCGCCTTTTCCGACTCGGGTAGCTTCGCTAAAAGCCCTTCAAACATGTCCAGAACCTCTTTAACAGCAGCGCGAGCACATTCCGCTTCTTCGTTGAAATAAACAGTCTCTTTGGACTCCATTGCCATCTCTATCTCCTCTCTTGCCTCTGCGAACTTGAGGTTGATTGAATCGACCTCCTTGTTCACATCCAACTCAGATGCTGACTCAGTGCTGTACTTCCTCTGATTTTGGGGGAACAGGAGTTGGGTTACTGAGGTTTGGAACGTCGGGTGTTGAAAAAGGTTGGGTTTTGGACATGGGACTGAGTTGTGGACGAGTTGAATAGGAGTCGCTGAAAGCGAGTTAATGAGTAACGAAGATGTGGGCTTTGGAAATGATTCAAAAGGGTATCTCAGAAGGCATTTGCACAGGGAGATTTGTGAGCGATTACGCATTTTTGGATATTTTTTCTTCTCAGCTTTGATCAAACGCAGACAAAGGCGAGGACGGGAAGAAGAAAGCGTAAGATATAAACTAAGAATTAATTCAATCAACGTCCTCAAACTATTATCAAACTTCTAAATTATTCCCAAACTTTGTAATATTTTAATCAAGCCACTAAAATATCAATAGCATAACAATTTAGTACTTCCATCGTTCTGGTCATCAATCTAACACACTTATGTCAATTTCAATTGTGAACGTATTTAAAATATTTGGATCAAATTTTAAATAAATTATATTTACTGTACGGATAATAAAGAATTAATATGTTAGAAAAAGAAAAGGAAGACATCGCCATTGGTAACTAATTTATTTTTTCGGTTTTTGGTCATCAAACTATTATTTTGTGTAAAATTGTCACTAACACTACATTTTTTTTTATTTTGGTCACTAATGTTACTTTTTTTTTCTTCGGTTTTGGTTGCCGATATGTTGATTCTTTGACTATATTGTTAAAAATAATAGTTTGGTGATCAAAACATGAATGCGAGAATAGTTTAGTGACCAATAATAATATTTACCCTTGAAAAAATATAAAGAGAATGACATTATAAGATTGAGTCGGATTGAAAACGGTCAAATCCGAGTATCATGCCCATCCTATGTCCAACAAACTCTGCACATCATTCGAACGAGTAGTTCTGCGGTATGACATGGTACGGTGCGGTACCAACTGAAAATGTTATAAGATTTGAAATATAGAACTGAAAATGTTACACTGTTTGATAATATTTTCGGTACTTACAAAAACTCAAAATGTTATCAGAAACGATAAAAGTTTCGATACTCGAAGTTAAAGTTTCCATACTTACCACCAACTGAAAATATTATCAAACAGTGTAACATTTTCTAGTTCCATATTTCAAAATTCATAACGTTTTCAGTTGTAGTCACACCATACCATACAGTTTGTTAGACACACCCCATTCGATCATATGGAGTGATGCTGTTTTCAACACTGATTCTAGCTAAGTGCTCTACGTTTGTTAGATTATTCATAAAAAGTTTCTTACCTAAAATTTAAAGGGTAAATTATGTAAATTATCACTAAATTTTACTTTCAAATTTATTTTGGTCACTGAAGTTTTAAAACGTTTAATTTACTCACCGAAGTTTAGACATTAAACGCTTTTTGTAGTGAAGTTTAGATATTGAACGCTTTTTGTTATTCCACCGTTCACTATCATCGGGCACGCACTATAGATGGTGGTCGTTCGTTACCAAATTTCATCAGTCAATACGTCTTGTCTTCTGAGTTCGAATCTGACCTCCATTCCTCCGAAAAGTACCCCGAAGTCCACGAATCGGGTAAAAATCTTTCGGTTTCTATTTTGCCGATCTTTCTCTCCGTCGTCGGAGTCCGTTTCTCAGTATATTGCTTCCCTCATGCCAATGAAACTTTCCACCGTTCGGATCTTGAAGAAGTTCCTTTGTTTGTCGATAAATGGTTGTTGTAAAAAAGTTAACGCAATAATGAGAAAAAAAAAGTTTAATATCTAAACTTCAGTGAGTAAATTAAATGTTCTGAAACCTCAACGACCAAAATAGGTTTGAAAATAAAATTAAATGATGATTTACATTATTTACCCAAATTTAAATTCGTTACATCAATTGTATACAAGTTTTAGGTTAAACTAGAGTTAAATTTAATTACATTAATCGTGTATAAGTTGTAGGTTGAGGAAATGATTCTGAATTGTGCATAATTTATTGTTTTCTTTTAAAGTAATCTTCTAATTTATTAGTTTAATTTTATGTGATACAATTTTTGAATCTATAATTTTTGAATGATCCGATCTAAATTAAATATTAGAATATATCAAATGTTCGTTTAACATTAATATTTTAAATTAGGAAAATTCTACAACGGGCGACGAACATTGATGAACACCACTAACGATGAACACCGATGAATACCATTAATTTTTTTAAAATTTTAAAAATCTAATGACTAAAATTATAATTAAAATTATCTCTTAAAAAAATAAAAATCAAATTTAATAGTTATTTTATAATATTTTTTAATAGGTTAGAATCAAATATACTCAATTCTCCTAAACCCTAACAAAATCAATCTCTTAACAAAATCAATGGCGATTCGAAGGATTTCATTTGAAGATCGGTGTTGAAGAATCCATCGATTTTTCATATATGTAAAAGAACCTCTATCAGATTTGAAGGATTTGATTTGATTTTTGTTGGATTTTAAAACTTAAACCTGAAAGATTTTGTTAAGAGATTGATTTTGTTAGGGTTTAGGAGAATTGAGTATATTTGATTCTAACCTATTAAAAAGATATTATAAAGTAACTATTAAATTTGATTTTTATTTTTTAAGAGATAATTTTAATTATAATTTTAATCCTTTAGATTTTTAAAATTAAAAAATAAATTAATGATGTTCATCGTTAGTGGTGTTCATCAATATTCGTCGCACGTGGTAGACTCATGCTTTAAATTATATGCTGAATATTCGATCCACTTAAATGTAGACCAAGGTTCGAATCATCTGGAAAATAAAAATATTTTTCATTTCATAATACAAAATCAAATTCAAATATTGCTACCCTCAATAGTCGAGATTAAATTGTCATCATTATTACGAACTGTTTCCCAACAACATTTTACGATGGGTGTTCGCATCAATCGAAGGGCACCTTTTATCTCTCATTTGTTATTTGCCGATGATAGCATAGTGTTTGGGGAGGCAACACCAAGAGGAGCTACATGTCTTTAAAATGTCTTAACAACATATTTAAAATGTTATGGTCAATTGATTAATTTTAAAAAATTCAGTCTCTTTTTCAACTGTAATGTTATTGATGAGAATCGTCAGGATGTTTGTAGAATCCTTGGTGTCACAAGCCAAGGAAACCCAGAGAAATATTTTGGTTTGCCATCTATTATAGGGCGTAATAAGAAGCTGTCCCTTACTTATCTTAGGGATCGTTACCGACAGCAAGTTCAGAATTGAAATATCCAACCATTTTCGATGGGAGGTAAGGAGATATACATAAAGGTAGTCTTACAATCGATTCCCGTATTTGCAATGTCATGTTTTCTATTTTTAAAGATATTCTATAAGGAATTGAAAGTAATTTTTGCTAGATTTTGGTGGCAAAAGTCGAGTGAAAAGAAAATGATTCATTGGTGTTCATGGGACTACTTATGTCAAATGAAAGGTGAATGTGGTATGAGTTTTCGTGACATGTGCAAATTTAATGTTGCACTTTTGGCAAAACAAGGTTGGCGGATTATTCAAAATCCGAGATCTTTGGTAGCAAGATTGTTGAGATCAAAATACTTTTTTAACCAGGACTTCATGAATGCAACATTGGGATCTAATCTTTCCTATATTTGGAAGAGTATATGGAGCTCTTGAGAATTTTTAGAGATGAGATTAAAATGGTCTGTTGGAAGTGACAATTTCATTAACATATTAAATAATTTTTGGCTCCCAGGGCCACCACAAAGGAAGATATCTTCTCTAAATATCCAAGGTTTGCCTAAAGTCTCAGATTTAATTTCCTCTACAGGAATACAGTAGAATGAAGAAATGATCTCCTCATGTTTTAATGTTGAAAATGCTACAGCTATACTTTCTATAAGGCTCATTTCTATTCCTATTTCAGACATGATTTATTGGACTGGTGAGCTTTCGGGACATTATTCAGTCTGTAGTGGGTATAAACTACCTCAGTTAAGGGAAGTCTTAGATGCTGAACTGTCAACTATGTATAGCTCACTATGGAATATCTCCTGTCCATCTAAAGCTAAAATTTTAATTTGGAAATTTTCACGGAATTATATCTCAACAATGAAGAATTTATATACTAAGCATATAAGTCAGTCTCCAAAGTGTCCAAGATGTCAAAGCCATGATGAGGACAATGCCCATGCTAGTTTCAAATGTGCTTTTAATGTACAAAGTAAGACAAATGCTTGGATTTCACTGGCCTAATCAGGTGTCACAGTACCAATTTCATTACTGGTTAGTATGGATGTTATCTAAGCATAATGTTAATAGGCAATTAGAAATTCTCATATCAATATGGGCTATATGGTTTGCAAGAATAAACTGGTGAATGAGAATGTTACCCAGACTGTTTTGGAAGTGCTGACCTTCATCAAGGGCTATGTTGCCGAACTACGATCGATATCTACTGGGATTTTCCATCCGAATGTGCGCGTGCATACCCACTGGTTACCTCCCGCTGAAACACAAGTAAAAGTTAATGTGGATGCTTGTTTTTTATCTACTGAAGCAAAATCAATATCAAGAATCGCAATCAGAGATTCTGAAGGGTATATTCTTGGAGCAATTTACTGTATTAATTTCAATATAGATTCGTCTTTCGAAGCGGAAGCCCTTGCGGTGTTACAGGGGCTGTATTTTGCAGAGGATATCAAATGTTCAGATATTGTAACCCCCTCGTCTCGGTCTGGACGACTGACCGGTCCGAGTAGGTCATACGGGGAAAACCGAAGTGAAACCCATCAAGGCTCCCCTTCGGTTAGCAACCCTAGAAAATTTCTTTAAAACATTATCTTGTCTAAAGGCATTCATACGTCCTATGTGAGATACGACAGCGAAAAGACAACGAAGTGATATAAAGCAATCAAAACAAGTAATTCAACAGCCCATTTTAGCCTTTACAACAGGCCGTATGGATACGCTAGGAGACCGTATCGATATGCCTTGACTTGGTCAACTACCCAGAGTCAACCCAGGGAGACCGTATCGGTACACTGGTTGACCGTACCGATACACCCTCAACGATCAACTTCTCACGGTCAACGATAAAAGACCGTACCGATACACCCAAGATCTGCATCGATAAGCCAAAATCTCATAAATATCTTAGATTTCCAGTGAGCTTTTGGCGTATCGATACACCCCCGTGTACCGGTACGCTAGGCTTAAACCGAGCCCCAAAGTGTAGGACCGTATCGATACGGCCCTTGGGCGTACCGATACGCCCTGCACTGCAAGACTCAATTTAGCTGCAAAACCGACCAAGACTCAACTCTAGATGCATTTTACGATTCGTCTAGTAACGTGCCAACACACATACATCATTTAGCAACCAAGATTAAGCATGCGAGGCTACTTAACCGAACAAACATGACATTCATCTCAAGATAGGCATTTAGGTAGGAAACTTGCATAAAAACATACATGACTTCACCATTTCATTCAAAGGTAATAAACACACACATAGACCTTTCATAACAAGGTTTCACGTGCTTTTAAAATAAACATAAGAATTCATGGATCAAGGTCATAAGCCTTTGAACACAAGCATATAGGCAACAACATACATGGTTTACAAATCCATGACAAGGCATTAACAACAAACCAACATACATGAGTCCATTAACGCTCACACAAAACTCATAGTATCATCAAACCAAACATGCTTGAACACCAACAAACCAAGCTAAGGAGTTTGGACACCAACTTCATACAAGTCTACACCATCATTGTCTAGGCATTATTACAAATACTTAAATCATACTTGAGCTACTCGAGAACTCCAAAAAGCTCCTCCCTTGCCCATTTTCCTTCCGAACTCTAACGATCTGCATGTTGGAAAAAGGAGAGCGTAAGCTTGATAGCTTAGTGAGCGAAGCTCTAAAAACTCATCAAACATGCAGTTTTCAAAACACATTTCTTAAATGATAAATAAACCATTTGAATGCACGAAAGGTATCTCAACAACACAACTACATGGTTTGCACATGCACAACCAAAACACACGGTGGGACCACACATCACCGTAGTTATGACAACCATCACATGAGGCTCGACACCAACAACGACTACACACAACAACGAATGTAAAAGCAATCCACAATGCATATGATATCACAACAATTACTCATACATCATCACTTAACCATCAAGGTAGGATTAGTAAACTTACACTTGGGTTTAGGTTAGCCCTTAAGGCTCCACCCAAACCCCTTTTTGTAATCAAAACAAGTTCAAGACATTTTCACTCACCGATACAACTCAAACAGAAGCCGAACACCGATATCAAGTCTCCAAATTCCCCAGATTAGTGCCCGAAGCCTCTCCAACGGTTTCCCTTGATTCTAACCAATAAAAAATAATACATTGCTCAGCCAATACATCACAAAATGCTGCCACAACCCCAAACTACAACTACAAGTCAAATTCTCAAAATTTCAACCCAAAGCCAATACCCAAAATTCCTATTTTCGTACTCCCCAACAACCCATCAGAAAACCTTTGATTCCAACACCCAAAACACCTTTAAACACCTTCAAACCAACCTTCTAGTATCACTATAACCCCAGCCTAACTCCCTTTCACAAAATCACACCGAAAACACAAGTTTTGACTCTTTAAAACACCCATGAAAAACCTATTTCGGGATTCTTAATAAAAACCCACCAATTTAAGATATAATGAACCTTAGGGCTAGGTTAACTCATAACTTAACTCTACGTATCAAAAGCAAAACGAAAATCCATTAAAGTTCCACCATTTTCTTTGAAACTATGAAAACTCAAATTTCTCTACAATGGTGTTTTCAAAAATCTAAAACCATAAATGTGTTTGGAATAGAGAGGGAAAGTCAAAAGTGGTCTTACCTTGATGAAAACACTTGAAATGATGGTGGGATTTGATGGAATAGTGATTGAGGTTTTTAGGGAGGTTTTAACGTTAAAAGAGGGGTTGAAGGAAGAAGATGATGAAATGTTTCAAAGAAAGCTCTTCTTCTCTTCTCATCTCATTTTCCTTTATTTTTTAAAATTACTAAATTGCCCTTAATGAATTCAAACCCTTTTAATTAAACCCAAGCTTAATTAAATTTTAAAACGAACCCATGACTCGAACATGATTTACCTGAGTAACATCCAACCCCTAAACCCAGGGCGTTACAGATATTATCGTTGAAGGGGATTCCAAAACAATTATTCAGAAATTGAACACTAGAGATACTGACCTTTTATCGATTCGTCTCATCATCCTTGATGCCAAATCGTTCTCCAGCAGATTTCGGAGCTGCCGATTCATATTCACTGGCCTCCAAGAAAATACAACGGCGTATGCAATGGCTCAGGAGGGAAGATTGGCCACAATGGATGGCTTTTGGATAGAGGAGGCACCGTCCCCAGTCCTTTTGGCGGCGGATGCTGATCGCCGGTGGATAGACCCTCCATAGATATGCTCGTCTATTTTAGGGCTTTGCTTTGTAAGCCCTCCCTTCTTCTTGATTCGAGCTCCAACAAGTTTCCCATGTTGATTAATCAAGATGTGAAATCGATAATTAATTTTGATATAACTAAAGAAATTTAAGGACTAAATTGAAAATGAGAAAACGAATTTTTAAGTCCCCAAACCTCTCTATATGTTTAAAGGAAAATGGTTAAGTTAAAAACTCAATTTGTCAAAACTTTTCTAAGTGTTCTTGAAGCCAAAACAATGATTTTCGAGTCACCATTTCGGAACGGCCTTAGGCGTTCTTGAACACTTTTGAAACTGTGAACCTGTGTTTCGGAATGTGTATCGAAACGTTTTGAAACTGTGAACCTTTGTTTCAAAACGAGTTCCGAAACGACTTAAGAACATCGGAACAGTTTGTCCCGTTTCGATACGGTAGTATCAAAACGACTTCAAACGTTTCGAAACGACTTTCAAACTGTGTTTTAAAAATATGACCGTTGAAGTTTTTAACCGTTTTTTATACTGATCGTTAAGGCGTATCGAAACACCTTCAGTTCGTTTCGATACGAGCTTCGACAGTGGCTAAGTGTTTCGAAACGGGTTTCGAAATGGGCTCTTAGCGTATCGAAACGATTGTGCCCGTTTCGGTACGGTCTCTTTATGCACCCCAATGACTCTTTCTTTTTTGGTATGTTTCGAAACAGGATTGGGCGTTTCCAAACGGGTGGTTGCAGACTGCATTTATGGAGGGAAGATAACATCCCCAACAGCTCTATTGATGATTGCAACAACCCCAACGACTAGAATTCAATAAGAAGGTATAAAAGGGGCCTCTAAAAGCTTCAGCAACAACTATTGATCCAAAAGCAAACATTCAAACATCAAATTCAAGCAATTGAGCCTAAATCCCATTATTTCTTGTAAACCCCAATTGTGAGATTGTAATTTCCATTCTTATCCTTTAAATATGGGTTGAGTGCTTGTAATTGAGCTACTTTGTGTATTGAGAGATACTTGTTTAGCCATCAACTTCTTTGTAATTCTTGTGTGAGGATTGGGTCAAATTTTGGGTAGAAAATTTGACCGATATTGTAACGGTTACCTCTTTAGCCTAGAAAAGGGGAAGAGCAATTAGTGGAATTGTTGAAAATCCTTAGTGAAGCTAATGTAGTGGATGTAGAGTTCGATTGGAACTTGAACCACTCTAAATCCCCTTGTTTATCTTTTTATTTGTCAATTCCACTACCAAAAAGTCTAAAAATCCAATTCACCCCCTCTTGGTTTATATTGATCATTTGATCCACTCAACACAAGAGAATTTAGATCATTTGAGCTTTTCCCCTATGTTGCTTTTTGTTTTCCCCTTTCTGTTGTGTTTCTCTTTTCTTTCGTGTTTTATTTCCTTACCTTTCGTGTTTTTTTGGCTTTTCAGACATTTATTTTGTATACTATTTTATTTCTATAATAAAATGCCTCAGCTGGTACCTATTTAAAAAAAAAATAGTCGAGATTAAATGATACGTTACTCGCATGTTTTTCGAGAAGGGAACCAAATTGTCGATGGTTTGGTTAAAATATCATTCAATAATGAAATAGCATGCTGATTCTTCTTTAGCCGGTGTTTTCTTAAGCCAAAACTCTAGTTTTCTTTTAAAATAGTCGCTACTTGTTAGGGTTGTTTATTATCGGGTATTTTCTTTGCCGGTCTGTGCCCCGACCTATTACATTTGAGTATCTGTTATTCGGGTACTCGTAAAATCCGGGTACCTAGTTAATCGGATAATGGGTATCTGGTTCATTTTTTTTTATATTTTTAATTTTAAAATTTTAAAAAAATCACATACTAAACACATAAAATTTAAAAGTTTATAATACACAATCCAAAAAAAAAAATTAGTGATTTGAAGTTAGTTTTAACTTTGAAGGGTGAAATATTTAAATATATATTAAAGTTTATCACCATAAAAATATATCAAAAATATTAAACTCTATCATAATTTTTTTCTTCAAATATCATACTGACAAACCAATACAAATATTTTTTAAAAAATTTAAAATTAAAACTAAAAAGTATACAACACAAACATAGAAAGAATTTAGGGATTTGAATTTAGTTTTGGAGTAAAAATATTAAAAAACCCTAAAATAAACATATAATTTAAAATATAAAAAATATATTAAAAGTTTCGGGCCGGTCGGGTACCCGGTAAGGAAAAAATTTCAGCCCAAGCCCGACTTATGTACTCGGAAAAATTGCCGGATCGAGTATCCGACCCAATAAAAAAATAAAAAAATTAAAAATACCCGCTTATTTTGTATCGGGTCGTCGAGTACTCGGACCGGGTCAGTCGGGTCGGGTAATTTTGAACACCCTTACCGCCTGCTATTCTCTTTCATTTTTGAGTTAGCCGACAAACGACAATCTTCTAGATGTTGATTGTCGATCGCCGATGTTCGTTAATTCTCATACTTTTATTTGTTATGTTTTCATTTTAATAAGAATCTCTGCTCTTGTGACGCGCTTTTTCTTTGCCTTTGTGGTTTCGTTTCATCTGTCATTTTGACATGATTTCAACATACTTTAGTGGTCATTTGGTGCTCGCACAAAAATCTTCACAACGCTAATTTTTTTATTATGATTTTGTTTGTGGTCATAGAAAGATAGGTCTCCGCTCGATTGATGGTTATTTGCCAATATAATCAGTCATGAGTAGCGGAGCAATCTGTCTGATAGTTTGACTCGCTCACCACTCCTTTTTCATCTCATAATGCGTCTCATTTGGACAAAGACAAAAAGATTCAGAAAGACTTCTGAATTTTAACGGTATGCTAATTTTTATGAAAATATTTTTTTTACACTTTTAGTTTTTTATATGAGATTTTTCTTTTGGATGCATTGTATTTATAATATCTTTAATAATTTTTTTAATAAAATTTAATTTTCATTGTCAAAATAATTTCTTATAGTTCGCGAGATGAGATTCTTATTTAAAAAAGGGTAAACTACACAGATGACCACTGAACTATGTGTTTGGTGTCAAAATGACCACTATATTATTTTTTGCCGTAAATGCACCACACAACTATTTAAATGGTTCAATTTTAGCCACACGCCGTTAAAAAAACAAAAAAGTTGACGGAACTGTTAAAAAAATTGGTATAATTACACATTTGGTCCTCTATATTTATACAATATATCAATTTAGTCATAATTTTAATCTAATAAAATAAATTAATTATTCAATAAGATGGTAACACGTGTCACCACCTTATTGGAAGTCTTTAATTATTTTTATTTAATTTATTTAATTAATTTTCCACCTCCAATCAGGTGATGACACATGTCACACCCAATTGGAGGTGAAAAATGTTAAATGGAGATTGCTTCCAAGGGTAATTGAACCTGGGACCTTGAAATGCAAGGGACAGGTGTTTGCCATTAGGCTAAGCATTTTTTTATGTTATGAGATATAATCTTTAATATATATTTAAATAGTATTAGTGCCTAGAAAAATTGAAGAAAAGCTTACCTGTAACACGTCAGAATCGCAAATTTAAGAACCATTCCATGACTGAAATTCAAAATGGTTTTAGCAATTAGATTGGCTGAAAAATTGAAAAAAGGAAATTGGCAATGAGGATGATGAAGGGCACTCGTTTGATTACGAGGTTAAGGTTTATAGCTTGAAGAATGATTCATGGCGAAAAATTACTAAGCTTCCATTTTACCTTCGATTTATGTTTTAGTTTTTCTACCATTTTTGCATAGGCGAGGCTATGGTGTGCTTGCTGCTGGGGTTTTACACTGGGTGATGCCTCCAAGAGTGGAATTGTGAATTTTCAGAAATAAGATTGTTGGTTTCGATCTTGGAACCGAGGAGTTCACTGAAGTGCCTCAGCCTGAAGGTGCTGAGAGAGGATTTCTCTTGGATGTGGGTGTGCTGGAGAGATGCCTATGTGCTGTTTGTAATTATGACCAAGTCAATATTGATGTTTAGGTTATGAAGGAATATGAAGTGAAAGAATCTTGGACCAGGTTGCTTTCTGTTAAAAAAAATTAAAGCCATTAACCCTTTAACGTTTTCAAAGCCATTAGCATATTCCAAGTATTGTGATAAGGTTCTACTATAGGTTAACAATTAAAAGTTTGTTTGGTATGATTTACAAAAGAAGAAGATGCGGAGTGTGAAAATCGGTGGTAATCTCGGTACATTTGGAGCAGAAGTTTATGTAGGAAGCTTGATTCAGATAGAAAATTCAAAAATAGCAGAAAATCAGAAGCAAAATAAACAAGATGAACTGAGTATGAGGAACAGAAATAGAAAGAAGAGGTAAAAAGTAAAACCATGCACAACCTCGAACTTGTTTGAATCTTAAGACAATTGTTACTTAAAAACTTGTAAGCTTAATGCTTAATATTGGTTTTTTTTTCCAGGGATGATTTCCTTTCACAAGGATTCAAATTGGTTTTATAGTCAGAAATGATGAAAATGTATAGGATATGGATGACGAGTTACAAGTAAGCTTTCTTCAATTTTACTGGGCACTAATACTATTTAAATATATATTAAAGATTATATCTCATAGCATAAAAAAGTGCTTGGCTTAATGGCAAGTACATGCCCATTGCATTCCAAGGTCTTAGGTTCAATTCCCTTTGAAAGCAATTTCCATTTAACATTTTTCCACTTCCAATTGGGTGTGACACGTGTCATCACCTGATTGGAAGTGGAAAATAAATTAAATAAAATAATTAAAGACTTCCAATAAGGTGGTGACATGTGTCACCATCTTATTGAATAATTAATTTATTTTATTAGATTAAAATTATGACTAAATTGATATATTGTATAAATATAGAGGACCAAATGTGTAATTATACCAATTTTTTAACAGTTCCGTCAACTCTTTCTTTTTCTTAACGGCGTGTGACTAAAATGGAACCATTTAAATAGTTGTGCGGTGCATTTGCGACAAAAAATAATATAGTGGTCATTTTGACACCAAACCCATAGTTCAGTGGTCATCTGTGCAGTTTATCCTTAAAAAAAAGTAGACAAGAAAGGGAAAGATCAAACCGTGCCAGACAGGATAGGGACAACTCCACCATCTTCCACTTATTTTTTTGATAATATCTTCTACTTCTTTACCTTCAATAATTATGTCTTGTGAACAGTAAATACTAAAAAAAAGAAGAAGAAAACTTTTAAAAAAGTACCAAACAGTTCCTGGCCTTTTTCTTCAAAGAAATCATGGATGTTGCACCAGCGTTTCCTCTATTACTTTTGTTCCTCACTGGGATTTCCCTCTGGGTAGTTGAAGCTGAAGTTCACTATCATGACTTTGTTGTAAGTACTTTCAAATCATATACATATACATATACATATACAGTGATGATTATCTTTGTATATGTAAACTGTATAGGTGGCTGAGAAGAACTTTACCAGGCTGTGCAAGACCAAGAGCATGCTGGTTGTCAATGGCCAATTTCCGGGACCCACCATTTATGTTCATAAAGGTGATACAGTGTTTGTCAATGTTCATAATCATGGTGATTATGGTCTCACCGTTCACTGGTAAATCTCTCACTCCATTTACATCTGCAATCATAGAGCAAAATTTAGATCAGTATTTTGGGAATCCATTTCCAGGCATGGGGTAAGACAACCTAGGAATCCATGGTCAGATGGGTCGGCATACATCACACAATGTCCTATTCAACCTGCCAAAAATTTCACATATGAAGTTGTGTTCTCCGAGGAAGAAGGAACTCTCTGGTGGCATGCTAACAGTAACAGCGACTGGACTCGAAACACTGTCCACGGTGCCATTGTCGTTTACCCTCGTGGATCTTCCTACCCTTTTCCCACTCCTCAAGGAGAGCAAGTTCTCATGTTTGGTAACCCTTAATTTCTTTGCTAAACTGCATTATTCGAATTTTGGGGTGTGTATCGGGGACAAAGTTAGAATCAAATATTCGGAGGGGTAAATAATACAAGTTCAAAATAAACCGAATTTATTCTATATTTAGAGGAAACTTAAATTTAAACTAAACCAACTGGTTAATGGAACGGTTGTTGTTCCTAGAGGTCACGAGTTCGAGCACTAACAGCTGCAGCTAGGGGTGGCAATCGGGTGGGGAATAACCGAAAACCATGGGGATCCGAACCGATAGGCATGGGGAATAACCGAAATCCTTACCCATGGGGACGAGGATGGGGGAAGTTTTATAACCGGAGCTCAAATGGGGATGGGGACGGGGATTGTTATATCCGAACCGTGAGGATAACCGAACCGTACTCGTATAAATCATCGTGAGGATCCCTAAAAATATCCGCAAGAATCCCCAAAAATATTTGTAGGGATCCTGATATTTTACGAAGTTTGATGGCCATAAGGGTAATTTACCTATGTTTCATCAAAAATTTATTCTCACCTGAGCATGGCCGGCTAGAGTAAGTTTGAAAATTCTTTGTAAATTCTGTAAAAATAATTAGAATGTTATCTATACATTGTTGTAAACATGATTTAGTCTAGTTTTGTTTAAAATACACGGTGATTGATTTAGATATGTATTCTAAATTATATGAATATTTGAATGTTGAAAGGTCATAAAAATTTGGCAGCATATTTCTTAAAAAAGTTTTAGTAATGAATTTGAAAAATCACCAAAAATTCTACAAGTTAAATTAGGAAGTGTGCGTTATATTTATATAATCACACAAAAGTCTAGATTTGTTTAAAACAAACAATTATTGATTTCGAGTTACATATTATGAATTATTAATTTTTGAGGAAGCAAATGTTAGAAGAAAAGACAATAGATTGTTTCGAAAAACAACAATAACAGTGACTTCGAAAATTCACCATAAATCGTACGAGTAAAACTAGAAGAAGTAATTTATATGATTGGAAAAATTATCGAATATAGTTTCTTTTAGAACAAACATACCATTATTTGAAACTATAGATTATTAATCACATATTTTCTTTTAAAGGTAGTGCAAGATACCTTGTTTCAAACTGTTAATATTTAAGTCATGTTTTATAGTTTTGAAATTATTTGTTTGTTGTTTGATAAAACTAAATTTATCTTTTATGTTTGTAATTTTGGAGATTTAATGTTGAATATTTGTTTTATAAATTAATTTATATTTTTTAGGTATGAGGATTAATCGAAAACCGCGGGGATCCGTAAGGGATGGGTATGGGGACAAAAAAATCCTTGAAATGTTTAATGGGGATTCCCAAAACCGTACCCGCAAGTGTTGGGGACGGAGTGGGGAATGCAAAACCGTCCCCGATCCGCCCCGTTGCCACCCCTAGCTGCAACAGGGTGATTGAGCATGCATTGTTAAATGGTTGAGAGTATATATTCAGAACGGATACCCTTGTAATCACCTTAACTTAAAAAAAAAAAAAACCAGGACCTCAAGTATCCTCTAAATACATAAAAATACTTAGAAAAGTATCATATTGAATTCATACTCTCGATTGTATGCATACATGCAGGAACTTGGTTTACCTATGATGTAAACAAGGTAATCAAAGAGATCCTGAGAACCGGGAAAGATGTACCTATATCTGATGCTTTTATCATAAATGGTCAGCCAGGAGATTTCTGTGCTTGCTCTAAAGGTACCTAATCTGTCATCTGATTTAACATGGTATTAAAGCTTTCGAGCTCGACTCGACGACGCCTGACGACCCTTTCTCCTTTAGTACTTCTCATTACCCCTCAGAGTGTTCTTATCCTTCTATAGCTCTGTATCTTTCTTCTACACTTAGATTCACATGCAAGGCTAATAATCATTTATCCAGCTTACATATGAAGGATTTTTTTGGAACTTTTGAGATGACTGATCATCTCAACTTATCAAGATTGTGACATCTTATGAACAATTATATATATATCTTGTGTTGCAGAAATGACGTACCGATGGCGAGTCGATTACGGGAAGACATATTTGATTCGATTAGTCAATGCATTGATGAACGAAGAGTTCTTCTTTGCAATAGCCGGGCATGATCTCACAGTTGTTGGAATCGATGGAAGCTACCTGAAACCTTTTACAACAAGTTATGTCATGTTAGCAACTGGTCAGACAATGGATGTTTTAATCAAAACAAATCAATCCCCCGGTCGTTATTACATGGTCGGTAGACAGTATTACACTGATAATCTGGCTTTTACCGGGTATGATAAAACAAATGCTACTGCAATTCTCGAGTATAGAGGGAGATACAACAGACCGTCATCGGTTTTCTTTCCCGATACACTTCCTTCATATACCGACTATGATTCTGCAACACGATTCAGGAAGCGTTTGAAAAGCCTGGCGAGCAACGAACATCCCATACGTGTTCCGAGGAACATAACTACCCGAATGTACATAACAGCTTCCATGGATAGAATTGTTCATGCAGATATGGACTATACTCTTCTTTCAAGCTTAAACAATATAAGCTGGGTGAATCCTTCAACAGATGTACTTCAAGCTTATTACAGGTTAAAACTCTCCTCCTTAAAACCTTTTCTTGTTTTTTCGGTACTAAAGAGACCATGATCAGGGAATAAGGGAAGGCCTTGCAGATGTCGGGATTAGAGGATTCAGCAGAGAACTTATCACTTTCCCTTGCAGAATACAAATTTTTGCAGCTAACTAGAAACATATTTGATATACAATGACTGGAAGTAATTACGATATCAAAGATTTTCTTTATAGGAACTTGAGTGGATTCTATACCTCGGATTTTCCGGATGAGCCACCCTATTACTTTGACTTTGTAGCTGATTTGGGAGATACTAGTACGCATCCGTTGAAGGGGAAGAAGGTGAAGATTTTGGAATATGGAGAAGAAGTTGAGATTGTGTTTCAGTCGACGAATCTGTTGAATGCATCGGACGAACATTCTATGTATATACACGGGCATAAATATTACGTACTTGGAGAGGGTTATGGGAATTTCAACAGTGCAACAGATCCAGAAACATACAATCTAGTTGATCCACCTTACCTCAGTACTGCTTCACTCCCAGTGAAAGGATGGGTGGCTATCAGATTTACGGCTAACAATCCCGGTATCTTTCTATACTTTTGGCATTTTCCGTTTGTATTGCGGGTTTCGAGCATGCTTTGTAGCTATAAAACCCGGACTTTGTCTGAATGTTGTAAGCAGGAGTATGGGCAATGCACTGCCAGGAAGGCAGACATTTGATTTGGGGAATGAACACTGTTCTGATAGTGAAGAATGGCAGCAATCCTGAAACAAACATGCGTAGTCCCCCTCCGAACATGCCTTCTTGCCAGAGTTCTCTGTCCATTCTCGGAGGCAGAGCTTTGGAAGTTTCGGCTGAATAAATATATCCCACTGTTTTTTGTTTGTCTCCTGGCAACTTTACTAAATTACAGGTTTTATTCTTTTTCAGTGCATCTATTTTCTCCTGCATAGCCTTTTTTTAATTCTCATTATCTAATGTCTTGGCTACTGTTTTAAGGATGACAATATTATTTAAGTTGATAAGAAAAGTTCTGTTATTCAGAGAAAAATTATTATAGGTCATAAACAAGTATGAAGGGTGTTTAGTGGTGCATGCTCTTTTTCTCTTTCTAATAGCAATAGGAAATTTAAACTCAGAATTAAAATTCATATCATTATGATCAGGATCAGTTTCAGAATGTATCTCAAAATGTATGGGAATGAGAGCAGGAGCAGGAGATGATTGAGTCTGCATAGGTATCTTTCTTCTCGAATATGTCTTTAGAGGACCTGCAGTTTCTTGAACATTGGGCTAAAAAATATTTTTGTTTGGTTGAGGAGTTTGAGGACTATTGGGTTCTGTTTGTAAGGACTGTGAAGGCGGCTGAATTTCTACAGAATGAGAAGGCTGAATTTCTGCAGAATGAGAAGGTTGTAGATCAATAAAAGGCAAAGGTTGCTGAAGTAAAAACAGATCTGCATCCTTATCTTCCTTAAAAGACATCTCTCCCTGAAGATAAGGAGCAGTGAAATAACTTTCTCTTTCAACAAAAGTAACATCAGCAGTGACATAGACCTTTCTAGTAGGTGGATGATAGCATTTGTAGCCTTTTTTAGTAGAGGAATATCAAAAAAATGCACTTTACTGCCCTAGGATCAAGCTTACTCGGTATGGAGAATAAAGATGAACAAAGGCAACACGCCCAAACACTCTTGGTTGAAGGTTAAGAGATAGGTTCAAATGTGAAAAATTTTTTGTAAGGGTTTGCATAGAACTTTGGGATCCAAGAACTTTAGTGGGTAGTCTATTCATCATAAATGTAGCTGTTATGACAGCTTCCCCCTAGTATTTTTTTGGAACATTATTCTGAAATAAAAGGGTTCTAGTTATAGCAAGAATATGTCTATTCTTTCTTTATGAAATTTCATTCTGCTGGGGAGTGTTTAAACATGATGATTCATGTAAAATATCTTTTTCTAAGAGAAAAGGAGACAAGATTTGACTAAAATAATTATTGGCATTATCTAATCTAATTCTTTTAATCTCAGCTCCAAACCGAAATTTTATCATGGTGTAGAAGTTTTGAAAGGTCGATGCAACATCAAATTTTTGTTTTAACAAATAAATTCAAGTAACCCTAGTGTGATCATCTATAAAAGATACAAACCACTTTGTCCCAGTTATGTTAGGAACAAAAGAAGGTCCTCATACATCACTATGAATAAGACTAAAAGGAATATTGGTTCTATTATTACTTGCTGGAAAAGAGCAGCGTTTATGTTTAGTAAGTTCACACACATCACAATGTAATTCTTCAACACCTAAAGTTTTACATAAAGAAAAAAACATAGTCTTTAGAAGTTTAAAAGGTGGATGACCAAGGCGAAGATACTGGAGTCAGATTTGGTCTTTATTGTTTGTAGAATTAGATAAAAAAGATGAGGGTGGAGTGTTCAAGATTCTAACTTGTCCTCTAAGATTCTCAAGATAATAGAGTCCATTGATCTCTTTAGCACGCCCAATTATCTTCTTCGTTTCATGCTCCTGAAAAAAACAGTGTGTAGAATAAAACAAAACAGTACAATTAGTATCCCTGACAAGTTTTGGTATTGAGATAAGGCTGGTAAATAATTTTAGAACATGTA
Organism: Hibiscus trionum; assembly: GCA_030270665.1. NCBI lineage: Eukaryota > Viridiplantae > Streptophyta > Magnoliopsida > Malvales > Malvaceae > Hibiscus > Hibiscus trionum. Next base: position 41,385,315 of record BSYR01000035.1, on the reverse strand, counting down.
TAACTTTTCTAAGCAATTTTTTTTACTAATGACAACATCTCGTTCACCAGCAACTGTTATCATGGTACCATCAGCAACATTAATTTTTTTATTACTAGGGCATGGTGTATAATTGAGAAAGTTGAGAGGGGAATTGGTCATGTGATCAGTTGCTCCTGAGTCTATTACCCAAGAGGTTTGATTAGGTATGGAGCATTCCAAGGCATTAGAGTTTTGAGAAGAGGAAGAGGATATACCTGAAAAAATTAGATTATATGTACCAGCAATTGATGATTTTCTTAAGGACTCCAGTAGAGTCTTCAACTTCTCTACTTCCTCTTGATTGAACTCTCCAGATTGTTCAGTGAATTTCTTGGCTACTTCTCTAGTTGTATGGGCTCAGCTCTGCCCCCTCGTTGATCCTTCCCTTTCTATGAAGTTTTTGTTTGTGGACTGAGGCTTCCCATGTAACTTCCAACACCTCTTTTTAGTGTGTCGAGGTTTTTTGCAATACGTACACCACATGGAATCTCGATTCATTGCCCTTGTTGTTTCTGATTTTCTTTCAAAACTTTTCAAATATGTTGACTTTTTAGAAACTATTTGAGTCACTAGAGCCGAGTTTTCTACTTGATTATTTCCAATCATCGGAACGAGAAATCGAATAAATACTGTCTAACAGAACAACTAAAGCCTAAAGAAAAAGAGGCTCTGATACCATGTCGAAAGGCTGATCAAAACTGATCTTTTATTATATTTCGACTGTTAAATTGCTACCAATTTACAGACTAAATATATAGACTTATGCCTTAGCTAAGGAAACTCCTAACTAGGAAAGAAACTAATTCTAGTAAAGAAATACAATTCCTTATAAATAAAGATTCTAATAAATAAAAAAATATTTACAGATCTTCTGAACTTTAAAAAACAATCTCTGACAGTTTAACTAGCAGATCTTTGCTCGTATTCGGGGAATAGAGATAGAACTGCTGGAGATGCTGAGATTCAAACTTTAAACCTATTGGATGCCATCTCATAAGTTTGGTTATATGAACTGAAGTTGTAAAGCTGCGAATAAATGTTTCGAAGCAGTGACAAAGAAATCTGCAGCTAAATAAATTAAGTCCAACAGATATATGAACAATCATCATCTATTGAACGAAACCTCATCCAAATACTACTTGAACATATAACCCTAGTTAAAACTAAAAGCAAAATCACCCGGGATTCTACAAAGTTTACGTTCTTTTGCTTCATCTCTACCAAAAACAAAATTAATGTCAAATAATGCTTCAATCAAGGCATTTTAGAATACAAATGTTTATATATAAAAAAGTGGATAAGAATCATAGGAAGGAGAAAAAATGGCGGCATTGAGCAATAAAGAATAAAACGATTTTGGCTCAAAATCAGCATGCACAGCCACCTTTTTTCTCAGTCTGAGTGACAACATCTGGGATGCCCTGGAAATATCTGCAAAACCGAACACAAATAGAACATTAACTATATACTGTCCCCAAAGCATATGCTAAAGATCACAGCTATGAATTTGCAGGGCTTGATGAAATCGTGCTCCTTTTTTGGGCAATGACACCATGTTGGACCAATACTAATGAATTTGCCAAAATCCACTCAAACACAGGGAATAGGCCTCACAAATCAAGATTAACTTACATGTCCAGCTCGCGCTCATTCTCGAGAGCAGTTTTGGAAATACAAAGGAACGCGGCATCGATGTTGATATCTTCTTTTGCTGATGTTTCAAAGTAAGGGATGTTTTCTTTCGAAGCACACCAATCTTTTGCTTTCTTCTCGGGGACCTACATATGGCTCAAGGCACCATCTATTAAGCTGAGGTACTGTGAAGATAAAAGAAAATTAGCCAAGTATGTAGAAACTATACATCCTTACCGCTCGGCTATTGCCACCATCTAAATCTATCTTGTTTCCAAGCAATATAAACGGAAACGTTCTGGGGTCGGTAGGATTTGCCTGGCACGAAATGAAAATTGGAAACCATATCAGCATGATCATCACTTGCACAAATACAGTAACCTTGCAAGAAAATCTGGTTCGAATAAGTAACCACCATGTTTCTCAGAAAGAATTAATCAAAATTTATTCCTACAAATGTCATTGGGAAGGTTCAGTAGAGCAGCTTCAATCTTGTAATATATTGGTGAACATAAGGATAAATGTCTAGGATTCTGCTTTTTTTGTTCTTGGAAAATATATAATGCATTGCAAGCCAACATCCCTTGACAAAACAAGAAATATCTCTACCAGACAGATTTATGATGGCTGGGGTACTAAATGCACATTTTGATTGCCATTTTTATAACCATGTCAATGGATGTTATAGAGGCATAAAAACAAACATTAAGTGACACAAACAATTTGATGAAGAACTAAAACCGACAAGTGTTGCGGGTAGTGCCAAGGCATATTGCATTCTCAAGGAGAAAACTCAGATTCGAACTTTGGAGATGAAATTGTTGGGAGGGGTAGCCCAAACCCCGAACATGGACAGTAAAACAAACATGAAAATGGAATGATACCAACAGATACAGTAAAACAAACAAGTGTTGTGGGTGGTGCCAAGGCAGAAAACCCATGTTCGAACCTTGGAGATAAAAGTGTTGGGAGGGGTAGTCCGAACCCCGAACATGGACATGAAAATGGAATGGAATGAACATATACAGGGGGGGGAAAAGAGAAACCTGTTTAAGAAATTCCTCATGCCAATTATCAAGGTTATCAAATGATTTGGTGACATTAACATCATAAACTAGAACACAGCAATCTGCACCCCTATAGAAGGCAACTCCAAGACTCTGAAACCTTTCCTGCCCTGCAGTATCCCATATCTATCCAAATATACATATATATAGAGAGAACATAAACATCTTCAAATTTAAGCTGTAAAAAAACACCCAAAATAAACAATAATAACTACTTGAAGAGTGACATTGCGGTCGTCAATCTGGAGTTCTTTAGTGACAAAATCAGCGCCAATGGTTGCTTTATATTGTTGACTAAACTTCATATGAACATATCTAAATTCAAGCAGTTAATTCTGGAAACAAATAAGAGAAGGGATTATTCAGATACAAATGAACAAACTTTAAGATCTAAAAATTAACCCAGAAATCTTAAAATTCAATGACGGTTGAAATTTGAAAGGATACTGATTCATCAACGAAGTCTTGCCCACCCTGACGACATTAACGTAAAAACAATTAAATATTAGCATTATTTTAAGAAATCCCAAAACAAAATTCATAAATTTTGTTTGAAAGAATCCACGGGAAATTGAAATGAAAATCCGATTACGATCGTACCCGCTGTCACCGAGCAGAATGACCTTCAGCAAGGTTCGGTTTTGCAATGACATGGCGGTAGTAAAATAAAGCTTTGATTTACGTTTCCAAAAGAGAGAACAAAAATCTTAATTATTATTATACCAGCAATTCGTTTTGGATTCTTTTATATTACTATAGATATGGATTTACTAAATATATATCTTCCCAATCATTTATGAAATGATACACGCATAATCTAGGAGTGATTGAGATACGGTCGGATCTATTATATTTTTATATAATTTATAAGAATGAATTTATCGCGACGAACACCGTTGAACATCATTAATGTTGAAACATTATTAAATTAATTAATAAAAATTAAAAATGGTATGAACGAAAAAAAAGCTGTAGATGATAACAGATGCAAATTAACTTGAAGATTGAGAATGACTTCATAAAAGATATGTAGATAAAATTCAACAATCCTCTTCTATATTTTGTAATGCTTATACTTCATAGTCATTTTTTAGCAAGTATATTTATAAATATTTCGACCCGAACTTGAAAGTCCGCCAATTTTCGATCCTAAATAGACCAACTTGATTTTATAAAAAATTTAAAACCCTAATTCATTAAGCCAAATCCAAAACTATTCAAATCAAAGCTCAAAACAGTATAATATTAAATAGGTCAAATGATGAGTGCTATTATTGAAGTTGTTCTATTAGATACAATTTTTCAGCTGTTGTATGCCAAAGAGCAATGTTGTTGGTAGATTATTCCAACCCCAAACACAGAATTCTACGAATGAACGAGACAGAACCTGCAATCAAGGAAGGTGTTTTAAAACATACATGCGGTTTGTTTAAGAACAAGGATCCATCCAGCTGCATCAGTACTAAATCATGCGATGCAAATATGTTTTAGCAGAGCCTAATCTGTACTAATTTAGCTTCCAATAATTCATTTTTAGATTGAAAAAAGGATTAATATACGAAACACCGAAACAATAATATAATAAGCCTACAAGATTATACAGTAGCAAACCAGTGAATAATTTAAATGATGTTGGCAATTCTCTTCTCGGTGTGGCCAAATAAATTTCAGACTTTGTCCGTTGTAAAAGCATCAAACTTACCGAATTTGCTGCGCAAACGGCGGTCAGGCTCGAACGGTGGTCAGTTTACAGCAGAGACGGAGGTGCGACGACAACAATCTCGCCTATAGACGATGGTTAACGGCGGCGGTGACTGGAATGGCAAAGAGAAGAAAAAGATTTAAAGTTTTTAATTTAGGGATTGATTATGCTTGTTATTTGATCTAATTATTTGAAAGCAAAAATTAAAAAATAGAATATATATGAAAAATAATTTAATTGAAATTTTATTTTAAATAATTATTAATTGTATGTTGAGTCCTTAAAATTTATAATCTTTATTAATTAATTAATTTAATGATGTTTAGCGCTAGTGGTGTTCAGCAGTGTTCATCGCACGTTGTAAAATTTTCTAATTTATAATAATTTAAAAATTCTCAATTGTTTTTTGATTGAAGGTGAAAACAACCTAACTATTCCCATTTACCTCATTAAAAAACCTCCCTAACCTAAATGGAGGAAAAAGAGTGCAAATGAGGATAGTTATACACAAACAAGCCATAAAAAATCATGCCCAAAAATCACAAGCCACACAAGCCCTGAAAGCCATGGACAAATACCTACAACCACCAAAACGACACAAACACAAATCAAATAGCCACAAAGGTTGGCAACCAAAGAGCCACAAAATCTGTCAACAATTTGCCGCATCACTCTTTACGATTTTTACAACAACAACAGGTGCGGTCCAGTAGTCTGTCGTCCCCAGTTGCATTCCTTTTCCTCTCGCGGTTAACTTATCCGCAACCAAGTTACTCACTCTTAAAATATACCCACCCTCACATACCAATCCCGATGCAACAAAGCCCTTATCGCTGCCACGAGGGAGCACCCAGGTAAAGCCTCCGATTGATCATTCATAATACGAACAACCGTCATGCTATCAAGTTCTAATATAACCAATCTATAGCCTAAATGCCAAGCCATTTGCAAAACATCATGACATAACAAATATCGATGCTTCGAGAGAAACCATAGATCCAATTTCCATTTTCATCTCGCAAAACGCCTCTAGCAGCAGCTACTCCGTCAACTGGTCGAACATCCCCATTCGAATTAGCCTTCACCCAGTCTGTCAGCGGTTTCTTCCACTTTATGACCTGCATTTGAGCGCCGGCTGCAACATTTGCTTGAATCCTAGTATCGCCCGCTAGGAAATCTCCCCGAAAAGAATAGTTTAGATCCATCACCGTACTACATCGATACTTCCACAACATCCAAAGAATCACCACGTATAACCCAATCCACTCCTTTGGTTGAGTAACAAAATTACCCTTTCCAGATAAATTCAGCGACAACCATTCCTGTAATGGTAACGAGTCAAAACTTTGTCGTTTACATGGTTGAACCAAACTATCTCACACCTATTTCGCTATAGTACATTCACGCAAAACGTGAGAAATTGTCTCAGGCCCATCATAACATATAACACATTCATCTGTTATAGACAGATGATGCCGCTTGCGCTCACAATTTGTTAACAAAGAGCCATGTAAGACAAGCCAAATAAAAATCCGAATCCGTTGTGAAACCTTTAAGGACCAAGAAAGCTCCCAAATACCATTGGCCGTTACATTATCCCTGTCACCTAACGCCTTATAAGCTGACTTGACAGTAAATTGATGGTCTTTTTCCCAGCACCATATCGGTAAATCACCACCCAATTCTTGATTTGGAGGTTTGACAGCCGTAATTTTCCAAGCAATTGAATTTGGTAATAATGAATTGATTCTATTCCAATCCCATTTCCCGGTTGCATCCAACATATTCGAAACCGCCGCAGGGCCCGGAGTATCCGGAGAAACACAAGAAAACACAAGACTACTTTCCGAATCGAGCCAGTGATCATACCAAAAATCAGTATTACGACCATCCCGTATAGCCTAGCTAATATTTTCCTTCAAATCATTCCAAACCATACAGACCCCTTTCCACAATCTTGATGAATTCGGCCTATCCAAGCATAAAGGAACTTGCTCCGACCACCCATACTTTTCCTTAAGAACACGAATCCACAACTTATCAAAACCCGTAATTAATTGATAGCCAATTTTTAATAAGAAAGCCTTATTATGTTGCTCCAAATTTGTAAATGCCAGGCCTCCCTTATCCAGTGGTTTCACCAAAGTTTTCCATTTCACCAAAGGAATACCCGAACCATTCCCGGAACCTCCCCAAACAAACTTACGTATTAACCTCTCCATTTCCTCATAAAAACCCTTAGGAATCCACGTCGACTGCATTACATAAACAGGAATGGCCCGTAAAACAAATTTTGCAAGAGTAACACGTCCTGCCAATGACAAAGTTCTAGCCGCCCAACCCGAGAGTCTAGCCGACATTTTATCCAATAAGTAAGTAATAGTTGCCTTGGTAACCCTTTTATGGAATAAAGGAACGCCAAGGTATTTACCTAAATCCATGACACACATACAACCAAACTGAGCTGCTAACAAATCACCCATCGCCGCCACACAATTTTTAGAGAAAAAGATTTGCGTCTTAGCGACACTCACCTTATGTCCTGATAAATTACAAAAGTCAGCGATAATATCCCACACAACCACCATTTGCTCATGACTGGCCTCGACGAAATGAAGGTGATCATCTACAAAGAAAATATGCGAGATTCCAGGACCACCACGATTCAGACGAATTTGCTTCCACAAACCACTCTTAACCGCCCGACTAATATTCTGAGATAATAAGTCCATGCAGAGGACGAAGATGTATGGTGATAAAGGATCTCCCTGGCGAAGTTCCCGTGATGGTCGAAAACTTTCGGTTACCTCCCCATTCCATAGCATCTGAGTAGAAACCGACGATATACATGTCAAAATAAGGTGAATAAACTTCGGTAGTAGATCAATTGCACGCAAAATCTCCTCCACAAAATCCCATTCCAAACGATCATAAGCCTTTTCCAAATCTACTTTGATCGCCATCCATGCCTTCTTCCCCGTCTTCCGTGACATGGAGTGTATAACCTTCTGCACTACAATAATATTATCCTGAATATGTCGCCCAGGTACGAAACTAGCTTGAGCCTCATCCACCCAACTGCCTAGAAAAGGTTTCAACCGCTGCACCAGAGTTTTAGTAATAATTTTATAAAGCACAATACACAAGCTAATAGGGCGTAATTGTGTAACAGAAGCCGAATTATCCACTTTCGGAATTAAAACAAGCAAACTCTGATTAACCCAATATGGAAAATACCCAGTATCAAAAAACTCTTTGACAAAGCGAAACACCGAGTTCCTTACACGGTCCCAGTTCTTCTGATAGAACTCGACATGAATTCCATTGGGCCCAGGAGCTTTCAACGGTGCCATACTAAAAACAATTCCATGAACCTCCTCCATAGTAACCTCACGTAAAAGAGATCGAAGTTCCGACTGATTAAATTGCTTAAAATTAGAACCACGCCAGTCCCAACATAGCTGCCTTGGTTCGCTAGTAAAAAGTTTCTGAAAGAAACTAACCACATGCTGCTTTAACACATTTGAATCCTGACACCAACCACCATCTGATAACCTCAACCCACTGATGCGATTAGGTCTATGTCTCACCATAGTAGCCACATGAAAAAACACAGTGTTTCGATCCCCTTTTTCAATCCATTGGGTTCGAGCCTTCTGATGCCACAAACTCTCTTCAAGATTTAACACCTCGCTAAGCTCACTTTTTTTCAAGTCTAATTCTAGATTCTCAAGAAATTGATTTTGCGAATTTTCAAGCGCAATCTCAATACCTTGAAGACGAGCCAAAAGCAAGCTTTTCCGTCGACCAATATGCCCGAAAACCTTGCGATTCCATTCCTTGCTTTTTAATTGGAAATTTAACAAGTTCTCATGGATACTTCTTTCATCTGCCCAAACTCCTGCCAAGAAACTCTTGAAATCATGGTGTTCATTCCAAACTGAAAGGTAGCGAAAAGGCCGATTCACCCGCAAATTATCATCAATTCTCGTTTCCAATAGAATTGGCTGATGGTCAGAACCAAATTTCAGCAAATGTGTTACCACAAAATTAACAAAAGCACTGAACCAAGCGTTATTGCCAAGACACCTATCCAATCTTTGAGAAAGAGTTCCATGACTCCAAGTGAACCTCGGACCAGAGAAACCCATATCTATCAGCCCCGAATCTAACATAAAATCGTAGAAGCTCTTACAAATGCCAATCCGTTTTGACGAACCCCCTTGCCTTTCTGTAACACTACCAATGACAATAAGATCGCCTCCTACAACCCATGTCCATCCCATATCAGGTTCTAATGCTCTAAGATCACCCTAATGTCTTTGTCGACTAGAAGCATGAGGGCTAGAACAAAAGTCACATAAAAACTTTTACCATCATGAGTAGAAGTGCAAATCCCATGAACAAACTGATTCGACACAGCTAACACCTGAAAAGTAACCGTGTTTTTCCAAAGAATCCATAGCCCCCCAGAAAAGCCATTAGCCTCAACTCTATAGGAGCAATCAAAAGCCGAACGCCGAATGAAATCATCTGCCGACATCCCACTAACACGTGGTTCAAATAAACCAACCATATCCAACTTGTTATTCCTGACAAGCAACATAAAATAACGATAAAAATTAGGGTCTAAAGCATCCTGAATATTCCAAAAAAGTAAATTAACCATTATAAAATTGAGAGGAAAAAAGAAACCCGATTCAATCATGCATATCCTCAGGGCTTTGCTGCTCATAAGCACTGTTCGTGTTCCACTGAACCGTTGTCGCCACACCCTCACTATTGGATACCGGTTCGTGTGCAGCCGCCGTATTGCCCAAGCTAGCCATCTGATCCAATTCAATAACTAGCGATGATAAGCAATCAGCCAACATCAACTTCTTAGATCCTTTATCATCCCGCTTTTTCGGTTTAAGTCCCAATTTTTGGGTGCTCCGCAAGCTAGATACTCTTTTCCCCTTATCCTTACTTGACACAACTCGTAGGGAACCTGTATTGGCTCGCCCGTTTCGATCGTTCAACACCCGAGTTGCTACCTCATCACCAATTCAAATCGCCATATGTCGTTCTTTAGGAAGCGAAGTCGCGATAGGAACATCACTTGATGTCGTGGCTACATCAACACTTCTTTGTTGTCCCTCATTGGGCAATGCTAATTTGTCCACCATTGTCCTCCCATTTGAATTTACAACTTATGTTTCTAGGGCCGTTGATATAGCCGACACACAAGCTACACGTGCCAAACCAACCAAGCTAGCCTCAGCATGTGGAATAGGTTCCACAACCATGCTATCCTTCTGCACATTCTCACTTTCCTCCTGTGGAATAGGTTCCACAGCAGGGACCTCAACGCGTATATCATTATCGACTTCCCTCAGGACATCAAAACGTGAATTGGATTGTTTTACGGCATCACCCTCATTTTCTCTCCCTTTAAACACAAGCCTTTGACCTTTAACTACCTCTCTTGTTGTTTCCTTTGGAGCAGATTTTTGTTGGCTTCTTCTACGACGATTAGTAACCTGCATCCATGGTCCATAGAGTTCCTCGGATGATTTCGAAACACCACCGAATTTCCTTTTCCTTTCCTGCACCATTAGAATTCACACCACAAACCTCCTTAGTATGTCCAAACTTCCCGCAAGTATAGCAAATCGTAAGGAGCCCTTCGTACTCAATATCATATCGTTGTCCATCAATTATTATTCCAGATTTCAGAGGCATTGATAAATCCACAATGACGACAAATCGAACGAAACGACCCCGCTTGCCTTCTGTCGTATTATAATCGATCCTAACGACCTTGCCGACAACCCCAAAAATAAGCTTAAATAGGCTTTTTGTGTAATAGCGGTAAGGCAGTTTTGGCACTCGCACCCACACCATTATCTGAATAGGGTGATCTTCTGCCGATGAAAATTGACGACTCCAGGGCTGCACTGTAATATACGATCCATATATTACCCAAGGACCCCCCGTCAACACCTTCGAATAATCCTCTTCACATACAAACCGAACTAAAAAATATTCATTATCTAAATCAACTAAGCTCATCTCACCACTAGGATTCCACAAAACTGGAATTCGGTTTAGCAAAGCTCTATGTCCGATACTTTTGCCTAGCAGGCGAATCACCATCGAGTTCTGCAATTTAGAATCAAACGCATTGTGTATGTGATCAGAAAAACGGATTTCAGGCAAGACTCTCGTTCCACCATAGCGAATATCAGCCTCTGTCAATTCAACATCCAACTCAGTCGAAGTTTATCATTGAAACATTTGCACTCCCCAGAAGTTTATCCTTGAAAGAAATCATAGTCGATACCGTGGCAGCATAGCCATTAGATACAGAACCATATTTATTTGCCGTTGAATCCCCTCCTCCCTCCCCTACAGGGGTTTCCGTAGGCGAATCAACGAGTACTTTGTCACCAGCAACAACGTTGGCAGATCCATCAACAACCGGAACCATGTTCTCCATAACGAGATCATCAGGCGGTCGTCCCCCGGGCGCGACAATCACGGTTGACGCAATCGTAGGAGTAGACATTAGGGCGATTTTTAATATATTGATTATCACTCTAAAAACACTCTCAATTTTTCATAAACTTATACTACCTTATAATCACTTTAATATTATTAAAAAAACTCTCAATTCTATGTAGGTGGTAGGGGTGCTAATTGAGTTGAGTATCTTGCGAGCAGTTCGAGCTCGATTCGAGTTGACTCGACTCGAACTCAAGCTCGATTCAAGATCTTAACAAGTTGAGTCGAGCAGGGTCCAACTTGATTCGATAAGTTCAGAGTAGCTCGTTAATTTTTTTACAATAAGATAGTTTAGTATATTAGTGGATTGTTACTTTAAAATTTAGATTTTGAAATTGCTTTACACACTATTTTGATTTTTTTGTTAAATTTGTAATTTATGTTTACAGTAAGCTTTATATGCATTACTAGATTTTACGTATATTAAAAAAACAAAATCAAAATTTCTGGCAAGCTTAACAAGCAATGAGTCAAGTCGAACGAGTTTTATAACGAGTATGAATCGAATAAAATTTTAACGAGTTAATATCGAGTTGAATCAAACACAAATTAAATAATATTCGAATCGAGCATTATCTAACTCATTATCGAAAGTTTGGTTACCAAATTGAAAGTTTGGTTACCAAATTGAATAATTGATCAAAGTTTAGTGACCATTTGCGAACTTTACCCATAAATTAAAGTGAATGTAGGAATTATTATAGTAATAAAAGTTTAATAATTTTTTAATTAAAAAATAAAAGAAATTTTGAAAAAAAAAATTGATAAGTATTTATTTTGGTTATGTTTTTTGTCCTTATTTCGATTAAATATAAGTTTGAAGGACTTAACTGGCTGTTTTATGTTGTTTTCATGTAGGTTACGTGATGTTGGAAATAAGCTGGAATGCTGCAGAAAATACTGTAGTCGTGGGCAGATTCATGGGCATGAATCAGGGCTGGGCGCCACGTCAGCACCTTCTAGAAGCTGACGTCAGCAACAATGATAGCTTATCAAGCCGCTTATTAGATAGCCTATCACCCGGATTTTAATTTTTAAAATTCAAACTTGGATAATTATCTTATGTAATTTAAATTAAATTTGGGATTTATCATTTTAGTTTTTTAGGGTTTTCAGCTACTATAAATACCCCACTTTGGAGTGAGTTAGATCATCACTGGCTCATTGTTCTCTTCTACCTTGAGTTTAATATAATTCTATACTTTCCTCTATTTCCATTTTTCCATTTCTTTCATTATTTAATTAAGTATGGTTTCTTCACCAACCATGCTTAACTAAACCTCTTTAGCCAAAAGCAACACCAACCCCGACTAAACTCGTGAGATTAGAAGAGTTATCCATTCCTTCAACAATTCTTTTTTTAGATTCTCTGTAAAGTTGATTAGGCAATCGGCCTAATCTTTAGGAATCTCAATTGTTTCATTCCGAGAGCGCGCATCGGGTTGAAGTGGTTTAGATCCATCGTTGGGGACGAGGAAAAGCTTGTAGCCAATTCAACTCCCTAAGAACAAACTTAGTGGCGGTCCACTAAGGGGAATCAAAATCGAAAACAATTCTCATCGAGACGATTATCCGAGCACGGGCTTCTCCAGCACTGACTCAGACTTGAGTTAACATCGATTGTCGTAGCTAACCAACTAAAGCTTGATTTCAAGGATTGCCCTGGGAGTCGAGTTTACCCAAGAGAAGTAAGTTGCAAGGGTTGGGCCTTGTAGACTGTAACCGACAAGAAAGTTGAAGAAAAATCCATTTCGGTGACCGAGGATGTCGTGGCAAAGCGTAGCTTGAGGCTAATTCATTCCATAATTCATTTTCAATACTTATTTTCGTTCTTATTATTATTTCATTACTCAAATTACTTCTCTAAACCCCCACTTTTATTTTTACAGGTTTCTTGGTCTAAGTCAGAACGAAAGGGTGTTAGAACTCCTATTCCCTGTGGATCGACCCTTACTCTCGCTATACTATTTTTATTCTTATTTATTTGAGTTTAAGGATTTATTTTTGACATTATACGACGCGTGTCAAAATTGGCGCCGTTGCCGGGGAATACATCAAAGTACTAATATTGTTTCATTTGATTTATGACCAGGAGAAATTCGGGAGAACAATTTGAACTCATCCTGGAAATCGAAGCACTAGCCCGAATGTTGCACGCACAAACACTTCGGGAAAAGAAAAACAAACGACGCCAGCAAAGATTTGAACACGATCTAGAGATCACATCCGAAGCAGATTCGAACTTCGAACCAGATCCAATGGGAGACGAAAATTAAACTATTCGCCAGCTAAATGCGGCGCCCGATGGCCAGCAACCAATGTGTATAACCTTCCCAAATGACGAAACACCGTTCGTGCTAAAAACGGGTTTGATCCATCTTTTACCTACTTTTCACGGCTTGCCAACAGAAAATCCTCACAAACATTTGAAGGAATTTCACATGGTTTGTCTAAGCACAAAGCCTCAGGGAGTATCCGATGACCAAATTAAACTTAGAGCTTTTCCATTTTTTAGCAGATATAGCAAAAGATTGGTTATTTGATTTACCCCCAAATTATGTTACAACCTGGACTGACATGGCTAAACTCTTTCTTGACAGGTTCTTCCCTGCGGCAAAAGCGAGCGAAATAAGGCGCAACATCCTGAGCATTCAACAAAAAGAATCTGAATCTTTATATGAATACTGGAGAGGTTTAAAAAGTTGTGTGCAAATTGTCCACAACATGGATTGTCGGAACAAACCCTCATTCAGTATTTTTATGAAGGATTGACGCCCATGGATATGAAAGTAGTGGATGCGGCAAGTGGCGGAGCTCTAGTCAATATGACCCCAACAACGGCTAAAACACTAATATCAACCATGGCCGCCAACTCGCAAAGGTTTAATCAAGCTAGTGAACCATCTCGAAGGGTTCACGAGGTAAGTAAAGTTTCTTTAGAAAATATGATTGATAAATTAGCTGAAATAGTGCAATCTCTTGTTGCAGATAAAAAAAGAACAGCTAGACTTTGCGGAATCTATACTAGTCCAGAACATCCGACAGACTGTTGTCCGATGATTCAAGAAGATGACATCGCTCAAGCTAATGCCATATGAAATGCATATAATCAAGGATGGAGAAACCAGTCAAACTTCGGTTACGCGCAAAACCAGAGGCCAAATCAAGCTTATCAAGCAACTGCACCACAACAATATCAACCGTAGAAGCCTTCGTTGGAGTCAATTGTTGAAAGGTTAGCGCTAGCCCAAGAAAAATTTCAACTAAGGACCGAAGCTCACTTTGAAGCAATTGACAAACAGATAAGTCAATTGACCTTAGCGGTAAGTCGCTTAGAATCCAAAGGAAAATTACCTTCTCAAACGGAGCTCAATCCAAGAGAGAGAGTGAATGCCATCACTCTACGAAGCGGTACCATCATCAAACCAAAACCACGGAAGAAGGCGTTCAAAAGAAAGGTAAAGAAAAGAAAACATCTCCCGTTAAAAAAGATACACCGAACCCGACCCCTAAACCACCCGCCTATTCCGTGCCACCTCCCTTCACATCGAGATTAGTGAAGAAAGATAAACATGTAACACCCCAACATTTCATGTTAAAAAAAGAAGAAGAATAAATTGATGGAAAAAATAAATAAATAAAAAAAATCAATTCTTGCAGCTAAGGGGTCTTGAACCCATGACCCATTGCTTGCTAAGCCCAATCCTCTACCAATTGAGCTAAAGTACTTCTGGGATTTAAATTACACTAGCCTTGTTTTAAGTTTGTTTGGTTTGGTTATAACCAAATATTAAATAATGGTAAGAACCCATCAGCTACCCCTCATTTATTTTTGGTCTGTTCGAGAACCGTGAGAACCAGAAGGTTCTAAACCTTTCCCCTCAACCACCACCGTTCACCGTCCTGATCTAGGCCACCGTCGAACCGTGGCGTGCACCGCCACCACCACCATGCGCGCCGCCTGACTCCGAACCACCAGCCACCTCTCACGCGCGCAACCGAGCCACCACCGCCGGTAAAAGCTTGATTGAAGCTTTGTCGAAACCCTTGGGTTTTCAGCTTCGATTCCGGCCACTCCTGGTGTCCGATCGTCGCGCCGATCCAGCCAACGTGCTCGGCGTGTTATGGAGATCAAAACCCAGCCGGTCACTCATATTTTCGACGCTGGTAAGCCCTTCATCGGAGCACCACACCTATCCGGCAAACCTCATACTTTTGGGGTAAGATCTGACATGTTATCTGGTTAGTTTCGAGTTAATTTTGGATGGGTTTGAGATATGGCTTACTGGGAAATTTTTTGTTTTATAGAATTAGCATCCACGGCGACTCTCCGGTGGTCGGCCGACGAAAAACTGATCTGGAAAGGGGAAGGTGAGCCGATTATTGGGCCAAGCCCATCCGTTGTTATTCAAACCGAGCCCGAAAGCCGTCCGACCCGTCTAACCCGTCCGACCTGCTCTGCCCCATATCTGACTCGACTGAGTCAACTCAGTGAGTCAACTCGCCCGAGTTGACTCAGTGAGTTAACCGATCGAGTCAACTCAGTTGACCCGACCCGTTGACCCGACCCATTCCCAACCCGTTGACCCGACCCGTCCACCCGTGTCAGACCCGACCCATCAACCCGAGTCAACTCGTCCGAGTCAGCCGAGTCAACTCGTATGAGTCAGCCCGAGTCAACTCAGTTGACCCATGTTGACTACTGACGTCATGCTGACGTCAGCATTGACTTTGACAAGTTGACTCTGCCCCCGTTGACCGTTGACCAAAAAGTAAAATTTTCCGAAAAGTCCTATTTTATGTTTTTCGACGTCCTGAGTCCGATTTTGAAGCCCGTTTCGAGAAATTCTAACCCAAAAGCCTCCAAATTGGTCTTTGAACTCGAGTTTGCTTATGTATTTTTAATAATTAATTATGAGCAATGTGAATGAGGACTGAAATTGGAATTTGTACGATTGAAGGTATTCACAATTCCTTGTATCAGGGATGTTAAGGACGTCGCATTCGGGTTCGAGAGTGATCGAACGGAGTATCATGGTCAACCGATATAGCAAGTATTAAAGGTAATACACTACTACCTCTAGTATGCTTTATGAATATGTTGGTATTCGGTAAATGCATGCATAAATATGATGAGGAGTGATGTTAGCTCTGTTTAAGTCAAACCGGACATGAAGTTGAGTATGATAACTTGGATAAAATTAAAATGCTCGAACGAGAAAGTTAATAATTGTTAGGATCTGGAGTTCAATAAATAGCTAATAAGGCAACTAATCTCCAAATCCGATTATCAGTGTCAAATGATCTAATGTTAAAAATATTTGGATATAAAATTACGAAAATGCTCTCAAGATATGAGAATGACTTAAATACCCTTGGAATTGGAAGCGATCTAGAAATCTACGCTAGATATGGTAAAACAACCTGATTCATTCGAAAACCTCGAACTACTTGGAAAGCCATGACAACAGGATTTAAACCTTCGTGATTGTAAGGTGTTAGGTCTCCTTGGATTTGGAATAAATCTCTGACTATACATTTAGGGGAATCTATACATACCCCCTGAATTAAGCAAGTTACTCAAAATACTAAATTGATCGTAATGACTAAAAGTATTGGAAGCACTATTATGGTTGAATTAATTGGAAGGGTCGTATCAACCAAAAAGACTAAAGTATCCTCAGACACCGAGGGTTGCAAATTAACTAGAATGATGGATAAACTTTTGAGTTCTAAAATGAATGAAGTGATTGGAGGTACCGAAACTTCGTGAATGACCGAATCACCCACGAGTACTTAAATGATTGAAATAAAATATATGGTTCAATTGACGAGAACGATGGATATCCCAAGCTTTACAATAACTGAAATACCCCCATTGACTAGAATAAGTGAATTGTCTTGATAAAATTCTGGAAATGTCAATAAAGCTGAAAATGACTGAAATGCCCTTAAGGGTTGAAGCATGACTTACGTACGTCAATCACTCCTGACATTAATGTAAGGTTGGAAGTCTTTCCGCACAGAATATAAGTTCGACTACACCGCGGCAAGTTCGGTGGTGAAATATGAAAGCAACCGTTCAGATATACGATACAGCCGGATACATCAGAAGGTTTGGTTAGTACTGTAAGGTTGAGACATGTTGTTCAATTGGTTTTAGAGGCCCGATAAACTTATGGAAATCTTAAATATTGTAAATCGTCATTTCATCATTATTGGGCTAAATTACAAAATTACCCCTGGTAGTTAAATGACCAAAATGCCCTCATTGGCCAAAGTGATCAAAATAGCCCTGAATGTATCTGATATCGTGAAAGATCTTGACATAGAAATCTCTGAATGCCAGGTTGAAAACCTAATGAGAAAATAGAATTTTCGAGCTACTGATTATGCCTTGTTGGTATAAATTACCAAAATGCCCTTGTGTGATAAAATGACTATAATGCCCTTGTAGGCTTAAATGAGTAAATCACTCATGATATGCCAAAACTCTCAAAGATCTTGATATATCCTCTCCTGAATATCTGGTTTGAACCGTTAGTACAAATCCCTCTTTTAATAGGGGCCCCGTTTCAAAGATCCGTTCAATTGTCAAAACTTAATGTGTTCTCTTCCGTAAATGTCAAGTATCTCCAAGGAGTAAATTGTTCCACCTAGTGTGTTCCATGTGTACCACACGACTGTTTTGCATACTGTTTTACATGTTATGATACCGATCACGTGCACTTGATTGACATATTTGAACTCACATGACATGTTTTATAAATAAGCATGACCGTACTGTATTTCTGATATATGCATATGCACCCGATATGACAAACATGCTATATGGATAATGTATTACTAGAAATACAGTTATTGATTAATGAACTGTTGATGATATGATTCACTGGGGTAATTGGGACATGATATGAAGTTACCTACGGCTCAGCCCTGATCCAACTGGTAAGTCCGCCCGTTTTCGGATCCTAAGCTTCGGCTAGGTCCGCCCGTTTTCGGATCCTAAGCTTCGGCTAGGTTCGCCCGTTTTCGGATCCTAAGCTTCGGCTAGGTCCGCCCGTTTTCGGATCCTAAGCTTCGGCTA
The DNA here is from genome assembly GCA_030270665.1 of Hibiscus trionum. Classification (NCBI taxonomy): domain Eukaryota; kingdom Viridiplantae; phylum Streptophyta; class Magnoliopsida; order Malvales; family Malvaceae; genus Hibiscus; species Hibiscus trionum. Next base: position 41,367,260 of record BSYR01000035.1, on the reverse strand, counting down.
GGTCCACCCGTTTTCGGATCCTAGGCTTCGGCCAGGTCCGTCCGTTTTCGGTTCCTATGCTTCGGCAAGGGCCGCCCGTATTCTAAGGTATATCCTTAGGATGGTACCCATGCCCAATGGGATCGGGTTAATGCCTGCACATGATACCGCACTGGGGAAACTATATACTGGAGTATGGTTGGAGGGTAAATAAAGAATTAAAATGAATTTTTCTGCTACTTGAAACAAATGTATTTGAAATAAAAGGGTTTACTGCATTGTTGCATTTCATGTATTAACGTTGCACTGTTGGAACACACTAGGAATCGAACTCTCTATTTCCACCTCAGTATGTTACCAGCTTATGTAATTCCTGTCTAATTCTCGATGTATGAATAAAGAGCAAGTATCGTTATTCTCGAGTATGATGCTACCTCGAAATAGTAGAACAGAAATGGAGACTGTTACTACGTGGAACATCCTGTAAATGTTATGCCTACCATTATATATGCATGATCTTATAGCATCTTTTGGTAGTTTTGTATTACTGAGCTTTTCCAAGCTCACGTTGTTTTTTACCATCGCAGGTTAAAGGAATATACAATGATATAACGTTTGACATCAGTGTTCGGAGTTCTCTCGGCATTGCTTTTGGAGTACGGTATTGTATAGTTAGTGGGCATGTATGTCATGTATTGTTTTATGGCAGAGTCTGTAAAACACTTTCTGAAATTTTTGTTACATGTTTAAATAACTTCCCGAAATGGTATTTTAAACAGAAGTTGGTTTTACAAAGTAATAAGTGTTTCAAAAAAAATGTTTTTATGTGTATTTTTTTTACCGTGGGTCGCTCTTGTGACCCAAATGTGACTTCCTAGGATCCGTTGTAACACATAGGCGGGTCTAGGGGGTTACAAAACAAGCCGAAGAAAAGGAGATCCTAGATATGTTTCAAAAAGTGGAAATCAATATCCCACTCCTTGACGTAATCCGAAAAATCCCAAGGTATGCTAAATTTTTGAAAGATTTATGTACTAACAAACGTCGTCTTATAGGAGTTGAAAAAGTTAATCTAGGAGAACATGTATCGCTAGTTTTTCAGCGAAGGTTACCACCGAAATTGAAGGACCAAGGTATGTTCGCCATTCCCTGCAAAATCGATAAAGTGGGTATTAAACGAGCAATGTGTGACTTAGGGGCATCTATTAATGTTATGCCACTTTCATTTTATAACTCACTTTCTGCTGAGCCTTTGAAGGATACAAAAGTAACCATACAGCTGGCGGACAGATCCATAATTTACCCGGAAGGATTGCTAGAGAATGTCCTAGTAAAGGTAAAAGATTTAATCTTTCCGGCAGATTTCTATGTCATAGACATGGAAAACGATCAGACTAATAATTCTTCCGAATTCCTCCTTGGTCGTCCATTTTTAAGTACTGCAAATACGAAAATCGATGTGAGAAGCGAGATCCTTACAATGGAGTTCGATGGCAAGGTGGTAAAATTTGATGTTTACAAAGCGATGCGACATCCTGATAATGTTGCTAGTATAAATTTTATAGATGTTATTGATCCCGCCGTTGAAGAATTTATAGAATCTAAATCTGTTGATGATTCGTGCAGGGGTTTGAAGGATCATGGCAAAGGAATTAAGGAGTTGAAAAACGTTTCTTCTGTTCATTCTGATTTATGCCTAACTCCATTGAAATCTAAAATGTTTTCTTTCATTTTGCAGGGATTGAATTTGGAGTTAAAATTACCTCCAGATAAATTGAAGAGTGAAAGAGAAATTTTTCTAGTAAAAAAACTCCATAATCGCAGAATTTCTCGTAGGGAAATACTCAGTTGGATAAAGCGCAAGAACTATAAGAAGTATTTGTCGCAGTGTCTATAGTCTGGGCGACACAGGTCGTCGAGCTAACGACGTTAAATAAAGCGCTAGATGGGAGGCAACCCATTTTCTTTATTTATTTATTTATTTTAATTTTTCAGTTTCGAATTTATTCTTATTTTCTTTATTTTAATTTTATTTTATTTTATCTGATCTTTATATTATTTATTATATATATTTTTAGATTTACGTAAGTTAAATATATATATATCTTTATCTTTCTATCTATTATCTTATTTTTAAATTTAACCCTTGGTGGTTTATCTTTATTATCTTAAATTATTATTTATTTTAAATTTTTATATATCTTTTAAATCATTAATCTATATATATATATCTATTAATATATATATATATATATATATATCTTTATCACCTATATCTAAAAAATTTAAAATAAAATTATCCTTTTACAAATTTTTAATTATCCTTTTATTTCAAAAATTAAAAAAAAAACTAACATAATTTTCCCCTACCTTTTCTTTATTCTGCGGTCGTCATCTCACCCTTCTTTCCTCACGCACGCAAAGCCTCCAACCTTCGAACCAGACATTGCTCGACCAACTCTCATCTTCCGCGGTCGTGGCCGCAAATGATTGGGGGAGTCTCTCCTTTTCTCTCTTTTACTTTAAATTATCATTTTGGGACAAAATGCATTGAGTGAGGGGGGAGATATGCTTGTCAAATCTTCATATTGCTTATCCGTTTGGTTGTTCTCTTGATTTTAATTAATTTAAGTTCTTCGTTTAATCATTAGTTTTGCCTTGTCTCACTGTTTTCATATGTTTTTTTATCTATCTTGTTAGAAAATTCTAGGTTGCATGGTAGATTTTGGCATGATTAAATTTTGATTAAAACCCTTTATATGATATTTCTTTCTCTATTATTTCACATGATGCTTACCTAGGTACACAAGACAATTTTTGTGAGTTTTGAGCCTAATGAGCATGCATTATTTTTGCTCTTTGTTTCTTTGAGTGTGCCTAGCTAAATTAGTTGCATTCTAGAACTTGTGTTTAAATTCTTTTTGAGATTACATTGATTGAATATAATGCTTAAATATGATTGAGGTACTAGGTTTTAACCATTTCTCTTCTCAAATAAATTGCATACCCTTTAATTAATTTCCCCTAGTGAAACAATTTTGAGCCTTGGCCTTTTTCTTGAAAATCACCACATTTCAGCCTAATCCATTTTTCTTAATTCCATTATTTTTGTCCCATTTTCAAGACAAAATTGTCTTAAAAAAACAAAAAAAACAAAAAAAACAAAACAGATTCGAATAAATGCAGTCCAGCAGCAGAAAAAATACTATGCAGAAAAAAAACTGTGCAGAAACTGTTCGAATATGCAGTGCAGAAAATTATTCGAGTCTGCAGAAAAAAACAGTGTAGTTCGAAAAAAATACACTGCAAAACAGTTTTTGATTCGAATGAAAAAGAAAAAAAAGAGAGAGAAAGTTTTGAATATATTTTTGGGATGATTTTTGTCTTGAATTTTAACCCATATTTTTTTCAGCCTTTATCCTACCCGAACCTTAGCCCCATTACAACCTTTTAAGACCTCTTGATTTTTGCATCACATTCATGCTAGTAGTGGAGATTAGATTTAACCACAAGCCTATGGTAATGCTCTAATTAGTTTTGGCTCGAGTGATTTTCTCTACCCTTAAACACTTTGAGTGACATGAGCGATTCCTTGTGAGGGTACTTAGTTTGCATCATTGATGTTAGTAGGGTATTGGAATGTCGTTTTTGCTTTAATTTCTTAATCTTGCCATTTATCTATTTTGCTCCTTATTTTTCTTTCATGTTTAGATGCTTAATCATATCGAAACCTTTGAGACTTCGTGAAATTAAGGATGAAAACTTGAACTTAGGTTTGTTTAATTTTGAGATACTTGAGGACAAGCATCAGATAAGTGAGGGGGAATTTGATAAGTATTTATTTATGTTATGTTTTTTGTCCTTATTTCGATTAAATATAGGTTTGAAGGACTTAACTGGGCTATTTTATGTTGTTTTCATGCATGTTACGTGATGCTGAAAATACGCTGGAATGCTGCAGAAAATACTGGAGTCGTAGGCAGATTCATGCAATTAAGAAGCACACGTAACAGCATTGGATGGATAGGAAGGACGACTTTCTTTCTTTTTTATCTTTGGGTCCAGAACCAGAAGAGGGATAGGGACCATAAAGTCTGAAGCTGATAACATTGCAAGTTGGCGGATTGGAGTAAGCAAAGGGAGAGAAAAAAAACAATTCCTCTTTTATTTGGATAAATCTGTTTATTTAAACAAGGGAAACTAAAAATAAGAAGGTGCTTTCCCCTCTTAAACCAGAAATTATATCATAAGTCATTCTCGTCATGTCATCTATATCGCTTAGCTTAATTGGGCGCCACGTCAACACCTTCTAGAAGCTGACATCAGCAACAGTGATAGCTTATCAAGCCGCTTATCAGATAGCCTATCACCCGGATTTTAATTTTTAAAATTCAAACTTGGGATAATTATCTTATGTAATTTAAATTAAATTTAGGATTTATTATTTTAGTTTTTTTAGGGTTTTCAGCTACTATAAATACCCCACTTTGGGGGTGAGTTAGATCATCACTTGCTCATTGTTCTCTTCTACCTTGAGTTTAATATAATTCTATACTTTCCTCCATTTCCATTTTTTTCATTTCTTTCATTATTTAATTAAGTATGGTTTCTTCACCAACCATGCTTAACTAAATCCTCTTTAGCCAAAAGCAACGCCAAACCCGACTAAACTCGTGAGATTAGAAGAGTTCTCCATTCCTTCAACAATTCGTTTTTAGATTCTCTGTAAAGTTGATTAGGCAATCGGCCTAATCTTTAGGAATCTCAATTGTTTCATTCCGAGAGCGCGCATCGGGTTGAAGTGGTTTAGATCCATCGTTGGGGACGAGGAAAAGCTTGTAGCCAATTCAACTCCCTAAGAACAAACTTAGTGGCGGTGCAATAAGGGGAATCAAAATCGGAAACAATTATCATCGAGACGATTATTCGATCACGGGCTTCTCCAGCACTGACTCAGACTTGAGTTAACATCGATTCCCGTAGCTAACCAACTAAAGCTTGATTTCAAGGATTGCCCTGGGAGTCGAGTTTACCCAAGAGAAGTAAGTTGTAAGGGTTGGGCCTTGTAGACTGTAACCGGCAAGAAAGTTGAAGAAAAATCAATTTCGGTGACCGAGGATGTCGTGGCAAAGCGTAGCTTGAGGCTAATTCATTCCATAATTCATTTTCAATACTTGTTTTCGCTCTAATTATTATTTCATTACTCAAATTACTTCTCTAAACCCTCACTTTTATTTTTACAGGTGGTGTTAGAACTCTTATTCCCTGTGGATCGACCCTTACTCTCGCTATACTATTTTTATTCTTATTTATTTGAGTTTAAGGATTTATTTTTGACACTATACGACGCGTGTCAATAATATAAAAATTATTTTTTAAGATTTTATTCTAAAAAGAGAATAATAACACTTTTGGTCCTTAAGATTTCAAAACTAATTAAAACAGTTAATGGTACATTGCGGTACACATAAATAGTGGTACATGTTAATTACTGTATAATTATCCTATTCAACATATAATTTAAAATTTGTATTCATATTTTTTGGATTTAAATATGTGACGAACAATGATATTTAACTTAGATTCAAATAGTAATGTTCGAGTAATTTACAAATAAAAATGAATTCAACATTTTTGGTAAATATGCATATTTGAATAATTTAAAACATACAAATATATAACATATTGTAATTCCTATTCCTAAAATTTCAAACTCAAGACATTGATTTAAGCTGGAAACAAATATATAAAAGGAACCATTCATGTATTCAAACACCTCAAATAAATTTTCTCTCACATCTATATTCATTATAAAATTCAAGTTAGTGTCACAAGTTATCATGTACCAAATCAATTGAAAATAATTAAGATGGATCACTTCTTTAATGTATTATTATAAGAGTTATTATATGATAAAAGTTTCAACAAACGGGTTAAATTAAGGGGTTAGATATTTAATTTAGCTAGTAAACTAAACCCTAAAATCTAACAACAAACTTAAATTCTAAACCTCAAAATCATAAACATCTAAAAACTAACCCTAAACTCTAAACTAAATCTCTAACCCTTAAATTTAACATGCTTGTAGAAACTTTTTTCCACCGTCAGTGTATTGAATAAGTTCCCTTATCATAATGAGAAATTATTCAATACCATGGCGGTGAAAAAAAGATTCCACATAGGGACAGACGCGAGATTTATGTTAAGAGACGAACCTGAAAATTTTAGGGGGGCGAAAACAAATTTTCAATAGAAAATATATACAATTTTTATTAAATAATATACGAATTTCAAATTTCTAAACCATATTTCTAAAATATTTTTTTTCATTTTATATAATCTTTAAATTAAGCAACTAAAAGCATTGCTTAATATTCAAACACGATAGTAATTAATCTATATAGGAATCATTTATCATTCCATGTTATAATAATTTATTAAATAAATTTTAAAATATACTTTTTTAACATAAAACATGTTCGTTCATCGACATTGTGTACATAAGAAACTAGTATAAATAACTCAACGAGTGACTCTAGTGAAAAAGAGGATGTAGGAGACTCGGGTTAGAGCACATACGTACGCAAAGTGTGTGAATTGTCAAAAAATTTAAAAATATATATATGAACATATATTATCATGTAATCATACTAGTACATTTAAAACTAAAAAATATAATATTTTTGAACCACATTTGATATTTGTATATAACCATAATAATATGATCATATTATTTATGTCTTTACACTAAAAATTTAAATTTAAGATTTAGATTTAAAGGTTAGGATTTAAAATTAGAGTTTAAAGAATTTAAGGTAAAGTGTATTTTTAGAGTGTAGAGTTTAAAGTTTAAAGTTTAGAATTTAAATTTAAATTTTAATGTTAGAACTAAAAGTGACACCGCAGAGCATTCTTATCCATATAAATGGGTCGACAATCACGTAAACAATGCAAAGATAAGAAAGTCAAAAGACACGTTGAAGTATGAACAAAAGACTAATGTTTCTTCCACACGTTCACGTGAAAGGGATCTTCATTCGTATCCATAATACATGGGATAGAAATCGTATCTCCCCAAACTATGTTTGTCCCACTAAAAAAGAGGATTAAGATTTAGAGTTTAACGAATTAAAAGTATGATGTATTTTTTAGGGTGTATAATTTAAAGTATAAAATTTATGGTTAGAACGTAGAATTTAAAATTTTCATATATTTTAGTATAGAACATAATTAAGGACAGAAAATTTTTATCGTAATACATACATGCATGCGTGTATATGATTCGTGTGATATGAAAGTTCATCGATAGAAATCACAGAAATTTCCATGCACTCAAACAATTTTACACCAACGACCCTTTTCCTTCCGGAAAAAATCTTTTATTCTTATTTGGTATCTTTTTTCATGCTCAACATCAAAAGTTTAAATTTTAAGCTCTAACCTTAAATTTTAAATATTAAATCATAAACTTAAACCCTAAAATGCATATTACCCATAATTTCTTAAACCCTAAATATAGTTTTTTTCTTATTATGAGGCACTGAAAGGGACATAAGATTTCTATCATTCATTTCCACATAAATAGGAACACAAATCATCTGTACTTTTTTGGGATAAAAATCCTCATCCACTTTTCGGTGCTCTTTTTATGCCCCAACACTTAAAAAATACTAAATAATTAAATTTCAAGCCCTAACCCTAAATTCTAAATCTTAAACCGTACACCCTATACTTAAAAATACACATTACCCTTAATTTCCTAAACCCTAACCTTAAACCTTAAACTCTAAACCTAATTTTTAATATGGGCATAAATATGGGCACTAAAAGGGGAGGGGATTTCTATTCCTTTTTTGTGCCTCTTTTCATGCCCAACACTAAATAAATAAATTCTAAGCTTTAAGCCTAAATTCTAAACCCTAAAACCCCTCAATTTTCTAAATCCTAAACCCTCAATTCTAAATAGGGACACAAAGAAGAACGAAAATCATTTGCCTGTTTTTGGTACCCGAATACTGAAAAATTAAATTCTATGCCCTAACCTAAATTTTAAACCTTAAACTATAAACCATATAAAATACACCATACCACTAATTTCTTAAACCATAATCCTAACCCTTAACATTAAACCTTACTCCTACTCTTAAACTTAATTTTTTAACGTGGACACCAAAGAAAATGAGGAATTCTATTTGTTGAAAAATTTAATCATTCTCATTGATTAAAAATAAGTTTACAAGAGGCTTTATATAGTCAGCCACAAGGATTAATCAACAAGCAATTAACAAATAACTAACTATTGCTAACAACCTTTAACAACTAACTAATCTTTGAAACTAACTATTTACATTCACAACACTCCCCCTCAAGTTGGTAGTTGAAACACATCTTTAACTCCCAACTTGCTTAGAAGGTACTCATGTTGTTGCACTCTAAGAGCCTTTGTGATAATGTCTGCCAGCTGCTCTGAAGATGAAATATGTTGTGTTTGAATTAACCCCAGTTGTATCTTCTCTCTCACGAAATGAAGATCTATTTCAATGTGTTTAGTTCTTTCGTGAAACACTGGATTAGTTGCAATCTAAAATGCTGCTTTGTTGTCACAAAAGAGCTTCACTGGATCAGATTTATATAACCCAAGTTCCTTTAGAAACCCAGTCAACCAAACTATTTCAGACACCACAACAGCCATGCTTCGATACTCGGCTTCTGCTGAAGATCTGGCTATTGTGCTTTGTTTTTTCGATTTCCAGGAAACTAATGAATTTCCAATCTTGATGCAGTACCCAGTCACTGATTTTCTCGATATTGGGCATGATGCCCAGTCTGAATCACAGTATGCTGTAATCTGCTCTTCATTTGATGTTTCAAACAATAATCCTTGACCAAGATTCTTTTTTATATACTTAACAATTCTCAACGCAGCCAACATATGAGAATCCTTCGGTTGATGCATGAATTGACTCAAATTCTGCACAGCAAACATTATGTCTGGTCTAGTATGTGTGAGATAGATGAGTCTTCCAATTAATCTCTGAAAAACAGAAACATCCTCTAAGAGTTTGTTTTCAACATTAAGCTCAAGTTCTTTGTCATAAACTGCTGTAGTGAACTTCATATTCTGCTCTAAAGGAGTGGATGCTGGCTTAGAACCACCAAGACCCAAATCTTCAATCAACTCTATTGCATACTTCCTTTGGTTCAGCAGAATACCTTCCTTGGACCTCATCACTTCAAATCCCAAGAAAAATTTTAAATCCCCTAGATCCTTCATTCTGAAATTTTGATTCAACAACAACTTCAATTCTGAAATTAAATTACTATCATTTCCAGTGATAAGTAGGTCATCTACATATATCAACATTATCACCACTGCATCTCCTTTCCTTTTTGTAAAAATAGAATAATCTGACATACTTTGATAGTAACCAGCACTTAATAATGCTTCGCAAAGCTTCATGTTCCATTGTCTTGAAGCTTGCTTCAGACCATAGAGGGATTTATGCAGCCTACAAACCCTAGACTCCCCCTGGCTGCAAAATCCAGGAGGCAGCTCCATATAAACCTCATCCTGCAAGTCACCCTGAAGAAAAGCGTTATAGACATCCATCTGGTAAAGAGGCCAACTGTGAGCAGCAGCAAGAGCCAAAATGGTTCTAACAGTAACCATTTTTGCTACAGGAGAGAACGTTTCAGTGTAGTCAACACCAGCTTTCTGATTGTAACCCTTGGCCACGAGACGTGCTTTATATCTTTCAACAGCACCAGAGGAGTTATACTTAACTCGGAATACCCATTTACAGCCAATGGGAATATTACCAGATGGAAGAGGAACTAAGGACCAAGTGTTGTTAATTTCAAGAGCCTGAATTTCCTCTTTCATGGCTTCAACCCACAAAGGGTTTTGACTAGCTTCAGAATAGGTCTTAGGTTCAATAATGGAAGTATGAGAAAGAAAAGAACGAGTGGAAGAAGGGAGATGATCATAAGACAGAGAAGATGAAAGAGGATACTTGATACTAGATGTATGACACACAGAGGCAAAATCATTAAGCCATTGAGGGGGTCGAACTGTTCGAACTGACCTTCGAACAGAAACATGAATGGAAGCAGGGGGATCAGGAGGTAAAACAGAATCTGCAGGGACTGAAGAAGTAGTAGCATTAACAGGATCAGAGGAGACATGAGTAGAATCTGTTGAGATGTGAGGAGACTCAAGGGTAAGAAAGATATCATCAAGACCAGAAGAAGTAGAAGGAAAGAACCAGGGGGAAACAGCAGGGGATGCAGAATGAAATGGAAAGATGTCCTCATGAAAGACAACATCTCTACTGACAAAAAAAGACTTGGAATCCAAGTTAAACAAGATGTAACCCTTTTGAACTTCAGAATAACCAAAGAAAACAGAGGGAAAAGCTCGAGGAGAAAATTTATCAGAGGGATTTGTATTGGTGGCATAGCTAAGGCATCCAAAGACACGAAGGTGGGAAAGAGAGGGAGGGCGATGGTAAAGCATTTCATATGGTGTTTTCCATTGTAAGACTGAAGAAGGGAGACGGTTTATAAGATAACAAGCAGCAGTGACACAATACCCCCAAAATTTAACAGGGATTTTGGCATGAAATTTCAGAGCACGAGCAACCTCTAATAGGTGCCTGTGCTTACGCTCAGCTATGCCATTTTGCTGTGGTGTATGGATGCAACTACTTTGATGGACAATGCCAAGAGAGTTAAAAAACTCAGAACAAGAAGAGTTAAAAAACTCAGAACCATTATCTGTACGAAGAAATTTAACAGAAGCTGAGAAGTGAGTTTGAACATAGGAAATAAAGGTCTTGATGAACAAAATAGTATCAGATTTCAACCTCAACAAAAACACCCATGTCATCCTAGAAAAATCATCAACTACAGTGAGAAAATATCTTTGACCATGAACAGTGGATGTCCTATATGGTCCCCAAAGATCCATGTGTAAGAGCTCAAAAGGAATAGAAGTATGAGTAGAACTAGAAGAAAAAGGAAGCCTAGACTGTTTGGCTAGAGGACAAACAGGGCAATGAAGTTGAGAACTACCAGAAATAGGCAATTTAGATATAGTAGTATAGGGTGCATGACCCAAACGAGCATGTCACACTAAACTTTTATTAAGCTCAGAATGCATACAAGATGAGACATAATTTTGAACATCAGAAAAAGGGAAAAAAGAAGGAAAAGCTAAAGACAAACCAGGCACAGAAGCTGGAGAAATGAAAACGTAAAGCCCCCCAGACAGTTTACCAATCCCCAACATCTTGCCACTGGAGAGTCCCTGAATCAAGCAGAAATCAGGGAAAAAATCACAGTACAACCCAACTCAGAGGTTAATTTGGAAACAGAAATGAGATTGTGTGTAAAGTCAGGGACGTACAGAACATTTGATAAATGCAGATCAGCAAGAGAAACAGAACCAATATGGGTTATTGCAGCATGCTTTCCATTAGGCAAAAAACAGAACGAGAAGTGGATGAACATGAAAGAGGATTATTCAGAAAAATGAAATCACAACACATGTGATCCGTAGCACCAGTATCTAAAATCCAAACAGAACTTGAGCGAGCAGAGGAACAAGAAACATCACCTGCCAGATTAGCGGAAGACTCAGCAGAAGGTGGAGCACGATTAATCAATTCCAACAGCTGCTGGTACTGTGAAGGTGTGAACACAGGGGACAATGAAGAACCAGAAGAGGATGAAGAACCAGAAACCCCAGGAGCATCAGTGACCAAAGCAACCTGAACATCCCTCTTCTTATTGAATTTAAAATCGGCCGGAAAACCAATTAGTCGATAACATTGGTCTTTCTTGTGACCCCGGACCTTGCAGTGATCACACGTCCCAGTGAAACGACGGCGAGAACTGGCACCACCAGAAGCATAAAGTGCAGTTGGATCGGAAGATAAAGAAACCGAGGAGACCCCATGAAGATGAGTCCGTTGGGATTCTTCTTGAAGAATCATAGAGTAGGCTTGGTTAACAGAAGGGAGAGGCTTCATGAGTAATATTTGGCTTCGCAACGCAGAGAACGTCTCATTGAGACCCATTAGGAATTGAAAAAGCTGCTGCTGAAGATGAACCGCCAGATTATCTTCAGAAGCAGGGCACTCACAAGTCGAAAAAGGAACCAGCACCGCAAGCTCATCCCACAGAAGCTTTAAGCGGGTGAAATAAGATGAGACAGAGAGATCACCTTGGACAGATGTAGCAACCTCCCGGTGAAGAAAGAAGATGCGAGCACCGTCAATTTTATCGAAGCGCTCGCGAAGGTCCTTCCAGATTAGGGCGGCGTTCGAGGCAAAGACAACACCGGAAGAAAGATCACGACTAACGGAGTTCAAAATCCAAGAGATAACCGCCGCATCACATCGATCCCACTGCGAACGGAGAGTCTCAACAAATCCGTCGCGCTTGCAGTCACCAGTAACAAACCCTAGTTTGTTCTTCGCAAGCAGCGCGAGACGCTTCGAACGGCTCTAGACGCCGTAATTGTCGATGCCGGTCAGCTGCACAGAGACGATCGGAGCACCGGACGTATCTGAAGGGTGGAGATAAAGGACATGATTCAGATCGATCGTGGTAGCCATCGGAGAACAAGAACGAGAAAGGGGGGAAAAACAAAGAAAGGGAAAAATGAGAATGAAAAAAACGAATGATCAGGCCGGAAAGGAAAAACAGGCCAATAAAAGAAACGGCCCAACAGAAAAACGGATCAAAATTGGACTCCTGATACCATGTTGAAAAATTTAATCATTCTCATTGATTAAAAATAAGTTTACAAGAGGCTTTATATAGTCAGCCACAAGGATTAATCAACAAGCAATTAACAAATAACTAACTATTGCTAACAACCTTTAACAACTAACTAATCTTTGAAACTAACTATTTACATTCACAACACTATTCCACGGAGAGGGGGCAGACAATTTGGATTCCATAAATATCCCCTTCATTCAACGCTGCCACATTCATAGCAGCAGCTGGAAACAAAAAAAGAAATAAGAAGAAAATCCCACCAGCAAACTCAAACCCTAATGGAAATAAAAAGTGGTCATGAAGAACAAAGTAATGCCTCTATTTCTCAAGATCCTTTCATTTCGATGAGAATGAGACGATGAGGAGTTGCTGCAGCACTTCACTCAATGGTTGCATGTGTAGGGAGGAGCATTTGGGGTTTAAGATTGTTTTGAGAACTGAATCTGATGTTGAGATAATGGATGATGGCTACAAATGGAAGAAGATCAAGAATACCCCTCATCGGAGGTAATATATATATATATATATGTATATATATATATATATATAATTGAAACATATTATTTTGTGTTAATGGCTGACTATATGAGAAATATAGCAATTATGCAGAACTCTTCTAGGTCTAGTTAGCATTCATGTAAATAAAATGGTATAACCGGCCTATTGGGCCAAGTAAAACTTAACTCAATGGGAAAAAAAATTAATTAGACTTAACTTAAAAAATCGTATAATTTTGTAAACTCAAATCGAAAAAAAATCAAATAAAATTAGTGTTATAAAAGAGACATTGAATAGCTCAAAATATTTAGTAATTAATGGACCGATTTTCAAGTTCGAGTCGAGTACCTCAACTTTGCTCGATATATATGGAAACTTAACAACTCGACTAAAAAAATTCAAATAAAATTTGAGTTATAAAACATGAATCGTCAACTCAACTAACCCAAATTTTTTTGACTCGATCAAATAGTCATCTGTAACCCTATTGCTCATGATGATTGATATATATATATGGGTTAGGATCCACTTACATGGTGTAAAACTCATTTAGTTTTACATTTTTGGGACTGCTGGATGATGATAATTAATGGCTAAGAAATAAAGAAATAATCTTAGTCATTTATTACTCTCATCAAATGATCCAAAAATGGCGTAAAAGTAATTAAGTTTTACATATTGTAAGTGGACCCTAACCCCGTATATATATATATATGGCTGAGATTAACTTTTACTTTTTTCCCTTATGTGATAATCTTCACATATTCTATTGTTAATCTCAATCATCCGTTTCACTTATCTAACGATCGAAAAAACGTGTAAAACATAAAAAGTTTTACACTGTGTAACTAGTTTTACATTAATTCATGGTCATTAGATAGGTGAAATGGATGTATGGGATCAGAGCAATAGGGGCACCCGCCCAGGGCCCCTACCCTGCCCAAGACCCATTTTTTTCGAATATTTATAGTTAGAGTTTAATATTTTTTAATATTTAATTTTTTAATAATTATTATTAGAGTTCTATTTTTAAAATTTATTTTTTATGATATTTGTTATTAGGGGTATTTTTTTCAATACTTGTTATTATAGGCTATTTTTTGAATACTTGTAATTAGGGGCCAATTTTTTATTATTTATTGCTATTTCAATACTTGTTATTAGGGTATAAAATTTTCAATACTTGTTATTATGAGGCCAATTTTTCAATATTTATTACTAGGGGCCTATCTTTTCTAATATTTGTTATTAGGGCTCTACTCTTAAGTTTTATTTTTTCCGATACTTGTTATTACGAGTCCAATTTTTTCAATACTTGTTATTTATAGTCTATTTTCCCTAATATTTGTTATTACATGCATACTCTTAAATTTTAATTTTTCAATACTTGTTATTAGGGTTCAATTTTCCTATATTTGTTATTACAAGAATACTGTTAAAATTCATTTTTTTCAAAATTTGTTAATAGGGACCCATTTTTTTATATATCACTTGTTACTAAGGGTCTAATTTTAAATTTTATTTTTTCCAATACTTGTTATTAGGGAAAAGGGTGAGCAAAACTCCACTCGACTTGAAAAAACTGATTTTTTCGACTTGTCTTGACTCGAAAAAAAATTCAAATAAAGTTTGAGTTGTAAAATAAAAATTCTAATAACTCAAAATTTTAGTATTTAGTACATAAATTGTTAAGTTCGAGTCGTAAGGACTCGTAAACTCGCATAACTAGAATTTTTTTTACTCAACTTAACTCGATCGAACGATCACCCTTAATTAGGGGCCTATTCTTTAAGTTCACTCATGAGCCACTAAAATCTCAGAAACGGGCCTGGATGAGATTAACTCCTTACTTTTTTTTTTCAAGTGATAATTTTTACATATCCTACTTCTAATTTCATCCATGCATTTAACTCATCTAATGGTCATGGATTAGTTTAAAACTAATTGGGTTTTACATAGTGTAACTAGATCCAATCCATATATATATATATATATATAGTTGGATACTGCATTGTTATATGACTGAAGATGTTGTTAAGTGCAGGAACTATTACCGGTGCGCAGCTGAAGCCTGCAAGGTGAAGAAAAGGGTGGAAAGGGAAAGTCAAGATCCTCGCTTTGTGATGACTACGTACGAGGGCAACCATAACCATCCCAGCCCTAGCTTAAGCTAACACCAACTGCTGTATTTGCTTCAATATATGCATAATGCATGCAAATGCTTTTCAATGGAGGGTTTTGGTTTATTAATTCATAACTAAGCTAAGAGCAGTATAGTAATTATGCTTTGCATGTCCATTTATGGTCATTTCTTTTTATATTTTTTTTAAAATTTGTTAATTCACTTGTAATCGAACAATAAACACCTTAATTATTATAATAAGTAATAAAATAGTTTCTTTAATTACACTTGACAACCCAGAGTTTTGCTTATTATTGAGTGGCTATACATCTTTTAATAGTTTTTATGCATACTAATTTAGCTGACACCCGCGTTATGGGTTAAACATAAATCTTATGTTTAATATATGATTATATATGAACTTGTAAATACAATTTTTTTGAATCTCATATTCTTTTTTAACAATGACATATAAATTTTAGAGAAAACTATTTCGGTGACCACTTAATTATTGGGTCTGATCTGTTTTGACCATCGAATTAGAAAAATTTAAAATTCGACCACCCAACTATTTAAATGGACCTATTTTGACCATCGGCCGTTAAAATCTAACGGAAAGGTGACGTGACAGTTAAAGTAAAATTTGTATAATTATATATTTTAGTCCACCATATTTATTATCTATTAATAATCAGATAACGACACGTGTCATCACCAAATTAAATAAATTAGTAAGGAATATGGCCATAGTGGGGTTTGAACTCGTGACCTTTAGGAGAAAAAGCTAAGACTTAACCACTGCACCAACTACTCCTTATATATATTAAATTAAAAATTAGAGTAAATCCATCCAATCGGGTGATGACACATGTCATCATTATTTGATTAGTTGATTAATTTTATTAAATTAAATTAAAATTAAAACCAAATCGATATAAGAGGTAATTAACAGGGACTAAAAGTGTAATTATACAAATTTTACTTTAACTGCTACGTCACCTTTCCGTTAGATTTTAACGGCCGGTGGTCAAAATAGATCTATTTAAATAGTTGAGTGGTCGAATTTTAAATTTTTTTTAGTTCGGTGGTCAAAACATGTCAGACCCAATAGTTGAGTGGTCACCGAGATAGTTTTCCCTAAATTTTATTAAACACCATGAAAGATATTACAAATACAATGATAAAAAAAAATAGTCCACTAAAAATTTCATACAAATGTGCAAAGAAAAGCAAACACTCCCATGAAGATTAGCATATCATTAAAACTCAGAAACCTTCATGTATCTCCTTCCAAACACGATGTTTTACGGGATAAAAAATGAGTGGTGAGCGAACCAAACTACCAGGTAGATTGCTCCGCTACACAATTCTGATTACATCGACTAACAAACCATCAAACGAGTGAAAATCAATCTTTTTTATGACTATTGACAGAATCAAATCAGAAAACTAGTGTTGCGAGGATTTCTATACAAGCACCAAACGACCACTAAAGTATGTTAGAGTTGTGTGAAACGACAGGTGAAATGAACTACAAAAGCTAATGAAAAGAGTACCACAAAGGCAAAAAAAATGCATGCCAGAAGTACAGAAATCCTTATTAAAAATGAGAAAATAATAATGAACAACGTAATTGAAACCAGTACTAAGACTAATTGCCAACCGTCGGCCAATGAATAAAAAGAAAGGGAAGCTCGGGCGCAATGGATTTTAGAGTAGAGAAAAGCTAGGTCATTTTCCCATATAAATACGAATATTATTACTTAAATTTTAATTGTAGTGGAAATTAATAAACCATCCTGATAAATTGGAAGATATTAAGCACTTAAGCATGCTCAATCTTAAGTTCACCTGGGCATTGTGTAAAGAAATTAAACAAAGTGAAATAGTAAAAATTAAGCCAGATCTTGCAAAACAATATGATTTGCCGAACAAAATCAAAGTCAGATCTTACTAAACAAATGAAAAGAACAGCATAAAAGTGCTCTCTACCTAAAGAAATGAGATTAAAAATTAAAAGGACAACAAAATCAAGAAACCGTTGGAGTGTTGTAGGTCCAGATTTTGCACTGGAAATGAGCGTATTCCTTGAAGGTCATCTCCCCCAATGCGATGCAACAAAAATGGGATCTGGAGACAATGAGATCAACAATCTCCAACATGTCATCCAGTCGAATTTCCGAGATGTTGGATCCAGGAGTTGTGCAGAAAATGAAGTACCTAAGAACATAACTACAGAAGCTGTAATAGCAAAAATAACACGCCGTCTTTGACAAGAATGCAGCGTGTCAGGAAGATGTTGAAATGCAAGTCGATTTCTTAACTTATTGTCTGCAAAACCAGGGCGCAGCTAGAAGGAACTCTACTCAACTTCCCTGAAAACCTATGAATGATTAATTTCGAGGGTAAAACATTTGAACCATGTCACCTCTGCTAAAGAGTAGAATGATCTGCAGGTTTAATAAATTAGTCATATATTAAATCCAGCCATTGAACCTTTAAGGGTTGTTCTAGTTGGTTCACACAGTCACAGACACCTATAAAACGTTGCATCTAGTAAAAATCCGGGATTCGGATCCCATTTTAGTATGTCGAATGTTTTATAAAATGTGTTACACGTACAGCAAAAGATGAGAAAACTTACTCAATATCATAGGCAAGCTCCATTCTCTTTACCATTTGTGGAATTGCCATAATGAAATGATGAATCCAACCATCCTATCGTCTTTGCTTTTTCGACATATGCTAGAAACTGTTTTCGCGCATCAGGCACGTCAAGAGCCAAGTCGTCGAGACATTCTTCTACCCTTGAGAAACCCTTTGTCATCTGGTTCATGGTTATGAGCCCTGAGCCAAAACAATGTGCAAGCAAACCCCATAGTCTTTCATTCTTTTTCTCAATAACCATCACCAGTGCTTTCTTTACAACCTCATGGTGGAAAAATGACATGCCTAACTCCTTTATGCACCGATAAGCTTCCCTAATGTCTCCTCCGGATTCATATTCCTCTAACAGCTTTGCTATTTTGAGTTTCACATCGTCAACGGCCCATCCCGACGTACTGCTACCACCGCCACCCCAACACCTTAAGATGCGCTCTCCAGAAAGTCGAGCCTTTAACAATGACTTTGCCATCTGAAGCACTTTCTCCCCAAGAGAGTCTGTCCCTGAAAATTGGATCCCAACCTCTTCCAGGTGTTGTGGGGCTAAAGCTTCATCCACCACTGCTCTAGCCAAAAACATAGCAAGATCCTCAACAACAACTGGATTATCTAGAGCAGTGTCATCTGCAGATTCTATCAACATCACGAACCCATTTACAACGTCATCTGCAGGAAAACATAAAGATGATAGCAAAACAGATGCCATTTCTTTCTCCCTGTTCTTCCGATCCATGGCTAAAGTTATCAACCTTTTAACAAAAATAGAATTCAGTTCGCCTACGGAAGTTTTATTTTCTGCTTCTAGACAACTAAAAACCTCCGAGATGTCACCAGTCAAGAAATATTCTTGAATGATTGATTGACACTTCAACTTGAAAGTTTTAGTAAATTTGTCTTCCAATGATTTATTTCTAGGCTCCAATGATAATGACCTCAAAGATGAAGCGCACAACCAACCATCCGATGTAGCCTTAGAAATTAAAGACTTCAGTATCTTCTGCGCATTTGGTATGTCAAGGGACAAATCGTCGACTGTGTCAATCATCCTACTGAATCCCTTTGTAATTTGACTTGAGTTTATCAGGCCTTCTTCAGCTGCTTCCTTCAGTAGATCCAGTAGTCTATCTTCAGTGTTCTGCTTTTCCATTGCCATAACAAGCGCTCGTTTCACTATTTCATGGTGGAAGAAGGGAACTTTCAAATCCTTGATGCATCTATAAGCCTCTTTCTTGTCGCCACTCGTTACATACTCTATTAATAGGTTATTTATCCTCACTTTCACATCCTCAACTGTTTTCTTGCTAACCCTCCAGCGACGCTCAATATTTTCTGCATGCATGGGAGCTGCTAGATACCCTTTCTCAGCTCTTTCCAAGACTTCCACCCCCTTTGAATCATTAGGTAAGAGCTCCCTTTGTTTTTTAAGGAACGCAGGAGGGAGTATGTCATCAACCACAGCTCGAGCTATAAACAATGCAAGAATATCAACAGTATCCGGTATATCCACAATCAAATCATCTGCAGATTCCACCAGTTTACTAAAGCCTCTGTAAACCTGTGGGGCATCGATCACATCAGCATAGAGTGCAGATAATAAGACAGCAGCCATTTCTTTTTCATGGTCATTCCTATCCATAGCCATAGAGACAAGCTTTTTAACGAAGTAATAGTTGTAGCTGGGCATAGCAAGTTCTTTTAATTCATTGGTAGCTGACAACACATCATCAGTAGCAAAGTATTCCTCCACTATTATTGTTGCCTTCTTTTTATATGCATCAAAATCGGGTGCTGATTTTCTTGCATTTGGATGTGCGCATTCCTGCATCATGCACAGTTTTTTTAGTAAAATTAAGCTTTGAATCTAGAAAAGGTGTTAATCATTCTCTAGAAATTTGAAATAACAAAAAGATAGAACAAGAACAAAAATCCAGAGAAAGTATAAGGAACAAATTGTGGACTAACTTCCTCACTGCTATCATAGTTTGGGTCCTTTGAGTCAAGAGGATAACTGCAATCAGTGTCCATTAACCCTCCCCAAGTTCCTTTACCACCACAACCACCTGCACAATGAAATTGTTGGACAAGGTCAATAAGGAACTAAATGGCATCAGCTTTCACATTCACTCAATCCAGATTCCTACTGCTCTTTTCACTTTTGTCTAGTAACTAGATTTTGGAATGATATTAGTATATTTAGTTACCTTTCTTAGGACGACCATCTATTGGAGAACGTGAATGCCTATCAAGGATAACTGTACTGCCTTTGCCATGGGCCTGTGGTGACCTTGGAGATTTTGAAGAAGATAATGGACCTTCACTCCCCGAAGCTGATTGGAGAATCTCCCGGCGTTCATCTGATATAAAACCACCAGTGCCGTTCATTTTATCCGATTCTACTCACCACTTTCCACTTATTCCCTCAAGTTGAAGAGCATACCCCAGCATTAGACTGCGTAGACTAAAAAGATGATGGAAAATCCGGGTGCTAGGATCTCTCTCACAGCCTATCACACCTTCACAGGTAGTATCCACATTCTACAGAAAATTATTGATGTTTCATTATCTCACAATAGATCCTTTAATGTCGCCAAGGGAATTATAGAATCTAGCAATGTTGATCTGAACAATTCTCAATATTCCTTCAAGAAGAGCAATTATTCCTTTAAGCTGCAAAAAAAAAGGTAAACATTTTATAAGCCAAGAGTCTTAGTCTCTTAGACCAATTATTTTACAAAACTTGAAAATTGTACATTTCCATCGGAAACCGGGCGTATATACTCAATACGAATATGAATATCGAATATGTGTATATGTCTCATACGGATATACTCGATGCTTTCCATCTTTTTATCATATATCAAATCCGAGATCGGATAACAAATATATTTTTTATAACTAACATGTGTTTTATCCAACTATACACTCTTTCAGAGAAGTGGAGTAGAAAAATCAATAAAAAGAGAAATGAAACTACATCGTGCACATAAAATTGAAATTAAACAATAGTAGAGAAAATGCCACAAATATTCTTATCAAAACCATTAAATTGATTCTTAAAAACATTAAAACATATCTTGAAGTATGTAACAACAATTAACATCGATTTCAACATGCAGGAATTTCAAAATCATTGTGACGAACAATCTAGCCTTAGAGATACACAGATTTTGGATTCAAACATTCAAAGAGCCGATTTTCCATCACATAAATCGATAAAAAAAATTAGACCACTAAAGAAAAGAAGATAATCAAAACTAGAACAATGAAAGGCAATTGAAAGTACCGTTCGCCGGAGCGACGCATCACACCGGCGGTCCGATTCTCTGTTTTAAGATTTTTTGTTTTTGTTTTTTTGGGTAAATCAATTTTATTTTGTTTGTGAGTGAGTTTCAGGTTTTGGGTACAAAAAGGAGAGAGTCAGTTGCAAACAGGTCGTTGGAGTTCCGTTATAGATGGACGGAGATCTGGAAAATTGCAGGGGATTCAACGGCTGGATTTTGCCTTTTGAAACGGTGTAAATCGCCGCGGGTAACTCGCACCATTTGCTCAATTTTTTATGGTCCAATGCAATTGAAATGCCACGTCAAATGGTAAAGGTCTTGTTTCGGGATCAATCCTCAAACGTAAGTAAATTTATGAATTTAGTCCCTCTCAAATTTGGATGTCATGTGATCGTGGCACTCGTTGGAGTGGCTTTCCTTGTGTCAATCAAAACGCATTAAGGGTACCTAAGAGTGAACAAAACTCGACTTGAAAAAATTTAAAATTTTTATTTGGTGTCAAAAATTTCGAGTCAATTTGATTGGAATCATAATTTCAAAACTCGACTTAAAAAAATTTCAAATAACATTTAAATTATATATGAGACTTGAATAACTCAAAATTTTTAGTGATTAGTGGACCGATTTTTAAGTTTGAGTCAAGTCTTTTAACTCTGTCTGATATATGTATATCGCATATGAAGATATATATATATATAAAACATCGTTTAAATTGCAATCGGTTAGTACCATAACATTATATATATTTTTTACAATTAAATTGAATAGAAACTCGAACAACTTGAATCAATTGCAATAAAAAAATTAAATTAAATTTGAGTTATAAAATAATACTTTACAAATGATTTGTTCTTATCATGTATGTTCTACTTTCTATTAAATTGTTTAAAACAATAATTTATGGGTAATTATTTGATACACTGGAGGTGAAAACTAAAAGTTTCTATAAGCTTCTTAGTTTTAGGGTTTAGTAACTTAGTTTAGGGTGTATGTTTTAGGGGGTTAGGCGTATGGGTTTTGAATTTAGGGATAGTGGTTGAAATTTACAATTTAGAGTTATAATTTAAGGTTTGATTAAAACCTAAATCATCACCATATTACCCTAAAAATTAAATCTTAACCTCTGAATTCTATATTCTAACCCTAAACCTTAAATTCTAAATATAAAACCATAAACCCTACGCTCTAAACTAAACCCCTAAACCTTAAAATTAAGACGCTTGTGAAAATTTTTAATTTTCACCGCCAGCGTATAGGATAATAATCCATAATTTATTAAGTTAAAATTATAGGATTAATATCCTATACACTGGCGGTGGAAACTGAAAGTTTCCACAAGCGCCTTAGTTTTAGGGTATATGGAGTTAATTTAGGGTATATGGTTTAGGGGTTTAGGTGTAGGGGTTTAGAATTTAGGGATAATTGTTTTAATTTAAGGTTTAGGGTTATAATTTATGGTTTAGTTTTTAGGGTAATATGGCGAGGATTTAGGTTTTAACCTATAAACCCTAAATTATAACCCTATACCTTAAATTGAAACAACTATCCCTAAATTCTAACCCTTACACTTAAACCCCTAAACCCTATACCCTAAACTAACTCCATATACCCTAAAACTAAGGCGCTTGTGGAAACTTTCAGTTTCCACCGCCTGTGTATAAAATATTTATGGCTAAAGGGTCAATATTGCCCCTGTAGTATCCCAAATCAGTAATGTTGCCCCTACTTCCCCCTCCCCCCGTAATTTTACCCTTAACCATAAGAAATGTTAGCAATGTCCCCCTTTAACTGTCATTGACTAACGGTGTTGTTAATTTCTGTGAAGTTGGACGCCAGCGCACACGTTAGTCCCATGTGGCATTCACGTGGCTGCTGACATGTATTTAAAACACGTGATACAAAATTAAAAATAATTAGGGCTGAAAAGGGGTTAAACACCTCTTCATTCTTTGACGCGCTCTTTTAAAAAATTAAAGTTAATATTTTAAAAAAATTGAAATTGGGGTAGAGTTTAGAAGGCAGAGAAGATTGTTTTAAAGTGGTGAGGATTAACAAAAATCGGTAAGTCTTCTTAAACGTTAACGATAGTTTCGGGTTGGAAACTCCAAAAAAATTTGTTTCGCAAAAAATTAGAAGGGATTCTTGTTTTGGGGTTGAAATTAGGGTTAATTTTGCTTGTTGCAGTTTTGGGGATTTTGCTCCGAAAAGAGAAAAGTAAAAGGTATAATGAACCAATTTTTTGTCTTTTTCTGTTGATTTTTAATATTCAAGAATCTACTTTAATCCCCTTTTTTAGTGAACATGACCCTATTATGTCTTGGGTGTTTGCTTTTTGACTGAAACATGTTGAATATTGTGTTTTATATAGAATATGCTTTTGAATGGTGGCTTTGATTTGTTTTTGTTTACTTTTGTATTAAAATATTTTATTTTATATAGAAATCTGTGAACAAACAAATTTTATGAAGCAATTTGCATATATACAAACACATATAATATCTGTCAAATTGATTTGTTTTTGTTACTTTTGCACTAAAATATTACTTAATTATCTGCCAAAATTTTTACTGTCGATATATGCTATGTTATTGATGCAGGATGGCCAAAACATCTAATGTCTTTGTGTTACAATATTACTACGGTGGTAAATTTGTAACATCACCTAAGTTTGCATATATTGGTGGGAGTTGTGAGAAATTACATATTGATCCAGATACGTTGTGTTACTGGGACATAATTCGCAATGGAAAGGATTTTGGGTATGAGGATGTTCCATGGGTTTATTATAGGGTGCCAGAGGTAGAATTCAATAGTGATGCATTAGTGCTGATACATGATGACAACACTGTTAGACAATGTTTAAGGTATTTAAATAATATAGGCATTGTCAACCTTTATGTAGACCAAAAAACAATTATGAGGCAACAGAAAAAAATACTAAAGTAGGTGGAGACATTGAAAACATTAATGAGTTGGTTGTGGATGACTTAGGAGCTAAAGATACTGGAGGAGCTGAAGTTGCTGGAGATGCCAAAGATACTTGAGGATGAGCTTCTACAAATCTTGAATTTGAAATTGAAGACTTAGGACATGATGCAAACCTTAATGATGTTGTTGTTGATGATGAAAAACAACTTCAAAAATTTGAGGATGATTTCATAGGCAATGTTGAGGTGCATTCTGATTTGGATGATGAAGTTGAAGAAATTAGAGATAAATTGAAAAAACTAGAGAGAAATTAATCTCAGATGACAGTGAAGATGAAGAACATAATAATGTTGAAAGTCAAGGGTATGCATTTGTGGGAAATGATACAGTAGTGGAAGAAGGATTACATGAGGGTAATGGTAAGTTAGAAGGTAATGAAAGTGATTATCTATGCTATGATGATCTAGGAGAATATGGGGATAGTGATGGGGATACTGATGAGGATGAAGAGTATAAAATATGTGGTTCTTACAAAGGTAACAAAAATCTGGGCATACATATGATCTAAATTGTAAATTTTCTTTGTGAGAATTAAAACTTCGATTTGTAGATCATATTTGTAACACCCCAATTTTGGGCTTGGAAGTTTAGGGTCTGAACCGGACCGGTTTAAATTACGGTTCGAATATAAAAGGTGCTTTTAGGGAAAGCCTAGTTCGGGATGCATTAAAAATATGGAAAAATATCTACAAATCCTCTTTTATTATATATAAGAGAGTGGTGAAGTCAATTTTAAAAAATGGGGTTTGGAAATATGACATTTCAAGTTAGTGACTAAAATGTAATTTTTGAAAAGTTGGTGACTGTTTTAAAAGGATTGAAACTTTGAATCTTTAAGGAGCTAATTTACCCAAGGGAGAGTTTCTCCAGATTTTTCTTGAATTTTAAAGACTTATTTAATGTAATTTAATAAAAAGAAAATAGGGAAAAGAGATATTTTAGTTTCATAACTAACTTTTGCCAAAATTTTCCCATTTCATTTTCTCTCAATTTTCCCTCAGCCAAACACATTTCCACATCCACTTTTCCTTTGATTTCCACACCTAAAGTTGAGATTTCAATCTCTAAATGATTTCTAATCATTTCTACACCAAAACCTCATCATTTGCTTATTGAATTTTCAAGGATTTTGGCTCTAAACAAGGAGAAACTCACATTTAGAGGTATGAACGTCCTTCTCCTCTAAATACTCAGTTCTTTACTGAAATTCCCAAGTTCTCAATCCTTAAATTGAGTTTTTATAATGGTTTTAATGTTGTGTTCTTGATTTTGGCTTAAAATGCAAGATTTGGATTTAATTTTGAAGAAATTTGTAATAGATGATTGGACTCTGTTTTGAGATGTCTTTTTGATGTATTTTGGATGTTTAAATGATGTGTAATTGAGGTTTAATCAATGCAATCCCGAATAGGTTGATTTTCCTAAGTTTTGACTTGAGAAAATGGTGGTTTTTGGGGGTGATTTTGATGTTCTGCTATAGCTGGAGGTATAAGGACGTGATTAGGTCCTTTTTGGATGTTAATTGATGTTTAAGAATGATTGGATTTGATGGATCTTGGCTGGGTAATGTTGTAGAGGTGTTTGGATGTGATTTCGGTTGTGTTTGGTAGCCGAAATGTGAGTTTTGAAGAGAGCAGCGAGTTTAGGTGTTTTGGTGGAAGATTTTAATGCATGATGATGCATTAATCTTCTGCTTTGATGTGTTTAAAACATGGGAGGCATCATCGGATCCTTGTGGTGTTGATCCGGAGGCTTGATCGGCGTTTCGGCAAGCTTGCGAAACGAAATCGGTGAGTGAAGTTTGGTTTTCAGCTTTGAAACCAATCTTGGAAGGTTATGGGAGCTTAGTTTAAGTCTAAACAACTTAGCTAAGCTCAAGAGTAAGTTTTTCGGAGAAACTCTCTTTTTGATGAACCATGAGATGGTTGAAGGCAATGTGTTTATTTTGCATGTTTAAATTCTGTTTTGCAAGCATATTTTAGCATGTTTAATGCTGGTTTTGTAAGCCATGTGTTGAAGGATGCTCAAGGTAAGAGATCCTTGTTTGGACATTGATAAATGTGGATTGATGCATAGTGATGCATGATTATGTAATGGCTTTGTTTAATGCTTAAAAATAGTGGATTGATGATGGTAAATGATGTATATTGGCAAGTGATGTGTTGGTTTTAAAGTACTTGAATCGGATATAGTTAGCCGGCTATAGGATTGGGTGCACCGTGAATAAAGTCGCCTTGGATGTTGAGGGGTTGTGATTGTACCGTAAACTCCATCCAAGAACACTAACGAGATGTCTAAGATCATAATGGTGGTTAAAATGCCATGTGAAGATCTTGTGTTGTGTGTCCCGTGTTCTCTTTAGTGATGTTATACAACTACCAATAAGTGATGTGGAGGGGGTTGTGATTGTACCGTTAAACTCCATCACGGGTGTTGAGGGGTTGTGATTGTACCGGTAAACTCCACCTTATGTGTTTGGTAGTGTGTATGGATCGTATGGGACAACGCTTGTAATCCGCGTATCCGATTGTGTTTCGAGTTGAAAAATGGTTATGGATTATAACTTGAAAGCCAATATGACATGTTGATGTTTTGAAGCATGAGTGTAACACCCGGGTTTAGGGGTCGGATGGAAATAATATTAAAATATTGTTTCGGGTTTTAGATATTCGAATCAAAAAAATTCTATGTTGGATCAAAATTGTTTTGGGAATTAAATCCCATGGATTTTATGATAAAGGAGGATTTGCCATCTCATTAATGGCAAAATGGTAAATAAGATGAACTTTTAAAATTAAAACCCCTTTTTGTTGAATTAAAACATGTGCTCATCTTCTTCACCCCATTTTCACCATTTCAACGACATGGAAGCTCTCTCCCTCCCCCTTTCATCATTTCATCTCTTTCAACTTCATCTTTGGAGCTTTTTAAAAGGTAATTGTGTTTTTGACTTGGTCTTGTCTTCCTCTTCGTGTTGGTATCAATATTTCTCATATTCTTTCATGATTTTTGAAATGTGAAGTTTTAGGGTTTTGTTTAAAAATGAGAGCTTTATGGTCTTTAACTTAAGCCATTGATTTATTATTGTTAGTTAAGTTGTTTGCAACTCCTAAGGTCCAACATAAGTGAATTTTAAAGTGTTTTATCATGATTCCCGAAATTGGATAAAAATGGGTTTTTAGGAGGGTTTTTAGTTGAGTTTTGGGTGTGGTTTGTGTTGGAAATTGAGGTTTGATGTTAGGGTAATGGTTAGGGGTTGATTTGGGATTGTTTGTGGGTGCTATGGATGTTGGAAACATGGTTTTTGGACATGGTTTAGGGGCTGCCCGAAATTGCAAAGTGTGGGGTTTGGTCATGGCTTGCAACGTTGTAAATTTGATTTGAATTGTTTTCCGGGTTGGTATTTTGATGTTGGGCTGATTTGGAATTGTTTGAAATGTGTTTGAGGTTGTTTAGAAGCGGGAATTTGTGTTGGGGAAGCTTCGGGAAGAAATCCGGAAATTTGAGGGAGGTTGCTTGCTTGGCTTGGAGCTTGGAAGCTTAGGTGAGTGGTTAAATGTTTTTGAATTGGTTTTGAGTATTTGGTTCAAGCATGTGAACCTAGGATGGGCTTGGTAAACCCACCTAGAGTTGGGATTAGAGTGGTAGCCTAATCCCAAGCTTTGATTAGAGACTTTGGTTGCACTCTTTAATGGTTGTATATGCCTCGTGTTAAATCGTGATGGTGTTGGTTATATATATGTTGTATACATGTATGTTGAGGCATGTTGGATGCATTGTTGTATGTATGTTGATGATAGATATGATATGGTTATTCACGTGTGCAAAATATGATGTGTTATGGTTGTTAATGATGTACATGTGTGTTGTCATGTGAAATGAGATTATGAGGTGATTGCTTGATCCGAGGATCATGGTGAGTACATGCTAGGCATGGAAATATGGTTTGTGCATGATAGTAAGTCATGGTGAGTACGTGCTAAGCACGGAAGTTGTTAATAAATTGTATTGTGGAATGTATTAGTATTGGTACTAGTATGCTTGGGTACAAATGATCGATCATTAGGATGTTAGTGTGTACACATGAGTCAAAAGTCGCGCGTGGCCTTGGTGGCGTTGAGTCACCAAGGAGGAGTACGGGTACGCCCGGAAATTGTATTTACATTAGTCGGTGATGAGTGGAATCCCATCGACGGGCGTGAGGATGAGTGGAATCCCCTCCGCGTGAGATGAGGCGTGAGGATGAGTGGAATCCCCTCCGCGTGAACGGTGATGAGTGGAATCCCACCGTCAGGTAATGGTTGTGTTGTTGGATGTGAGTTCCAACGGTTATCCGCGTATTCGAGTCATAGCTAGGTGCCAATACGGATTGTAGTTTATGTTGCCATTATGTGGTTAATTGTGAGCCAATGTGATTTGGGATGTGTTGCTAACATGGTTTAATATATGTGATTTCATGTATTGTGGTTTTGAACATGTTGAGCATGACATGATATTGATTATATGTTCGTGCATCATTTAGAATCATGGCTCGTGTGGACCGGAGGTAAGAACATGCATTTTATCTTGGTCGTAGCTCGTGCTTGGACCCTGCATTGTCGAGGTTTGTTTTTGAAGAGCTTACCCTCACTAAGCTTTTATGCTTACGCTCTCTTTTGTTCGACAATGCAGATAAATAGCTTGTGGGTGGCAGAGGCAAGGGAAGGTCTCCAAGTGTTGCTTTTTGTGAGCTCAATGTATGAATTTCAAGTAATAGAATGTAATAGTTAAGCAATGGGATAGGAATTGTTGATTCGAGTCTCGATGTATGTCTATGGTTGACTTGATTTGTAAGCATGCTATATCTTGCCAAATGCTAGTACGATGGATGTCTTATGAGTGCTTAGGTTGCTTGAATGGCATGTGGACTCACTTGATATGTGTGATGCTTATTGGTTCTTTTTAAATGTCTTCAAGCATGCTTGTATGAAAGGCTCTTAATGTGTAATTTGCCATGTTAGAAAGATTGTCCAAATCCATGCTTGTATGTGTTTGAGTATGTTAAATCTAGGATGTATTCCTCTAGACCTAGTTTGATGGTTTTGTGTGCCTTTAGGGGGTCCTATGGGACCTTTAGACTTGTCAAAACACCCATAAATCTGTATTTCAAAGGTTACAGACTGCCGGCGTTTCGAAACGGGAGGGATCGTTTCGGAACGGGTAGGCTTCAGGGACCCCGTATCGGAACGCGTTTCGATACGGTATGGCCTTTGGAACCCCTGTTCCGAAACGCGTATCGGAACGTTTTGGCTACTGGAATTCTGAGAAATTCACGAGACGAAGGTGTTTCGAAACGGGTGTGAAGGTTTCGAAACGGTCAAAATATCGTTGACCACGAGATATTGACCGTCGTGGGTGTTTCGAAACGGTTGACCCCCGTTTCGATACGGCCCCTTGTAAAGGCTCTGGGTCAGTTGACCTGGTCAAGGCGTTTCGATACGCCTTAAGGGCGTTTCGAAACGGACTGTTTAAAAGATTAAAAGTGGGCTGTTTAATTGCTGTTTTGGGTTCGAATGTTTGTCTCTGGTATTCTTGTTCCGCTGTTTGACCACATAGGGTTTAATATCCATTTAGACAAGATTTTAAAGTGAAAAAAAATTAGGGTTGCTAACCGAGGGGGAACTTTAACGGGTTTTGCTTCGGTTTTCCCCGTGTGGCCCACTCGGACCGGTCAACCGGCCAGACCGGGACGAGGGGGTTACATTTGCTGGTATCAGAGCCTAGGGTTGCCGAGACCTTGGGCAGGTAAGTGAGGTAAGTTTAAGTTTTGAATTGATATGCACGGTGTTTGCTTGCTTTGTAAGTATGATTGCTTGTATGACAAGTATGTTGATTGTTTGTTTAAAAGCATGTTATTCGTTACCCGTGTATGCTGTGATGTGTGACTGATTGATTGAGAATGTATGTTGTTGGACCATAAGCATATGTTTGCTTGTTTAACAAGTATGCCCTGTTATATGCTTGGTTGAGCCTGTATGTGTGCTGATTTGTTGAAACATGTTGAGTAGAGTCCCATTGCTTCTATTACATCGGAAAAAGGATTTTAAGTGAGGGAAATCATACTTGAGCCACTTGGACCTTTCCTTTGCTAACCCAACTTGTATGTTAAATTGTTGATTGATTTATTGCTTTTAGTAAGTTTGGGGCCAGTGTGTGGGCCGTAAATCGGTGAGTGGAAGTTGTGGTTTTAAAAATGTGGATGATGTGGAGGAAGTTCTTTGCTATAGTTGGGGGAGTATGGTTGTACCCTAGTTGAGGTACGATTTGTTTGCTCGAGTCAGCATGTGTGTGAGTTGGTTCTTGTTGGTGAGGGACGATGAGACCGATTTTGGTATTAGTTGGTGAAAAGAAGCGAATACCTTTGAGTGGGAGTCAAAGTGATGTCTATGTTATAGTGGATAAGCCCTTGGTACAGTTTTGAGTTTGTCTCTTCTGATTGGTTCTGAGTTCGTACTTTCGTATGTTGCTAACAAGCATGCAAGTTTGAATGTACTCGATGAGTAATCTGAATTTCAGAAGTGTTAGTTGGTATGAGTACCTTAGTTCTTTTGGCGAGATCTAGGTAAGGGTCTCGTGTGAGTAATCTGAATTTCAGAAGTGTTAGTTGGTGACCGTTGGGGTTCAGTCTATGATTTCGATGCAAGACAGTCGATCAGTATCCGTGAATGGGAACCGATTTGTGTGTTTGGGGCCAGTGTGTGTCTGGGTAGTTTTCCAGCATGGTTGTCTGTGTGTGCTCAGAACTGCATTTTTGAAGTTTTGAAATGCTCTATGAATAGTCTAGAGGAGTTAGATTTTGTTGAAGAATCAGTCTGAAAACAAGAGGACCGAAGACTATCAGTTGTGTACTTGTGAAGTTGCCATCTCTGCGGATTCGTCTATTTGTGTGAGCATGTAAGGAATTAGATATCGTTGCTGAGACCTTAGATTTAAGGACGCATGTGACTAGCCTTTAGGGAGATGGTAGTGATCAGAAAGATGTACAGAAGATGTTTGTTGGTGGTTCAGAGTTACTAGTTTCTAATAGACGTGAAGTGATTGTCTTCCTACAGTTTCAATGTGCCTTTTGACAAGGCTCGGCTTGAAGAGCAAGGAGTTAGTGTACGTTGAGACAAAGCAAGAGTTGACTTGAAGGTGCGGACTTATGTGTGACGATAGTGGTAGGTGGGGAGGTGAACTTCTTGTTGAATGTTGATCCAGTTTTAGAGATCAAAGATTGATTGAGTTTAGTTGATAGGCTTGCTTAGCAATTGTGATGAATTTGATTCTTGAATGAAGATTAGACTGCAAAGTGTTAGGATAGTTTGTGTTTTCTTCTCCTATAAGTATTCGAAAGAATTGCCGGTTTACCTCTTGTTAAAGGAGAAGAGTTTGTTATTGAGACCGTTTTCGAGGTTGCTTTCGTTTTGTTGCTCTGTAACTTGTGAATCCCGGAAGAATTGAGAATGTTGAAGAATTAACTTTGAGATTTGTTAGACCTTAGACTCATTAGGCCTAGTGCATCATCTCAGAGTTCTACAGTGCAATTTGTGAAGAAGAAAGAGTGACAGTACGAGAATGTGTTCAGATTGCATACAGTCGAAACAAGTGACAATGGATGATTAGTATCCGTTTCTGAGTGTCAGTGATTTGTTGGTCAATTAGTGTGTGCTTCAGTCTATTTGAAGATTAGTTTGAGATCCGTTTACCACCAGTTGGAAGTGAGAAAAGTTGAAGTACCGAATACATCTTTAGGGGCAAGATGTGATCACCTTGAGCTCTAAGTTATGTCGTTTTGTTTGACTAGTGTATTAGTTACCTTCATAGAGATGTTGAACAGAATATTTTCCTGAGTTTCTTAATCAGTTGTAGTAGCTCTTCTAGATGTCACGTGAGTATATTCAAGTACCGAGAAAGATCATGGCAAGTTTTGAAGTTAGTGTGGTAGAATCTATTAGAGAATCAGTGGTATGCCAAGTTGAGCCAACGTGAACTCCGAGTTAATGAAGATGTTCTCCTAGGACATGTAGATCAGCCGAGTGCATTAGAGTAAATCCTAAGTAGGCAGAAGAAGATGTGAGTTGGAAGGAGCTGAAGACTGTGATAGGTATCTATAGTTCCTAGGTCTAGGATTGTTACTATCGGAGAATTGTGAATAGTCTTTCAAAGATAGCTACTCCTTTGACAGATTGCTACA
This sequence comes from Hibiscus trionum, assembly GCA_030270665.1. NCBI lineage: Eukaryota > Viridiplantae > Streptophyta > Magnoliopsida > Malvales > Malvaceae > Hibiscus > Hibiscus trionum. The sequence goes on along the minus strand of BSYR01000035.1, from coordinate 41,334,724 downwards.
TAAGAATGGCCAGTTGTGTGGCCAGATGCGAGACAACGAGCCCTTGAGAAACCGAAAGAAACTTTGAAGAGAGCTTCGACCTTGAATCAGTCTATATCAGAAAAAGAGTTTGCGAACCATAGTGATGTGTTACATGTAGAGTTAGGTTGTGTGCTTATGCAAGACAGAAGATTGTGGCTTGTTCATCGAGCTAGTTGGAAGATTGTGAGAAGAGTTATCCGATATGAGACATAGAGTTAATTACAGTTGTATTTGCTTCGAAGACTTAGAGACAAAGCTTGTATAGCAAGAATGCACAGTGAGTATGTACGTATCATCAGAACTTGAAATATTTGAAGACTTAGGAAGGGTGAAAACTTGAACATCATGAAATGTTAGAACCGCTTGAAGATTGTAATATCAAGATTGAGTACCATCCGAAGATAGCCTCCGTAGTGACCGATGTTCCGAGTAGTGATTGTTGTTAGATTGGTAGTTGGGTTGCGAGTTGTATTTGCCGAATTCAGTTACCGAATGCCAGTATTCTTGTGGCCGCGTTTCAGGTTGAGCTACGCTGAGTCAGAATGTTTGAAGAGAAACAGTTGCAAGACAGATTCTTGGCACCTCACGTGCGAGGCATAGTAGAAGGAAGACCTTCAGAATACAATTTCAGAGATGATAGAGTTTTGTGTTTCAGAGACAGAATAGTTGTACAGATTGACATAGTGTTTTGAGACGTATTGTTTTGGCCGAAGCACACGGTAGTTCATGTATATTGCTTCTGAGTAGTATGAAGACGTATTGTGGGTTGAAGATGAGTGTTTCTAGATTGAGTGGACGAATGATGTGGTTCAGTATAAGAGTCAGTGTATAGTTTGCCAGTGTGTCAAGACCGAGGATCAGTTTTCTCCTAAATTGTTTTGAAGACGTCTGCGCAGTGTTTGGTTAATTGATGAAGTCGGATGATCAGTTAGAGAGAGAGTCATCGGTCAATTTTGAACAGTGCTGCATGAGTTTGTGAATTGGGCTGGTTCTGTTGTTTATTTGTTGCGGTTACAACCAGAGTTAGAAAGAGGTTTGTAAAGGGGTTCTGTGTATCTATGACTCAGGAGTGTGAGTTGGATTTGTTTCATGCTTTGTTGTAGAAGAGATTGAGTTGAGTTTGAAATTTGCATGCCTTGAAGAATCAGTTGAGATCTTAGTGTCAGATAGCAAATGTTGTGTGGTAAGTCATTCGAGTTGGTTAATATGGTGTTGAGAAGACAAGGAAAGTGTGGAGTAACATGTTTTAGTGGCTCCCCATGTTCGATAAATTTCGGGGACAAAATTTCCTTAAGTGGGGGAGAGTTGTAACACCCGGGTTTAGGGGTCGGATGGAAATAATATTAAAATATTGTTTCGGGTTTTAGATATTCGAATCAAAAAAATTCTATGTTGGATCAAAATTGTTTTGGGAATTAAATCCCATGGATTTTATGATAAAGGAGGATTTGCCATCTCATTAATGGCAAAATGGTAAATAAGATGAACTTTTAAAATTAAAACCCCTTTTTGTTGAATTAAAACATGTGCTCATCTTCTTCACCCCATTTTCACCATTTCAACGACATGGAAGCTCTCTCCCTCCCCCTTTCATCATTTCATCTCTTTCAACTTCATCTTTGGAGCTTTTTAAAAGGTAATTGTGTTTTTGACTTGGTCTTGTCTTCCTCTTCGTGTTGGTACCAATATTTCTCATATTCTTTCATGATTTTTGAAATGTGAAGTTTTAGGGTTTTGTTTAAAAATGAGAGCTTTATGGTCTTTAACTTAAGCCATTGATTTATTATTGTTAGCTAAGTTGTTTGCAACTCCTAAGGTCCAACATAAGTGAATTTTAAAGTGTTTTATCATGATTCCCAAAATTGGATAAAAATGGGTTTTTAGGAGGGTTTTTAGTTGAGTTTTGGGTGTGGTTTGTGTTGGAAATTGAGGTTTGATGTTAGGGTAATGGTTAGGGGTTGATTTGGGATTGTTTGTGGGTGCTATGGATGTTGGAAACATGGTTTTTGGACATGGTTTAGGGGCTGCCCGAAATTGCAAAGTGTGGGGTTTGGTCATGGCTTGCAACGTTGTAAATTTGATTTGAATTGTTTTCCGGGTTGGTATTTTGATGTTGGGCTGATTTGGAATTGTTTGAAATATGTTCGAGGTTGTTTAGAAGCGGGAATTTGTGTTGGGGAAGCTTCGGGAAGAAATCCGGAAATTTGAGGGAGGTTGCTTGCTTGGCTTGGAGCTTGGAAGCTTAGGTGAGTGGTTAAATGTTTTTGAATTGGTTTTGAGTATTTGGTTCAAGCATGTGAACCTAGGATGGGCTTGGTAAACCCACCTAGAGTTGGGATTAGAGTGGTAGCCTAATCCCAAGCTTTGATTAGAGACTTTGGTTGCACTCTTTAATGGTTGTATATGCCTCGTGTTAAATCGTGATGGTGTTGGTTATATATATGTTGTATACATGTATGTTGAGGCATGTTGGATGCATTGTTGTATGTATGTTGATGATAGATATGAAATGGTTATTCACGTGTGCAAAATATGATGTGTTATGGTTGTTAATGATGTACATGTGTGTTGTCATGTGAAATGAGATTATGAGGTGATTGCTTGATCCGAGGATCATGGTGAGTACATGCTAGGCATGGAAATGTGGTTTGTGCATGATAGTAAGTCATGGTGAGTACGTGCTAAGCACGGAAGTTGTTAATAAATGGTATTGTGGAATGTATTAGTATTGGCACTAGTATGCTTGGGTACAAATGATCGATCATTAGGATGTTAGTGTGTACACATGAGTCAAAAGTCGCGCGTGGCCTTGGTGGCGTTGAGTCACCAAGGAGGAGTACGGGTACGCCCGGAAATTGTATTTACATTAGTCGGTGATGAGTGGAATCCCATCGACGGGCGTGAGGATGAGTGGAATCCCCTCCGCGTGAGATGAGGCGTGAGGATGAGTGGAATCCCCTCCGCGTGAACGGTGATGAGTGGAATCCCACCGTCAGGTAATGGTTGTGTTGTTGGATGTGAGTTCCAACGGTTATCCGCGTATTCGAGTCATAGCTAGGTGCCAATACGGATTGTAGTTTATGTTGCCATTATGTGGTTAATTGTGAGCCAATGTGATTTGGGATGTGTTGCTAACATGGTTTAATATATGTGATTTCATGTATTGTGGTTTTGAACATGTTGAGCATGACATGATATTGATTATATGTTCGTGCATCATTTAGAATCATGGCTCGTGTGGACCGGAGGTAAGAACATGCATTTTATCTTGGTCGTAGCTCGTGCTTGGACCCTGCATTGTCGAGGTTTGTTTTTGAAGAGCTTACCCTCACTAAGCTTTTATGCTTACGCTCTCTTTTGTTCGACAATGCAGATAAATAGCTTGTGGGTGGCAGAGGCAAGGGAAGGTCTCCAAGTGTTGCTTTTTGTGAGCTCAATGTATGGATTTCAAGTAATAGAATGTAATAGTTAAGCAATGGGATAGGAATTGTTGATTCGAGTCTCGATGTATGTCTATGGTTGACTTGATTTGTAAGCATGTTATATCTTGCCAAATGCTAGTACGATGGATGTCTTATGAGTGCTTAGGTTGCTTGAATGGCATGTGGACTCACTTGATATGTGTGATGCTTATTGGTTCTTTTTAAATGTCTTCAAGCATGCTTGTATGAAAGGCTCTTAATGTGTAATTTGCCATGTTAGAAAGATTGTCCAAATCCATGCTTGTATGTGTTTGAGTATGTTAAATCTAGGATGTATGCCTCTAGACCTTGTTTGATGGTTTTGTGTGCCTTTAGGGGGTCCTATGGGACCTTTAGACTTGTCAAAACACCCCTAAATCTGTATTTCAAAGGTTACAGACTACCGGCGTTTCGAAACGGGAGGGATCGTTTCGGAACGGGTAGGCTTCAGGGACCCCGTATCGGAACGCGTTTCGATACGGTATGGCCTTTGGAACCCCTGTTCCGAACGCATATCGGAACGTTTTGGCTACTGGAATTCTGAGAAATTCACGAGACGAAGGTGTTTCGAAACGGGTGTGAAGGTTTCAAAACGGTCAAAATATCGTTGACCACGAGATATTGACCGCCGTGGGCGTTTCGAAACAGTTGACCCCCGTTTCGATACGGCCCCTTGTAAAGGCTCTGGGTCAGTTGACCTGGTCAAGGCGTTTCGATACGCCTCAAGGGCGTTTCGAAACGGCCTGTTTAAAAGATTAAAAGTGGGCTGTTTAATTGCTGTTTTGGGTTCGAATGTTTGTCTATGGTATTCTTGTTCCGCTGTTTGACCACATACGGTTTAATATCCATTTAGACAAGATTTTAAAGTGAAAAAAAATTAGGGTTGCTAACCGAGGGGGAACTTTAACGGGTTTCGCTTCGGTTTTCCCCGTGTGGCCCACTCGAACCGGTCAACCGGCCAGACCGGGACGAGGGGGTTACAATGGATGTTGGAAACATGGTTTTTGGACATGGTTTAGGGGCTGCCCGAAATTGCAAAGTGTGGGGTTTGGTCATGGCTTGCAACGTTGTAAATTTGATTTGAATTGTTTTCCGGGTTGGTATTTTGATGTTGGGCTGATTTGGAATTGTTTGAAATGTGTTCGAGGTTGTTTAGAAGCGGGAATTTGTGTTGGGGAAGCTTCGGGAAGAAATCCGGAAATTTGAGGGAGGTTGTTTGCTTGGCTTGGAGCTTGGAAGCTTAGGTGAGTGGTTAAATTTTTTTGAATTGGTTTTGAGTATTTGGTTCAAGCATGTGAACCTAGGATGGGCTTGGTAAACCCACCTAGAGTTGGGATTAGAGTGGTAGCCTAATCCCAAGCTTTGATTAGAGACTTTGGTTGCACTCTTTAATGGTTGTATATGCCTCGTGTTAAATCGTGATGGTGTTGGTTATATATATGTTGTATACATGTATGTTGAGCCATGTTGGATGCATTGTTGTATGTATGTTGATGATAGATATGATATGGTTATTCACGTGTGCAAAATATGATGTGTTATGGTTGTTAATGATGTACATGTGTGTTGTCATGTGAAATGAGATTATGAGGTGATTGCTTGATCCGAGGATCATGGTGAGTACATGCTAGGCATGGAAATGTGGTTTGTGCATGATAGTAAGTCATGGTGAGTACGTGCTAAGCACGGAAGTTGTTAATAAATGGTATTGTGGAATGTATTAGTATTGGCACTAGTATGCTTGGGTACAAATGATCGATCATTAGGATGTTAGTGTGTACACATGAGTCAAAAGTCGCGCGTGGCCTTGGTGGCGTTGAGTCACCAAGGAGGAGTACGGGTACGCCCAGAAATTGTATTTACATTAGTCGGTGATGAGTGGAATCCCATCGACGGGCGTGAGGATGAGTGGAATCCCCTCCGCGTGAGATGAGGCGTGAGGATGAGTGGAATCCCCTCCGCGTGAACGGTGATGAGTGGAATCCCACCGTCAGGTAATGGTTGTGTTGTTAGATGTGAGTTCCAACGGTTATCCGCGTATTCGAGTCATAGCTAGGTGCCAATACGGATTGTAGTTTATGTTGCCATTATGTGGTTAATTGTGAGCCAATGTGATTTGGGATGTGTTGCTAACATGGTTTAATATATGTGATTTCATGTATTGTGGTTTTGAACATGTTGAGCATGACATGATATTGATTATATGTTCGTGCATCATTTAGAATCATGGCTCGTGTGGACCGGAGGTAAGAACATGCATTTTATCTTGGTCGTAGCTCGTGCTTGGACCCTGCATTGTCGAGGTTTGTTTTTGAAGAGCTTACCCTCACTAAGCTTTTATGCTTACGCTCTCTTTTGTTCGACAATGCAGATAAATAGCTTGTGGGTGGCAGAGGCAAGGGAAGGTCTCCAAGTGTTGCTTTTTGTGAGCTCAATGTATGGATTTCAAGTAATAGAATGTAATAGTTAAGCAATGGGATAGGAATTGTTGATTCGAGTCTCGATGTATGTCTATGGTTGACTTGATTTGTAAGCATGTTATATCTTGCCAAATGCTAGTACGATGGATGTCTTATGAGTGCTTAGGTTGCTTGAATGGCATGTGGACTCACTTGATATGTGTGATGCTTATTGGTTCTTTTTAAATGTCTTCAAGCATGCTTGTATGAAAGGCTCTTAATGTGTAATTTGCCATGTTAGAAAGATTGTCCAAATCCATGCTTGTATGTGTTTGAGTATGTTAAATCTAGGATGTATGCCTCTAGACCTTGTTTGATGGTTTTGTGTGCCTTTAGGGGGTCCTATGGGACCTTTAGACTTGTCAAAACACCCCTAAATCTGTATTTCAAAGGTTACAGACTGCCGACGTTTCGAAACGGGAGGGATCGTTTCGGAACGGGTAGGCTTCAGGGACCCCGTATCGGAACGCGTTTCGATACGGTATGGCCTTTGGAACCCCTGTTCCGAAACGCGTATCGGAACGTTTTGGCTACTGGAATTCTGAGAAATTCACGAGACGAAGGTGTTTCGAAACGGGTGTGAAGGTTTCGAAACGGTCAAAATATCGTTGACCACGAGATATTGACCGTCGTGGGCGTTTCGAAACGGTTGACCCCCGTTTCGATACGGCCCCTTGTAAAGGCTCTGGGTCAGTTGACCTGGTCAAGGCGTTTCGATACGCCTCAAGGGCGTTTCGAAACGGCCTGTTTAAAAGATTAAAAGTGGGCTGTTTAATTGCTGTTTTGGGTTCGAATGTTTGTCTCTGGTATTCTTGTTCCGCTGTTTGACCACATAGGGTTTAATATCCATTTAGACAAGATTTTAAAGTGAAAAAAAATTAGGGTTGCTAACCGATGGGGAACTTTAACGTGTTTCGCTTCGGTTTTCCCCGTGTGGCCCACTCGGACCAGTCAACCGGCCAGACCGGGACGAGGGGGTTACAATGAGATGCTTGGTTTGTATGCATAGATGCATGATAAATGTTGTTTTGAAACTAAATGCCTTGAAAAGGTGTTTTTACAAATTGCATTATTGTGATGTTTCATTAGAGCATTTCTCACTAAGCATGTGTGCTTACGCTCTCTCTTTCTTGAACCAATAATGCAGAGCATTGAAGTGCTTTAAGGGCAGCAAGGAGGTCAAGGATCCAAGTGAAAGTCTAAGCTCTTGTATGGTGACTATTTTCACAACACTATTAGCTTTTGGTATTTGGCAATGGGAACCTAGATTGAGTTTTTGGGAGATGTTTTGGACTCCCTAAGATTGGTTTAATGCCTATGATGATGTTTGGAACATGTAAATGGCCATTTGGTATTTGTTTTGGAGTTTTGATGATTGCTTGCTTTTCATTATAGGATGCAAGCCTATAGACTTGTGGTTTTCCCTAAATGATGCTTTGATTGAGCTTTGATGATGTAAATATGTTCCTTTAATGTTTGATGACTTGTTGGCATGATGTGGAAGTCATATGTATGTGTTTGAAGGGTCGGAAGTGTGTAAAACAAACCTTTCTGCTGTTTCTGGGCAGGGTGTTTCGAAACACCCTTGCCTGTTTCGAAACAGGTGCATATTTTGGCCTGGGTGTTTCGAAACGAGCTGAGGTGTTTTGAAACACTTTGGCTACTGCCAAGGGGTGTTTCTGAACGGCCTAGACCCGTTTCGGAACACTTGACCGTTGGGCACTGATTTGAATGGTTTTGAGGTTTGCAAGCTTTACGTTTTAATCCTGATTTTTGTATATGCAATTGATTGAGTTTGAGATGTCCGTTTGAGATGAAATTTGACAGTGAAGCATGAAACATGAATAATTTCATAATGGTAACTTAAAAATTGGAAAAGTTCTCTTAATTTTCAGAATTTACAAATTGGTCCCTAAATTCGTATGTTGTGCAATAGAGTCCCTTATTGTTTTCCGATTGCTGTGATTTTTGAGTATGCTTATCTCAAGAGTACACCTAAGGTTAATATGCATTTATACATAGTTAAAAAGAATAAAAAAAGGTCGTTAATCAAGGTTGGCTTTCGGGTTGACTTTGGTTTTTCCCGTGTAATCTTCGTAGTTCGGGTCAACCGTCTAGGCCGGGCTAAGGGGGTTACATTTGGTGGTATTAGAGCTGAGTTCTCGAGTATTTGGGAATGGTTATGTGGGTGATATGTGTATGATTGCATGTATACTTGTTGAGTGAAAGTATGATGTATGAATTGTAAGAATGTTGCAATTGTGGTGTATGCTGTGGTGAAGCATGTTAGAGGGACCCATTGCCATATCAAAGCTAATGAAATGATTTGTTTTAATTGGAAATGAGCTTGATTACTTGGATTGCTTACCTTGTTGAGCCTTACTATGTTTATTGCTTACCTCCTCCACCCGGTGGTGGTGGTGCTGGGGGTGAGGGAGTTGGTGCTGGTGCTGGTGCTGGTGCTGGGGTCGCTGGACCTGAAGCTGGGCAGGGACAAGCTGCTCCTGACATGACAGTGCTGATTCAAGCTATTGCTGGAGCCTTTCAGGCGGCGGTAGCTGGAGCTCATGGAGTTGGGCATCAGGGAGATGCTAATGTTAGACTACCTCTGGAACGCTTGCGCAGTCTGGGAGGGACTGAGTTCAGGGGTTTGTCTGCTGAGGGTTTCGAGTCTTGGTTGGAAAGTACCAAGAGAATTTTGGGACAAATGAACTGCAATGAAGTGCAGAAGCTGGGCTGTGTAATATCATTGTTGCATGACGATGCGTATACCTGGTGGACAACCGCTATCTCCGGAATGGAGGATGCTGATGTGACTTGGACGTTCTTTCTGAACACGCTCAAGAGGAGGTATCTTGGTGTGCGGTACCTGGATGAAAAGAAAAAGGAATTCATGTTTGTTACTCAAGGGAGCATGTCAGTGGCTGAGTACGAGGTTCAGTTCGTCCGACTCAGTCAGTACGCACCTGAGCTTATCCCTGATGAGCGAGAAAGGTGTGAACGTTTCTGTTATGGTTTGGTGACGGATGTAAAGACCTATATGCTGGCTGCTGAGTACACTGACTTTGATGTGCTGGTTGGTAGAGCAAAAGACATTGAGTTGAATTTGAGTTTATCTTCTAGAGGAGCTGGTCCTAGTGCGGGCAAGCGAGCTGCTGAGTATAGTTCCGGTGGCGGACGGAACAAGAGAGGACGTGATCGGAAGTATCAGTCTTCAGCTAGGCGTGGTGGTGGAGGGCAAGGTGCGCCTGTTCAGGGAGACAGGGCGAGAGCTGATCAGAACACATGTTGGACATGTGGATTGCGTGGTCATCTGAGGCGTGATTGTCCTCGAGCAGCGAGGGAGGTACAGGCTCCTGTTGTGGTGACCGGTAATTCATGTTGGAACTGTGGTTCGGCGGATCACATGAAGAGAGAGTGTCCTCTGTTGGCCGGTGGTGGTCAGGGACGTGCTCCTAGAGTTGTTGCACCACAGAGAGGTCGTGGGCGCGGCCGTGGTAATTTCCAGCGTAGAGAGGATGGTGGAAGGAATGTGGCTCATGTGGTAGCTGTTCAGCCTGAGGGTGGTGGCCAGGCCAGAGTGTATGCTCAGAGGGAGGGGAGAAATGACACGGATGTGATAGCTGGTACTTTCACTTTGCAATCCTTGTCATTACTTTCCTTGGTTGATTCTGGATCTACACACTCATACATATTGCGTGAGCATGCTCAATTGCTTGGTTTGCTTGTTGAGTCTTTGGATGTTTGCGTGTAACTAGTTCTTTTGGTGAGACGGTTGTGACACGAAAGCTTTATAGAAGATGTCCCTTGGTTGTGCAAGATCATGTTTTTCATGTTGATCTTGTGGAATTGCCTTTCTATGGTTTTGATGTAATCCTTGGTATGGATTGGCTTGTTGAGCATCGAGCTGTAGTGGATTTTGAGAATAAGCGAGTTTCGTTGAAGCTTGCGGATGATTATGAGGTAGTGGTGGTTGGTGAGAATGTGAAGTTTCTTGCCAATGTGGTGTCCACTTTGGAAGCGAGCCGGATGCTGAGGCAAGGTTGTGAAGCCTACCTAGCCTTTGTGATGAATCCTAGCTCTAAAGAGTTACGAGTGCAAGATATCAGGACTGTGCGAGAGTTTCCTGGTGTGTTTCCGGAGGAGTTGCCGGGATTGCCTCCTAATCGCGAAGTGGAGTTTAGGATTGAGCTGTATGAAAACACAACTCCAGTGTCCATTACTCCTTATCGAATGGCACCTAAAGAGTTGAAAGAGCTGAAGATGCAACTTCAGGAGTTGCTTGATTGTGGCTTCATTCGGCCGAGTGTGTCACCTTGGGGTGCACCGGTTCTGTTTGTGAAGAAAAAGGATGGCACTATGAGAATGTGCATTGATTATCATCAGCTTAACAAGTTGACTGTCAAGAATCGGTATCCATTGCCGAGAATTGATGATCTTTTTGATCAATTTCGGGGAGCAGCTGTGTTCTCTAAAATTGACTTAAGGTCAGGGTATTATCAGCTGAAGGTGAAGGATGTGGATGTGCCAAAGACAGCCTTCAGGACGAGGTATGGGCATTATGAGTTCCTTGTGATGCCGTTTGGTTTGACGAATGCTCCTGCAGCTTTCATGGACATGATGAATAGAGTGTTCCATGAATACTTGGATAAATTTGTTGTGGTGTTCATTGATGATATTCTCGTGTACTCTCGTACTGAGGATGAGCATGAGGGGCATTTAAGAATTATGTTGCAGGCTTTGTTGGAGAATCAGCTTTATACCAAGCTGAGCAAGCGTGAGTTCTGGCTTAGAGAAGTTGTGTTTCTTGGTCATGTGGTCTCTGCGAAAGGAATACGTGTTGATCCTCAGAAGATTGAGGCAGTGATGAATTGGAAGCCTCCTAAGTCTGTTCATGAAGTACGTAGTTTCCTTGGTTTGGCGGGGTACTATCGGAGGTTCGTGGATGGGTTTTCAAAGATTGCTGCACCTTTGACGAAGTTGTTGCAGAAGGATGTTAAGTATGAGTGGACGGAAGCGAGACAACAGGCTTTTGAAAAGCTTAAGGCAGCTTTGACGCAAGCTCCTATCTTGGTTCAACCTGAATCAGGGAAAGAGTTTGTGGTGTATAGTGACGCATCCTACGTTGGTTTGGGATGTGTGTTGATACAAGAGGGTAAGGTGGTGGCTTATGCATCGCGTCAGTTGAAGGTGCATGAGCGCAATTATCCTACGCATGACATTGAGTTAGCCGCGGTGGTTTTCGCTTTGAAAATTTGGAGACATTACCTGTATGGTGAGAAGTGTACTGTGTACACGGACCACAAGAGCTTGAAGTATCTGATGTCTCAGAAAGAGTTAAATCTTAGGCAACGACGTTGGGTGGAGTTGCTTAAGGATTACGATGTGACGATCGAGTACCATCCGAGTAAAGCTAATGTTGTAGCGGATGCCTTGAGTAGGAAGGTAGCTGTGGAGTTGAGGGCTATGTTTTCCAGTTTGAGCATTTCGCGTGATGGTGGTCTTGTGGCTGAGTTGCAAGTGAAACCATCCTTGTTTCAGTTGATTAAGGAAAAGCAGTTGTTGGATGATTCCTTGGTGCCACATGTTCAGGATATTGCCGAGGATAGGCCATCGGATTTCTGCTTTAATGATGATGGAGTTTTATGCTTTGGAAGTCGGATAGTAGTGCCCAATGATGCTGAGTTGAGGCGTGCTATTCTCACTGAAGCTCATAGTAGTCCTTTTGCTATGCACCCTGGTAGTACTAAGATGTACCGTGATCTTCGTGATGAGTACTATTGGGTGGGTTTAAAGAAGGATGTTGCTGAGTTTGTAAGCAAGTGCATGGTATGTCAGCGAGTTAAGGCTGAGCATCAGTTTCCTTCAGGGTTGTTGCAACCGTTGAGGATTCCTTAGTGGAAGTGGGAGAGGATTACCATGGACTTCGTGTCTGGTTTGCCTTTGTCGCCATCGAAGAAGAATTCGGTGTGGGTGATTGTGGATCGCCTGACGAAGTGTGCGCATTTCTTGCCTGTGCATACTACGTACACTTTGGATAAGCTTGCGGAGCTGTACATTGCTGAGATTGTGCGGCTGCATGGTGTGCCAAAGTCGATTGTGTCGGATAGAGATCCGAGGTTTACATCGCGTTTCTGGCAGTGTTTGCATCAGGCTTTGGGTACACGGTTGAATTTCAGTACATCTTATCATCCGCAGTCGGATGGACAGTCTGAGCGTGTTATCCAGGTGTTAGAGGATATGTTAAGGTGCTGCGTGATTGAGTTTCAGGGTTCTTGGGAGAAACATTTGCCTTTGGTGGAGTTTGCCTATAATAATAGTTATCAGGCAAGTATTCAAATGGCACCTTATGAAGCTTTGTACGGGAGGAAGTGTAGGACTCCTCTTTGTTGGGCTGAAACAGGTCATAAGTTGGTTTCGATGCCCGCTTTGTTGAAAGGAACCACCGAGAAGGTGAAGCTCATTTGTGAGCGATTGAAGGCAGCTTCTGATAGGCAGAAGTCTTACGCGGATTTGAAGCGTAAGGAGATTGAGTATGCGGTGGGTGACCGTGTGTTTTTGAAAGTTTCGCCTTGGAAAAAGGTGATGAGGTTTGGCCGAAAGGGTAAGTTGAGCCCTAGGTACATTGGACCATACGAGGTGATTGAGCGTGTGGGTCCTGTTGCGTACAAGTTAAGGTTACCGCAAGAGTTAGAAAAGATTCATGATGTGTTTCATGTTTCTATGCTTCGGAAGTATAGATCGGACCCTTCTTATGTAATGCCTGTAGAGGAAGTGGAGTTGAATCCGGATTTGACCTATGATGAGGAACCGGTGGAGATTCTAGATTCGGATAGTAAAGTTCTTCGAGGCAAGACCATTGAGTTGGTAAAGGTGTTGTGGAAGCATCGTGGTGCTGGGGAAGCCACGTGGGAACGAGAGGATGACATGTTGAAGCAGTTTCCGTACCTTTTTCCTCCAGGTAAATTTCGAGGACGAAATTTCTTAAGGGGGGGAGAGTTGTAACACCCCAATTTTGGGCTTGGAAGTTTAGGGTCTGAACCGGACCGGTTTAAATTACGGTTCGAATATAAAAGGTGCTTTTAGGGAAAGCCTAGTTCGGGATGCATTAAAAATATGGAAAATATCTAAAAATCCTCTTTTATTATATATAAGAGAGTGGTGAAGTCAATTTTACAAAATTGGGTTTAGAAATATGACATTTCAAGTTAGTGACTAAAATGTAATTTTTGAAAAGTTGGTGACTGTTTTAAAAGGATTGAAACTTTGAATCTTTAAGGAGCTAATTTACCCAAGGGAGAGTTTCTCCAGATTTTTCTTGAATTTTAAAGACTTATTTAATGTAATTTAATAAAAAGAAAAGAGGGAAAAGAGATATTTTAGTTTCATAACTAACTTTTGCCAAAATTTTCCCATTTCATTTTCTCTCAATTTTCCCTCAGCCAAACACATTTCCACAGCCACTTTTCCTTTGATTTCCACACCTAAAGTTGAGATTTCAATCTCTAAATGATTTCTAATCATTTCTACACCAAAACCTCATCATTTGCTTATTGAATTTTCAAGGATTTTGGCTCTAAACAAGGAGAAACTCACATTTAGAGGTATGAACGTCCTTCTCCTCTAGATACTCAGTTCTTTACTGAAATTCCCAAGTTCTCAATCCTTAAATTGAGTTTTTATAATGGTTTTAATGTTGTGTTCTTGATTTTGGCTTAAAATGCAAGATTTGGATTTAATTTTGAAGAAATTTGTAATAGATGATTGGGCTCTGTTTTGAGATGTCTTTTTGATGTATTTTGGATGTTTAAATGATGTGTAATTGAGGTTTAATCAATGTAATCCCGAATAGGTTGATTTTCGTAAGTTTTGACTTGAGAAAATGGTGGTTTTGGGGGTGATTTTGATGTTCTGCTATAGCTGGAGGTATAAGGACGTGATTAGGTCCTTTTTGGATGTTAATTGATGTTTAAGAATGATTGGATTTGATGGATCTTGGCTGGGTAATGTTGTAGAGGTGTTTGGATGTGATTTCGGTTGTGTTTGGTAGCCGAAATGTGAGTTTTGAAGAGAGCAGCGAGTTTAGGTGTTTTGGTGGAAGATTTTAATGCATGATGATGCATTAATCTTCTGCTTTGATGTGTTTAAAACAGGGGAGGCATCATCGAATCCTTGTGGTGTTGATCCGGAGGCTTGATCGGCATTTCGGCAAGCTTGCGAAACGGAATCGGTGAGTGAAGTTTGGTTTTCAGCTTTGAAACCAATCTTGGAAGGTTATGGGAGCTTAGTTTAAGTCTAAACAACTTAGCTAAGCTCAAGAGTAAGTTTTTCGGAGAAACTCTCTTTTTGATGAACCATGAGATGGTTGAAGGCAATGTGTTTATTTTGCATGTTTAAATTCTGTTTTGAAAGCATATTTTAGCATGTTTAATGCTGTTTTTGTAAGCCATGTGTTGAAGGATGCTCAAGGTAAGAGATCCTTGTTTGGACATTGATAAATGTGGATTGATGCATAGTGATGCATGATTATGTAATGGCTTTGTTTAATGCTTAAAAACAGTGGATTGATGATGGTAAATGATGTATATTGGCAAGTGATGTGTTGGTTTTAAAGTACTTGAATCGGATATAGTTAGCCGGCTATAGGATTGGGTGCACCGTGAATAAAGTTGCCTTGGATGTTGAGGGGTTGTGATTGTACCGTAAACTCCATCCAAGAACACTAACGAGATGTCTAAGATCATAATGGTGGTTAAAATGCCATGTGAAGATCTTGTGTTGTGTGTCCCGTGTTCTCTTTAGTGATGTTATACAACTACCAATGAGTGATGTGGAGGGGGGTTGTGATTGTACCGTTAAACTCCATCACGGGTGTTGAGGGGTTGTGATTGTACCGGTAAACTCCACCTTGTGTGTTTGGTAGTGTGTATGGAGCGTATGGGACAACGCTTGTAATCCGCATATCCGATTGTGTTTCGAGTTGAAAAATGGTTATGGATTATCACTTGAAAGCCAATATGACATGTTGATGTTTTGAAGCATGAGATGCTTGGTTTGTATGCATAGATGCATGATAAATGTTGTTTTGAAACTAAAGGTCTTGGAAAGGTGTTTTTACAAATTGCATTATTGTGATGTTTCATTAGAGCATTTCTCACTAAGCATGTGTGCTTACGCTCTCTCTTTCTTGAACCAATAATGCAGAGCATTGAAGTGCTTTAAGGGCAGCAAGGAGGTCAAGGATCCAAGTGAAAGTCTAAGCTCTTGTATGGTGACTATTTTCACAACACTATTAGCTTTTGGTATTTGGCAATGGGAACCTAGATTGAGTTTTTGGGAGATGTTTTGGACTCCCTAAGATTGGTTTAATGCCTATGATGATGTTTGGAACATGTAAATGGCCATTTGGTATTTGTTTTGGAGTTTTGATGATTGATTGCTTTTCATTATAGGATGCATGCCTATAGACTTGTGGTTTTCCCTAAATGATGCTTTGATTGAGCTTTGATGATGCAAATATGTTCCTTTAATGTTTGATGACTTGTTGGCATGATGTGGAAGTCATATGTATGTGTTTGAAGGGTCGGAAGTGTGTAAAACAGACCTTTCTGCTGTTTCTGGGCAGGGTGTTTCGAAACACCCTTGCCTGTTTCGAAACAGGTGCATATTTTGGCCTGGGTGTTTCGAAACGGGCTGAGGTGTTTCGAAACACTTTGGCTAATGCCAAGGGGTGTTTCTGAACGGCCTAGACCCGTTTCGGAACACTTGACCGTTGGGCACTGATTTGAATGGTTTTGAGGTTTGCAAGCTTTACGTTTTAGTCCTGGTTTTTGTATATGCAATTGATTGAGTTTGAGATGTCCGTTTGAGATGAAATTTGACAGAGAAGCATGAAACATGAATAATTTCATAATGGTAACTTAAAAATTGGAAAAGTCCTCTTAATTTTCAGAATTTACAAATTGGTCCCTAAATTCGTATGTTGTGCAATAGAGTCCCTTATTGTTTTCCGATTGCTGTCATTTTTGTGTATGCTTATCTCAAGAGTACACCTAAGGTTAATATGAATTTAGACATAGTTAAAAAGAAAAAAAGGGTCGTTAATCAAGGTTGACTTTCGGGTTGACTTTGGTTTTCCCCGTGTAATCTCCGTAGTTCGGGTCAACCGTCTAGGCCGGGCTAAGGGGGTTACAATATTCACTTTAAAGAGGCCGTAAGGAAATATGAAATTGCTAAAAGTGTATCTTTGACATACTTGAAGAGTGAACTCAAGAGATTAAGAGTTCATTGCAGGAAAAATTGTCCTTGGTTACTGTTTGCAAGCTTTGATAGACATGCTGAATGTCTTGTAGTGAAAACATATAATCTTGTCCACACTTGTTTTAGGACTAATAAGAACAAGTTATTGACCTGCAAGCATATTCAGAAGGTCTTTAAGGACAAAATTTTTGTTGATCTGAAAATAAAAAATGTTGCCTTGGTGACCATAGTAAGGCAGGAATTAGGGGCAAGTGCTTCATATGACATTTGTCAAAGAGCTAAGAAAGTTGTTCTTAGAGACAGTAGAAGTGGCTATGTTGAGGAGTATGCCAATTTGCGGGGTATGCTATAGAGTTGATGCATAATAATCCAGAAAGTACAATTTCAATTCAAGTGCATAGAGATATTGATAACAATGCAATTTTTTATAGGATGTATATATGTTTTGCTGCTCTAAAAAAAGGTATGTTCAAACCGCTTAAAATTTCATATTTCATTTAATTTTATGATGTAGATAACTAACACTAGAATTTTATAATTACATGTAAGTTAGAGAGAAGGGTGCAGATCCTTTATAGGGGTGGATGGTTGCTTCTTGAAGACTGTCATACAAGGTGAGTTGTTGGCTGCTGTTGGAAGGGATACAAACAATCAAATGTTTTTCGTAGCTTGGGCAGTGGTTGAAGGAGAACACAAAGAATCAAGGAAGTGATTCTTGGCCAAGCTAATGGAAGATTTAAATCATCCATCAGGACAAGGTCTGGCCCTAATGTCTGGCCAACAGAAGCTATTAAAAAACTGAAATTTATTATGTAGTAATTGTATTGTACAGTGACTTTAAAATTAATGTAATCATTTTGTTTATATTGTAGAGACTGGTTCTAATCTTAAATGAATTTTTTGCTGAAGTTGAGCATAAGAAGTGTGCAAGACACATATATGCAAACTGGCACAAAAAATGAAAATGAGCCAATAGAAAATTTCAGTTTTACAATTGTGTAAGGGCAACTTATGTTGAAGATTTTGATGATCAATTGAAGAAACTTGAAAAAATAGGAGAAGGGTCCACTACTGAGTTGTTAGGAATTCCTACAAAACATTGGACTCGAGCATATTTCAGTGGCACATCCAAATATGATGTTCTCGATAATAACTTGGCAGAAGCTTTCAATGGCTGAATTTTGGATGCAAGGCACTATCCAATCATCATTATGTTGGAAGAAATTAAGAAAAAGGTTATGCAAAGAATGCATGTGAAGAAAACTTTGGCAGCTAAGTGGCCAACTGAAATTTTACCAGTGGCTAAGCAGAAATTAGAGAAGAATATATATCATTCATCTCAATGTAGGCTAGTTTGGAACGACCATGGAGGGTTCGAGGTGACTCAGGGTGAGGACCAACACACAGTTGATTTGAAAAGGATAACTTGTACTTGCAAGGAATGAGAACTCACTGGAATACCATGTTGCCATTCTATTTGTACTATGTATCATGATTCGAAAGATCCTCAATAGAGTAAGAGTGAAGATGGCTTACAGTGTTTGTAAGGGATTCGACCACAGAAAAAATTAATTGTTCCAACAGAGTCCTTAAATCAACTCCTGCTCAAACATCTCAACTTGTTGCAACAAACACTAAGGTCGTTTCTGTTTATTGTCATACTAGTAAACTAATAAAATATAAATTTGTTACTAACTTTAGTTTATCAATTGTATTGTCTTAGGATTCTTTTCTGCCAGACAATAATGGCCCAATTACTAGAAGCAAAAAAAGAATATTGGAAGTGAATTCAAGTCAATCTACTACATCTTTTACATCTAGCAAAAAGAAGAAGCAAGTTGATATTGAAATTTATACATACCTCAAATCTGAAAAGCAGATTTATAATGTAAGTTTGAATTTCACTTTGAATTTTTCTTAAAACATGAAGTTGGTGTTAGAATTGAAATTCAACTCAGCTTTGAATTTTTTGTTTACAACCTGGTTTACTTAGTGAAAAAGTTGTTACAACAACTAAAAGAAAGATTGGAGCTGATACTTCTAAATATCAGCATCAATCTAAAGGTCCTTGATTAAAAAAAAGGGAAGCAAGTAGTTACCACAAGGCAACTTCAACAACAATAATTTGATGACCGCATGAAGAAGAAGAAGATCAGTGTGAAGAAGAATTAAGAAATATGTAATGCTTTTGATGTAATATTTTTGTTATTGTATGAATGTTCAAATGTGTTTAAGATTAAACTTTATTTTGTTTATGTCAACTCAAGTAATAAACTATGTTGAATATTGTCTACAACAATGCGTCTGTTAATGCCAAGCTCCTTTTGACAATTCATGTGTTTAGTAATCCTTTTGATGCTATCCAAGTTTTTTTGTGACAATCCATAACTGTTTGATAATGCATATGTTAATACCAACTTTTTTGTGGTAATTCATGTGTGTTTTTAACAATATTGTTAACATAAATTAACTTTAAGTGATCATAAACCATAACATATATTTCATTAACATAAACCACCACACAATACACATTTCATCCACCAAACAACAATACAACTAGCATCCAAGATATTACCAACCCTTTAAACATTTGATCCAACTAACACCAATACAAGTATCATCCAAGATACTATTAACCCTTTCAATATCATGTTTTCTCCCTCTTCAAGGAATCAACTTTCTCCATTGCAATTGTCATTTGCTTCTACAATTTCTTCATCTTAAGTACATATTCTTCCCTTGAATAATATTCACTCAACTTCTGCAGTGCATCATTTTCCTTCTTCAACTCGTAAATGAGAAACCTAGCTCTTTCTGAGAGTAGTTCATCAACTCACCTAAGAAATTCACAATTTTTTGTCTTGTAATTTGAGCAACTAAAGAATCTTCTCCCTAAAGTTGGGGAGTTCTTCCAAGCAGCCCACATAAGACATTTGTCACCACAATCACAAAATATTTCTTCACCCTCATAACTCTAATTAAGTCTTAACTGAATCTTACTCTTGTTACGCGCAGAGGATGTGCAAGAAGATGTTGCCATCTTTAAATTAACTACAAATTAACAAAACGACAAAAATAAACGAGGAGAAATGAATTCCAATTCAAAAACATCACCAAGCTCGAAATCAAAGTTTTTCAACCAAAACTTAAAATCAAACTAAATATTTCGGTGGGGAGAAATTTATTATCAAATTATAAGAGAAATCAAAATACCTGAGGATTAGAGAGTGCTCCTTCAAATTCTGTCACAGATTAGAGGAAAGTGGGGAGAAATGATTTTCATTCTGCTACAACGCATTCCATATAAAGGGGAAAATCCCTATTTTTATTATTTTTAATTTTTTTAATATATGTCACCAGACACGTGAATGCCACATGGGACTAACGTGTGCGTTGGCGTCCAACTTCACAGAAATTAACAAAACTGTTAGTCAATGACGGTCAAAGGGAGACATTGCTAACATTTCTTATGTTTAAGGGCAAAATTACGAGAAAAAAGTAGAGACAACATTTTTATTTGGGATTACTACAGGGACAATATTAACCATTTAGCCAATATTTATCCAAAATTATATTGGCAGTTTAAATAGGTGTTTTTTTAATATTATCACCCTTTATATTTACAATAAAATGATAATTGATTAAATTAGCATATTAAAATTATATTTGTAATTTTAAAATAAATTCAAATGTGCTTTTAGGTAATATTATATTTACTGAACCAAATGCAACCATAACTTTACATTGGGTAAAAATCTTCTGCCTCCTAATCATGCCTCACATTAAAAATTATTTCAAAATTAAATGCTAAACTTTAACTCTAATTTTCACATCTTAAACCCTATACCCTAAAAAATACAACCTACCCTAATTCCCTAAACCCTAACCACAACCCCTAACCTTAAACTCTAAACTCTAAACTCTAAACCCACTATTTTAAAATAGAGACATAAAAGGAGGCATAATAAGGGGGCAGACACTTCCATCCCTTTACATTCAGTATAATGTGCAAAGTAAACTTGCATCCGTAATTTTATTCTCAAAAATAATCTTACATATTGCGAGCCAAACAAACCTTAATGTTACTTAATTCGGGGAAATATTGTTCATCAGAACCAGTTTAGATTTTTTTCTAACAATAAAATGATGATGGTTTCTTCTAATTATAGTGCAATGTTTAGAAATTTTTTCTAATTATTACATAATGAGCACTTGCCGCAGCCAGTTTGCACAGGCATGGATGCTTATATTTAACAGCAACAAAAAACAGAGCAAAAGATGTAAGTTCAGCAGAATTCGAAACAAACAAATCTAAAGTCATCGTCCACCACCCCCAATCCAAACCAGTTTTCTGACCATTGCTCGGTGCATGGTTATTTGACGATAAGGAAAAGCATTAATCATCATCATCTGCAGTTTCAAGAGAGAGGGAGAAGAACTTATGTCAGAACAATGCTTTGCAAGCAGATAACATAAGGTCTTAAACAATTACTAGTGCAGCTGATCAGAATATGTACTTCCGGAGTTCGTACGTTCGGAACGTGAGTTTGTTAGGGATAAAGTAAACTACAACATATGTGCATTGACATGTTAAACTATAATTGTACAGACATAACATCTTTAATAAATAATGGCATACCACAGGTCCACAGCAAGCAAAGGCAAAGCTACACAAGAAGTAATAACACCATAGTATCGATTAAGCTTTTAAGCAAAAGCTACTGCCTGATTAAAATAACCAGGTTGGGGCAATCACAAATTGGTACATGGAATCCATATTTAAAGAAAAAGTATCTACCACCTAATTATCATACAAGAAGAGAGACAAGACTGCTACTTTTAAGCAAAACATGCATACCGATAACGGAATATATGCAAAAGTCTTATGTGTTTATGATACAGAATCAATTTAAGGAAGATGTAAACCTCTAGCCACAACCTAATTTAAGACCAGTTGGAGGGACGAAAACAAAAGATATTTACTAAGTCAGCCCATCTACAACACAATTCAAGACCTCTTGTTCAGTTGTTCTTTGAACTTATAGAGAAGTACAAGTTTCGGATTGAGTATAATATCAACAATAAGTCTAACTAATCTAGAGGAAATTCAAGGGGGTCATGGAACTGAAAATAATTTCACCAGTTATTGACAATGTTTGGGTAGAAACATAGGATGCCATTAAAGCATCAAGCATTTAGGAGAACATGCAACACAATCATCCACTTCAAAAACTGATGTTAGAAATCCGATGACCCAAGAAAAGTAGTAGTTTTTATAACTATAGGATACCCCCATTCCACAAATTACTGCATTTAATCGCACAATCCACAAACGAAGAAAATCTCCTTTTTTCTACCTCTCTATCTTCCAACTCTAAAATCCAAGCCCGTAGCTCTTTTTTTAAGAGTTCTAGTTCTAGTGTTCAATATTGTCATACAAGAATCTTTCTTGAGATATCTGCTCTACAAGAGAAATTCATTGTTACATCACGGATTCAAATAGCGGTAGCGGCACCATCTAAAACCATTATTGCGGAAAATTGCGGTCGGCAATGACCGCAATTGCAATCTGATATTGTCCGCAACCGCAATTTAAATCCCTGCTGGTTGACATTGCCATTCATTCTAGGGTTTTAAGCATATTTCCTATACCACAACAATTCAAAATCTTGAGAACAAGTTCTCTCCAACAACTACTACTAAATCCAAATACAGTACTCAAAGCAAATCAAAGTAATGAAATGAAAAAAAGGAGTAATAGTAATACCGACCGAAGTAGCGGCGCTCGTTGGCTGCTTTGGCCTTTTCGAGCATTTTGTCGAGATCTTGTTGGAGCTGAGCGTCCCATTTGACGAGCTGGTTCACGAAAACTGCGCCGAGACCCATGCCCAAAACGTGCTCCCACGGATCTACATTTCAATTGCAATATTCGATTTCAATTCCCAATCTAGAAGTGGAACAATCTCATTTTAAAATGAATTAGACAAAATAGAGAAAACTCACGGCGCATATAAGGTAGCTTGCGGAGGGCGTTTGAGTACATCTGGGTGCCCAGCCCCAGCAGTGCTCCGATCACCGTCGCGCTCACTGCCATTTCTTAGCCGTCGCTCTCGATTTTCCTTAGTGATATATTATCAAAGCGAATTTGTTACGAGCAGATTATGGACTTTGTTATTATATATTTTGTTTTTTATTTTTAAATTCAGATGGTAAATGGTCTAATTATAGAATCAATGTAGTAATGGTATAAAGCTACTTTAGTCCCTGATTCTTGTCACCTTTACAACTTAGTCCTTGATTTTCTTCCCCCCCCCTACATCAGTCATTGATCTTGGGTTTTTATATCATTTTTAGTCCTTACTCTAAAATTTTGATATTAGATGTAATTATCAGTATTTATAATGTTCACTCTTTCTGTACATATATGCATTGCAATATTTTTACATTCAAAACAAAACAGGAGACAAAAATATAAAAATATATAATAATTTTTTTAATAAAACTAGTTAGTTTTATTAAAAGAAGGAAATATTTAAAACATAAGTGTAAAATTGTGATCAGAGTTTAAGTATAAGCGTAAACTAAATATTTAAGTTGGACATTTTTCTATAATCATTAAAACAAAACTAGTCACTTGAGATCTTACAATGACCATACAATGAAAAGGTAAAAAAAAAAAACTTAATACAACGATTCGAACAAAAAAATAGATGCGAGCAACACTAGAAATCAACGATTGAAGGATAAAACTATCAAAACTAATATTAAAAAAATGCATATAACTCCTATGACAGGTTGACAAAAAGGTCATTACCACAACTCAATCACAAATAAGAAACAATGATTGTGAACGCGTATCCAAATCCAGCCCAAGGGTCCAAAGCAAGGAAGATCAACAAGATAACAAATAATTTTCATCTTGATTAGTCACGGCAACGTCAAATCCAATCTTAAGAAAACATAAACTACAAAGAACGATCAAACAACTGAGAAAGAAAACGAAAAAAGTGTCAAGAGACAAAGAAAACTGTGCTACAAAGATAAAATATAATATAACAAAGGAAAAACAAGAATAACAACGATCGACGTAATACCCCGATCTCGATCTGGACCTGAAGTACTACATTCAGGTCACCAAAAACAGACCCATTGAAAATTCCATTTTAAAACCATAATTTAGCCATTTTCAAAATATCAAAACATAAATAAATCCATGTAATTAAATAAGAATTTAATAAGTTTACAAAACAAGAGCTTCAAGTTTAAAACACTGTATGCCAAAATAATATTTCAAATAGAGTTACAAACTCAGCAGATAAGGTCCTATGAATACATTAGCCCAAAATAAAATAACAAGTATTGTACTCTAAAGCAAACACGGTACTGGAAAATCCTCGTCGATGTGTTGTAACCCCCCGATTTTAGGCCTAGAGGTTTTTGGGATGGTTTTAGGGTCCGTTGGATCAAGATTAGATATTCGGGTAAGTTTCAGGATGAGTTCAGGGAAAACATATTTCGGAAGGTGATAAAAAATGAAAAAATTATCTAAAATCCTTTTTTAAATATATAAAAGGTTTTGGTGAAATCAATTTCGGAAAACGAATTTTTGGAAATGTGACATTTTGGACTAGTGACCAAAATGTAAGAATTGTAAAATTGTTTTAGTAACTGTTTTGTAAAAGGGTCAAAACTTTAAATCTTTAAAGAGCTATTATACCATTTGGTGTAATATGAGTTTTCCCTTAATTAGAATTATTTTAAATGTGCTTTAATTAAAGGTATTAAAAAAGATTTAACTAAGGAAAGTGATTATTTTTTAAAATTACGTAACTTTCTTTTCTCAAGATTTTCTTTCAACTTCTCTTTAGCCAAACACATTCTTTTCATCAAAAAATTTAAGGTAATGATCTTGATTTCTTAACTCTTTGATTTCCTAAATGATCATTCAGTTTGTTTTCCAAAAATCTTATTGAATCTCTTTGATTTTCAAAAGGAAAACATCCAATTAAAGGGAAACTGATACATTAGAGGTAAAGTTCGTTCTTCTCCTCTAATGTAAGGTTCTTTACTGAAATTCCCAAGTTGTTGACTCTTTAAATGTTATTTCTATTAAGGTTTTGTGATTTAATAGGAGGAAATGATAAAAATAAAGAGTAAATTGATGGATTTTCATGATTTTCGGATTGGATCTATTTGTTGGGTTTATGATTGATTTTAATCATGATTTTGGAGTTTGATAGTGTTAAGATAAATGTTTTAACATTGTAATCCCGAAACTATGCGAATCTCTAATTATTTAGGTTGCTAGATTTGGGTTTTTATGGAGTTGTGGTAGTTTTATGAATGCTGGAGGTATAAGGATGATAATATGATGATTTTGGATGTTAATCAATGATGATTGGTGGTTTGAAACGTTAGTTTGTGGTTGGATTAAGTTTAGAAGTGCTTTGGAGATGATTTTGGATGTTTTCGGTTGGCGATTGATAGCCCTTGGCAAAGCGATGTTGAGGTTCTATTTTGCTGGGATTTAAAATGCATTTCAATGCAATAATCATCTGTTTCTATGTGATTAAAACATGGGAGGTTGATCCAAAAGAGATCGGTGAAACTTTGGAGGCTTTGGACGTTTGAATTCGCTTCGGCGAATTGAAGTTTCGCGTGTTGGTGAGTGAGAACGTGGATTTCAGCTTTGAAATGTTTTAAAGGTGGTTTTGGGAACTTAGATTTAAGCTCGAAACACTTGTCTAAGTTCGGAAGTAAGTATAAGTGGTTTTCTCTCTCGATTGTTGTAATCCCCTCGACCCGGTATGGGTGAAAGACCGAACCGAACGGATCATACGAGAAATATTGAAGTAAACCATGAAGTTTACCTCAATAAGCGACCCTATTTTTTCATTTGATCTTCTCTAGATGCTCATTATGAATCTAAGTGTTTAACATCGCAGTGGAACAATTTACAACTCAATCAAACAACGATTTGGGACTCAATTGCATTCAAATACATTTTAGGGACAATTTTTTAATTTCACCAAAATACATGGACTTATTCACTTTTTAAATTACCAACATTTAATTAGTCACATTACATACATCTCTGTCAAAACTCAGCTCAAAATAATCATCTATACTCATTTAATTGCATCCATGTAACCCCCTTGACCAGGCCTAGCCACCAGACTGAATCGCACGGGTTACACGGGGAAAATTGAAGAGAAACCCGTTAAGGCTTCACTCCGGTTAGCAACCCTAAAAATTTTCTTTAAAATTAATCTTGTCTAAAAGCCATATTTGATCTTATGTGAGAAGGCAAACACGGATATGAATCAAGCAATACAGACATTAAAAGATAACCTTTAGCCATTTTACTTCAGGCCGTATCGATACACCTAAGGCTCGTACCGATACGCCTTCAATGGTCAAACTTCCCAAGGTCAACTCTAAGGGACCGTATCGATACTTCCCTTGAGCGTATCGATACGCCCTTAATGGTCTAATTCCCAAAGTCAACCTCAAGGACCGTACCGATACACTTAAGGCTCGTACCGATACTCCAATTTCTCGTCAAAATCTTAGATTTCTAGAGAACAAAGCAGGTATCGATACGCCCCCGCGTATCGATACGATAGGCTTAAAATAAGGGACCATATCGATACTGCCCTTGAGCATATCGATACTGCCCTTGAGCATATCGATACGCCCTGCAGAAAAAGCCAAAAATTTGCAGATTTAAGCACAAGAGGACTAATACAAACACTCTAAGCAGGCATAATAAATGACCCCTAACCACATTCACGACTTAAGACATCCATAGGCATTCATTTTAAACAAGATACACAATCAAAACGACAAGACTCAACATGACATAATTCACTAAAGGAAACATTCATGCTTGGCATTCATAAAGAGATCAAAAGACAAACCATGACATACTTCAACATTTAAAACATGTTAACAACAATAACAACCACATAGGAGTTTGGACACCAACTCCCCAACACAAGAATCTAGCATTCACACTGCCTAAGTATTATTACAACCATGAAAACCATACTTGATCTAGCAAATGAACTCCAAGGTACATCCTTTGCCCCACTTGCCTTCTGTAGCCACTAACGATCTGCATTGTTGGAAAAGAGAGTGTAAGCTTAAAAGCTTAGTGAGTGAAGCTCAAAATCATAACAACAATAATGCAGTTTTCAAAACATGTATCTAGTTTAAAGACAAGACCATTTGGAAAGGAAATATACTAAACCGAAAGCATGATAAGAAATTCATGGTATGCACATGCACAACCATTCCTGGTGGGACTACACATCATCGTTCACAACAACTAGCATATTTCCAGTGGGACTACACATCACCGTACTCATCTACTAGTCACTTCCGGTGGGACTACACATCACCGTATTCAACAACACACTTCCAATTAACCAACACGTGAGGCTTTGACAACAACAACATAACAACATTAAAATGAGGTAAAAGCAAATCGTATTCACTCAACAACACGTATAATCACATGCACCAACACTTAACGAAACAAGGCAAAATTAGTTAAACTTACACTTGGATTTAGGTTGGCCCCTAAGGCTCCACCCAAACCCCAAGAAAACCCATTTGAAACGTTTCAATACTTTAAAATATTACCACTCACCAGCACAACTCCAAAACTAGCTAACGGTCCACCTTCAAGCTTCTCCAACTCCCGGTGTAGCGTCCGAAGAACCCAAATCTTTATTCGCTGCTTCTACCCAAATCAAAACAAGGAGTTAACACACCTTTCAATAATCAAACCCACTGAAATCAATCCTATCAAAATCTGACAACAACAAGTTTCTGATTCCTATCTGAAACTAACCAAAACCATCCTCGTTTCTACTCTAACCATAAACCAGCCATTACTTCATCAATCTAACATTCAAAACATGTTCAAAAGCCCCGGTAACATCAACCCAACACCATCAAAACATTGGAAGTCCTTCCTTACCATTTCCAAGCTAAAAACCCAAACATCCCTTATCCAAAAATTACTCATTTCCCAAATTCCAGAATTTCTTGGTAAATCCATTATCTTAACATCATTTTACACCCAAAATATGGTTCATAAATCACACAAAACATTGTTTTGACCCACTTTACTTAAACTCTTCAAAACCCATTATCTCCCAAAAGGAAGAACTTTGAAAAATCTTTCAAAGTTTTGAAAGGAAATAGTTGGCAAATAAGGGAATGTGAAGGAATGTTAAGAATAAAGCACTTACCTTGATGAGTCTTCAAAAAATGGTGAAGGTTTGATGGAGGGGAGAACAATGAAGTGAAATGGTTTTGGATGAGGAGGAGAATAAGTTGATAGTTTGAAATATACTATTTTATTTTAATTAAAAATCCATTTCCAAAACCTATTTGTTACACATTTGACCAAAAACTCCTTTAAAAAATCCATTTTCTTCAGAAGCTCTAAAATTTGTTTATTTAAATTGTTTTCCCCAAATTATCTTAACCCAAACCGGTCTAACCAAACCTGTTATCTCCCGGGCCCTAAACTCGGGCGTTACAACTCTTCCCTACTTAAGTAATTTCGTCCCCGAAATTTACCTAATGGGAAGAGATACAGAAACTGTTTCTCCATGTCCTCCTTTCTCTCCCAAGTGGCCTCTTCCACACCCCGATGTCTCCACAAAACCTTGACTAGCTCAATGGTCCTCCTACGCAAAACTTTACCATCCGTAGTAAGAATATCGACCGGTTCTTCATCATATGAAAAATTCGGGTTCATCTCGATCTCTTCCACTGGCATTACATTGGACAGATCTGATCTATACTTTCGAAGCATCGAAACGTGGAACACATCATGAATATTTTCTAACTCGGTCAACAATATCAATCTATAAGCAACGTGACCAATTCTCTCAACTACCTTGTAAGGACCAATGAATCTCGGACTTAACTTACCCTTCTTACCAAATCTCATCACCTTCTTCCAAGGTGAGACTTTCAAAAACACTTTGTCGCCAACAACATACTCTATCTCTCTTCTTTTCAAATCGGCATACGATTTCTGTCTGTCTGAAGCTGCCTTCAAGCGTTCACAAATCAGTTTTACCTTCTCGGTAGGGCACTTAAGCAAGTCTAGCATAGGTACAAGCTTCTGTCCGGCTTCGGCCCAACAAACCGGTATTCTACATCTCCTACCATACAGAGCTTCATACGGTGCCATCTGAATACTAGCATGATAAATATTATTGTACGCAAACTCTACTAGCGGTAGATGTTTTTCCCACGAACCCTGAAAATCGATGATGCAACACCTCAACATATCCTCTAACACCTGAATAACTCTCTCTGACTGACCATCTGACTGTGGGTGATACGGAGCACTAAAGTTCAACCAAGTCCCCAAGGCATGATGCAAACACTCCCAAAATCTAGCTGTAAACCTCGGATCTCGGTCTGACACAATTGATTTCGACACACCATGCAGTCTCACTATCTCACTATCTCACTGATGTACAGATCGACCAACTTGTATAAGGTGTAAGTAGTATGAACAAGTATAAAATGGGCACACTTAGTGAATCTGTCAACTATCACCCATACTGAATTCTTCTTCGAAGGAGTCAACGACAGACCTAACACAAAATCCATAGTAATACGTTCTCAATTCTATTTCGGAATCTTCAACGGCTATAACAAACCTGAAGGAAACTGATGCTCGGCCTTAACACGCTGGCAAACCATACATCTACTCACATACTCGGCCACATCTTTCTTTAACCCAATCCAGAAGTACTCATCTTTCAACCCACGATACATCTTCGTACTACTCGAATGCATAGCAAAAGGACTGTTATGAGCTTCGTTCAAGAAAGTACGTCTCAACTCGGCATCTTCTGGAACAACTACTCTTTCCTTGAAACATAAGATCCCATTCTCACCAAAGCAGAAATCTGTGGATCTACCCCCGACTATATCTTGCACATGAGGTGCCAAAGATTCGTCTTGCAACTATTTCTCTCGAATCAACTGTACAAACGAAGGTTTAACATGTAGTTCAGCTATCAAACCACCATCTCGAGACACACTCAATTTAGCAAACATAGCTCGCAACTCAACTGCCACTTTCCTACTCAAAGCATCGGCCACTACGTTTGCTTTACCCAGATGGTACTCTATTGTGAGGTCATAGTCCTTAAGAAGTTCTAACCACCTACTTTGTCTAAGATTCAACTCTCTCTTAGTCATCAAATATTTCAAACTCTTGTGGTCGGTGTAGACTGTGCATTTCTCACCATAAAGGTAGTGTCTCCAAATCTTCAAAGCAAAGACTACAGTAGCTAACTCTATGTCATGAGTGGGTAATTCTTCTCGTGAACCTTCAACTGTCTCGAGGCATAAGCTACAACTCTTCCTTATTGCATAAGCACACAACCTAAACATTCATATGATGCATCACTGAAGATTACGAACTTTTTCCATGATTCATGCTGAATCAAAATAGGAGCTTCTGTCAAAGCTTTCTTCAACTTTTCAAACGCTTGTTGTCTTGCATCTGTCCACTCATACGGAACATTTTTCTGAAGCAATTTAGTCAAAGGTGTCGCAATCTTCAAGAATCCCTCAACAAACCTTCGATAATACCCCACCAAGCCTAGGAAACTACGGATTTCTGTCATTGATTTCGGTTGTTTCCAACTCACTATCGCTTCTATCTTCTTGAGATCCACGCTAATCCCATCAGCTGAGATCATCTGACCTAGAAAGACTACTTCTCTAATCCAAAGCTCATGTTTACTTAACTTGGCATACAATTGATTTTCAAGAAAGGTCTGAAGTACTAATCGCAAATGTTCATCATGTTCTTCCTCGGTCCTGGAGTACACTAAAATGTCATCTATGAACACTACTACAAATCTATCTAAAAAATCGTGAAACATCATGTCCATAATGCAGCTAGTGCATTAGTCAAACTGAAAGGCATTACCAAGAACTCGTAGTGTCCATACCGTGTACGGAAGGCTGTCTTCGGTATATCCACATCCTTCACCTTCAACTGATAATAACCGGATCTCAAATAAATCTTTGAAAATATTGTAGCACTTCTAAAATGATCAAGCAAATCGTCGATCTGCGGCAAGGGATACTTGTTCTTTACTGTTACCTTGTTCAACTGCCTATAATCTATGCACATACTCTTATTGCCATCCTTTTTCTTCACAAATAAGACCGGAGCACCCCACAGAGAAATACTAGGCCTATTGAAACCTCTATCTGACAGTTCCTGAAGCTGTTTCTTCAACTCTTTCAACTCTTTAGGTGCCATTCTATATGGAGTAACGAATACGGGAGCAGAATCTGAACACGTCTCAATAGCAAACTCAACATCCCTATCTGGAGGCAAACCCAACAACTCTTCTGGAAAGACACTCGGAAAGTCACAAACTGTTCTGATGTCTTGCGGTCTAACTTCACTCATATTCAGATTCATCATATAGCCAAATACACTTGACAACCCAAATCCATCAATCTCCGAGCTTCTAAAGCAGAAACAACATTGGACAAGAACTTAATGTTCTCGCCAACTACTACAACCTCATAATCATCCTCAAGTCTCAAGGAATCTCTCTTGGTCTCAAAGTCTACCCTACCTCTATGCTCTACGAGCCAATCCATGCCCAAAATCACATCGAAACCATAGAACGTCAATTCCATCATATCGATCGGAAACACATGACCCTGGATCGTCAAAGGACACC
Source organism: Hibiscus trionum (assembly GCA_030270665.1). Lineage (NCBI taxonomy): Eukaryota > Viridiplantae > Streptophyta > Magnoliopsida > Malvales > Malvaceae > Hibiscus > Hibiscus trionum. The sequence continues at coordinate 41,303,770 of BSYR01000035.1, read as the reverse complement.
TCCTGTACATTTTCCTAACTACCACGGTCTCACCGAAAGAACTAGTAACATTCACACCTACCTCTAACCACTCATACGGTAAATCTAAAGATCTTGCATGCTTACCCAAAATGTATGAATGTGTCAAACCCGAATCTGTCAATGAAAGCAAGGATAAAGATCGTAACAAGAAATTACCTGCGATGACATCCGTGTCATTCCCAGACTCACGTTGTGCATACACCCTAGTCGGTCCTCCACTCTCGGGCTGAACTGCTACCACACGAGCTACATTTCTCTGTCCATTATTCCTTGGCTGAAAGTTATCTCGACCGCGCCCACAGCCTCTTTGATGCTTAAAACCTCGAACTGGGGCTTGTCCGCCCCTAGCCGGATGAGGACAGTTACGCCTCAAATGATCTCGGGAACCATAGTTCCATCATACCCCAAAGGTACCCATACACTCACTCGGATGGCATCTTCCACATCTAGTGCACTCAAGAGTGTGAACAACAGCTCCTTGGCCCTGATGGCCATGTCCATGGTTACCGCCCTTATGTCTCGAGTCAGGATGATATCTCCTATCCTTGTGCCTCTTGGTATACTCTCTGTCCCAATCCGCATGTCGCTTCCTCGAATCAGACCCACTAGCACGAGCGTTCAAGCCCAAACTCTACTTAATATCTTTGGCCCTAGAAACCAAAACATCAAACTCGGTGTAATCAGAAGCAAACATATAAGTCTTCACTTTCCTAGTCAAACCGTAACAGAAGCGCTCACACCGTTCTCTCTCATTGGGAACCAACTCAGGAGCATATTGGCTCAACCTTACAAACTGGACCTCATACTCTGACACCGTCTTACCACCCTGAACCAAAGCCATAAATTCCCTTCTCTTTTCATCCTGATATCAGGCTCCAAGGTACTTCTTTCTGAAGGTTGTTATGAAGAATTCCCAAGTGACATCTGCCTTCGGCATACTCGAAATAACAGTAGTCCACCAAGCATACACATCTCACTGAAGCAAGGAGACAACACAACCTAACTTACGAGTGTCTGAGCATTCCATCTTACCTAAGATTCGTGCAGTGCTCTCGAGACAAGCCTCTGAACCCTCGTGAGTCAAACCACGAAACTTGACCCCGCCCAAACTACGAAGTTTCTCAAGCACCATGAGGTGGTGCTGCAACATGTATTTCGGCTAAAGCTGACTGAAAAGCCTCAGCTATGGTCTGAATCAAATGAGTCATGTCCGCTCCAGTCTGACCCTGGCCAACCTGAGGTCCATTACCATCACCTCCAACATTAGCATCAGCCTGAGGTACATTACCTCCGACATTCGCCCCATTACCATCGGGAGCAGGAGGAACATGAGGCACATCCCCGGGTGCCTGGTCATCCACTCTAGGCTGTCCTCTCGGTCATACCATAACGAAGATACAATCTAAAACAACAAACATAACACACATAAGAAAACATTGGGTCAGCAAGGGCAAGGATCCAAGTGCTCAAGCTCCTTTAACCAAAACCATTTTCCAATAACAATACTTAGCAATGGAAACGCTCGACTACTCTTCAACCAATAACAAGAACGAGAAATCATGCTTTCACACACCGTGCAATAGTGAACAAACCAAATAATCAACTTACCTAACTTACCTTCCCGGAAGACCTCGAAACCGAGGCTCTGATACCACCAAATGTAACCCCCTTGACCAGGCCTAGCCACCAGACTGAATCGCACGAGTTACATGGGGAAAACTGAAGAGAAACCCGTTAAGGCTTCACTCCGGTTAGCAACCCTAAAAATTTTCTTTAAAATTAATCTTGTCTAAAATCCATATTTGATCTTATGTGAGAAGGCAAACACGAATATGAATCAAGCAATATAGACATTAAAAGATAACCTTTAGCCATTTTACTTCAGGCTGTATGGATACACCTAAGGCCCGTATCAATACGCCTTTAATGGTCAAACTTCCTAAGGCTAACTCTAAGGGACCGTATCGATACTGCCCTTGAGCGTATCAATACGCCCTTAATGGTCTAACTCCCAAAGTCAACCTCAAGGACCGTACCGATACACTTAAGGCCCGTACCGATACCTCAATTTCTCATCAAAATCTCAGATTTCTAGAGAACAAAGCAGGTATCGATACACCCCCGCGTATCAAAAGCTATTTGTTACACATTTGACCAAAAGCCCCTTTAAAAATTCCTTTTTCTTCAAAAGCTCTAAAATTGGTTTATTTAAATTGTTTCCCCTCAAATTAGCTTAACCCGAACCGGTCTAACCAAACCCGGTTATCTCCCGGGCCCAAAATTCGGGCGTTACAATCCACAAAATTTAGGGACTAAAACATAAAGAATCAAAAATTCAAAAGATTCCAATAACTAACTTAACAACTTGCCGTTTCGATACAGGTTGACATGTACCAAAACAGTCTTATCGAAATAGGTTTGAGCATCGCAAAGCTCGGGACCGTATCAAAACACCCCATCACGTGTTTCGGAACAGAGGTCTCCGGTAGCAAATCATACCTCACCGTTACAAAATCTTTAAGCCATTTCAGGCTCACCATTTCGGTACAGGCTCGAGAACCGAGTCGGAAGGTGCTACCTAAGAACCATACGATAATCGGTGCGATAAAATTTCAATCAATAACAACATATGATCGATGTTATATTAATAAAACATTACTGAATATACATTTTAGACCAATTCATCAATTATGAAACAATAACTAATCATTTAGGACCAATTCTTGACTATTAAACGTTTTAAGGACTAAACTATAAATATGATAAATTAGAGGTCTTTCGATACAATTGAGTATACCACAATGAAATTCAATACAATATTAGCAAGTTTGTAAATTTGCATACTATTCTGAGTTCATTTACTCATCCAATTGAATCATCCTAAATTCAGTGACCAATCTTGAACATTGTAAACTTTCAATTTATGCCTTTTAACCAACTTAACTAACCCTGTATCGAAACACCTTGATGTTGTTTCGATACGGGTGTACGATGGTCAACCTGGATTGACTTTTCCCATTACCCGTATCGATACAGGTAAGTCATGTTTCGGTACGGGTTAACTTTCATTGACTTTGACTCGTTCCGATACAGGTTAGACACGTATCGGAACAAGGGATTCTAGTAGCAAAATGTTTCGATACAGCTCCAAACCGTATCGATATGCCCTGTTCCTTAGGTTCAATTATGTTTAACCGTATCGATACGCCATTACCTCGTATCGATACAACATGACCTGTAATGACAAATTTTTGTTGGTTTTTAATCGAATTGACGTACCAAACGATGTTCAAATGCAATGAAACTTTACACACAATATTACAATTCTATATACTACTAGCATGCAAAATTTCATGATCATTCGAATATGTTTACTATATTTTCACCTATGTGAGCCATATATGCCATTTTTACCATCTTTTAGCCATACCAAAAGTCATTTTAGGGCCTTTAATAACATTACAACTTATACACATTACAAGCATACTAAAATGGGCACAAAAGAGTAGTTCAACTACTTTGCCACCTTCCTAGGAGTTCATAAAGTTAAAATACATTACTCTTGGCTTGTAATGACTTGTCTTGCCTCGACTTTTTTAATCTTCTACTACAGTCGATTCCTTAACCTGAAATGCATGAGATGAGACACGTTAGGCATACATAGCCTAGTGAGGTAGTCATAAACAATGTAAATATCAACGAATAATGCATGTACATATACTCATGCTTATCGATATCAATATCATATTCTATTATACAAGGTTTAACATATCAAATTCATTATTAACCCTTGGATTGAATCGAGATAGTGGAAACGCGAATTCCTACGCCTCGCCAAATCAATAAATGGTCTAGTCCCTACGCCTCACCAATATGACCAATACCAAAACACATCCCTCCGCCTCTCCAAATCAATATAGGTCGTAGCCTTAGGACCGTAGTCCACCCATACACCGAGCTCATGAATTCTATGGCATGCCAATTGTATCCAAGGTCCGTTCAAATCCAAGGTATCAATGACAATATCCATATTCAATATTCAATGATGATTCAGATGATCAATATCTTCAATGTTATTATTAGCAAACATGCTTCAATATCAATATTTCATGATTTCAATGCCAATGTTCAATGTTTGATGATTCATTTACAATGTTTCAATAACAATAACTATATCAATAACGATGCACAATGATGATGTCAATAACTATGTCCGATGTTCATTACCAAACTTACCGATACTTACCAATAGATCCGTTTAAAAATCCGATGCAACTTCTTTAAGGGAATATTTGATCGAAATCAACAATAATGAATTCGGGAAGGCTCCTCGCCTAATCTCGAGACTCCAACTACACTCACCTTGATATTCGATGCTCTTATGGCTCTCAGATGACCACACTCATTTTTCTAGCTTTCGATGGAGATGGCGAAACCTCTCTCTCCACTTCTTTAGCTAGAAAATCAATAGGGAGATTATTAGGATTGATGATACGATATCAAAATCAATATAACGATATCAAATTCGATATCCGAATTCAATATAAACAACAACGATGGATTATTCATGGATGGTCAAAACCCTAGCTTGAGGTTAAGCTGGATACATCCATGGAATCCAATGATTGATTGAGGAATATTGCTTACCCGAACAATTGAAACAAATTGATATCATTAAATCAAAGAAAACCAAGCTTAGGTCTATCTCCAATGGAGGTGTGTACTTAGAGGAAGATGAAGAAATAGAGAGGTGCTTGCTTGCTTTAGTCTCGGGTAAGCTTCCACTTAAGCTATTAACTACATTTTAATTAAAGAGCTTTCATTTCTATGAAGGAAACTCTCTCGGTCATCCCACATATGGGATTTACATTTGAAAAGGGGCTAATCGTAAGATTAATCCCTCAACTTTTGATTATTTAAGCCTTTACCCCAAACCTTCCAATAACTATAATTTGGTCACTAAAAAGCTTTTATTGAATTCAATAAGACCTAAACTCGATATTTTAACTCAATTAGAGTCCAATATTAAATAATTAACAAGTCACTACAATATTTAAACTTTATTGATGTGAGATTTCCGATCACCGGAACTCAATTCCGACTAGACCGGATTTTGGGGTGTTACAACTCTCCTCCTTTAAGAAAAATTTGTCCTTGATTTTTTTACTTGAACCAAAAAGATGAGGATATTGTTGTTTCATGGTCTCTCCAGGCTCCCAGGTAGCTTATTCGATAGTATGGCTCCTCTAGAGCACTTTAACTAATGGCACAAACTTGTTACGAAGCCTTTTTACTTCTCTTGCCAGAATCTGAACTGGTTCTTCTTCATAGGACAAATTTGGTTGAATTTCTACAGACTCGGGTTCCACAATGTGTGAAGGATCAGAACGGTATTTTTGGAGCATCGCTACATGGAAAACATCATGGATTTTACTCAATTCTTAGGGTAACTGTAATCGATATGCCACAAGGCCAACTCTTTCAATGACTTCGAAGGATCCAATGAATCGGGGACTCAATTTTCCCTTCTTTCCAAACCTCAAAACTTTCTTCCACGACGATACTTTAAGAAAGGCTTTTTCACCCACTTCATACTCAATGTCTCTTCTCTTGAGATCAGTATAGGCCTTTTGTCGGTCAAAAGCAGCTTTCAAGCGATTGTGAATGATGGTAACCCGTTCTTCAGTTTCCTGAAGTAAATCAGGGCCTAACATTTTGCGTTCACCAAGTTCAGACCAACACAATGGAGTCTGACATCGTCTGCCATACAATGCCTCGTACATAGCCATTTAGATTGAAGCCTAATAGCTATTATTGTAAGCAAATTCAACAAGGGGTAGGGAATTCTCCAACGTTCCACCAAATTCGATGATATATGCTCGAAGCATATCTTCCAAGATATGTATAGGAAGGTTCAATAACAATACAAATTTCCAAGGTTTCAATAGAAGAGTCTTTCGACAATTACCTGAATTACCCTTTCCGACTTGCCGTCAGATTGAGGGTAAAAGGTTGTATTAAGATTAACTATGGTGCCAGAGCTCATTCTAAGGTTCTCCAGAACTGAGATGCAAAACGGGGATCTCGATTGGAGATAATAGACTTGGGTACTCTGTGTAGTCGGATCACTTCCTTGATATACATGTCAGCTAATTTAGGGAGACCGTAGTCCATTCTAACCGGTATGAAATGAGCTGACTTGGTGAAATGATCTATAATGACCCATATGGAATCTTGCTTCGCGGGAGTTAAAGGTATACCACTAACAAAATCAATAGTAATCTTCTCCCACTTCCATTGCGGTAGATCAATGGGTTGCAACAATCCGATAGGAACAAAATGTTCTGCTTTAACACGTTGGTACGTGAGACGCTTAGATATGTAATCGACTATGTCCTGCTTCGTGCCCGGCCACCAATAGAGTTCAAGAAGGTCCTTATACATCTTCACAGACCCGGGGTGAATAGAAAAAGAACTTGAATGAGCTTCTAAAAGGATGTAAGTACGAACAGATTCATCGTCAGGTACACAAATCCGATCATGGAAACACAAGAGCCCTTCAGAATTAATTCTGAAGTCGGGGTTGTCCGATAACTTAGGGACAATGGATTGAAGCTCAGGATCTTGCTCTTGCAAAACCTTGATTCGTAAAATGTTGGTAGACTGAACTTGAAGTTCAACTACAAGACAATGATGCTTCTGAAGCCGGAAGTGAGCATTAATTGCCTGAGGGGCTACAAGGCAAGGATATTGCAACAAGTTATTGTGCCATACGATACATATAATTCTATATTCATTGTCAATACTTACCAAACAAAGGTTTGCGGCTGAATGAATCAGCTACAACGTTGGCCTTGCCTTGATGATAATCTATGACAAGATCGTAATCTTTAAGGAGTTCCATCCACCTTCGTTATTGAAGATTCAACTCTTTTTGGGTCAATAGGAACTTAATGCTTTTATGATCGGTGAAGAGGTAACTTTTTTCTCCGTAGAGATAATGTCTCCGGATTTTTAATGCAAAGACAACTGCAGCCACTTAAGGTCATGAGTAGGGTAATTCATTTTGTGCGGCTTAAGCTATCTTGAAGCATAAGCGATGACTTTGCCTTCTTGCATCAATACACATCCTAACCCGAGATGTGATGCATCACTATAAACTGTGTAGTCTTTTCCAGACTCGGGTTGGGTCAAGACTGGTGCATGGGTCAATACTTGTTTCAATTGATCAAAACACCGTTGTTGATCCTCAGTTCGAACAAAAGAAGCTTATTTCCTTAATAACTTAGTCAAAGGAGCGGCTATCATAAAGAACCCTTTTACAAATCTTCTGTAATAGCCAGCAAGCCCAAGGAAGCTTCTAACTTCACCAATGTTCTTCGGTGGATGCCAATCCACGATGACTTGAATTTTCTTTGGGTTCACTTGAATACCCGAAGCCGACACAATATGTCCAAGAAAAGTAACTTATTGATCGAAACTTCGTTGTTGATCCTCAGCCCAAACAAAATGAGCTTCTTTCCTTAATAACTTAGTCAAAGGAGCGATTATCATAGAGAACCCTTTTAAGAATCTTCTGTAATAGCCAGCAAGCCCAAGGAAGCTTCTAACTTCATCAATGTTCTTCGGTGGATGTCAATCCACGATGGCTTGAATTTTCCTTGGGTCCACTTGAATACCCGAAGTCGACACAATATGTCCAAGAAAAGCAACATCAGTGAGCCAAAACTCACACTTAGAGAATTTTGCATACAACTGCTTTTCTCGTAAAGTTCGGAGCACGATGCGAAGATGATCTTGGTGTTCCGCAACATTCTTAGAGTAGATTAATATATCATCTATAAACACCACTACGAATTTATCAAGATAGAGTCTAAAGACCCGATTCATCAAATTTATAAAAGTTGTCGGTGCATTGGTTAACCCAAAGGGCATCACCAAGAATTCGTAGTGTCTATATCTGGTACGAAAGGCTATTTTAGGCACGACGCATTCCTTCACTCTCATTTGGTAATAACCTGGCCTTAAATTGATCTTGGAAAATACAAAAGCATCCTTTAGATGATCAAACATGTCATCTATTCTAGGCAATAGATACTTGTTCTTAATGGTTACATTGTTCAGCTGTCGGTAATCAATACACAATCGCATAGAACCATATTTATTTCTTTACAAAGAGAATCAGTGCTCCCCAAGGAGAAGAGCTCGGTTGAATAAACCTCTTACTTAACAATTATTGAATTTGAGCTTTCAACTCCTTTAGTTCAACAGCTGCAATATGATAAGATGCAATGGAAACTAGAGCAGTCCCAGGTTGCACCTCGATGCCAAACTCCACTTCACGGGTTGGGGGTAATCCCAGAAGTTCATCAGGGAAGACATCAAGAAAATCACATACAATGTCAATGTCCCGTAATTGAGATTCGTCTTTGGCTTCTAACGCCAAAGCACACAATAAAGGATTCTTCGCATTCATCAAAACAACACATTCCTTGCCAAGACCCCGAAAATACAACTTCCTCTTACAACAATCTACCCAGGCTTGATGCTCACTAAGCCAATCTAACCCTAGTATAACATCGAACTCGTGGATCGGTAAGGCCAACAAATTGGCCGGGAAAGGAATCCCTTGGATCAATAAGGGGTAGTTCTTCCACATTACCCTTACGGTGACACAATCTCCTAAGGGATTAGTTACAGAGATTCTCGATGCTATTGGTTTGGAAGACATGCTATCCTTCTTAACTGTGATGGTGCTTATAAAAGAGTGAGTAGAACCAAGATCAATCAATGCATACAAAGGATGTGAATATAACTCAATTGTACCTGCAATGACATCAAACTCGTCCTCCTCTTCCCTGCTCCTTACATGATACATTTGGGTAGAAGCTTTCGTGTCTTGCTTGTTGAATGGTTTCCCCGAACCATTCGATCTTATATAGGTCCCTGTTGATCCTTGCTTTGATTCTTTACCTCGAAAAGATTGAGCAGGTGAGGTAGCAGTAGTCGGGGTGGCAGTAGACTTAGTTGCATTCAATGGCAGTCACGAATGAAGTGGCCTTGCTCACCATAGTAATAACAGGCTCCAATCTACTTACAGCATTGACTTGATGGATGCTTATTCTGGCAGTAATTACAAACTGAATATTGGTTGCTCCGATTCGAACCTCCGGTGCTATCAATAAATGCTGCTCTCTCAAAAGATTGGGTTATATACTAAGGTCTCTCAATATTTCCAGAACATGAGGGTTGTAGATAAATATTTTACTTCGAGCCTTGATATTTTCCTTTCTTGTTCGACTTGAGAGGTCGAGAATCATCCTTAAACCTCTTCTTAGATTTATCAGACCCACCGGCTCGTTGAGCTCTTTGTGCAGATTCGGTGGCCTTAACTCGATTAATCAGATCTTGAAAATCAACGATGCTCAATGCAGTAAACATAGGGCGTAACTCATCATTGAGCCCTGCAATGAACATCCGACAATTCTCTTCCTCTTTCTTGATGTATTCAGCACCGTATCTACAGTACTTGCAAAAGTTATAGATGTACTACTCGATCGGTCATCCACCTTGCTTGAGGTGGAGAAAGATACTTCACCTCTCAGCGAGATAGAACTCACTGATGTACTTCTTGTAGAATTCTTTAAGAAAGAACTCCTAAGTTACAATATCCCTGGAGACTGTCAAAGTAGTAGTCTCCCACCAATGAAGTGCCTCGTCAGCCAACAACGCGAGTGCACACTCGAGTTTATGCTCGTACAAGCACTGCAACTGCTTGTTCAGGATTCAAAGAGTGTTTTCCAACCAATACTAAGCAATTTTGGGATTGTCATCATCCTAACCTGTAAAGGTATAAGCTCGATACTGAGATAGCTTATCAATAGGAGCTCGAGTATGTTGGACAGTAGGAACGATGGGTTGCACAACTTGCTCAGCCTTCATAGCAGTCATAAACTGCTTAAACATGCCATCCATGTTCTTATAACATTCAGCCTGAGCGATATGTACTACAGGCTCAGGATTCTGAATAGGAGGGTCCCGCAGATTCGGTGGATTCAGAGGATTTCCTCCTTTTATCTCCTCGCCATGAGTCGAGGAGCCGGTGGTAAGCTCGTCAATGTGAGCTTCATTAGTTTCAGACATATCTATATAAAAGATCAAATTAGTCGACAAGTCATAGTATACACAATATATAACTCCTAGGTGGAAAAGTAACATAATAACAATGAAATGAGCTTCGGTTTAGTCCTAGAATCGACTAAACCTGGCTCTGATACCACATATGTAACACCCCTCCCGGCCTGGTCGAGAACCGAGTCGGAAGGTGCTACTTAAGAACAGTACGATAATCGGTGCGATAAAATTTCAATCAATAACAACATATGATCGATGTTATATTAATAAAACATTACTAAATATACATCTTAGTCCAATTCATCTATTATGAAACAATAATTAATCATTTAGGACCAATTCTTGACTATTACAAGTTTAAGGGACTAAACTGTAAATCTAATAAATTAGAGGTCATTCGATAAAAATTGAGTATATCAAAATGAAATTCAATATTTTATTATCAAGTCTATAAATTTTCATACTATTCAGAGTTCATTTACTCATCCAATTGAATCATCCTAAATTCAGTGACCAATTTGTGAACATTGTAAACTTTCAATTTATGCCTTTTAACCAACTTAACTAACCCTATATCGAAACACCTTGATGTTGTTTCAATGCAGGTGTATGATGGTCAACCTAGCTTGACTTTTCCAATTACCTGTATCGATACAGGTAAGCTCTGTTTTGGTACGGGTTGACTTTCATTGAGTTTGACTTTGACCCGTTTCGATACAAGTTAAACACTTATCGAAACAAGGGATTCCAGTAGCAAAATGTTTCAATACAGCTCCAAACCGTATCGATATGCCCTATTCCTTAGGTTCAATTATGCTTAACCATATCGATACGCCATTACCCCGTATCGATACGACATGACTTGTAATGACAGATTTTTGCTAGGTTTTAATCAAATTGACCAACCAAACGATGTTCAAATGCAATGAAACTTTACACACAATATTACAATGCTATAAACTATTGGCATGACAAATTTCATGATCATTCGAATATGTTTACTAGATTTTCACCTATATGAGCCATATATGCCATTTTTACCATCTTTTAGCCATACCAAAAGTCATTTTAGGGCCTTTAATAACATTACAACTTATACACATTACAAGCATACCAAAATGGGCACAAAATACTAGTTCAACTACTTTTCCACCTTCCTAGGAGTTCATAAAGTCAAAATGCATTACTCTTGGCTTGTAGTGACTTGTCTTGCCTCAAGTTTTCTGATATTCTACTACGGTCGATTCCTTAACCTGAAATGCATGAGAAGAGACACATTAGGCATACATAGCCTAGTGAGGTAGTCATAAACAATGTAAATATCAATGAGTGATGCATGTACATATACTCATGCTTATCGATATCGATATCATATTCCATTATACAAGGTTTAACATATTAAATTCATTATTAACCCTTGAATTGAATCGAGATAGTGGATATGTGAATTCATACGCCTCGCCAAATCAGTAAATGGTCTAGTCCCTCCGCCTCGCCAATATGACCAATACAAAAACACATCCCTCTGCCTCGCCAAATCAATATAGGACGTAGCCTTAGGACCGTAGTCCACCCATACATTGAGCTCATGAATTCTATGGCATGCCAATTGTATCCATGGTCCGTTCCAATCCAAGGTATAAATGACAATATCCATATTCAATATTCGATGATGATTCCGATGATCAATATCTTCAATGTTATTATTAGCAAACATGCTTCAATATCAATATTTCAGAATTTCAATGCCAATGTTCAATGTCCGATGATTCATTTACAATATTTCAATAACAATAACTATATCAATAGCGATGCACAATGATGATGTCAATAACTATGTCCGATGTTCATTACCAAACTTACCGATACTTACCAATAGATCCGTTTAACAATCCGATGCAACTTCCTTAAGGGAATATTTGATCGAAATCAACAATAATGGATTTGGGAAGGCTCCTCGCCTATTCTCGAGACTCCGACTACACTCACCTTGATATTCGATGCTCTTATGGCTCTCGGATGACCACGCCCTTGTTTCTAGCTTTCGATAGAGATGGCGAAACCTTTCTCTCCACTTCTTGAGATAGAAAATCAATAGTGAGATTATTAGGATTGATGATATGATATCAAAATCAATATAACGATATCAAAATCGATATCCGAATTCAATATAAACAACAATGATGGATTATTCATGGATGGTCAAAACCCTAACTTGAGATTAAGCTTGAAACATCCATGGAATCCAATGATTGATTGAGGAATATTGCTTACCCGAACGATAGAAACGATTCGATATTAATAAATCAAAGAAAACCAAGCTTAGGTCACTCTCCAATGGAGGTGTGTGCTTAGAGGAAGATGGTGAAGATGAAGAAATAGAGATGTGCTTGCTTGCTTTAGTCTCGGGTAAGCTTTCACTAAAGCTATTCACTACATTTTAATTAAAGAGTTTTCCTTTCTATGAAGGAAACTCTCCCGGTCATCCCTCGTATGAGATTTACATTTGAGGAGGGGCTAATCATAATTAGCACCTCAACTTTTGATTTTTTAAGCCTTTACCTTCAAACCTTCCAAAAACTATAATTTGGTCACTAAAAAGCTTTTAATGAATTCAATAAGACCCGAACTCGATAGTTTAACTCAATTAGAGTCCAATATCAAATAATTAACAAGCCGATACAATATTTAAACTTTATCGATGCGAGATTTTCGATCACCGGAACCCAATTCTGAAAAGACCGAATTTTGAGGTGTTACACATACAACATATTTAAACATCAAACTACAATCATACACGGCAGAATCAACATCACAACATGTCCATATGCATCAAAGGAATCTATAGACATGCAACCTATGCAAAATAGCCACTCAAGAGTCAAAACACAAACCAAGGCATAAACCAACAAGTAAAGGCCATTTACAAGTCATTAAAAGCATTTCAAACTTGCCACAAACCATGGAGTTTCAAAACACATTTCCCAAAACATAAAGGCATCCTCCCATTGCCAACCACTAATAGGTAAATGTAAAATCATACTTGAGCTTAAATCCCCTCCTTGGATTCCTTCTTGCCTCTTTGCTACCCAAATATGCTAATTCTCTGCATTGTTAGAAAAAAGAGAGCGTAAGCACAAATGCTTAGTGTAGGATGCTCAAAACAAACCAACAACAACAATGTATTATAAAACTATTTCTCATTTACAAATCTTTATCTCATCATGCTCTTTCTATCTTATGCTTGAAATCATTTTTAAAACAAAACCACATCATTTAAACCACATGTACCGTCTATCTCATGCATTCATCAAAATGCAAAATCTCAAGGCAATGTCTTACATGCTTAAATCTCATAAAGCATATCTCAAATCTTATTCTCATAAGCAATCTCATTTCATTTAAAATCATTTATAAACAAGGTACATGTGAATCACATATATTGGTATTTAGCAACATTACTCGGATATGTGGATAGCTTGACTAAAATGTCAAGTCCTACCCCGGTGGAATCTCACATCACCGGACTCTTATGACGCCATCTCTCATCTCCACAAAGCTTGATGAAATCTCTCATCATCAAGACCTATTGTGGTGGAATCTCTCATCACCACACTCTCACTTTAGAACAGGATGACACTACCCCCATTGCCCGAACCAAAGAGTACGTACAAATTTTGTATATTATAGTGCACTTCTCATCCTATTGGTCGACCAATTATATTCGGTAACAATAATCTCATCTCATGCTAATATACTCATTTCAAACATCATTACCTACTGTTTTTCAATGCATTATTATAAATCATTCTCATCCCTTTTCAAAAGCATAAACAATGCATATTATTTTCTCAAATAGTTTTATCTCTTTGAAATAACAATTCTATCTTATGGGATCATGTAAATCATCACATCATTTCTCAAAATATGCATAAAACAGTAGGTGTAATTCTATCTTCAAAACAAGAGCATAATCATAAAACCATTGGGATAAAAGCCGAGAAACGAGAGCGAAACATCCCAAACTTACTTCCGGATTTAGGTTAGTGTTTCAAACTCAACCTAAACCCCAAACCTTGCTTTCAAGTCTTTGAAAGGCTTTTAAAACCAATTCCACTTACCGACAACGCCATACTCGCTTTGCCGAAGCATAATCAAGCTTCCGGAGCTTCACCAATCTCTTCCGATAAGTTCTTCAATGTTTATAACACACAAGAATAGAGGATTAAGGCATCTCAATGCATTAAAACCACCAACAATCAAAACTACCTCGCTGCTCTACCCAAAAACACCAAAACGCATATCTAAAATAACTGAAATCACCTTTGATTACTCTACAAACTCAACCCAGCCAAAACCTAACACTTCCATCCAATTTTAATCATCAAATAACATCTAGAAACAATTTAAATTTTATCCTTATACCTTCAACAACACAAGAACCGCATTATCTTCGCAAAACCCTCAAATCTAACCAACTAACAACTAGAGATCCAATCCAATTCGGGATTATTATGATAAAACCTTTATTTCAACATCATTTAACTTCCAAATCATGATTAATGTCAGCCTCAAATCAAACAAAACAATATCATTACGAAAATCATAAGATTGCAACCAATAATTCTCAATTTAACAAAATTTCCATGATTAACTCGTCAAAACAACTTAGAAAACATATGTAAAGGATTGATAACTTGGGAATTTTAGTAAAGAACTGATCATTAGTGGAGAAAAATGAACCTTACCTCTAATGGCTGAAATATCTCTCAATTGGATGTGTTTTTCTTGAAAAATCAAAGGAAAAGCAATAAGGACAAATGACGTAAAATGAAGAGTGTTTGGCTGAGAGAAAATTTTGAGAGAAAATAGAATGAGAGAAAATGACGTAAAATGATTTAATTGAAATAACCAACTCTCCCTTTATTAAATCCTTTTAATCATTAACTAAACCCTTTAAAATGATCTTAATTAAGAGAGAAATCTGATTAAAACAAATAGGTCAAATAGCTCCTTAAAGATTCAAAGTTCCAATCCCTTTATAAAACAATCACTAAAACAACTTTGTAAAAATCGCATTTTAGTCACTAACTCAAAATATCTCACTTCCAAAGCCCTTTTCTTAAAATTGATTTTACCAAAATCGTTTATGTAATTAATAATGATTTTTAAGCATTTTCTTATAATTTTTATCATAACCCGAACCTTGTTTTCCCTAAACCACTCCCGAAAACTCGAATATCTAGTCTAGTTCCTACGAACCTCGAGTCAACCCCAAATACTTCTAGGCCCAAAATCAAGGCATTACAACTCTCCCCCACTTAGGAAATTTCATCCTCGAAATTTTACCTGATGAAAAAAGGTAAGGAAACTTCTTTTTCATGTCATCCTTCCTTTCCCAAGTGGCTTCTTCAACACCACGATGTCACTATTAGACCTTGACCAACTCAATGGTCTTACCACGAAGAATCTTGATGTCTGAATCTAAGATCTCAATTGGTTCTTCATCATATGACAAATCTGAATTGAACTCAATCTCCTCAACATGCATAACGTGAGACGAATCCGATCTATATCTTCGAAGCATGAGTACATGGAAAACATCATGTATCTTCTCCAACTCAGGAGGCAACCTCAACCTATAAGCAACAGGTCCAACACGCTCAAGCACCTCATACGGTCCAATAAACCTCGAACTCAACTTGCCTTTCTGGCTAAATCTCATCACCTTCTTCCAAGGTAAAACCTTCAAAAACACCTTATCTACAGTACATACTCAATCTCCTTACGCTTCAAATCCGTGTAAGACTTTTGTCGATCTAAAGCCACTTTCAACCCATCACTAATAAACTTCACTTTTTCTGTAGTGCCCTTAAGCACATTAGGCAAAGAAACCAACTTCTGCCCTACTTCTGCCCAACAAAGAGGCGTTCTACACTTTCTTCCATACAAGGCCTCATAAGGAGCCATTTGAATGCTCGCTTGATAACTATTATTGTAAGCAAACTCCACTAAAGGCAATTGTCTCTCCCAAGAACCTTGGAAATCAATGATGCAACATCTCAACATATCCTCTTACACTTGGATAACTCGTTTAGACTGACCATCCGTCTGAGGATGATACGAAATACTGAAATTCAAACGCGTACCCAACACTTGATGAAGACACTCTCAAAACCTTGTTGTGAAACGCGGATCTCGGTCCGAAACAATGGACTTAGGCACCCCATACAACCTCACAATCTCAGAGATGTACAAATCCGCCAACTTGTCTAATGTATATGTAGTATGCACTGCCAGAAAATGTGCACACTTCGTAAAACGATCAACAATCACCCAAATGGAATTCTTTTTGGACGGTGTCAAAGGCAAACCCGTCACGAAATCCATGGTAATTCTCTCCCATTTCCATTCTGGAATCTTCAAAGGTTGCAACAATCCAGAAGGAAATTGATGCTCACCTTTAACTCATTGACAAACCATACACTTACTAACAAAATCAGCCACGTCCTTCTTCAAGCCAACCCAATAGTATTCATCCTTCAACCAATGATACATCTTTGTACTACCAGGGTGCATAGAAAAAGGACTACTATGAGCCTCAGTCAAGATAGTGCGCCTCATCTCAACATCCTCTGGCATAACTATTCGACTCTTAAAACACAAAACACCATCATCATTGAAACAAAAGTCCGTTGGATTTCCTTCTACAATGTCTTGAACATGTGGTACCAACGAATCATCCAACAACTGTTTTTCCTTAATCAACTCCACCAACGAGGGTTTCACTTGTAACTTAGCCACTAAACCAACATTTCGTGATATACTCAACTGAGCAAACATCGCCCTTAACTCTACAACCACCTTTCTACTCAAAGCATCTGCTGCAACATTAGCCTTCCTGGGATGGTACTCAATCGTCAAGTTGTAATCTTTTAGCAACTCAAGCCACCTTCGTTGCCTAAGATTCAAATCTTTTTGGGACATCAAGTACTTCAAACTTTTGTGGTCTGTGTACACCGTACACTTTTCACCATAAAGGTAATGCCTCTAGATTTTTAAGGCAAACACCACCACAGCCAACTCAATGTCATGCATAGGGTAATTACGGTCGTGCACCTTCAACTGTCGAGATGCATAAGCTACCATCCTACCTTCTTGCATCAACACACATCCCAAACCAACATAGGATGCATCACTATAAACCACAAACTCTTTACCCGATTCAGGTTGAATCAAGATAGGAGCTTGCGTCTACGCTTCCTTCAACTTCTCAAAAGCTTGTTGTCTAACCTATGTCCACTCAAAATTAACATCATTTTGTAACAACTTTGTCATAAGAACAATAATCTTTGAAAATCCATTCACGAACCTACGGTAGTATCCCGCCAAACCAAGGAAACTATGCACCTTATGACCCGACTTAGGTGACTTCCAATTCATCACTGCTTCAACCTTTTGGGGATCAACTCTAATCTCTTCAACAGACACCACATGACCAAGGAAAACAACCTCCTTAAGCCAAAACTAACACTTGCTCAACTTGGCATAAAGCTGATTTTCAAACAAAATTTGCAGCACAATTCACAAATGCTTATCATGATCCTCATCGGTATGAGAGTACACGAGAATATCATCGATAAACACAACCAAAAACCTATCCAAAAACTCATGGAACATACGATTCATCATATCCATGAACGCAGCAGGGGCATTAGTTAAACCAAAAGGCATCACCGAAAACTCATAATACTCGTACCTTGTACGAAAAGCAGTCTTAGGCATATCCACATCTTTTACCTTCAACTGGTAATATTCAGATCTCAGATCAATCTTAGAAAACACCGAAGCACCTCGAAACTAATCGAAAAGATCATCAATTCTTGGCAAAGGATACTTGTTCTTGATTATCAACTTGTTCAATTGATGATAATCTATACACATGCGCATCGTGCCATCTTTCTTCTTTACAGACAAAATCGGTGCACCCCAAGGTGAAACACTAGGCCTAATGAAACCTCGATCAAGCAAATCCTGAAGTTGCATCTTCAACTTCTTCAACTCCTTAGGTGACATTTGATAGGGAGCAATAGACACTAGAGTCATATTTTCCTACAACTCAATGCCAAACTCAACCTCTCTGTTCGATGGCAAATTAGGCAACTCTTCCAGAAATACACCCGAAAACTCACATACTGTACGTATGTAATGTACTCGCACCTCATGTGTACTTGGATTCATCACATAAGCCAGGAAAGCTTCACATTCCGAACGCATCAACAGACTTGCTTCAAGAGCCGAAACTACATTAAATAAGAATTTCACATTCTCACCTACAACCACCACCTCATAATCATCGGCAAGTTTCAACGAAACTTGCTTGGTCTCAAAACCAACCACAGACCTATGCTCAGTTAACCAATCCATTCCAAGAATTACATAGAAAAGCAACTCCATAAGATCAACCTCAAACATATGACCTTGAAAAGACAAAGGACATCTCTTATACGACTTCCGCGTAACAATCGTTTCACTAAAAGAACTAGTTACATGCATACCAACATCTAACAACTCAATAGGTAAACCAAGCATTTGAGCATGCTCGCGCAAAATGTATGAATGAGTAGAACCAGAATCAATCAAAGAAAGTAATGACAAAGATTGAAAAGTAAAGGTACCT
The DNA here is from genome assembly GCA_030270665.1 of Hibiscus trionum. Classification (NCBI taxonomy): domain Eukaryota; kingdom Viridiplantae; phylum Streptophyta; class Magnoliopsida; order Malvales; family Malvaceae; genus Hibiscus; species Hibiscus trionum. The sequence goes on along the minus strand of BSYR01000035.1, from coordinate 41,284,935 downwards.
ACGATCACATCCGTGTCATTCCTTCCCTCTCGGTGTGCATACACCCTAGCTTGTCCACCTCCCTCAGGTTGAACAACAACAACATGAGCAATATTCCTCTGCCCATCATCTTTATACTGAAAGTTACCATGATCGCGCCTACAACCTCTCTGTGGCTCAGTAGCTCGCACTAGAGCTTGTCCATCTTTAACCAGGTGTGGACAATCACACTTCATTTGCAGGTTCCATACCCGCAGTGATGATCATCCACTACGTATAAGCATCTTCGTGAAGCAAATAGACAACACAACCCAACATTTGCACATCATTGCAACTCATCTAACCAAGAATCCTTCGGGTGCTCTCAAACCAAGCCTCAAAACCCTCAAGAGATAGACCTCGGAACTCATTTCCACCCAAATTACGTAAATGCTCCAAAGGTAAACCAGCATTAACACCAGGCTGAGGTGCGTCTACATACATACCCGCTATCGCTACCTAAAAAGCCCCAGCTATAGCATGAATCAATGGTGTCATATTAGCAGCAGTTGGCCCTTGCGCTGCTTGAGGTCCAACACCAGCTCTCACTCCAGCTCCATCACCACCAGGAGGAAGAGGAGACGACAAGTCCTCAACATTCTCATTAATCTCATTCTCAACCACGTTACACACATTGCCTCTAAGATCTCGTCTCAGTCCCATTATCAAAACGATATAGCTAAAAAGTATGCAACAATAAAAACAATCAGGCTAGCCAAAGCAAGAATCCAAGGTGCTCAAGTTTTACTTTTCAAAACCAAAATTCTCTTTACATTAGTAATAATATAGAAATGGGTACCCTTAACCTCTCCCCCAATAGCATATAACATTTATAATTCATGTTATCAAACATCGTGCATCTCAAACAGATCAAACAATGATCAAAACATGGCATAATCATTCACCGTGCATAACATTCATTAAGAAATCAACTAAACAACAACATCACATCAACCTTACATCCCAATTCTTTTGTAACCTGGCTCTGATACCAACAAATGTAACCCTCACGACTCAGTCTGAATGAAAGACTGTTGAGTTGATCGAACACTTGCAAATGGCCAAGAGGGGGGTGAATTGGCAATTAAAACTTTGGTGAAGAGAAAGATTGAAAATAAAAATGACACAAGGGGTTATAGTGGTTCAAGTTCTCCAAATGAACTCTACATCCACTACCTTAGCTCCCACTAAGGATTTTCAAACAATTCACTAATTGAATTCGTCCTCTTTTCTTGGATGAGGAGGAAACCTTACAATTTCGATTAAGCTTTCTACCCAAAGCTTAATCCACTCAAATACAAAGAAAGATTTTGGTAAACTCAAATGTTTCCTCTCAAATGATGATTGTCTACCCAAATACAATTCAAACAATCCCAAACTCACAATACAAATTGACACTTTGAAAATACACTAGAGTTGGGTACAAGATTTGACTTTTAATAGCTCAAGGGTTTGGATTTTTGCTTTGATGATGCTTGAAGGTTCAATAGTTGTTGCTTGGTCAAATGAAGCTTGTTTTTATACCCTTGCATTGATTTCTAGCCATTTGGGTAGTTAGGATCATCAATAGAGCCGTTGTGGACATTTTTCCCGCATTAAATGCAGCTCTGCAGCCTACCGTATCGGTACTCAGGAAAGGCGTATCGATACCTGCATCAAAGAGGAAAGAGCCGTTGTGCCTGAAAACAGGGCGTATCGATACCCATATAAGGCGTATCGGTACGGTTTTTAAGGGGCGTATCGATACGAGGGCAGTATCGATACGGTCCAAAGTTACTGGAATCCCAAGTTATGTTTGTATGAAAAGTGTATCGATACGCATATCAAGCGTATCGGTACGGTACAACTACGTTTTGAAAATTGGGAAACCAACCAACTGACAAGTAACGGTCAAATAATTAAATGCTCGGATTTTTCAAAGATATGCTTAGCGTATCGATACGGTTACCATGCGTATCGGTACGTGTTCATGAAAACAATTGCCCAGATGCATATCGTATCGATACGGTTTCAGGGCGTATCGGTACGGTATGTTTAATAAAATTACAGTGACAAAATAGGGTATCGATACGCTAAGGGTATCGATACTCCTGGGCGTTTTTGCTTACTTGTGCTTGGAAAACATAGAAAAGGACTTTGAAAAATATATATGATTTAAGAGCATGTCTTTAATTATTATTTTGTTTTAAAAACACTTGTCAATTGAGAGACTTTAAAGAGTACTTAAAAATTTATTGTTTTGCAAATTGGTCCTTAAGATTATGTGTTATATCAAAATCAATTTCGGTTTTACAATCTCCCCCTTTTTGATATAACAACCATAAATAAATTTTTAAGTTTTTGAAACTTTGAAAAGCTTTCTCCCCCTTACTTTAAGATAGATTTTCAAAACAAAAATATTTTGACTCTATGATCCTTCTCCCCCTTTTTGTTAGATCAAAATAGAATACAAGGATAATAAGAATATAAAGCAACAATAATTCATTAAACTAAAGGCAAGCAAAGAGTTCAAATTCATAAACTTCAAAATAAGCATAAAGGTTCAAATGCATAAATGTCAAAGCAACCATCATAACCGAAACTCTTAAAATCCTAAAAAACATAGATAATAGGCATAAACTTCAAATCCTAAAAACAAAAAAAATGCAATAACAATAATGAAAGACTAAATGGCCTAAGATGAGATGCATGAACTACTCGTCCCCTTCGTCATCATGATCGTCCTCATCATCTTCTTCTTCATCTTCTTGAGAGGGTTGATTCCTTCGGGTTTGATTGATCCAAGCACCATGGAAGGCGGTAAGAGAGATATCCATGGAGTTTTGGCGAGCGACCATGGTATCGATCTTCTTGTCCATGCCTTGAATGCGATCCTCTAAGGATGTGAAACGAGTATCCATCGCGGTGAACTTCTCATTGAGGAAGGTCGTGAGAGTATCCATGGAGGAGGAATCAAAGGAAGCACGATGAGAACTCGAAGAAGCACGAGAGGCATCGACCGGAGCAACGGGCGGAGGATCTTGAGGAGTGCGAACCCACTCATTATCAACATAAGTGAAACCGGAGCGAGCTAGGGAATGCTCATCAATAGGTAGGCCAAGGGTTTCGGGAAAATCATGTGAACAATCAATGCCAATGGAATGAAATAGAAAACTCAAGGCCGTGGAGTAGTAAAAGGATGAGACTTGTTTGGTATGGGCGTATTGAACTAAAAAGACAAGGTCGGCAAACATGATTTAACACAAATTTGGACGTTTACCTTCTCTAAAACACTTAAGCCAAAAATCATCCGTTTGACGAACAGTTGAATATTTCCCACCCGATGGACGAAGAATCCAAGAAACAAGAAGGTGAAGGATACGGTCATGAGCATCTAAAACTTTTGCGGGACCTAGATAACCCGTACCCAAGGAATGTTCATCATCAATACCAACATCTTCAAAACCAAAGACATTGCATAAAACTTTTTGATCAATTTGAAAACGTTTGCCCATAATGGAAGATTCAATGGCAATAACATGCTCCCTAGATTCATCATGTTTACATACGGCATTAGAAAAGAACACAATGACTAGGTTCCTATATAGGATAGGAGGAATATTCAAAAAGGTCAAAAATTTCCATTGCTTAATCAAAGGTAGGTATTTGAATTTGAAACGGACAGAACTTAAAAAAGGAATGGACACAACTCGCTCTTCCCTAAGGTTTATTCCTAGAAAAAGTTTATATCATTCCCTATCAAGAGGTTCGAGAAAACTTGATTGGATGATATAAGGAAGGTTAGGTGTAGGATTACCCTCGACATCCTCGGTAGGATTGGAAGTAGAGCGATGACGCTTAGTCCCCTTTTTCGGTGCCATAATCCTGAAAATACATCAAAAAGGATTCGAATATGTATGCAATTAACATCCTATTTGATCCAATAAAATCTGATAATTCAAGGTAATTTGTTAAAAAGAATTTAAAAAAAATATTCACAAAACAAAAACAAAAAAAACAGTTTTAAAAATATATCGAATATAAAATATATTGGAAAAAAATTTAACTTTTGAAAAAAAAAATTTGTGAAAAAGGTGAAACCCACAACAATTAAACAAGGTTTGTACAAAAATTCAGTTGAAACAACAATTAAAAGCAAACGAAAATAATAAAAAAAAAAGAAAAAGAAAAATTTTATACCTTGAATCTTAGAATGGATGAAAGAGGGGATGTGAATGCACAAGATTTGATGCCCAAGGTTTACCTTGATGTGTAGAGTAAAAACCCTCAAGAAATTTTGAAGATTGATGGTAAAATTTGATGGATTGAGGGGGTTTATATAGGGTTTCGCGGCTAGGGTTTGTGGAGAGAAAAGAGGGGTTTTGAGTTTTAAAGAGTTTTAACAAAAGCAACCCTAAATACCCTCTCCGTCGAGGCCGTATCGATACGCTATACATGTGTATCGATACCCATTAACCCTAATTTTATATACGTCAATACTACTGTATCGATACGCGGGGACGTATCGGTACGCTTGACTTTAACTATTTCCCTTGACTTGTTCCGTATCGATACGAGGGGTCGTATCGATACTTGTTCATACTCAAGAATTCCCAGAAAGCATACCGTATCGATACGCTTTAGCCGTATCGATACACCTTTGCCAGTTTGTGCAAATTTGACAGATTTAAGTGCAAAAAACCAATTTGAAACGTCCCTAAATGCATGTACATGTCATATGAACAAGTTTTAAAGGCTAAATTGAATATATACTCCCCCTAGCAACATGCATATAAGCAAGAAGGACAAAATTAACATAGGCATGAATCACAAACAATTTCAAGCAAATTTTGACATTTTGGGACCAAAAAGGTGTCAAGAAAGGCTAGTTAAACCTAACTCTCTCCTAAGGGTCCAAAAGCGCTCTTTATCTAAAGGTTTTGTAAATATATCCGCTAATTGGTTCAAGGTGTCAACAAACTCTATAACAACATCATTTTTCAAAACATGATCTCTAATGAAATGATGTCTAATTTATATGTGTTTAGTTCTAGAGTGTTGGATGGGATTCTTAGTGAGACAAATGGCACTAGTGTTGTCACACCTAAGGGGTATGGTTTCTATTTTAACACCATAATCTAAGAGTTGTTGCTTCATCCAAAGGACTTGAGCACAACAACTCCCTAAGGATATGTACTCCGCTTCGGTGGTAGATAAGGCTACACTATTTTGTTTCTTAGAGAACCAAGATACGAGCATACTACCTAAGAATTGACATGTCCCGGAAGTACTTTTCCTATCTATCTTACATCCCCCATAATCCGCATCCGAAAAAGCATGAAGGCTAAAGGAAGAATCCTTAGGATACCAAAGGCCTAAAGTAGGTGTGTCTCTAAGGTATCTAAAAATTCTCTTAATGGCAACTAAGTGTGATTCTCTAGGACTAGCTTGAAACCTAGCACACAAGCAAACACTAAACATAATATCCGGTCTACTTGCGGTAAGGTAAAGCAAAGAACCTATCATGGATCTATAAAGCTTAGAATCAACACACTTACCTCCTTCATCTTTGTCAAGCTTTATGGAAGAACTCATAGGAGTGGCTTGAGGTTTTGCATTCTCCAAGCCAAACTTCTTGAGCATATCATTCACGTACTTAGCTTGATTTATGAAGGTGCCATCCTTCCTTTGCTTGATTTGGAGTCCCAAAAAGAATGAGAGCTCCCCCATCATGCTCATCTCGAACTCACCTTGCATTAGCTTAGAAAATTCCTTACAATAACACTCATTAGTAGAACCAAAAATAATATCATCAACATAAATTTGAACTACTAAGATGTCATTGTTATATCTTTTTATGAAGAGTGTTGTATCCACCTTTCCCTTTTCAAAACCCTTTTCAATTAAGAAATTTGAAAGTCTCTCATACCAAGCTCTAGGAGCTTGTTTTAAACCATAGAGAGCTTTTGTAAGTTTAAACACATGGTTTGGAAATTTTAAATCCTCAAAACCCGGTGGTTGTTCAACATACATCTCTTCATTTATGAAACCATTTAAAAAGGCACTTTTCACATCCATTTGAAAAAGCTTGAAATCATGATAACATGCAAATGCAAGTAACATCCTAATAGCTTCCATCCTAGCTATGGGTGCATAAGTCTCATCAAAATCAATTCCCTCTTCTTGTGTATAGCCTTGAGCAACAAGCCTAGCCTTGTTTCTCACTATATTACCACTTTCATCTAATTTATTCCTAAAAACCCATTTTGTTCCTATAGTAGATTGATCATTAGGCCTTTCAACTAATGTCCAAACTTTACTCCTCTCAAATTGATTTAATTCCTCTTGCATGGCCAAAATCCAAAAATCATCTTTTAAAGCTTCTTTAATATTTTTAGGCTCAATGCATGAAATAAATGCAACATGATTCATTAATTTGAGAGAGGATCTAGTAGTTACCCCCTTGGATGGATCACCCAAGATTTCACCACCTTTGACATAGTTTAACTCCCTTGGGTAAGACACCTCCCTTTCCTCAAGAGCCAAGTCCTTCAAGGCTTCAAGAGGTGGATCTTGTGAATCCTCTTCTTTGGTTGGAATCTCATCCACCTTTGACGTTTGTCCTCCATCAATGGCATCAATGATTCCTACATCATCATCATCACAAGATTCCTTCCTCGGAAGGAGGTTATCATCGAAAACAACATGTATAGACTCTTCAACAACTAGAGTTCTTTTATTAAATACACGATAGGCTTTAGAGTTTAAAGAATACCCTAAGAAAATAGCTTCATCACTTTTAGCATCAAATTTACCTAAGTTTTCTTTACCATTATTCAAAACAAAACACTTGCAACCAAAAGGGTGAAAATAGCTAATGTTAGGCTTTTTGGATTTTAAAATCTCATAAGGTGTTTTCTTTAAAATTGGCCTAATCATTACTCGATTTATAATATAGCAAGCGGTATTTGTGGCTTCCGCCCAAAAATATTTAGGTAAATTATTTTCACAAAGCATGGTTCTAGCCATTTCTTCTAAAGTTCGATTTTTCCTCTCAACTACCCCATTTTGTTGAGGAGTGTGAGGTGCGGAAAAATTGTGGCTAATCCCATTTTCATTTAGGAACTCATCGAAACCTAGATTTTGAAATTCGGTTCCATGATCACTTCTAATGTGAGAAATTTTAAGTTCAAGATCATTTTGAGTTATTTTAGAAAATGTGATGAATTTTTCTAAAGCCTCATCCTTTGTACTTAAGAATAGAACCCAAGTATACCTAGAGAAGTCATCTACAAGTACAAAAGCATATGATTTTCCACCCAAGCTCATTGTTCTAATTGGCCCAAAGAGATCCATATGGATCAATTGTAAACATCTACTAGTAGAGACATCATTTATGGATTTAAAAGAATTTCTATGTTGTTTACCCTTTGAACATGCGTCACAAATTTTATCATTGGAAAATTTAAGTTTGGGTAAACCTCTAACTAGGTTAAGGGAAATTAATTTCTCTAAGACACTCATGCTAGCATGTCCTAATTTTCTATGCCAAAGCCATGAGTCATGTTCATCATGTGCAACTAAGCATGTATGGGATGATTGAATGTCATCTAAATGCACCATGTAAATATTGCCTATTCTATGTCCTATTAGCATTAGTTGGTTTGTTTTAATGTTAACAATTTTGCAACCACTTTTATCAAATAGAACATTAAAACCCTTGTCACACAATTGACTAATACTCAACAAATTATGCTTAAGACCGTTGACATACAAAACATTTTCAATGAAAATAGAAGAGTGATTACCAATGGAGCCTATTCCTTCAATATGGCCTTTGGAGTTGTCACCAAATGTTACCACTCCACCACTTTTAGGCTTTAGTTCCACAAATCGACTCTTGTCACCGGTCATGTGTCTTGAGCATCCACTATCAAGGTACCAAGAATTTTTGCTTGAAGCTTTAGCCTTGTAGCAATGCTCCCCCTAAAAACAAAGAAATTAGGCCTTGGTTTTTGGTACCCAAATCATTTTGGGTCCATGAGTGTTAGCCTTCAACAATTTGGTTCCCTTAGGAATCCAAGAAGCAATAGCATTCAGATCATTAGAAATAATGAGTTCTTTAGGAACCCAAACACTCCTAACTCTATGACCTCTAGCTTGCTTATTAAAATTTCTTTGTTTAGGTACAAAAGGTTTTCTTTTTACATATTGGGTTTTAACGTGATTTCCTTTTTCAAAATTATTTTTCCCAATAGCAATAGACGTTTTAAGATTATCCACTTCCTTTGTGTGATAATCTTGAAAATCGGAAAGAAGTTTTTCAAGTTCAATATTTTTAGTTTTAAGATCATTAGAAAGATTAACTAAAAACAATACCTTCTTTTCCAATTCGGAGTTAGTTTTTGAAAATGTCTCATTTTGATTTTTTAAATCGGAAATTGTTTTCTTGTTTTTCAAAATGGACTCTTTGTATTTTTCTACTAACTCATCATACACTTCTTGCAATTCATCATAAGCATCTTGAAGTTCCTCAATTGTAAAATCGAAATTAGATGAGTGAGAGTTTACCTTAGGTTCATCATCGATGGCCATGAGACATAGGTTGGCCACTTCCTCCTCTTCATCGGAAGACTCATCGTCACTCCAAGTAGCAATTTTTGCTTTGAGCTTGTTTTTCTTCCCAAAGCTTTTCTTTTTCAATTGAGGACACTCGGAACGGATGTGACCCGGTTTCTTGCATTCATAGCAAGTAAGTTGGTCCTTCTCCTCTTCCTTGCTCTTACTCTTGAAGTCTCCCTTTCTAATGAATTTTCTTCCATGATTTGACTTCATAAACCGAGTAAAACGTTTGGCCAACATAGCCATCTCCTCATCTTCATCCTCACTAGAATCGCTTTCTTGTTGTGAAGCCTTTAGTGCGATTCCAACTTTCTTCTTCTCAACTTCCTTCTTCTCCACTATCTTCTTCTCTTGTTCTCTTCCCTTCCTCATAATCTCATGTGTGAGTAGGGATCCAACAAGAGCATCTAGCTTGAGAGTCTTCAAATCTCTAGCTTCAATAATGGCCGTTCTCTTGCCATCCTATGACTCCGGAAGAGAGTACAACTACTTTCTCACTAGCTTGTCTTCGGGAATGATTTCACCGAAACCCTTCAACCCGTTGACAATGACCGAGAACCGATCAAACATCTTAGAGACACTTTCTTCGGGATCCATCTTGAAGTTCTCATAGCTTAGATTGAGTAGCCCAATCTTTGTCTCCTTGACATCACTAGTTCCCTCGTATGTTGTCTCGAGGGTGTCCCAAACCTCCTTGGCATTTTCGATTGAAGACACCTTGGAGTAGATATCCGGACCAAGTGCACAAAATATAACATGAAGAGCTTTGTCATTCACTTGCATCCTTCTTCTTTCATCATCGGTCATTTCGGCTTTGATCTTTGGGATGAGCCTTTCTCCATCTCTCCTCATGGGAATGTATGGACCTTCTTCAACCACATCCCACACCATGTAGTCGGTAGACTTGATGAAGAGCCTCATCCTATTCTTCCAATAAGGATAGTTATCCCCATTGAAGAATGGTGGCTTGGTGGTGGATTGAGACTCATAGTTGGAGGTGGATGCCATTGCTTGACTTGTTGTTGATCAAACTCTCCAAGAATCGACTCAAGAGGGTTGTAATCCTTCCAATGAGTGTAGCTCTAATACCAATTGTTGAGTTGATCGAACACTTGCAAATGGCCAAGAGGGGGGTGAATTGGCAATTAAAACTTTGGTGAAGAGAAAGATTGAAAATAAAAATGACACAAGGGGTTATAGTGGTTCAAGTTCTCCAAATGAACTCTACATCCACTACCTTAGCTCCCACTAAGGATTTTCAAACAATTCACTAATTGAATTCGTCCCCTTTTCTTGGATGAGGAGGAAACCTTACAATTTCGATTAAGCTTTCTACCCAAAGCTTAATCCACTCAAATACAAAGAAAGATTTTGGTAAACTCAAATGTTTCCTCTCAAAGGATGATTGTCTACCCAAATACAATTCAAACAATCCCAAACTCACAATACAAATTGACACTTTGAAAATACACTAGAGTTGGGTACAAGATTTGACTTTTAATAGCTCAAGGGTTTGGATTTTTGCTTTGATGATGCTTGAAGGTTCAATAGTTGTTTCTTGGTCAAATGAAGCTTGTTTTTATACCCTTGCATTGATTTCTAGCCGTTTGGGTAGTTAGGATCATCAATAGAGCCGTTGTGGACATTTTTCCCGCATTAAATGCAGCTCTGCAGCCTACCGTATCGGTACTCGGGAAAGGCGTATCGATACCTGCATCAAAGAGGAAAGAGCCGTTGTGCCTGAAAACAGGGCGTATCGATACCCATATAAGGCGTATCGGTACGGTTTTTAAGGGGCGTATCGATACGAGGGCAGTATCGATACGGTCCAAAGTTACTGGAATCCCAAGTTATGTTTGTATGAAAAATGTATCGATACGCATATCAAGCGTATCGGTACGGTACAACTACGTTTTGAAAATTGGGAAACCAACCAACTGACAAGTAACGGTCAAATAATTAAATGCTCGGATTTTTCAAAGATATGCTTAGCGTATCGATACGGTTACCATGCGTATCGGTACGTGTTCATGAAAACAATTGCCCAGATGCATATCGTATCGATACGGTTTCAGGGCGTATCGGTACGGTATGTTTAATAAAATTACAGTGACAAAATAGGGTATCGATACGCTAAGGGTATCGATACTCCTGGGCGTTTTTGCATACTTGTGCTTGGAAAACATAGAAAAGGACTTTGAAAAATATATATGATTTAAGAGCAGGTCTTTAATTATTATTTTGTTTTAAAAACACTTGTCAATTGAGAGACTTTAAAGAGTACTTAAAAATTTATTGTTTTGCAAATTGGTCCTTAAGATTATGTGTTATATCAAAATCAATTTCGGTTTTACAAAGACCAAATCGAACGGATCACACGAGAAATATTGAAGTAAACCAGGAAGTTTGCCTCAATAAACAACCTTATTTTTTTCATTTTATCTTCTCTAGATGTTCATTATGAATTTAAGTGTTTAACATCGCAGCAGAACAATTTACAACTCGATCAGACAACGATTTGGGACTCAATTGTATTCAAATACATTTTAGGGACCATTTTGTAATTTCACCAAAATAAAGGGACTTATTCACTTTTCAAATTACAAACATTTAATTAGTCACATTACATGCATCTTTGTCAAAACTCAGCTCAAAATAATCATCCATACTCATTTAATTGCATCCACATCATTAGGGACTAAAACATAAAGAATTAGAACTTTAGAAGATTCCAATAACTAACTTAACAACTTGCCGTTTCGGTACAGGTTTCCCTGTATTGAAACAGCCGTATCAAAACAGGTTCGAGCGTCTCGAAGCTCGGGACCGTATCGAAACACCCCTTCAGGTGTTTTGAAATAGAGGTCTCTAGTAGCAAATCGTACCTCCCCGTTTCGAAACCCTTAAGCCATTTTAGGCCCACTGTTTCGGTATAAGCTCGAGTGTACCGAAACACCTGGGCCTGTAATGACACTTTTTGCTGGTTTTTCACACTTTACTCCATACAAAACCATCCCAACATGCATACAACATATTTAAACATCAAACTACAATCATACATGGCATAATCAACATCACAACATGTCCATATGCATCAAAAGAATCTATAGGCATACAACCTATACAAAATAACCACTCGAGAGTTAAAACACAAACCAAGGCATAAACCAACAAGTAAAGGCCATTTACAAGTCATTAAGGGCATTTCAAACTTGCCACAAACCAGTGAGTTTCAAAACACATCTCCCAAAACATAAAGGCATCCTACCATTGCCAACCATTATTACTAATAGGTAAATGTAAAATCATACTTGAGCTTAAATCCTCTCATTAGATTCCTTCTTACCTCTTTATTGCCCAAATATGTGAATTCTCTGCATTGTTGGAGAGAAAAGAGCGTAAACACAAATTCTTAATGAATGATGCTCAAAACAAACCAACAACAACAATGCATTATAAAACCATTTCTCATTTAAAAATCTCTACCTCATCATGCTCTTTCTATCTCATGCTTGAAATCATTTTCAAAGCAAACCCACATCATTTAAACCATATGTACCATCTATCTCATGCATTCATCAAAATGCAAAATCTCAAGGCAAAGTCTTACATGCTTAAATCTCATAAAGCATATCTCAAATCATAATCTCATATGCAATCTCATTTCATTTAAATCATTTATAAACAAGGTACATGTGAATCTCATATATTGGCATTTAGCAACATTACTCGGATTTGCGGATAGCTTGACTAAAATGTCAAGTCCTACCTCGGTGGAATCTCACATCACCGACTCTTACGGCGGCATCTCTCATCGCCACAAATCTTGATAGAATCTCTCATCATCAAGACCTACCGTGGTGGAATCTCTTATTACCACACTCTCACTTCGGAACTGGATGGCACTTCCCTCATTGCCTGAACCAAAGAGCACGTACGAATTTTGTATATTATAGTGCACTTCTCATCCTATTTGGTCGACTAATTATATCCAGTAACAATAATCTCATCTCATGCTAATATACTCATTTTAAACATCACTACCTACTTTTTAATGCATCATTATAAATCATTCTCATCCAATTTCAAAAGCATAAACAATGCATAGCATTTTCTCAAATAGTTTTATCTCTTTGAAATAACAATTCTATCCCATGGGATCATGTAAATCATCACATCATTTCTTAAAACATGCATAAAACAATAGGTGTAATTCTATCTTCAAAACAAGAGCATGATCATAAAACCAATGGGATAAAAACCGAGAAACGATAGCGAAACATCCCAAACTTACTTCCGGATTTAGGTTAGTGCTTCAAACTCAACCTAAACCTTGCTTTCAAGTCTTTGAAAGGCTTTTAAAACCAATTCCACTTACTGACAATGCCATGATCGCTTTGCCGAAGCGTAAACAAGCTTTCAGAGCTTCACCAATTTCTTCTGATAATTTCGCTCATGTTTATAACACACAAGAACATAGGATTAATACATCTTAATGCATTAAAATCGCCAGCAATCAAAGCTACCTCGTTGCTCTACCCAAAAACACTAAAACGTCTATCTAAAACAACCGAAAACACCTTTGATTACTCTACAAACTCAACCCAGCCAAAACTTAAGACTTCTATCCTATTTTAATCATCAAATAACATCTAGAAACAATCTAATTTCATTCTTATACCTCCAGCAACACCAGAACCACATTATCTTCATAAAAACCCCAAATCTAACCACCTAACAACTAGAGATCCAATCTAATTCGGGATTATTATGATAAAATCTTTATTTCAACAGCATTTAACTTCCAAATCATGATTAATATCAGCCTCAAATCAATCAAAACCGTATCATTACAAAAATCATAAGATTGCAACCGATAATCCTCAATTTAACACAATTTCCATGATTAACTCTTCAAAACAACTTAGAAAACATATGTAAAGGGTTGATAACCTAGGAATTTCAGTAAATAACTGATCATTAGAGGAGAAGAATGACTTTACCTCTAATGGATGAAATCTCTCTCAATTGGATGTGTTTTTCTTGAAAAATCAAAGGAAAAACAATAAGGTTTTATAAATCAAGATTAAGGAATCCTTTAGCAATCAAAAGTTTAGTAAATCCAGAGCTTTACCTCAAGTTTCTTGAAAATGGAGAGTGTTTGGCTGAGAGAAAACTTTGAGAGAAAATAGAATGAGAGAAAATGACGTAAAATGATTTTTAATGAAATAACCAACTCTCTCTTTATTAAATCCTTTTTATCATTAATTAAAATCCTTTAAAATGATCTTAATTGATAGAGAAATCGGATAAAAACAAATAGGTCAAATAGCTCCTTAAAGATTCAAAGTTCCAATCCTTTTACAAAACAGTCACTAAAACAACTTTGTAAAAATCACATTTTGGTCACTAACTCAAAATGTCCCACTTCCAAAGTCCTTTTCTTAAAATTGATTTTACCAAAATCATTTATATAATTAATAATGATTTTTAAGCATTTTTTGATATGTTTATCATAACTCGAACCTTATTTTCCCTGAATCGCTCCCGAAAACTAAAATCACTAGTCTAGGTCCTACGAACCTTGAGTCAACCCCAAATACTTCTAGGCCCAAAATCGAGTCGTTACAGTTGTTCTTTTACAAAAATGTTTATGCACTTGTTTTTGATTAAATGAATTTACCTACTATTTATGCATCTTTTAAGTATGTGATATATTGTTTTTAATTATGAGATGATGATGGATGCACGTGGTAAGTGATCCATGTAAGTATGTGTTTTATACTTGTGTTTAAAGTATGGTTTGATGCTTTGGAAAATGGTTTTATGTTGATGCATATGAAAACATTGAGGTAAGTGGTTAATTATATTGGCAAGTGATGTGGTTTTAAAATATTATCGGATATAGTTGGTCGACCATAGGATTGAGTGCACTGTAAATAAGTCATCTTGGATGTCGAGGAGGTTGGTGTCTCATCTCCATCCAAGTACCCTAACGATCGAGGAGATTGGTGTCCCGTCTTTCGTTAGTGGGTTAAGCATCTAACCGATGATTAGGGTTGTTGTCCTCGTTGGTAGTGATTATACCATTATTCCGGTTAAGATGGCTTGAAGTGTCGAGAGGACACTTGTTGAATACGTGTATCTGATATGATATTTTGGAAATGGAACTTGGTTAATGATCACTTGTAAGCCAATATAATTGTTGATGAATCATGAAAAGGTTTATGTTGTCTAATGTGATTTATACATGTTTACTCTTTAAGCTTTGCATATGGTTGTTATGCATGGGAAGGCTTAAATTGAGGTTTAGCAATGGTATTTGTTGTTGATTATTGATGCATGAGGTATATGGTTTAATATGCTGGCTTTGAAAAGGTTTAAGTGCATGGTTTTCAAGGCATGATGTTTTATAAATGGATTGAAATGATGATTTCAATGGTTTTGAGAAATTGGTTTTAAATTGCATTGATGGTGTTTTGTTTTGAGCACTCCTCACTAAGCCTAGTGTGCTTACGCTCTCTTTGTCCATCAATGCAGAGAATTAAAGGAGTGGAAGCAGCAAGAGAGCAAGGAGGATCCAAGTGCTTCGTTCTTTGAAAGTATGATTTTCAAACTAGACTTTTAGTAATCAAGGCAATGGGGTTCATTGACGTTTTGGGAGTGTGTTTGTTAAACTCCCTATTTTGAGCAAGTTAATATTGTTGTTTTGAAATTGTAAATGGCCTTTTACTTGTTGGTATTTGGTTTGGTTTGTGTTTTGGTGTTCAAATGGTCATTTTGCATAGGAAGCATGCCTATAGTTTGATAATTATGATGAGTTGATGTTGAAAGCATGCTTTGGTGTTTATTGTCTTTGGATATATGTTCTAAGTGGTTGATTATGTCTTGGTAACATGTTAGAATGATTTCGGATGAGTTTAAGCATGAAAAACCAGCATTTTTGGACATTTCAGGCTCATGTGTATCGATACAGTCGAAGGTGTAACGATACAAGTATGTGTATATTTCAACCCTGTATCGATGCGGGTGAAGGTGTATCGATACGTGTATGTGTATTTTTGGACCTCGTATCGATACGAGTGAAGGTGTATCAATAAGCCCTCTTGGTTAAAATGGTTCTGAAAAGTCTCGTATCGATACGCTATTGGGACCGTATTGATACTCTCCCGTGTATCGATACACTATAGAGCCGTATCGAAACGCTTGGTAGGTAAGTTGGTTATTTTGGTTAATAAAGGTTCTAGATTCTTCTGTTTTGGTCCCTGATTGTTATGCACACAATTGAATGAGCTTGGATGATCTTTTAGAACTGAAATTTCACATGTACGCATGGAACCTGACTAATTTAGAATTGGTAAATCTAATTTCAAGTAAGTCCTAATAATTTTATAGATTTATGATTTGGTCCCTTAATGTTCGTGATTGCAATTGAATGCCTTATTGATGTCCGTTTGAGTTCAGATTTGACACCGTAGGATGAAATGTGACTAATTAAAGGGTGATAACTTTAAATTGGCTAAAGTCCTTGTAATTCGTAAAAATTATGATTTGGTCCTCGAAACATGTATGTTGTCAAACGAATGTCTAATCGTTGTCTGATTGAGTTGAGGTTTCTTTCGCTACAAGTTCAAATCATATAGGATGATAATGTGCATCTAGATAAGAAAAAAATGTCGTTTATTGAAGTAAACTTTCCTAGTTTACTTCAATATTCCCCGTGTGACTCGTTCGGTTTGGTCTTGAGTCTAGACCGGGTCGAGGGGGTTACATGTGCTCCTCCAAAGGGTGACCTGTCAACCTACACACGGAAAAACAACACATCAGCACGCTAAGCTAACAAATCTCAATGGTACGTTTATACTCTACCATAATTCGTGATTATCATAAAATAAGCATGCAAGATAATATAGTCTAGAGTGCATAGATAAGACTTTACTATCTATTAGCTTTCATCTAGCCCACACAAGTTAGAGTTCTTAGATCACCTATCTCAAGGTATCATTAAGTCTACAACAAGTCTTACATGTTTTCACAAAGCTTTGCCATACTCGAGGTCACATTGCCTATTGAGATACTCAAGCTCACACAACCCATCAAGTTAATACATATTGTACCCTGATCACTTAGCCATCGGGTACATAAGCCATCATTTATAACATCCACACATCATACATAAATACATCCATACATTATCTACATAATGGCCAACGAAGCCCTACTTTACCTGTGCTTACATAGTCGTCGGGTTACCCGTGTTCACACAGCCGTCAGGTTAAATGGACCGTATTTGGATCGCCATAGCCACGGATACGTCCTAAACATACTTGGAATACATTAGCCACAAGTAGTCTTTACCTGAGGTCACTCAGCCAATCAGGTTATTCGAGCTCGCTTAGCCTATCGAGTTTAATTCCTTATACGGATCACCATAGCCACAGATAGATTTCTAACCGCACCCAGATCCCTCAGCCTGTAGGTACATCGAATGTACTTGTTCAGTGTTCACACAGCCCGAAGTACGCATCCCCTTATATAAGTACCGTAGTACTAACTCTAGGACATCCGAATTCCTTTATAACTCTCCCCTCCTAAAAGAAATTTTGTCTTGCAAAATTTAAACAAATGGAGGAGATGCAACCATCTCAGATTCCAACTATTTTCCATCCTACATCGTTCTCATCGACTCTGAAATTCCTTTTCAAAACTTCCTTAGCCAAGGTTCACAACATTGGACTCCTCAATACCCTTCTCATGAATCCCTAACAATTCATTTCCATCAATCATAAAACATTCACATCGAACCTTAAAGCGGATCAACATAGGATAATCTTAAACGATATTGTCCAAACATCAACCCAAGGAACTCACTTCAGATGAGTCTCATCTCGGTTAACAATCCTTTCGATCATCATTCACGGTTCAAATTCTTGAATTCAAACCTCATCTGTGTCCGGAACGCGACACCTCCTCAAAGGTATACTACAAGAAACACTTATTTGTCTATTATCAAAACCATGATCAAACATTTTCAAGAACAAGCGAAACTCTGCCAACCAAATTCTACCATCAATCTATCTTGTATTAACAGCCCTTCTTTCCGGCTTGACCAACTAAGACGAGAATTAGCACTTTACTTTACTAGAACTCGCAACCAACTCGAACGAAAGCTAACTCATGATCACGCGATTTCACTACTCGAGCCATTAGATTCCAAACAAAAATTGTTTTCGTTTTCGAACTCTTACTAGAGATCAAAACTCACCCAACTATCATCGTAGGTCCGAACATTCTCTTCATACCCAACCACTTAATTCCAACGAATAGTTGTACTGAAACTCTAACATGTCCTCATGGATTTTCAAATGGTTCTTCCAACAAGATCTGTTGCAACACAAGAATACCCGGTTCCACATCATCCTAGCCGATAACCCACATTTTAGTTGTGCTACTCTGATAATCTTCGCATTGTTTTATCATACATATAGACAACTCATCTCCAAACTCAGTAGAGCAACCACTCAAATCATCGAACTCAAGATTATAACGACGCACTCGTGAGTCCAAACCACTTTACGACTTGTCCTTAGAGTCCAAACATCACATCAAACATAATCTTTATCATGAAATAATTACGGATATATATCATGTTATTATACGTTTTTAAAAACAAGACATTAATAGAAAAAATAAGACATCAAATTATTTAACGAAATTAATGGGGGGAAAGTTGGTCTCATGATAAAATAATGCATATTTAGAAACAGACTTAAAAAACAAATTCTTCAAATTGGCCTAATTTTGATAAATTTGATCAAATTGACAAGTTGGTATATCGAAATAGTTATTCGACTTCTGTTCAATTGTACCATTTTATCCCTCGAGTATATTACGATGCCGTCCTAGTAAAACAGTTTCATTGATTTTGTAATTGTATTTTGCTTAATCTTGCATATTTTCTCAATTGCATATATATATATATATATATATATATATATATATATATATAAAACTATGAAGAAATATATCTATTATATATATTGTATATAACTATAGAAAATTGTTTAAATTTGAATTAATTAATAACTTAACATTATAAATATTTACAATTTAATTTAATTAAAAATTCGAACAGCTCGAATTTTTTTGACTCGACTCATATTTGATCGAATGTCGACCGCTTGTATTCTCTCTCTCTATCTGATAGGGACGGGCATGTCACCCTACCCGACCCGACCCGACCCGATCTGGTGGTGCTTTTTGTGGGGAAAAATTGGGTTGTTGATGTATATAATTTTTGAGTCGGCCAAAAACCGACCCGTGCTATTCCCAACCATCTGTGTGTGTGTGAGGGATGCAGGTGGGCGCGGGCGTGTAAGTGCGCGCCGGGAGGAGGGGCGGGCGGGTGTGTCATGTGCGCTGTGAAATATTGCAAGATGTCCTATGTCTATTGCAAGTAAATTGGCTACAAAGTTGGTTGAGAAAAGACTAAAAAGTAATTTTTCAATTAATAAAAACATTATTATAATATTTTTTTCTCTCTCTATATTTTGTATAAAGTCTAAAACAAACAATTAAAAATTAGAATGAGTCTATCACGTGCGATAAACATCCCTAAACACTATTAATGCTGAATACCACTAAATACTATTAAATTAATTAATAAATATTAAAAATTTTAAGGATTCAAGATACAATTAATATTTTAAAAATTTTAATTAAATTATTTTTCATATATATTAATTTTTTTAATAAGAGTAAACTACATATTTAGTATCTCATTTAGTTTTGTATTTCTATTTTGGTACCCAAACTAATTTTTTTAGCAAAATGGTACCTAACGTTACATATTATTTTTATTTTGGTACCTTGACTGTTAAAAATAAACGGAAACAGTGATGTTGCTTGATCAAATAATAGTTTTAGTCCAGCAGAACTTATACAATCTATTAATTTAGTTCAAAATATTATCAATTTAAACATCGTTTTTAATTTTTAGATTAAAAATGTAAATTTATTCTTTTTTCTTCCATTCGAAGTATGAAAAACTAGGTATCGAATATTTTTTTTGTTGTCATAAAATACCAAGCTACTAGAACCCTCAGCTTGCATAGAAATCACATGTAAAGGAAACTCAATGAGCAAATTGATTATTATATGAATTTCACCATCCGTAAGCCAAATTTCTTTCCCGTTGTTTTCATATACAACACCATTAGATTCTAAAACAAAACTCAATGAGCAAATTGATTATTATATGAATTTCAAATGCCCATTAAACCTAGATATGTAGAAATCGGTACCATTCAGCTAAAACAGTTAGTTAAATAGATAAGCTGAAAATCTTCAAAATACAGGAGACTAACACTTTTCATTTACCATGGATGAAAGAGTCGGAAATCTATTTAACCAAAATAACTTTCATTTCCCTCCCTTGTTAGCAGCCAAAGCAGGAACCATATACAGAAGAACAGTTACCTCTCGGTATCTGGTAAGGTAAATCTTAAGCGGATCGATGTAATCTTCAAATCTTAAAGTTGCCATAGCCCAGAGCAGAACGTCCCCGTTAATTGTCTTGTATAAGTTTACAAAAATTAAAATTAATGTTTAAATTAATAATATTTTGGACTAAATTCATATATTGTATAAATTTTCGGACTAAAATTGTTATTTGACCAAGCAACGTCACTGTTTTTGTTTATTTTTAACAACGTACCAAAAATCGAAACAATACGTAACGTTAGGTACCATGTTGCTAAAAAAATAGTTTGGGTACAAAAATAGAAATACGAAAATAGGTGAGGTACTAAATGTGTAGTTTACTCTTATTAAAAAATCCAATAATTTAATATATATATATATATAATAATTAAATTAATTTTTTAAAAGTAATTATTAATTGTATGTTGAGTCTTTGAAATTTTTTATTTTTATTAATTAATTTAATAGTGTTCAGCGGTGTTCATCGTTAGTGATGTCAAGCGGTGTTCGTTGTACATTGTAAAATTTTCCTAAAAGTTATCATGTACTTTTTTTTTATTTTGTAATTAAAAATAGAGTGAAATGTGGCTAAATTGTGAGGATATTACACCTAAAAAATATTTCAAAATCTATAGCACTCTTTGAATTATTTTTGAATATAATGTTTTTTCTACAGTGTATTTTTAAGATCGGATTGTATGAATTCCGACCTCAACAAAATAAAAAAAAATTAAGGACTGCAGGAAAGCAATCCGACCTCACCATTTAAAAAATAAAAAAATTGGAGGACTGCATGAAAGCAATCCGACCTCATGCCCAAACAAAATTAAAAAAATAAGTGAGGGCTGCAGGATTACAATCCGACCTCACCATTAAAAAAGTAAAAAAAAGTGAGGTTTAATTACTTTGAATCTGACCTCATGCCTCTGCCACCTGCACACACGCTGACACATCTGAAAAATACATGTATGAGATGCTGAAAAAATAAAAATGAATGGCATGCATGAGACATTGAAATTATGGCATGCATGAGACACTGAAAACATGGATGAAAAAAATGCATGCATGAGACAGCTTGGGGCAGTGAGTCACGGGTATTGGGAGGGAAAAAAATTTACAGGTTGAATTATTGGTCTGCACCCGAGTTGAATGATTGAGGTTGGAATTTTTAGTTGTTAAATAGGGGTTGAAGGTAAGGAATTTTAGAAGAAAGTTTGTGAAAAACTGGGTGAAGAAGTAGAAGAAAAAAGAAGATTTGAGGAAGTATTGTAAGTTTTTAAGTTTATATATTTTGTTTTTAAATTTAATACGAACATTTGTGGTTATTTTAAAAAATTTTGAAGAAGAAGAAAAGATTTGAAAAAAAAAATTAGTTTGAATATTTTTGTACCAATTTGTAAATTAGTAAGTTGTCTTTTTATCATAAAAATGTATATTTAGTAATTTTTAAAGTAGTAGTTAGGATTAGATTTAGTGGTAATTGTATATTTAGTAATTTTTAAAGTTGTAGTTAGGATTAGATTTAGTGGTAATTGTTTTCTTACTAATATTTTCTTATTTGTCTTCTATGTAGTTTTCTTAAAAGGATGGCCGATTCAAATTATATGTTGAGATTACAAAATCAACATGTCTCTAGTGTTGTGGTTGATGATATGGTAAATTATTTTTAAAGAAGTTAATTTGATATTAGTAATATTTTATTTTCTTATTTGTTATTATTAATAGATTTTTTAATTTAATGCAGGCAACCGAAGAAGCCTTTAAACATCACCTAAGCATGGGGAGTAATCACCCACACCTCGATATAATTGAATGGTTGCAAGAGGCATGACTCTATATCATGCCACATTTATTCGTAGCTACAAGCTGATTCCCAGCTTAATTATCGCGCTAATTGAGCGCTGGAGACCGGAGACTCATACGTTTCACATGCCGTGTGGAGAATGTACCGTTACGCTCGAAGACGTGATGATGCTAATTGGGATGCCGATAAACGGGAGTCCATTGGTTAAGGAGCCAGAGGAATCATGTGCACAACTTTACAGTGATTACCTCAACAAGATTCTGATTGGAACCGATGTGAGAGGATCTCGTATTAAATTGAGCTGGTTAAAGAGAGAATTTCAGCTCGGGGGCAATAACACACCGGAAGATATTAGTTGTGCGAGTCGAGCCTATATTTTACAACTCATTGGGGGGATACTGATGCCGGATAAATCTTGAAATCTTGTTCACACACGGTATCTACTATATCTGTCATCGGCTTCAGAAGCTGCTAAGTATAGTTAGGGATCAACAATATTAGTATTTTTGTATCGTGAGTTGTGCAAGGCTGCTCAATTAGATAGTTATGGTTTGAAGGCAAAGGTTGGTGGTGGATATATGCTGCTATTGCAAGCTTGGGCATGAGAACGACTTTCATTTTTTACACCAGTTACTCGAAGCATGAGAATTTTTCCTCTTGAAAGTAGGTAATTTTTTTACTTTAATTTGAAAGTTTGAGTTTACTCAGTTTTTTAAAAAATATATATTATCTAAAAAATAATGAAATGACTATTATTTGGATGTGTATGTAGATGGAATGCGAAAAAAGCTCACACAGGGTTAGCAAACAATAATTTGAGAGTATTTAGAGCCTCTATTGATTTATCTTGCAAAGATGATATATAGAAATTAAGTTACTTTTACATGTTATTATTTATGTAATTAATTTATTCTCTTAATTATATTTTTTTCCAGTTTATATGAAGGCCATATGTCGGTGAACGCGTAAATGTACCAGAAGAATTGATGATTAATTCCTATCTCTGGTGTGCGATTACACTGTTGATCCACTTTGCTTTTGTAGAATACCAGTTTGGAGATAGGGTCCTAAGGCAGTTTGGCTTTCATCAACTCATTTCGAGAAATTCATTGTTGCATGACACCAATCATGACACCCTACACCTTGTAGACTTTCGCGGTAAAGGGCATCAACATGGGAAATAAAGCATCGAAAGTACGTTGAAAGGTGGAACAACAGATGTGAATTGTTGCCACCTCGCTCTCGAATTCAAGCCAATGATTTAGACCCTGATAATTCAGAGTATATGTTATTCTATCGCAATTGTGGGAAGTCATACTTGACTACTGCAGATGAACGAGAACAATGTCGAATATTTTTACAAAAATTTGGTGGTCGTGGTCAATCATCTAATGTTGCAGTGAATGAATCTCACAGTGAATCTGATACATCAGATCTGTATGCTGGTAATTCTAATCCAGCAATAGCAGGGAGCTCTTTTTCTAATCCAGTGGATGACAACTTTTATCATCCATCAATTGGCAGGAGCTCATATTCCAATTCAGTGGATGTCAGATTCTATCATCAGCAGCCGTCCACTTATCATCCATCAATGGGCGGGAGCTCATGTACGAATGATTTTCAGCATCAGCCACCCATGTACCCGAGCTTTGGTGGAAACATGGATTATCAACAGGCACCAACTTATCATCTATCAAAGGGCGGGAGCTCGTGTGTGAATGATTCTGAAGCATACGTACCAAATTTTCAGCATCAGCCACCCATGTACCCGAGCTTTGGTGGAAACATAGACTATCAATAACCACCAACTTATCATTCATCAATGGGGGGAGCTCGGGTGCGAATGACTCTGAAGCATACGTACTAGATCTTCAACATCGGTCAGCCATGTACCCGAGCTTTGGTGGAAATGTGGACTATCAGGGGATCATAGATTTCATGGCGGTTACGTTGATTAGTAGTCCCACGTTGGCACCACGTAATACTGACTATGTGTATACAACGTCGTCTCCTATGCGTCGTGTGATTGATGATGATAATGATGATGATGTCGACGAAGACGACGATGACAACAACGACAATGACGATGATGATGATGATGCACGCCGAAGACTACAACGAGAACGACGAGTACCGCAGCGTTACATAGAAGACGATAGCTCATGTAACTCTTCTTCTATGTAATACAAATAATTTGTGGATGTTTATTATTATTAGTTATTTGAATTTTGTTTGAAATCTTTTTGCAATAATTTAATTATTTTAAAATATTTACAAAAATGGCGTGATAAATAAAATTTAACTTCGAGCATATAATTTATTACCAAAATAAACACCGAACCGGACATGCATTAACTTGTGATGAGGTTTTTTCGAAAACAAAAATCTTGGTTTTTGCATTAACATGCATATAGTAAATAATACTAATAAACATACAATAATAATAGCATAGTAAATAATAATAACGGTAATATTAGATAATAACAGTAATAATAATATATGATAAAAATATTAGTGATAATAATAAATAGTGAGAATAGTAATAATAAATACACCATTAATAATAATATATATACTGTTTCTTTTTTTTTAGTTTTTGTTTTTTATCACAATATATATAATTAAAGCCCATTATTTAAAAAAACGGGTTAACACCCCAGACAAAATAGGTGATTACAGAACCAACAAATAAACATATGCATCAAATAACGTACTCATAATCAAATAGAAAATGTTCATTGCAATACAAAATATAAAGAAATGTAGCTAGTTCAACTACAAATAGTGAATGAAATCATCGAGACATTGCCATGTAATTCGGTCGGTTTGGACATTTGTTTTTGGAATGTCTTGTACCCCTACATTGTGTACATCTCTTTGGTTCACCCGGCTCCCTGTAATGAAGATCCATACTGGTATGGATGCGAGTAGATTGAGGTCGGCCTTTTAGTTCTCTACGAAGTGCCGGATTCGGTAACCATTTGTCGTGCTCCAGTGGTGGCCAATATTGTGAATTCGCGATTGGTGGGAACTCACATTTGTAAATATTTATTATCGTCTGCAAGTTAAAGCATTCATCCGCAAAGTTGTACGGGTCAACCCCTTTAGACATGCATACTGCGGTTGCATGCCTACAAGGATATCGACATGCCTGAAACTCACCACAATCACACCATCTTTGTCTAAAATTGACTCGAAATGTTTGGTGGTGCCCTCCTCTATTGTTGCGCATGGAATCAACAACATCAAAAATCTGTCCATTCAGGTCGAACCCGTGAACAACCATCGATCTTCCCAAATTCACGTTCTTTTCCATCTTTTTCACAAGATCTTCAGACCAAAGTTGCCCTTCATTTATCATAGCTTGAATTTCCGACCCTTTATCGGATCAAACCTTAGCCAACTTATAGTACGTCTCTCTCACCAAGCTAGCTATTGGGAGATGACGTGTTCCTTTTAATACACCATTTATGCACTCCACAAGGTTGGTTGTCATCTGCCAGTATCGTCGACCTGCATCATACGATTGGGTCCATCTTTCCTTCTGTATACTATTTGCCCACGCCCAAACATCTTCGCCGTACTTCATGCGTAAATTTTCCAACATCCGCTCAAAATTTGGTTGTACTAGTTCGTAGCCTATTCCATAATATATGTTGTTATCATTAACAAAAATCATAAGACATAATTAATTAAGTTCGAGAAAATAAAATTTACATACCAATGTTTGAAGTTGCACTGCTAAGGTTAGGTTTTTTCCATCTTTCAATGGCGTTCTTGCCAATATGGCATACACAGTAGGTTGGATATGCGTGCGGTGGTGTCCATCCGCTGCCCTGTCGATCAATTGTTGCTAAAATGGTCGTTGCTCTATCAGAAATCAAGCAAACCCCATCTTCTTTGATGACATGCTTACGTAAATTGCTCAAAAAGAATTTCCAAGAGTTCCCCGACTCTTTATCAACAATTGCAAAGGTAATCGGAAAGATAGTTCTGCTACCATCTTGTGTAACGGCAATCAACAGTACATGTTTATATCTTCCGTACAACCACGTATCGTCGACTTGGACCATACACTTGCAATATGGAAAGCCATCAATGCATGGCTTGAACGCCCAAAATAGTTTGTCGAATATTTTCTTCACTTGAAGAAGTTCACCTTCTCGGTTGCATGCATCAAATGTTTTGTACTTGATTATGGTCCCCGGAATGAAATACACCATTGTGTGTAATAAAGGTGGTAGCTCATTGTATGACTTCTCGTAATTACTGTACACCTTATCCCTTGCATACCAACCCTTGTCATATTCTATTTGGCATTCAAATTGTTGTTTCACAGTTGCAATAATCATTGAAACAGTAACCTTAGGATTTGCTTCAACCAATGTCTTCACGTGACGAGATATTACATCAGAGTCCAACTTACGGAGATCTTGGTTGATTGAATTTCGTAAGCAAGTGTGTCCACCATTGTACTTTGTAATCTCCCAAGCATTTCTCCTCTGAAGTTTAGACACTCGAATCTTCCAATTACAACCTTGTCCATATTTAACACATTTCACAAACATAGTTCTCGGAGTAGAGTCTACATGTTTTTCTGATGGAATACTCTTTAATTGCTAATGTAGCTTCTTTTTTATCTTTAAATTGCATCTGAACCGAGAATTCATCATAGGAACCCGAACCGATTTGAGGTATGACCGGGTATTCAGGTGCCCTCATCATATCGTAATCTATTAAGTTCATGTGAGCAGGAGGTTCGTACAATGTAATGTCTTCTCCACCCGGCACGAACTCACCACCACCAAAAACAGGCTCATCACCACTCAAATCGGGATGTCCAGTTTCTTCATCTTCATCTTTAGCAGAATCAGCAAGCGTTTCTCCCCATCGGCCTTGGAGATTTTCAACGTCAATGCCAACACTCGGATCAATTATCGGCTCAACCGTTGGGAACTTTGAAGGTCCGGCATATGGATGAAATGCATCCGATGTCCCACTTTCCAACAGAGCAACAAAACTGTCTCCAAACCTATATGGCTGGTCCTCAACCGCACTATCGAAACCCATTTGAGAAGAACTTCCATATACATTTCTGGATGGGCCCGAGTCGTCATATGTCACACGCAACTTAGCATGTAACTCAACACTTTGAATACGTACTGAATCATGCTCTGCAATCATCAGTCCAACATCTTCATCATCTTTAAGAGCTATTGCAGAATATCTGTTGAGTGGATCACACGAATGATAATAACCAAGAGGGGGGTGAATTGGAATTTTAACGATTTTGTAACGGAAATTGCAACTTAAAATTATTGACACGGGAATTTAGAGTGGTTCAAGTTCACCAACCGAACTCTACATCCACTACCTTAGTCTCACCAAGGATTTCCAACAATTTCCACTAAATTGTTCGTCCCCTTTTTCCAGGACAAGGAGGCAACCTTTACAATTTCGGTTAATTTTTCTACCCAAAAATTAACCCAATCCTCACACAATAGAACAAAGAAATTTGGTGGCTAATAAAGTATCTCTCAATACAAATGATAGCCCAATATCAAGCACTCAACCCAATTGAACAAAATGTAAATGAAGGATACAATTGGGGTTTCTAGATAAAAATGGGATTTGAACACAAATGCTTGTATTTGATGATAAGATGTATATTTGAAGCTTAATTGTTAATTGCTGGAGCTTCTTGGGGTCTATTTATAGCCTCTTGATGATTTCCAACCGTTGTGGGTGATGGGCTAAAGATTAGAGCCGTTGGGGTGTTTTTCTCACAACTTTTCAGCTCCCAGACGCCTACCGTTTCGGAACGGGGTCACCTGTTTCGGAACGGATTTCAAATAATATAGCCGTTGGAGCGTCTACGAGAGCCCGTTTCGAAACGCCTAGGGGCCGTTTCGAAACGGTTTTGCCACTGCCAAAGGGGTGTTTCGAAACGGCCTTAGCCCGTTTCGGAACAGGTTTGCCACTGTCAAAGGGGTGTTTCGAAACGGCCTTAGCCCGTTTCGGAACGCCCTGTTTATTTTAACGAGTCATGTCATTTCGAAACGCCTTGACCCGTTCCGATACGCGTTTCGGAACAGGTGCACATCGAACTGAAAGTGTTTCGAAACGCCTTGGACCGTTTCGAAACGGGGCTTGAAAATTCCCTGTTTTGACTTTGAAATACTTAAAAAATATTTTGTAAGTCTTTGGTTTTAGCTATGAAGTGATCTTTAACAAGATATAGGAAATTTTAAGGACTTTAAAATTTGTTTTGATATTTTCATTTTAGTCCTTAGGTTTTTAGTTATATCAAAATTAAAGCATATGTTTCACAATCTCCCCCTTTTTGATATAACAAAACCAAAGTTAGAATTTTTAAGCATTTTGAAAGTTTTGAAGATATTCTAACTCCCCCTTAATTTAAGATAGGTTTTGAAATTTAAAACTTGTGACTTTTGAAATCAAGGATCAAAACCTTAAGACAAATTTAAAAATTTGAAAATTTTTTGGTGGCATGGCATGGCATGGCATGGCAATTCTCTTAAATATCTTCTCCCCCTTTTTGTTAGATCAAAAAGAAACAAGCTCATAAAGAAGATTAGTACCAATAAGCAATAATAAGCAATCATAATTAATATCATCAAAATATCTAAAGCATAAACAATAAGTTCATAATCAAATCCCAAAATAAAAGATCATAAGCATAGGTTCCTAAAACATGAGAAAACATAAAGAAGCAAACTCAATCCTAAATGCATAGATAATATAATATGATATGATATGAGTATCCTAGGCCTCGTCATCATCATCCTCATCATCATCATCGTTCTTGGCTTGAGAACGATGGTATTTTGTCCATTCTCCATAAAGAGTAGAAAAGGAAAGATCAAGGTTGGCATTGGAAGTCTCAAGGGATTGAAGACGATCCTCGACGTTCTTCAATCGATTTCCCATAGTTTCAAAGCCCGAAGAAATACGAGTATCCATAGTGTCAAAACGAGAATTCAAGGCAATGAAACGCTCGGTAAGAAAAACCGTGAGAGCATCTTGATTTTGAACTTGAGGTGGAGGAGCAACGGGAGGAGGAATCGCTTCTCGATCAATTCTTTGCCAATAACCATCCAAATATGTGAATCCGGATTTTCGAAGAGAGGACTCACCAATTTTGGTCTTGCTAGGTTCCGGGGAATCATAGGTACAATCAATACCAAGATGATCGAAGAGAAAACTCAAGACAATGCCGTAGGTGAATGAAGTTAACTCATTGGTGTCAATAAGTTTGACATTATTGACGATCTCGGCAAAGATGATTTTGGGCACATTTGGGCGCTCACCTCTTCGGAAACATTCGAGCCAAAAGTGATCTTTTTCCCGGATGTGGGAGTATTTTCCTCCGGATGGTCGAATGAACCAAGAAACCATCAAATGAAGCACACGATCGTGCACATCTAAATGAAGAGCTTTTCCGGTAAAGGTGCCAAAGTGGCGTTCTTCTTCAATACCCTCATTCTTGAGTTTAAGGGCCGACTCCAAAAGAGCAATATTAATAACAAACTTTTGCCCTAGTAAAGATGACTCAATTCCTACAATCTCTGTTTTGGTTTCATCGTATAGGAAACGAGCATTAGAGTAGAAGAGAAGTACCAAGTTTTTGTAGCAAACATCCTCAATGCTCAAGAAGAAAAGAAGATCCCACTCATCCAAACGATTAAGATAGCGAAAGAGAAATCGCTCGGAATTAAGGAATTCGACATCAATAACTCTTTCTTTACGAACAGCGAGATTTTTGACGTAGGAGAAGCGAGCACGCTGCTGCGGAGTTTTTAGAGTTTTCTGAAAGAGTTGAGTAATATTTGGACGAATGCTTGATTCTCCGGTTTGAACGGCTTTGCGCTTTTTGTTCGCTTGATCCGCCATCTAAAATATTAAGCAAGATTTTTAAAATTGAGTGTATGCATTGATAATTAAAATCAATCCAATAGGAAATCCCACTTAGGTTTTTGAAAAACAAAATTAAAAAAATACGGTTAAAAAATTTTATATTCGAATAAAAAATTTGAGATTTTGAATTTTTTTTTTTTTTTTTACAAGATATGAGAAACCCATAACTAAAAACATATAATTTATACAAAATTATAATTTTCTAGCCTAAGATTCGAAATAAATATTGAAAAAGAGAAAATAAGATAAATTACCTTAGTTTGGGATTATGGATGATTTGAGTGAAATCTTTGCACAAAATTGATGAAGCTTGCTTAGACTTTGTGTTTTAGAGTAGAATCCCTCACAAATTTGTGAAAAATAAAGAGTTTATGAGGGTATTTATAGAAGGGGGTCGGTTAGGGTTTTTAGGGTTTTAAGGGTTTGATAAAAATTAGGTTTTTGAACTTTTAGAAGCCCTAAATAGGGCTGTCCGCGAGTCCGTTTCGGAACGGTCATGACCGTTTCGGAACGGGGCGGCTAGGGTTTGACCCTTCTTAAAACCTTCGACAGATCGTTTCGGAACGGGGATGACCGTTTCGAAACACGTTTGACCCGTATCGGAACGCGTTCCGATACACCCTTACATCGAACCGAAAACGTTTCGAAACGCCTGGGGCCGTTTCGAAACGCCCTTCTCTCAGGACAAATTTTAAGGCATCCGTATCGGAACGGGTTAACCCGTTTCGATACACCTGGGCCTGGAAGTGTAGATGAGGCTCTAAAAAAAAATGATTTTCTAAGAGGCCAAACATGCATATATGATATGAATGAGCAGGCAAAACATATTTAGGCATAAACATACTCCCCCTAACTATATGCATGGAAGAAATTGGGAGTCTAAACATATAAACATGATATTTCACAAAATCAAGCATATTTAAGTTTGAAAAGAGGTCCTAAAGGTCAAGATAGGCTAGTTAGGCCCAATTCTCTCCTAAGGGACCAAAAACGCTCTTTATCTAATGGTTTTGTGAAAATGTCCGCTAATTGATTTAAGGTGTCTACATACTCTATAGCCACATCTTTCTTAAGGACATGATCTCTAATGAAATGATGCCTTATTTCTATATGTTTGGTTCTAGAGTGTTGGATGGGATTTTTCGTTAAACATATTGCACTTGTATTATCACATTTAAGGGGTATGGTTTCTATTTTTACACCATAATCTAAGAGTTGTTGCTTCATCCAAAGGACTTGAGCACAACAACTCCCTAAGGATATGTACTCGGCTTCGGTGGTAGATAAGGCTACACTATTTTGTTTCTTAGAGAACCAAGATATGAGCATACTACCTAGGAATTGACAAGTTCCCGAAGTACTTTTCCTATCGATTTTGCAACCCCCATAATCCGCATCCGAGTAAGCATGTAGGTTGAAGGTAGAGACTCTAGGATACCAAAGGCCTAAACAAGGAGTGTCTCTAAGGTATCTAAAGATTCTCTTAACGGCTATAAGGTGAGACTCTCTAGGACTAGCTTGAAACCTAGCACACAAGCAAACACTAAACAGTATATCCGGTCTACTTGCGGTAAGGTAAAGCAAAGATCCAATCATAGAACGATAAAGCTTAGAGTCAACACACTTACCTTCTTCATCTTTGTCAAGCTTTGTAGATGAGCTCATAGGAGTGGCTTGAGGCTTTGTGTTCTCCAAGCCAAACTTGTTGAGCATATCCTTTATGTATTTTGCTTGATTTATGAAGGTGCCATCCTTCATTTGTTTTATTTGGAGTCCCAAAAAGAATGAGAGCTCCCCCATCATGCTCATCTCAAATTCACCTTGCATTAACTTAGCAAACTCTTGACAATAACATTCATTAGTAGATCCAAATATAATATCATCAACATAAATTTGAACTACTAAAATGTCATTTTTATACATTTTTATAAAGAGTGTAGTGTCCACCTTACCTTTTTCAAATCCTTTTTCAATCAAAAAATTTGAAAGCCTTTCATACCAAGCTCTCGGAGCTTGTTTTAAACCATAAAGTGCTTTTGTAAGTTTGAAAACATGATTTGGAAATTTTGAGTCTTCAAAACCCGGTGGTTGTTCTACATACACTTCTTCATTTATAAAACCATTTAAAAATGCACTTTTAACGTCCATTTGAAAAAGCTTGAAATTATGATAACATGCATATGCAAGCAACATCCTAATGGCTTCCATTCTAGCTACGGGTGCATAGGTTTCATCAAAATCTATTCCCTCCTCTTGAGTGTAACCTTGTGCTACAAGTCTAGCTTTATTTCTCACAATGTTACCACTCTCATCTAGTTTGTTCCTAAATACCCATTTAGTTCCTATTGTAGATTGATTACTAGGCCTATCAACTAATGTCCAAACATTACTTCTCTCAAATTGATTTAACTCTTCTTGCATAGCCATAATCCAAAAATCATCTTTCAATGCTTCTTTGATATTTTTAGGCTCTATGCATGAGATAAATGCAATATGATTCATTAATCTAAGAGAAGAACGAGTGGTTACCCCCTTGGATGGATCACCCAAGATTTCATCATCTTTGACATAGTTCAACTCCCTTGGATAGCTAACTTCCTTTTCCTCAATAGCCAAGTCCTTCAAGGCTTCAAGAGGTGGATCTTGTGTGTCTTCTTCTTTTGGTTGAATCTCATCCTTCTTTGAAGTTTGACCTCCATCAAAGGTATTTATGATTCCTACATTATCATCATCACAAGAATCCTTCCTAGGAAGGGGATTATCATCGAATACAACATGAATAGATTCTTCTACAACTAAAGTTCTTTTGTTAAATACTCGATAGGCTTTAGAGGTTAAAGAGTAACCTATAAAAATAGCTTCATCACTTTTTGCATCAAATTTACCTAAATTATCTTTTCCATTATTTAAAACAAAGCATTTACATCCAAAAGGGTGGAAGTAGATAATATTAGGCTTTTTAGATTTTAAAATCTCATAAGGTGTTTTCTTTAAAATCGGCCTAATGGTTACACGATTTATAATATAACAAGCCGTGTTTGTTGCTTCCGCCCAAAAATATTTTGGTAAATTATTTTCGCAAAGCATAGTTCTAGCCATTTCTTGTAAAGTTCTATTTTTCCTTTCAACTACCCCATTTTGTTGAGGAGTTCGAGGAGCTGAAAAATTATGGCTAATACCATTTTCATTTGAAAAATCTTCAAATCCTAAATTTTGAAATTC
Organism: Hibiscus trionum; assembly: GCA_030270665.1. NCBI lineage: Eukaryota > Viridiplantae > Streptophyta > Magnoliopsida > Malvales > Malvaceae > Hibiscus > Hibiscus trionum. Next base: position 41,251,871 of record BSYR01000035.1, on the reverse strand, counting down.
GGTTCCATGATCACTTCTAATATGTGAAATTTTAAGTTCAAGATCATTTTGAATTAATTTTGAAAATGTGATGAATTTTTCCAAAGCCTCATCCTTAGTACTTAAAAAGAAAACCCAAGTGAATCTAGAAAAATCATCAACTAATACAAAAGCATATGATTTGCCACCCAAGCTCATAGTCCTAATTGGCCCAAATAAATCCATGTGGATTAGTTGTAAACATCTACTAGTAGAAATGTCATTAATGGATTTAAAGGAAGATCTATGTTGTTTACCCTTTGAGCATGCATCACAAATTTTATCGTTCGAAAATTTTATCTTGGGTAAACCTTTAACTAGGTTTAGAGAGACTAGTTTTTCTAAAACACTTGTGCTAGCATGTCCTAGCTTCCTATGCCACAACCATGCATCATTTTCGTTTTGAGCAACTAAGCATGCATGAGATGTATGTATGTCATCTAGATGCACCATGTATATATTCCCTATGCGATGACCTATGAGCATAATATTATTAGTTTTAATGTCTACAATTTTACAACCGGTTTTATCAAATATAACATTAAAACCTTTATCACATAGTTGACTTATGCTCAATAAATTATGTTTAAGACCATTGACATATAAAACATTTTCAATGAGAGTAGTAGAGTGATTACCAATGGAGCCAATACCTTCAATGTGGCCTTTGGAGTTGTCACCAAATGTTACTACTCCTCCACTTTTTGGCTTTAAATCCATGAGTCGACTCTTGTCTCCGGTCATGTGTCTCGAGCATCCACTATCAAGGTACCATGAGTTTTGACTTTGTGCTTTGGCCTTGTAGCAATGCTCCCCCTACAAACAAAGATATTTAAACTTTTGTTTTTGGTACCCAAATCATTTTGGGTCCATGTGTGTTAGTTCCTAAAACTTTGGTTCCCTTAGGAATCCAAGGTGACATAGCAATAATATCATTAGATTTAACAAGTTCCTTAGGAACCCATACATTTCTAATTCTTTTAACTTTACTATGTCTAGGATAGTTATTTTGTTTGTAGTAGTTAGTCTTTTTCTTATATTGGTGTGTTCTAGAGGATTCTCCTATGTCATGTTTAACACTACCATTAATTTTTAAAGACTTTTTGAGCTCATTTAGCTCACTTAACACCTTTTGGTGTTCACAATTATTTTGAGATAAAAGATTATTAAGATCAATATTTTCTTTTTGAAAGAATTTAAGTTCATCTTCTAATCCTAATATCTTTTTCTCAATTTTAGAATTAGTTTGAGTAAGTGAGTCATTTTTCTCTTTTAATTCTATAATAATTTTTCTATTCCTAATAACCGACTCCCTATACTTCTCAACTAATTCATCATATACCTCTTGTAACTCATCATAAGCATCATTTAATTCTTCATATGAAAAATCTAAAGTAGATGAGTTAGAGGTTACCAAGGAGGAATCTTCCTCAAGTGCCATGAGGCAGAGGTTCGCCACTTCTTGTTCGTCATCCTCCGATGACTCCTCATCACTCCAAGTAGCAAGCTTGGCTTTGAGCTTTTTCTTCTTCTCAAAGCCCTTCTTCTTGAGTTGAGGGTACTCCGAACGTATGTGGCCGGGTTGTCCGCACTCGAAGCAAGTGATTGGATCCCTTCCTTCTTCTTTGTTCTTGTTTTTAAAGTCCATTTTCCTTTGGATTTTTCTTCCTCGGTTGGACCTCATAAGGCGTGAGAATCGTTTGGCTATCATAGCCAATTCTTCAAGCTCATCCTCATCACTAGATGAACTTTCATCAAGTTGGGATGTTTTAGCCTTGAGAGCTATTCCCATTTTTTTCTTTTTCTCCCCTTCAAGCTTCTCCATTCTTTTTTCTTCTTTCTTTCTTTCATCTTCTCTTCCTTGCTTCATGATCTCGTGAGTAAGGAGAGAGCCTACAAGTTCATCAAGCTTTAGAGTTTTTAAATTCTTTGCTTCGATGATTGCGGTTCTCTTCCCATCCCAAGATTCGGGAAGTGAATAGAGTAACTTTCGGACAAGCTTGTCTTCCGGTATAACTTCTCCATAGCCCTTTAGACCATTTACAATTGTGGAGAATCGATCAAACATCTTTGACACCGTCTCATCAAATTCCATTTTGAAATTTTCATAACTAAGATTGAGAATTCCAATCTTAGTTTCTTTGACATCGTTGGTGCCTTCATAGGTGGTTTCAAGAGTATCCCACACTTCTTTGGCACTTTCAATTGATGAGACCTTTGAGTAGATATCCGGACCGAAAGCACAAAATAGCATGTGAAGAGCTTTATCATTTACTTGGATCTTTTTCCTTTCCTCTTCACTCATTTCCGTTCTTCTTTTAAGCACCATCTTGCCATCAACATCTTGCTTCAATGGAATATATGGTCCATCCTCAATGACATCCCACACAAGGTAGTCACTTGATTTAATAAATAGACGCATTTTATTTTTCCAAAATGAGTAGTTCTCACCATTGAAGAAAGGAGGCTTTGTGGTGGATTGTGAGTCGTACATGCCGGGAGCGGAGGTTGATGCCATCTCTTGATATTTTGATGATGATCACACTTCTTCCAAGGATCTCCTCTTGTGGTTGTTAATCCTCAAAGAGTTAAGCTCTGATGCCAATTGTTGAGTGGATCACACGAATGATAATAACCAAGAGGGGGGGTGAATTGGAATTTTAACGATTTTGTAACGGAAATTGCAACTTAAAATTATTGACACGGGAATTTAGAGTGGTTCAAGTTCACCAACCGAACTCTACATCCACTACCTTAGTCTCACCAAGGATTTCCAACAATTTCCACTAAATTGTTCGTCCCCTTTTTCCAGGACAAGGAGGCAACCTTTACAATTTCGGTTAATTTTTCTACCCAAAAATTAACCCAATCCTCACACAATAGAACAAAGAAATTTGGTGGCTAATAAAGTATCTCTCAATACAAATGATAGCCCAATATCAAGCACTCAACCCAATTGAACAAAATGTAAATGAAGGATACAATTGGGGTTTCTAGATAAAAATGGGATTTGAACACAAATGCTTGTATTTGATGATAAGATGTATATTTGAAGCTTAATTGTTAATTGCTGGAGCTTCTTGGGGTCTATTTATAGCCTCTTGATGATTTCCAACCGTTGTGGGTGATGGGCTAAAGATTAGAGCCGTTGGGGTGTTTTTCTCACAACTTTTCAGCTCCCAGACGCCTACCGTTTCGGAACGGGGTCACCTGTTTCGGAACGGATTTCAAATAATATAGCCGTTGGAGCGTCTACGAGAGCCCGTTTCGAAACGCCTAGGGGCCGTTTCGGAACGGTTTTGCCACTGCCAAAGGGGTGTTTCGAAACGGCCTTAGCCCGTTTCGGAACAGGTTTGCCACTGTCAAAGGGGTGTTTCGAAACGGCCTTAGCCCGTTTCGGAACGCCCTGTTTATTTTCAAATTTCAGTTTAAAGACCGTTGCCCTTGTTCGTTTAAATGAAGAACAGTTTCGAAACGAGTCATGTCGTTTCGAAACGCCTTGACCCGTTCCGATACGCGTTTCGGAACAGGTGCACATCGAACTGAAAGTGTTTCGAAACGCCTTGGACCGTTTCGAAACGGGGCTTGAAAATTCCCTGTTTTGACTTTGAAATACTTAAAAAATATTTTGTAAGTCTTTGGTTTTAGCTATGAAGTGATCTTTAACAAGATATAGGAAATTTTAAGGACTTTAAAATTTGTTTTGATATTTTCATTTTAGTCCTTAGGTTTTTAGTTATATCAAAATTAAAGCATATGTTTCACAATATCTAACTGGATCATCAGAGGTCTTCCACCGGTACTGCAAACGAACAATCTCAGCTCCTATTTTTCTTTCTATGTCTTGCTTCAGCTCTCGAAGGGAAATGTTCTTTGAAAACTTCATCTTTGTAGTGTTTTCCGAGTCAAATACGACACCAGTATCAATTTTCACAATTTCTCCACCGTAATGGACAACGACGATAAACACGTTACTCATTGTCTCTACACATTCAAAACCATGTATATTTTTCAATAAAATTAAAAAAATCAAAACTATCGTAATGTTATATTATATTTTCATGAATTTTTACCTAAACAACAAAACAAAATTAAACAAACAATATACGTATTCAAAACAAAATGTTAAAATCGACTTACTGAAATTTTCTTCCTCCACTTTCTTCTTCTCCTTCTTCACTCAATTTTCTCCAGACTTTGTTAAACTTTTACCTTTAACATCACTTATTTAACACAAAAACACAACACCAAAATAATACAATTTTTCTCGTTTTTTACCCCTACAATCTATTTAATAACCACTCAAAATTTCAATGCAATACCCCTACTGTATGTATGGTCATTCAATGTTTTACCACCCTATTCTAGTCAATACAAATCTACATTGCATGAATAGTCATTCAATCTCTAAAATAAAACCTGCCCCCCGCTCCCATCACTGCACCCCCTGCATCAGTGCAGTGCTACACGACACCATGAGGTTGGGTTGTATTCAACCGACTTTATATATATATATATATATATATATATATATATATATATATATATATATATATATCATGAGGTCGGCATGCTTTCAAGATGCCTTATATATATATATATACTTATTTTATTTTTTATGAGGTTGGAATGCTTTCAACCAGTCCTAATATTTTTATTTTTATGAAGTCGGAATGCGTTCAACCAGCCTTCACTGTAGAAACAACCACAGATTCAAAAATAATCTGAAAACACCACAGAATTCAAAATAATTTTTTTCAAAACAATATTACTCCAATTTAACCTTGAAATGTACGTATTAAATAATAACAATGGTAAAAACACATCTTTTTATTTTAGAAAATATAGATTTTAAGGGATATATGTGATGATTTTATCCTTTTCAATTTAAAAAGTGAAAAAGGAGCATGAAGTACCAATATTATCCCTATTTATTTAACATAATGCCTAAACTATCCCTATTTTTTATATGGCTCCGCTCAAAATATATTATATATAAATTTCCATCTTTGACTGCAATACCTTTTTTATTCTCAAGAAATCAATTTTTTTTTTATGTTTTGATCGGCTTTTAGCTTTCTTGATCCGGAATTTTTTCCTCATTTTTTGTCCATTTAGTGAAAAGAAGTTCTTTTTAATTAATATCAAGTAAGATGAAGGTGACGGCGGCGGCGACGGTTGTGACGGCCGATTCATGTTTTGGGGACGATCAAATGTGGCCACCGGGGTTTCGTTTTCACCCAACTGACGAAGAGCTGATTCTTTATTACTTAAAGAGGAAGATCTGTAAAAAAAGACTCAAGCTTGATATCATAAGGGAAACCGATGTTTACAAGTGGGATCCTGAGGAATTGCCTGGTAATTTTTTCTTTTTCTTTATAAACCCCAAGATTTAGGGTTTTGTTATTGATTGTTGATATGGGTTTTCTTTTTAGGGGATTGTTTTGACCTCATCTGTAATTTATTTGTTTTCTTTCTTTCTTGGTTCATCTTATGAGAATCATCTGGATATTGATTTTTTTATATTCTAATTGTTGCTTTAATCTATTGATTTTAATATACTCGGGTTGAGTTGACTTCGGTTTGGTTTGCTTTGCACACTAGTTGGACTGTTTGGTTTATACTTTTTGTTGGAAGTTTGAATTATAAAAATCGAATTGTTTGAATCTATCATTGTGTATGATATATATTTGTTGATATGGTTTGGCTATGTTCCCATTTGAAGCTTTGCTGGTATCGGTAGATAATGCTTGCTGGTTTCTAGTTTTCGGTTTTGCTTTATTTGTTCGTATGATCGGTTTTCTAATAAACAAAAAATGCTATTCAGGGAAATCTGTACTGAAGAATGGGGATAGACAGTGGTTCTTTATCTGTCCAAGGGATAGGAAGTACCCTAATGGAGCAAGGTCAAATAGGGCAACCATACATGGGTATTGGAAGGCAACGGGAAAAGATCGCACTGTTAACTGCAATTCTCGAGCAGTTGGGGTCAAGAAAACTTTAGTTTTCTACAGGGGGCGCGCACCTAGTGGCAAGCGAACCGACTGGGTAATGCATGAATATACCCTTGATGAAGAGGAGCTAAAGAGGTGCCAGAATGTAAAGGTATGTAGCTGAATTAAGTTTGTTACGAAACTTTTCCAGTTTCCGTACTGTATATGAGCTGTTTCTTGATGATGTGTTTCTCTTTTGCATTTCAGGATTATTATGCTTTGTATAAATTGTACCAAAAAAGCGGACCTGGTCCTAAAAATGGCGAGCAGTACGGGGCACCATTTAAAGAAGAAGCATGGGATGATGAGGAATATGAAAGTAATCCCGTAGATGCTATCACTCCCGTGAAGCCAGCTGATGAGGCTATTCCTATTGATAATGTAAAAGCTGATGCTCAAGATCTGTCTCCATTGAGCGATGTCGAGGAATTTATGAGACAATTAGCTGATGAGCTTGTACTTCCACAACCACAAGCTCATGTTAGCCATGTATTGCCTCAGGTTGTCAGTGTGGACGAGATGCAAAGTACTTTGCTGGACTCATCTCTAAGAGATATTCTCTTTCCCGAGCCACATGCGGTTGCCTATGGTCAAGCAAGATTTGAATCGTCTCAGGCACCCATTTGTCAATTGCAGTTGCAGGAGACACCTGAGGTCACATCCAGTGCTGACCACTTTGAACAGTTCCCCCAGTTATGTGAGGCGGATTTCTTGGAAATGGATGATCTCCTTGGTTCTGAACCTTTTATCTCTGGTATCGAGAAACCTGTGGAGAATGTCCAGTTCAATGAGGTGGATGGACTGAGTGAATTTGACTACTACCATGATGCTGTCATGTTTCTACAGGACATTGGGCCTATTGATCAAGAAACAGTTCCACTCTCGTATGATACTATGATCCATCAGGCAAGTTACCAGTTTGAATCCCAATCTAATACAAGCCTGATGGATCGGCAGTTGCAGCCTCAACTGAATGGCCCGGGAGATTATATGTTGAACCAAGTGAGTTGTCAGTCTCATTCTGGTCCAAACGTGAATGTGATGGAACAGCAATTGATGTTCCATTCAACTGTGGACCAGGTGGATTGCCATGATCAGAATCAACAGCTGCAAACAGATCAGATTAATGACTCACCTTGGACACATGATCAAAGCAGTGATGTCTTCATCCCATCAGGTTCAAATCTCGGGAATGCCTCTCCAACTTCAGGTAGAACAAATGTGGAAATCAATATGGATTTCTCTGTGAACTTACCTTACTTTCACTGAGTTATGTTTTTGTTTTTGACCAAGTTGTTGTCTTAGCTCATCCTCTTAGAGTCTTGATGAGACAGATGGTTGGGTGGGCATGGCAAAACCGCTTTGTAAAAAAAATGGAATTTGAGCTTATATGCTTATATACATATGGTTATTTTTTTTTCGTGTTTAGGTTTCATATACAATGATACTAAGCAAGACCAAGGTGACAAAAATGACGGAGGTGGAGGCTGGTTTTCGTCTTCATTGTGGTCGTTCGTGGAGTCAATACCCACGAATCCTGCATCTGCATCGGAGAGACCTCTGGTAAATCGTGCTTTCGAGAGAATGTCTAGCTTTGGTAGGTCGAAGTTAAATGCTAATGTTTCAGCAAGTAATGGTTCTGCAACTGCTAGGAGGAAAAGCAGGAACAAGATGTTTTTTATAGTTTTTGTTCTAGGTGTTCTGTCTGCTGTTTTATGGTTCCTAATAGGAACTGTTAGGGTTGTAGGGAAAACTATCTCGTCCTAAGTTGGAATAGTTTAATATCTAACATTTGATTTTGAATGTAAAGTAAGTGTTAGCTGAAGTAATAGGTGTCTATGTTACAATTTTTTATGCCATATTTTTCGATTTTGATTTTCAACCCGGTTCTCGATGGTGATGGTATTCATTATGTTTGCTAATGTAATCAAAGATATTACAGAGGAAAAAGTGAAGGGTATGGTACATTTAAGTGAAGGGTCTGACCTTCACGTTTATGGCAGGCCTAGGCCTTCTTCAATATGAACAGATGTTTAAAACCAAATTAGTTTTTCTAATTGAATTTGTTAGCATTGTCATTTTCAACTGTTGATTTTTTTTCCGGGTTTGAAACTTGACGTTGGTCGTCTCATAATAAGTTTTTGTATTATTCTATTCGAATTAGTCAATTAATGAATTAAGACTAAAATATGATGTAATAGTATAAATTTATTGATTTATATGATATTGAAGATTCTTAAATCCACGATATAAAGACAAGGTCAGAGGTTCGAAATCTAATGTTGTGAATTGAAAAGATTGTTTCATAATAAATTATTGTAGTATTTAATTCGAATTAGTCCATTTGAATTGGGTATACCAGAAACACTCGTATTTTAAAGGTTGATGTACTAATATAAATTCATAGGGAAAAAAGGGTATGATTGTGGATAACTGGCCGAATCATGTGAAACCCTTTGAAAAGAAAGCCGTGGATCATGTGAAATGAATCAGCTGTACCTTCTTTCTACATTTAAGGCCTCACTCTTTATTTTTTCACTATATATATACATATGTATGTACACACACCCAAATCTCCCCCCAAAACATGGGTTTTTTCTTGCATGCTTTTTCATCTTCTGCATGAAATTATAAATCTCACACAACACAAAGCAATAAACATGAAGGACTTGTCTTTTAGAGTTGTCGGATTAATGGTAGCTGTGATTTTCTTGCTGGTTTGTTCGTTCACTGAAAGCCTTCGTGTTCCCCATCAGCATCACCATGGTAAATAGTGCATTGTACAAATGACTATCATTTCCTCTAGTTTAGTAGTTTTATTACCGAGTTTTGAGTAAGTTGTACATGCATCCATGCAGCAAGCAGCCGTGGAAAAGTTGTCGAATTCAGAGAGGAAGGACAACTGCAGCCCGAGGTTAGTTTTTTCACTCGTTGAGGTCGTGTTTTCGAAATGGATGTGTCGATTAATACTATGTTTTTTTTTTGCAGGAAAAGGTGGTAGGGACGGAGTTATACCCAACGGGGTCGAGCTTGCCGGACTGTTCGCACGCATGTGAAGCGTGCTCTCCGTGCAAGAGGGTGATGGTGAGCTTCAAGTGCTCCGTAGCCGAGTCTTGTCCCATCGTGTATAGGTGCATGTGTAAAGGCAAATACTACCATGTTCCTTCCTATTAAACCATATGTTTTAGTGATATTCAAAGACATTGGTGGATCCACATGTTATTGAAGTAATTTTGTGATCAATTCTTGTAAATAGTAGAATTTAATTAGAAGTTTGTTAGTATTTACAATAAAAGTGTTTTGTTTGGTTGGTAGGTTTTGAAATCAAATAATATTAGTCTATGTTAAAAATTGCAAAAGAATTTATATTCATATGAAATTCAATTCAATCTTTTTATGAAAGAAAACAATAATAGAAGTTTTAATGGTTTTCCCCCAATCAGTAATCTCCATTGATGTGTTACAGAGAGGTGTGATTTAATTCACTGTTGACCAACAGTGGATGAAATGAATGAAATATAAAGAGGGTTCAGCTTTGATTTGCCAATAGATGAATTCAATCCCTTTCATTTATTACTCACTGACTATTATTAAATAAGCATTTGGTCTGTACCCAATCAATCAAGCCCACCAGGTTCACCAATCCTTAAAGCTTTGTTGTTTAGTAGGATTGATAAGTGTTTAAACTATAGATTTTTTAATACATAAATAAGTGTATAAACTATAGATTTTTTTAATACATAAATTTATTAATAAAAAGTTTAATACATAAATAAGTGTTGCTCATCCCCTTGTGTTCTGGTGGCAAAGGTAGATGTTTATCATCCCTTGGGACCCGGGTTCGAGCACCAGTAATACCATGTTGTGTGTGCCGTCTTTGAAAAGACCAAGAAAGTTGAACAGATGCTACCCTTGCATCACACCAGCATATTCAAAAAAAAATACATAAAAAAGTGTTTAAAGTATATTTTGGTCTAAGTAGGTGTCTAACGTTTTATTTTATTATTATAAAAAAATTTGTCACGACGGTTAATTTTTTTGTTATCCAATAGTAAACTGACATGTGACATATTTTTGTAATATTTTTAATTTTTAATTAAAAAACTTTAACTTTATAAAAAAACCTAAAAATCTTTAATTTTTCTAAAAAAACCCTAACCCTTAAATTTTTCTCCTCCAACCATCGATTCAACTACTATCGGCCATCACATCCTTCGTCGACCCTCCACACCCAATAATCTCAACCTTACATCGTCGGAAGTTGACGAACAAGTAGCAAAATAAACCACAAACATCAAATGTTGAATCTTCAATTGAACGACGAACGACGGACAGACGAACGATAAACTAGGCCTTGCGTCTTATACGACAAGAGGAGGAGACCCACTTCAGCGGCGACGACGTGGTGTTCGACAACGACAGAGGGGAGACCGAGGGTAGTTTTGAAAAAAATAATTAAAATTGTGGGGGTTTTAAAAAAACTATTGATTTTTTTTATTTTTTAAAACAAAAATTAAATAAAAATTAAGAAATATGCTATATGTCACATTTTTAGTGGATGACAAAAAGTTTTTAACCGCTGTTGACATAAAAACCTTAAAAGGGTTACGTACTAAAACATTACTTACTTTAGCCAAAAAATACTTTAAGCATTTATCTAGAAAAAAATGTATAATTTGTACACTTATTAATAATTAAATCTTAATTAAATGATGAAAATTTAAAATAAGAAAATAATTATGAATCTTCATCATTTGATTAATAAATTTTAATTTTTTTTTATTTTCATTCTTCATACGAAGTAAAGTTTAAATCTAAGTTTAATATTTATAAGTTTTTTTTAAAACTTGCAAATTTTAATTTAAAATAAAAATAAAAAGTTACGGTGATACATAAACTTGTAAATTTATCGCATTCCTTTCAATTCGTCATGCACTAATGAAATCATCTGTCACGTCGCGTCAAAATAATTTATTAAAATAAATGATAAATGTATTAAATTTAAAAAAAATTAATATTTTAAAAGCAACTATAATATAAAAATATAACAGATTACAGATATAACATGAATATATAGGTGTATGTAATAAAACAAATAGAATTAATTGTACAATACATTCTTAAACTATGATTTTTCATGTAATCAATTTACAAAGTTTTAAGTATTTTAAATTTTATCACGAATTATTATTCTCATTCTAAATTAATCTTTAAACTTTTTAAATGCTTCAATAACTTCCCCAAATTACAACCTTCATTTTAAATTAGTCCCAAAACTTCTTAAACGTTCCAATTTCATCTTGAACTACGACCCTCATTTTAATCCCCCCCGAACTTTTTGAATGTTCCAATTTCATTCTCAAACTATCGTCTATGTCACATCATATTATTACATAATACACATAAGTGTTTACATGGCAATTAACAAATTTTATAACAATTTTATTAACATGAGATATAATCACATATAATGATTATTTGAGGATGAAATTGGAATGTTTAAAAAATTGAGGACCAATTTATAACGAGGGTCATAGTTTGACAAATGTCAGGGTTCAAACCATACAAAACTAATGCACTTGTAAAAATTTTTTATTTTCACCGCTTGTATGGAACAATTACTCTAAATTTAATTTTATAATTACTTTTTTTTTGACAAATAACAGTAGTCAGTTTTATTGAATAAAGAGAAATATAATAAAACTACAAAAAAAAATACAAAACTAGAGAGTATACTGATCGCATTGTTCAATGATTTCCCCTAATATATTTAAGTGTGCAAACTAGCCACTAAACATAAAATAGACCATACAAGAAAATGATTAAAATATAACCAAATAAATCAAAAAAAGATAGATAAACAAACACAATTGTCGTCGATGAAGGATAAACACCATCAACACTAATATAAAAATGCATATATCAATGATAGCACATTGACAAAACTGACTTTACCACAATTTCGCTATTTTCTTTGTGATTGTAAGCGCTATGGTTTTTAATTCATAGTAAGAATATTTTTTGAATAGTCTAAAGGTTTACAAGGTAGTATATGTTCATATATATTCTTAACCTTTTGACAATGCACATACACCTTGTAGACAAAGCAATTTGAACCCATATCTTATAGGATAGACATCATCCACTTTTCCTCTAAGACAGTTATTGGGTTCTAGTAAGAATATTTTAATTAGGCTAAAGGGCTTATTTTGCCCCCGAGTTCGACCCAAATTAGCAATGTTGCCCCTCGTGCGAAAACACGTTCAATTAAGTCATTAAGTTCGCACATTGCAGCAAATTAGCTCATTGACTAATGTTGACTGACGGAACCGTTAATTTGGCCGTTAAAATTTAACGTGCCAGCCGTCTGCGCATCATGGCATGCCATGTCAGCGTTGAAAAGTCAAAATACTGATGTGGCAAAAAAATAAAATCTAATTTTTTTTATCTTGTTTTTATATTAAATTTTAACCAAACAAATGATAACATATGACATCATCTGATTAGTTTTAAAGAAAAGAGTTAAAATAACTCTTACTATGAAGGGACTAAGAATCAAACTCGAGTCTTGATGGAGGAAAGCTCAATGCTTTACTACCAAACTAATCTTTTAACCATATTAATAAACACCTAATATAATATATAACCTCATCCAAATAGCATGGTTGCTTCTACTTCTTCTTTATTGTTTCATTCAATCTTGCCCTTATTCTCGGGGAATCCAATCTTTTGCCTCGCATTCAAACTAGAATTAAAGAAAGAATTAAAAACTTGCTTCTTTATTCTTCATTCTAAACAATAAAGTTCACTTCTTTGAACTTTCTCTATCTCCCCACTTCCTTGTTAAATCACTCGGTGCCCTTTTCCCCCTTCTTCAGTTTCTTTAACACAAGTCTTTAACGTAGTGAGTTCTAAGGGGGTTTGTGTTGCAGAATGAGAGGCGAAAGAATGGCCAAAAGAAAGTGTTGTTTTTTTTGTTTTTTTTTTTTGCATGGTTGCTTCTTCTTCTTCATATCATGGTTGCTGCTTGGATGAGGTTAATGTCAATATCTGCAAACAAAGCATGTTTATGGATGATTCAAGCGATTTGTAGACCCGACCCTTTTACAACAACTTTACTACCTTTTTCTATTATTGTTATTCTCGATGAGATCCGCAATGTATCGTTATTATACATAAAAAATCTTCTTTTTTTAAATCAAATGATTAGTTTTGTTAGTCTGTATAGGGTTAGACACCGGCAACAGATTTTAAAGAAGCGGCAACCATACTATTTGGATGAAGTTATATACTACATTTAGTGTTTATTGACATAGTTAAGAGGATAGTTTGGTGGTAAAATATTGAGCTTTTTTTCCACCAAGACCTAGGTTTGATTCCCAACGTCCTCATATTAAGAGTTATTTTAAATCAGATAGTGCCACGTGTTGTCATGTTTGGTTGAAATTTAATATAAAAAAATAAATTTTATTTTTGTTGCGTTAGTATTTTAACTTTTCAACGCTGACATGTCATGTCATGTGACGCAAATGGCTGACACGTTAAAATTTAACGGCCAAATTAACGGTTTCGTCAGTCAACGTTAGTCAATGGTCAATTTGCTGCAATGTAAAAACTGAAGGACCTAATTGAACGCGTTTTTGCGCGAACGGCAACATTGCTAATTTAGGTAAAATTCGGAGGCAAAATAACCCCTTTAGCCTTTCAATTACATAGTTATTAAATTACAAAATGTTATAAATAAAATAACCAAGAACAAGAATAAAGAGATGAAAGAAATGAGGTTTTAGTATTATCAAAGATGTAAATTGTGTACAATGCCTTCATCTATTTATAGGCATAAGAAGTACATAATACATTAAACTCAAATTAATAGAGATAATATTCCTAATAATAAATAAATCAAATTTCCTTGATAAAGTTCTTATCATGATAGACATCCATATAGATAAATAATCATAACACCCCCCTTGGATGTCTATGAAGATAATGTGCCTCGTTAAAACCTTACTAAGATAAAACCCAAAAAGAGAAAAAAAATCTCCAGTGAAGGAAAAATAGTACAGACATCTTTGATACGCATAACCTGTTGCCTCATTAAAAACCTTACCAGGAAAACTCATTGGGACAAAACCTTGGTTAAAGAAAAAAGAGTGCAATTCGTATTTTCTCCCCCTCACGAAAATGTCACATTAGATCTCTGGCTCGACGCAATCTGATGTTGTAAATTAACTTCTCAAACGGAGCATTAGGTAGTGCCTTAGTAAGTAGATCTGCTAAATTATCACATGAACGAATTTGTTGGACATCAATGTCTTCATTCTTTTGTAAATCATGAGTGAAGAAGAATTTTGGTGAGATATGTTTTGTTTTATCACCCTTTATGTATCATTCTCTAAGTTGAGAAATACATGATGTATTATCTTCATATAAGATTGTCGGAGCTACTTTTCCAGAGTGTAAACCACAATTCTCTTGAATGTGATGGATTATAGACCTTAGCCACACACATTCACGGCTAGCCTCATGGATAGCCAAAATCTCAACAATTAGAGGAAGTGATAGTAATTGTTTGTTTCATTGAGCGTCAAGAAATTGTGGTACCACCATATGTAAATACATAGCCAGTCTGTGATCGAGCATTATGGTGATCGGATAAGTACCCTACATCCGTAAAACCAACAAGTTCTGTTTTGGATAGATTAGGGAAAAATAATCCTATGTCTCTCGTACCTTGAAGGTAACGAAATATGTGTTTAACCTCATTCCAATGTCTCTGAGTTGGACATGAGCTAAATCTTGCCAAAAAATTGACAACAAATGATATGTCAGGTCGTGTGTGACTAGAAAGATACATCAATGCACCAATAACACTTAAGTATGGCACTTCTGGACTAAGAATATCTTCATCCTTTTCCCGAGGGCGAAATGTATCTTTGTTAACATCAAGTGACCTAACAACCATATGGGTGCTCAACGGATGTACGCTATGCATGTAAAACTTTTTTAGCATCTTTTCTTTGTATGTTGAATGATGCACAAGAATTCCATCCTTTAGGTGCTCAATATGCAATCCAAAACAAAATCTTGTTTTTCCAAGATCTTTCATTTCAAATTCTTTCTTTAAATACTCAATTGTCAAAGATATCTCTTCAGAAGTCCCAATGATATTCTAATCATCAACATACACAACAATAATGACAAATCCAAAGTTAAACTTTTTAATAAAAATGTACGGGGAAATTGGATCATTCTTATAGCCTTCCGCTAATAAGTATTCACTGAGGCGATTATACCACATACACCCAGATTGTTTTAATCCATAAAGAGATATGGTCAATTTGATTGAATAATGTTCTCAAGAACTCGAATTAACTACTTCAGGCAGTTTAAAACCTTTGAAAGTTTCATATAAATATTATTATCAAGAGGCCCATACAAATAGGCTGTAACAACATCCATTAAGCGAAATTTAAGTCTTTCTTTTATTGCCAGACTAATCAAAAATCTAAAAGTGGTTACATCCACCATAGGGAGTATGTTTCTTCATAATCAATTCCAAGTCTTTGTGAGAATCCTTGTGCAACCAAACGAGCTTTATATCTCGCAATTTCCCCTTTTTCATTTCTCTTTCTCACAAAGACCCATTTATACCCCACAGGTTTTACACCTTCCGGTGTACGAACTACATGCCCAAATACTTCTCTTTTTGAAAGAGATTTTTGTTCTGCTTCAATTGCCTCTTTCTTTTTGGCCAATCATCTCTTTGCTTACATTGTCCAATTGACAATGGTTCTTGATCCACATTATCATCCAAAATCTCTAGTGCTATATTGCATGCAAAAGTATTATCGACGTCGATTTTGTTTTAGTTCCACTTGTTACCATACATGATATAATTTATTGAGATCTCATCATTATTAGGTACCTAATTCATGTCTAATGTCTCTTATGGAGACCTTTTAATCTCTTCTCGAGATCTTTCATAATCCATTAATTCCTCGATCGGACCATCACAAGATATAGCTCATTTTCTTTTTCGAGGATTTTTATCTTTGGAACCTACTGGTCTACCACGCTTCAGACGTGCGTTTGACTCATTAGCAACTAGAGTTTATCCTTCCAGGACATCAATTTTAATCGGAGCATTCACAGCTGGTATATGTGACTTAGTCACTTTTTTAGGGTCATCAAAAGCATCTGGCAATTGATTTGCTAAGTTTTGCAAATGAATTATCCTTTGAACTTCTAGTTCACATTGTTGGGTACGTGGATCAAAATGAGATATCGATAATTCATTCAAACTTATTTCTTTTTTCAAGCTGTTTATTTTCTCCACCTAATGTTGGGAAACTGACTCATTAAAATGACAGTCAGCAAATCGAGCTGTAAATAAATTCCCCGTCAAAGGCTTAAGATATTTAATTATCGAGGGGGATTCAAATCTGACATATACCAACCTCCTTTGAGAACCCATCTTTGTGCGTTGTGGTGGAGTAATCGGAATATATACCGCACATCAATAAATTCTAAGATGAGAAATATTTGGTTCTTGACCAAAAACCATTTGTAATTGGGAGAAATTATGATAACTTACGGGCTTGATGCGAATCAATGATGCTGCATATAAAATGGCATGCCCCCATGCAGAAATTGGTAGTTTTGACTTCATCAGTAACGGTCTTGCAATTAATTGAAGTCATTTGATAAATGACTCTGCAAGACCATTTTGTGTATGAACATGAGCTATAGGATGTTCGGCACTTATTCCAATCGACATGCAAAAATCATCAAAAGTCTGAGAAATAAATTCACCAGCATTATCAAGACAAATTGTCTTTATAGGGGATCTGGAAAGTGTGCTCGTAATTTTATCAACTGAGCAAGTAACCTCGCAAATGCGAAGTTGCGAGTTGATAAAAAGGATACGTGTGACCATCTAGTTGATGCATCGATTAAAACAAGAAAATATCCAAATGGTCCACAAGAAGGGTGTATGGGCCCACATATATCACCTTGTATCCGTTCTAGAAAATTGATAGATTCATAATTTATCTTAGCTGGTGATGGTCGAATAATTAGTTTGCCTTGAGAGCAAGCATCATATGAAAAGGCATTACTTTGAAGAATCTGTTGGTTCTTCAATGAGTGAACACATGAATTGTCGATAATTTTTCGCATCATAATCAAACCGAGATGGCCTAACCGGTCATGCAAAATAGTAAAGTTATCAGTAAACTTATAGTTTACAATAACATGTGCTTCAATTGCACAAATTCTTGTGTAGTACAATCCGGATGACAGTGCATGTAAATTTTCTAAAATTTTCTTATTGCCATGAGTTGTACTTGTAATATAGAGATATTCAACATCTCCTTGACTAATACTCTCAATATGATATCCATTATTACGAATATCTTTAAAACTCAATAAGTTTCTTTGCGACTTTGGAGAGTATAGTGCATTGTGAATATGGAATAGAGTTCCATTTGGCAATAACATATTTGCTCTTCCGGAGCCTTCTATGATATTAGCACTTTCGGATATAGTACTCACATTATTCCCTTGCATTGTTAAATGGGAAAAAAATTTATTATGCTTAAGTATAGTATGAGTACATAACACGCATCGTATAGTGTCAAAATAATTTCCTTAAACTCAAAGAAATAATTAAAAAAATAGTACAGAGAGAGAGTAAGGGTCGATCCACTAGACTAGGTAGTTTCCAATATTGATCGCTTTTGACCTTTAACCAGGAAATCTGCAAGTAACAAAAAGGGAGGTTTGTAAGAATTAAATCGAATGACTAAAATAAATAAGTAAAGCAATAAATGATTGAAGATAATTATGAATTAAGTTAGCCTCAAGCTCCGCTTTGCCACAACTTCTCTCGATCACTGAAGTGATTTTACTTCAATCTCTTGCTGGTTACAGTCTACAAGGCCCAACCCTTGTAACTTGCTTCTCTAAGGTAAACTCGGTTCTCAGGGCAATCCTTGGAACTAAGTGTTGAGTTGATTAGTCACGAAAATCGATGCTAATAAACGTTGCGTTTAGTGCTGAAGAAGTTTGTGCTCGGACAATTGTCTCAATGAGAATCAAGTCCGATCTTAATTCCCCATAGTGGACCGCCACTGAGTTTTTTCTTAGGGAATTGAATCAGCTACAAGCCTTTTCTCGTTCCCAACGGTAGATCAAGATGACTTCACCACGACGTGCACTTTTTGGGATGAAGCAAACGCGATGCTTAAAGGTTAAGCCGATTGCATAACCTATTTTTCTGAGAATCAAGAAAGATGTTGAAGGTTTGAAGAACGTTTCTAATCTCACGAGGTAAGTTGGGTTTTGGTGTTGCTCTTGGCTATGGTGATTTAGCTAAGCATGGTTTGTAATGAAACCATACATAGTTTTTAACAAGGGATATGTAAAAAAGGAAATAAAGAAAACAAAGAATGAATGTATTAAACTTGTAACCCCCTCATCCCGGGCTGGACGACTGACCGGTCCGAGTGGGTCACACGGGGAAAACCGAAGTGAAACCTGTTAAGGCTCCCCTTCGGTTAGCAACCCTAGAAAAAATTCCTTTTATTTATTATCTTGTCTAAAGGCTTCAATACATCCTATGTGAAACAACGAAAGCGGAAGCAACAAAGCGATACGAAACAATCAAACAAGCAATTTAAACAGCCCATTTTAGTTTAAACAGCCGGCCGTATCGATACACTTGAAGAGGGTATCGATACGCCTTGACTAGGTCAACTGCCTAAGGTCAACCTAGGGAGACCGTATCGGTACACTGGTTGACCGTACCGATACGCCCTCACTGGTCAACTTCTCACAGTCAACGATAAAGGACCGTACCGATACACCCTAGACCCGTACCGATATGCCAAAATCTCGTCATTATCTCAGATTTCCAAAGAGCTTTTGGCGTATCGATACACCCCCGTGTACCGGTACGCTAAGCCTAATCTGAGTCCTAAAGTGTAGGTCCGTATCAATACGGCCCTTGGGCGTACCGATACGCCCTGCACTGCAAGACTCAAATTAGCAGCAAAAAGTACTAAGACCCGACTCTAAATGCAAATTAAGACTCACCTAGCAACAAGAAAACATACATACAACACTTAACAACCAAGAATCAGCATACATAATAATTTAAACGAGCAACGGAGCATCAACAACATCTATATGGCACACCATAGAAGAAGCTAAGGATCCAACCATTAAACATGATATAAAAGTATAAAGATAAGGGCCACATGGCCAACATACAAGGCATAAGCAAGCCACAACCAAAACATCAACATACTAAAGGATTCTTAACAAGCTCCTTAACACAAAACAACAAACTCGAATCCCATTGCTTAGCTATTACATCAATTAACTTAAAAGTCCATACTTGAAGGTGGAAATAGCACACTTGGAGGGCATTCTCCTCGCACAAGCAATCTACGAACTAAGGATCTGCATTGTCGAACAAAAGAGAGCGTAAGCGCAAAGCTTAGTGAGGGTAAGCTCATAAAACAAACCTCGACAATGCAGGGTCTAAGCACGAGCAACAAAACCACTGATGAATGCATGTTTCCTTACCTTTGAAACCACATGAATCAAATATATAAAAATGCATGAACATAACCTCAAGTATCATGCCATGCTCAACATGTCCATATCCATAATACAACCATATGAAACATATTTAACAAACCGTATTGGCACCTAGCTATGACCCGAATACGCGGATAACGACCGTTGGAACTCACATCCAACAACTCAACCATTACATTACCTTACGGTGGGATTCCACTCATCACTGTTCCACGCGGAGGGAATTCCACTCATCCTCATGCCTCGTCGATGGGATTCCACTCATCATCGACTAAAATATAAATGAAGATTTCTGGGCGTACCCGTACTCCATCTTGGTGACTACCATCACCAAGACCACGCGCGCATTTCGACACTCGTGTGCACACTAACATCCTAATGATCGATCATTTATACCCAAGCATACTAGTGCCAATACTAACTCATCACAAGATCATCATAATACTATATCCTTACCAATTCCCGTGCCTAGCACGTATCCACCATGATTTACAATCATGCAACCCACATTTCATCAAACACATGCATATCACAATGCATAAATAAATCATCATGCCTCATCATTACACATAGCCACAATATGCATAGCAACATCAAACACAATTAGCACATGAGACATAAACACAACATTTACAAGTTCAACCATAGTCTTCCAAACTAAAGCTTGGGATTAGACTACCAATCTAATCCCAACTCTAGGTGGGTTTACCAAGCCCGACCTAGGTCTATATGCTTGAACCAAGGCATTTTGGAAACCAATTTAAAATCGAAGAACCTCTCACCAACTATCCAAGCTCAACACTAGCCGATCAATCCACCAAGCTATGCAGATTCGTTCCTGAGGTATCACCAACACAAAACCTTGGTTCTATCAATCAAACACAAGCAAAATACCAATAATCAACCATCAACTCTCTGTCGGAAACACTAAACACAAAACAAGCTTGTACTCGACCTAAGAACACTCTCAAATTAACATTTTCGAGCAGCCCAATAACCTTACAGAAAACTCCCATTTCCAACATCCAACTTGCCATCTAATACACCTAAATTAACCCTCAAGCATCACTTAATCATCAGCCATCAATTTCCCACACTAAACAGCCCCAAAACTTGACATTTGAACCATCTAAAACCCCTCTAAAACCCATATCCGAATTTCATTAAAAAACCATGTAAAAATTAGATATGTTGGACATTTTGAATAGTAAATAGCTTATTTAACAACAACAAATTGAAAGCTTAACCTAAAGCTATCAAAGTTATCATTTTTATTTCAAAACCCAAAAACCTCAAAATGCGATATAAAAGGTTTTATTGAAAAGTAATGGTATAGAAATGGAGAGGGAGATAAGAACAATTCAAAAACATCATTACCTTTCAAAAATCCTCAAAAATGAAGAGAGAAGGAGATGGAACAGTGGATTCTAATGGAGGGGTGAAGGTCACGCTGGTTTTGTTTTTAGGAGGAGGATGATGATGAAAATATGGGTTTTGTTTATTTGTTTTGTTTTATTTTTAAATACCAAAGGACATTTTTACCCTTAATTAAAATGGGTAATTACAATAGTGTAAAACCCATGCCCATTTGGGTTTAATTTAAAACAAGCCCAACATTTATTTTTTTTGAGAAAATAAAACCCGAACATTATTTT
Organism: Hibiscus trionum; assembly: GCA_030270665.1. Classification (NCBI taxonomy): domain Eukaryota; kingdom Viridiplantae; phylum Streptophyta; class Magnoliopsida; order Malvales; family Malvaceae; genus Hibiscus; species Hibiscus trionum. Next base: position 41,230,597 of record BSYR01000035.1, on the reverse strand, counting down.
AATATTTAAATCCACCGACCCCCCAACCCGGGTGTTACAACTCTCCCCCACTTAAGGAATTTCGTCCTCAAAATTACCTAACGGAAATAAGTACGGAAATTGCTCAAGCATATCGACTTTCCTCTCCTACGTGGCCTCTTCCACCGCTATATGTCGCCACAACACCTTGACCAAATCTATGGTCTTGCCACGCAACAACTTGCTATCCGAAGCAAGTATCTCTATTGGAACTTCATTGTACGACAAATCTGGATTCAGTTCTATCTCCTCAACGGGCATAACGTGGGACGGATCTGATCTATATCTCCTGAATATCGACACATGGAATACATCGTTGATCTTCTCTAACTCTAAAGGCAATCTCAAATAGTAAGCTACTGGCCCAATCCACTCAACTAGCTCATACGGGCCGATAAACCTTAGGCTCAACTTGCCCTTTCGGCCAAATCGCATTACCTTCTTCCACGGAGACACTTTCAGAAACACTTTCTCACCCACCGAAAACTCAATCTCTTTTCTCTTCAAATCAGCATAAGATTTCTGATGATCGGAAGCTGCTTTCAGACGGTCACAAATCAACTTCACCTTATCGGTAGTCCCCTTAAGCAAATCCGGCATAGGTAACAATTTCTGACCCGCTTCGGCCCAACAGATCGGAGTCCTATATCGCCTACCATACAACGCCTCATAAGGAGCCATCTGGATACTAGCTTGGTAACTGTTGTTGTAAGCAAACTCGACTAAGGATAAATGCTTCTCCCACGATCCCTGGAAGTTGATCACACAACAACGGAGCATATCCTCTAATACTTGTATCACTCGCTCTAATTGACCATCTGACTGCAAATGATACGAAGTACTGAAATGCAACCGACTACCTAGGGCACTATGCAAACAACTCCAAAACCTCGATGTGAATCTCGGATCTCTGTCTGATACAATAGACTTCGGAACTCCATGCAGTCTCATAATCTTTCGGACGTACAAACCTGCCAGCTTGTCTAGAGAATCTGTGGTGTTCACTGCTAAAAAATGAGCACACTTAGTGAATCTATCAACTATCACCCAGACATAATTCTTCTTCGAAGGATACAACGGAAACCCTAACACAAAGTCCATAGTGATTCTTTCCCACTTCCATTCCGGAATTTTCAAAGGTTGTAACAAACCTGAAGGGACCTGATGTTCTGCCTTTACTCTCTAACATATCATGCAATAGCTCACACACTCGGCCACATCCTTCTTCAAACCAACCCAGAAATAATCACTCTTCAGATCTCGGTACATTTTAGTACTACCCTGATGCATAGAAAAAGGACTCGAATGTGCTTCGCTCAGAATCATACGTCTCAACTCAACATCTGATGGCACTACACTCTGTCTCTGAAACACAACACATTCTCATCACTGAAACTGTACTCTGTCGGTCTATCCTCTGCAATGTCCTGAACATGTAAAGCTAGTGATACATCTTGCAATTGTTTCTCTCTGATCATCTGAATCAATGAAGGCTTCACTTGCAACTCTGTAATCAAACCACTGTCCTCTGATACACCCAGCCTAGCAAACATAGCTCGCAACTCCACTGCAACTTTTCTTCTCAACGCATCGGCCACTACATTTGCCTTACTCGGATGGTACTCAATAGTCAAATCATAGTCTTTCAACAGTTCAAGCCATCTTGTATGCCTCAAGTTCAACTCTCTCTGAGTCATCAGATACTTCAAGCTTTTATGATCAGTGTAAACCGTGCACTTCTCACCATACAAGTAGTGTCGCCAAATCTTCAACGCAAACACAACTGTTGCTAACTAAATGTCGTGCGTAGGGTAGTTCTTTTCGTGCACCTTCAACTGTCTCGAAGCATAAACAACAACTTTCCTTTTTTGCATTAGAACACAACCTAAACCTACGTAGGAAGCATCGCTATAGATTTCGAACTCTTTCCCTAAAACTGGCTGTACCAACACTGGGCATTCGTCAAGGCTTCTTTTAATTTCTCAAATGCCTTTTGTCTCGCATCTAAACACTCAAACTTAACTCCCTTTTGCAAAAGTTTAGTCAACGGAGCAGCTACCCTAGAGAATCCGTCAACGAATCTCCTATAGTAACCAGCTAGTCCTAGGAAGCTTCTAATCTCGATCATTAACCTAGGTTATTTCCACTCAACAATGGCTTCAATCTTCTTCGGATCAACTCGGATACCTCCAGTTGACACAACGTGGCCAAGAAACACAACCTCCCTGATCCAGAACTCGCATTTACTCAGCTTAGCATACAACTGGTTGCTCAACAATCTCTGCAATACAAGTCTCAAATATTCGTCATGTTCTTCTTCTGATCTCGAGTACACAAGGATGTCGTCTATGAAAACAACTACAAATCGGTCTAGATAGTCTCGGAAAACCCTGTTCATCATGTCCATGAAAGTTGCCGGTGCATTCGCGAACCCAAACGACATCACAAGGAACTCATAATGACTGTATCTAGTCCTAAAAGTTGTCTTCGATACATCACATTCTTTTACCTTCAACTGATAGTACCCTGATCTCAACGAAAACACTGAGGCACCTCTCAACTGATCAAACAAGTCATCTATACGCGGCAACGGATACTTGTTCTTTACTGTCAATTGGTTCAACTGCCTATAGTCGATACACATCCTCATATTGCCATCCTTCTTCTTCACAAACAACACGGGAGCACCCCAAGGCGAACTATTGGGCCTAATAAAACCTCGGTCTAACAACTCCTGAAGCTAACTTTTCAACTCTTTCGGAGCCATACGGTACAGAGCAATAGAAACTGTAGTAGACCCTGAAACAGTCTCAATCAAAAACTCTACATCTCTGTCAGGAGACAAACCCGGTAACTCTTCTGGAAACACATCCGGATAATCACAAACTGTCCTGATATCTTTCGGTCTAACCTCACTCATATTCAGATTCATCACGTACACTAAATAAGCCCCACAAACGGAGTCCATCAACCTATGAGCCTCTAAGGCCGACACAATGTTCGACAAGAACTTAATGTTCTCGCCTACTGCCACTACCTCATAGTCATCAAAAAGCTTTAACGAAATTCTCTTCGTTTCAAAATCTACACTAGATCTATGCTCAACCAACCAATCCATACCCAAAATGATATCAAAATCGTAGAACGGAAGCTTCATCATATCCACAGGAAACACATGACCCTGAATCTTTTGCGGACACCTCCTATACATCCGTCTAACTACAACTGTCTCACCGAAGGAACTAGTCACATGCATCCCTATGTCTAAAATCTCAACAGGTATGTCTAATTTCTTTGCATGCTCACTCAAAATATAAGAATGCGTTGAACCCGAATCGACTAAGGAAAGCAAAGACATAGACTGTAACTCGAAATTTCCTGCTATCATATATGTGTCCTTCCCTGCCTCTTTCTGTTCGTAGACTTTAGCTGGTCCACCGGCCTTTGGCTGAACTGCCACTATATGAGCAAGATTCCTTGGTGCCTCTATCCTAGGTGCATCAGCCCTCGGCCGGAAGTAACCACGACCGCGCCCACGACCTCTCGGATAGTCGATCGCTCTCGCAGGAGCCTGTGCCTGAATCGGTGCCTGTCCCACCTGATGCAGACACTCTCTCCTAAAGCGGTCTCTCGATCCACAGTTCCAGCAAACATGGTAGTTTCCCCAACACTCTCCTGAATGCTGTCTCCCACATCGGGCACACTTGGGCAAACGCCCTCCAGCTCTCTAGCCCTGATGGGCTCTACCGTGGTGGCCATCGCCACACCTATGATCATACTGCTGTCCTCTACCCCGATGCCTCTTGGCATCACCACGATCAAAGTTGTTGTGCCTCTTCCCTGAACTAGATCCTCCTGAACGCTTGGTCAGCCCCAAGCTATGCTCGATGTCCTTGGCCCTAGCGACCAAGACATCAAAATCAGAATAATATGTAGCCAAGGTGTACCTCTTGACCTCCTCATGAAGTCCATACCTGAACCGATCACAACGGTCCCTCTCAGTAGGAACCAACTCTGGAGCATACTGACTTAATCGGACAAAGTGGATCTCGTAATATGCCACTGATGTGTCTCCATGTATAAGAGCCATGAACTCCCTCTTCTTCTCATCTAAATATCTCGGGCCTAAATACCTCTTTCTGAAAGCAGTCTCAAAGAAATCCCAACTGATCTCGGCCTCAGGCACGCCGGAAGTAATGGTGACCCACCAGGTGTAGGCATCACCCTGAAGCAACGAAAGTACACAGCCCAACTTACGAGCCCCAACACATCCCATCTAAGCCAAAATACGAACCGTCTTCTCTAGCCATAACTCTGATCTCTCAGGCGTAGATCCCCTGAACTCATCCGCTCTGAGGCTACGAAGCCTCTCTGAGGGTAAGCTAGCATCATCTCCTCTTGGCTGTGCTGCAGCCTGAGCTCCGGCAACTACAGCCTGAAACGCTCCCGCTATAGCCTGAACTAGCACAATCATGTCTATCCCTGCAGGACCTTGGCCACCCTGGCCAACCTGAGGTCCTGCTCCCTCTGCTCTAGCCTCGACTTCCACATCAGGCTGAAGAGGTGGTGGTGGTGGAGGAGCTCCGACTCCAACAGCAGGCTCTTCCACATGAGCCTCTACCCCAACCGCATGCTCAATAACAGGAGCTGCAACACGGGATTCCTAGTGAACCAGCCTGGGTCAACCTCTAGGCCTCGACATAATAGCTCACAAATAACAACTACAACAACAACATACAAAATCGGGTTAGCAAGGGCAAGGGTCCAAGTGGCTCAAGTATGTTTTCCCTCACTTAAAAATCTCTTTTTCTGATGTAATATAAGCAATGGGACTCTACTCAACACTTAACAGACAAATCACACATCAACATGCTTCAAACAACACACACATACGATCAATTAAACAAGCATCAAAGCATACTCGATAAGCAAGCAAACACCGCGCAATTGCAATACAAGAATTTAACTTACCTCACTCACCTGTGATGTCATGAGACGGTCCACGAGCCTATAACCTAGGCTCTGATACCAACAAGTGTAACCTCCTCATCCCGGGATGGACGACTGACCGGTCCGAGTGGGTCACACGGGGAAAACTGAAGTGAAACCCGTTAAGGCTCCCCTTCGGTTAGCAACCCTAGAAAAAATTCCTTTTATTTATTATCTTGTCTAAAGGCTTCAATACATCCTATGCGAAACAACGACAGCGGAAGCAACAAAGCGATGCGAAACAATCAAACAAGCAATTTAAACAGCCCATTTTAGTTTAAATAGCAGGCCGTATCGATACACTTGAAGAGGGTATCGATACGCCTTGACTAGGTCAACTGCCCAAGGTTAACCTAGGGAGACTGTATCGGTACACTGGTTGACCGTACCGATACGCCCTCACTGATCAACTTCTCACGGTCAACGATAAAGGACCGTACTGATACACCCTAAACCCGCACCGATACGCCAAAATCTCGTCATTATCTTAGGTTTCCAGAGAGCTTTTGGCGTATCGATACACCCCCGTGTACCGGTACGCTAAGCCTAATCTGAGTCCTAAAGTGTAGGACCGTATCGATACGGCCCTTGGACATACCGATATGCCCTGCACTGCAAGATTCAAATTAGCAACAAAAAGCACTAAGACACGACTCTAAATGCAAATTAAGACTCACCTAGACACAAGCAAACATACATACAACACTTAACAACCGAGAATCAGCATACGAAACAATTTAAATGAGCAACGGAGCATCAACAACATCCATATGGCACACCATAGAAGAAGCTAAGGATCCAACCATTAAACATGTCATAAAAGCATAGAGATAAGGGCCACATGGCCAACATACAAGGCATAAGCAAGCCACAACCAAAACATCAACAAACTAAAGGAGTCTTAACAAGCTCTTTAACACAAAACAACATACTCGAATCCTATTGCTTAGGTATTACATCAATTAACTTAAAAGTCCATACTTGAAGGTAGAAATAGCACACTTGGAGGCCCTTCTCCTCGCACAAGCAACCCACGAACTAAGGATCCGCATTGTCGAACAAAAGAGAGCGTAAGCGCAAAGCTTAGTGAGGGTAAGCTCATAAAACAAACATCGACAATGCAGGGTCCAAGCATAAGCAACAAAACCACGGATGAATGCATGTTTCCTTACCTTCGAAACCACATGAATCAAATATATAAAAATGCATGAACATAACCTCAAGTATCATGCCATGCTCAACATGTCCATATCCATAATACAACCATATGAAACATATTTAACAAACCGTATTGGCACCTAGCTATGACCCGAATACGCGGATAACAACCGTTGGAACTCACATCCAACAACACAACCATTACATTACCTTACGGTGGGATTCCACTCATCACCGTTCCACGCGGAGGGGATTCCACTCATCCTCACGCCCCGTCGATGGGATTCCACTCATCATCGACTAAAATATAAATTAAGATTTCTGGGTGTACCCGTACTCCATCTTGGTGACTACCATCACCAAGACCACACGCACATTTCGACACTCGTGTGCACACTAACATCCTAATGATCGATCATTTGTACCCAAGTATACTAGTGCCAATACTAACTCATCGCAAGATCATCATAATACTATATCCTTACCAATTCTCGTGCCTAGCACGTATCCACCATGATTTACAATCATGCAACCCACATTTCATCAAACACATGCATATCACAACGCATAAATAAATCATCATGCCTCATCATTACACATAGCCACAATATGCATAGCAACATCAAACACAATTAGCACATGAGACATAAACACAACATTTACAAGTTCAACCATAGTCTTCCAAACTAAAGCTTGGGATTAGACTACAAATCTAATCCCAACTCTAGGTGAGTTTACCAAGTTCGACCTAGGTCTATATGCTCGAACCAAGGCATTTTGAAAACCAATTTAAAACCTAAGAACCACTCACCAACTATCCAAGCTCAACACTAGCCGATCAATCCACCAAGCTACGCGGATTCGTTCCTGAGGTCTCACCAACACAAAATCTTGTTGCTATCAATCAAACACAAGCAAAGTACCAATAATCAACCATCAACTCTCTGTCGGAAACACTAAACACAAAACAAGCTTGTACTCGACCCAAGAACACTCTCAAATTAACATTTTCGAGCAGCTCAATAACCTTACAAAAAACTCCCATTTCCAACATCCAACTTGCCATCTAATACACCTAAATTAACCCTCAAGCAGCACTTAATCATCAGCTATCAATTTCTCATACTAAACAGCCCCAAAACTTGAGATTTGAACCATCTAAAACCCCTCTAAAACCCATATCCAAATTTCATTAAAAACAATGTAAAAATTAGATATGTTGGACCTTTTGAATAGTAAATAGCTTATTTAACAACAACAAATCGAAAGCTTAACCTAAAGCTATCAAAGTTATCATTTTTATTTCAAAACCCAAAAACCTCAAAATGCAATATAATAGGTTTTATTGAAAACTAATGGTATAGAAATGGAGAGGGAGATAAGGACAATTCAAAAACATCATTACCTTTCAAAAATTCTCAAGAATGAAGAGAGAAGAAGATGGAACAGTGGATTCTAATGGAGGGGTGAAGATCACGCTCGTTTTGTTTTTAGGAGGAGGATGATGATGAAAATATGAGTTTTGTTTATTTGTTTTGTTTTATTTTTAAATACCAAACGAAATTTTTACCCTTAATGAAAATGGGTAATTACAATAGTGTAAAGCCCATGCCTATTTGGGTTTAATTTAAAACAAGCCCAACATTTATTTTTTTGAGAAAATAAAACCCGAACATTATTTTAATATTTAAATCCACCCCGCCCCATAACCTGGGTGTTACAAAACTCCAAGTGAATGAAAACAAGAGCAAGTGATGATTTGATCTCACCCCAAAGTGGGATATTTATAGTATCTAAAAATACCTAAAACCCTAAAAAGATAAATCCTAAAATAATTCAAAATAAATACATAAGATAATATCAAACTTTGAAATTTAAAATCCGCTGATAGGCTATCTGATACGCGGCTGATAGGTTATCACCGATGCCGACGTCAGCTTCTAGAAGGTGTTGACGTGACGTCCAGTCAGCATTCATGCCCTAGTTCATGCCCTTGAATCCACCCACGAATCTAGAACTTTTGCAGATTTCGACCTTTTCCAGTCTGATTTCCAGCCACATAGTTCCTGCACGAAAAAGCACAGAACAACCCACATTTCAGCATCTAAAGTCATCCATTTAATCAAAATTAGAACTAAAACCATAACCAATCCAGCCACTCATCAAATTCCCCCTCACTTATATGTTGCTTGCCCTCAAGTATCAAAGATTAAGATCAAGCTCTCACTCTTAAATTCACAAAGTTCCCTTACCTACAATATGAGTTAGTTATCTCAACTTGAAAGAAACTAAAGGTGCACATGGATTATAGCAGAAATAGCAGAAATATTAAACAAAAACATTCCTATAACTAATTAAATTAAGAACCCATACAAGGAATTATTCAAGCTACTCCAAGTGCATCAAGCGTAGCAAAACTAACCAGAGCATTAAATAGACTTGTGATGAAATGCAATCTCAACTACAAGACGAACAAGATGCATAAAGTTTTTCTTTGCTAGAACCAGTGGTAGGCACTTCTAGCTTTATTTTTATTATTTTTCTTTGGTAGAACCAGTGGTAGGCACTTCTAGCTTTTTATTCCTTAGCTTGCTAGAGCAAGTGATAGGCACCTCTAGCTTTATTTTTTTACTATCAAATTCATGCATATAATTGTGACATATATCAAACAAAAGATTTAAAATGCTAAGATTAGCTTTGCACACTTAAGGGACAAAAGCAAAAGAATATCCTTCAGATTTTAACTAACTAGTCATGGAATGTTAAAAGGATAATAAAAACACTATTCAAGTTATAATTCATCATGCAATCCTACAAATTCCTAACAAGTTATGATTACAAAAAACATATGGCAACCAAAGGACGAGGTGAATCTAAAGAGCAAAAGCAAGAGCGAGCAAAAATTATAAGGCAACTAATGGACAAGTAAGAAAGAAATTCGACAAGAATATCCACCCCCTCACTTAAGCGTAATGCCTCATTATGCAATGAAAAAGTAAAAAGAGAGGAGGAGGAAACTCCCCGAATTAGATGTTACCACGACCGCGCCCACGCCGTCCGCGAGACAAACTTGGGCGAAGGTAGGAGAGGATCTCGACAAGGTCGGTTTCAATGGAATGTAGCCGCTCATCAACATTTTTTGTGGGTGTTCTTCTTGTGGTGTTCGTGATGGTGGGGACGGCGGACGCGTCGATCAGCTATTTCGGTGGAGACGCACCGCGATGGTGGGGGCTGGATGATGGCTGGTGCGGCTCGGAGTCACTGCTGATCGCCATGAACTGTGGTGGTGCAAAGCAGCACCGTCCGCCAATGACCAGTGATGGCTGTTGGGGAGCCGGCGGGCTTGTTCCCTTGTACGCGACATGGTGGTTCGGGTGAAGGTTGGCGAGGGGTGAAGGTTGAAGATGAGTGTAACCCCCTAGACCCGTCTATGCGTTATGACAGATCCTAGGAAGCCACATTAGGGTCACAGGAGCGACCCACGGTAAAAATACACATAAAACATTTTCTCTGAAAAAAATACATATTAGATTATAACGGTAACTTTAGTTGAAAATACTCTTTCATGAAAGCATTTAAACATATAACAGGATTTCAGAAAATATTTTACAGACACTATCATGAAACAATAATGATATGCATGCCCACTAACTATGTCGGTACCGTACTCCAAAAGCAACGCCAAGAGAACTCCGAACACTGATGTCAAATGTTATACCATGATATTTTCCTTTAACCTGTGATGGTAAAAACAACGTGAGCTTGGAAAAGCTCAGTAATACAAAACTACCAAAAGATGCTATAAGCTCATGCAGATATATGGTAGGCATAACATTTTCATGATGCTTTACGCAGTAACGATCTTCATTTCTTTTTCGACATTTCAGGTAACGTTATACTTGAGGATAACGGTACTTGTTCTTTATTTAATCATCAAGAATTAGACGGTAATTATAGGGTATTAATGTACGGAGGTGGAATTAGAGAGTTCGGTTCCTAGTGTGTTCCAATAGTGTAAGTAAAACATGTACAACAACAGTATAATATACATTTTCAGTTCAAAAACATAAAGTTCAAGTAATAATACGGTACGGTTTAATCTTTTATCAACCCTCCAACCACACTCCAAGAGGCAGTTCCCCAAAACTGCGTCAAAGGCGTTAACCAGTGCCCATAGGACATAGGTGCCATCCTAAGGGATTACCTTAGGAACGATACGGTACGGTATGGTAGGTATTACCCTAGCCGAAGCATAGGAACCTGTAACGGTAAAGGAATTACCAGCTGGATCAGGGCTGAACCTACGGTCACTTCATATTTTATCCCAATTACCCCGGTAACAATTTATGTAATGGTTCGGTCAATCAATAGCTGTATTTTTTTAGTAATACATTATCCATATAGCATGTTGGTCATATCCAGTACATATGCATATATCAAAAATACAGTACGGTCATGTTTAATTATAAAACATGTCATGTTCATGTGAGTTCAAGTATTCTATCGTGTGCACATAATCGGTATTATAACATGTAAATCAGTATGCAAAAACAGTTGTGTAGAACACATGGAACACACTAGGTGGAACAATTTACTTCTTGGAGATACTTGACATTTTTGGAGAGAACACATTAACTTTTGACAATTGAACGGATCTTTGAAACAAGACCCCTATTAAAAGAGGGGTTTGTACTAACGGTTCAAACCAGATAGTCAGGAGATGATACATCAAGATCTTGAGAGTTTAGGCATATCACGAGTGTTTTAGCCATTTAAGCCTACCATGGGCATTACGATCATTTTATCATACACGTGCATTTTGGTAATTTATACCAACAAGGCGCAAACGGTAGCTCATAAATTCTACTTGTTCATCAGGTATCCAACCAAGCATTCAGAGATTTCTACATCAAGACCTCTAACTATATCAGATACGTTCGGGGCTATTTTGATTACTTTGGCCAACAAGGGCTTTTTGGTCATTTAACAATTATGGGTGATTTGTAATTTAGCCCAAAAATGATGAAATGACAATTTGCAATATTTAAGATTCCCAGAAGTTTATCGAGTCTCCAAAACCATTCGAACTAACATATTCCAACCTTGCAGTATTAACCAAAGCTTCTGATGCATCTAAACTGTATCGTATATCTGAACGGTTACTTTCATATCTCATCACAGGACCTGCCACGGAGTAGTCGAACTAATACTCTGTGCGGGAAGACTTCTACCCTTATATTAATATCAAGAGTGTTTGACGTACATAAGTCATGCTTCAACCCTTGAGGGCATTTCGGTCAATTTCAGCTTTATCGACATTTCCATAATTTTATCAAGACAATTTACTTATTCTAGTCAATGGGGGTATTCCAGTTATTCCGAGACTCGGAATATCTATCATTTCTGTCAATTGAACCATTTATAGTATTTCAATTATTTAAAAATTCATGGGTGTTTCAGCCATTCAAGAAATTTCGGTACTTCCAACCACTCCATTCATTTCAGAACTCAAGGGTTTATCCATCCTTCCAGTTCATTTGTAAACCTCGGTGTCCGAGGATACTTCAACTCTTTTTAGTCAATATCATCCTTCCGACTATTTTAACCATATCGGTATATTCAATACTTTTAGTCATTTCGATCTATTCTGTATTTTGAGCCACTCGCTTAATTCAGGGTATATATATATAGATTCCCCTAAATATATAGTCGAAGATTCATTCCAAATCCAAGAAGACCTAACACCTTTCCATAGCTTTCCAAGTAGTTCGAGGTTTTCAGATGAATCATATTGTTTTACCATATTTAACGTAGATTTCTAGATCGCTTCGGATTTCAATGGTATTTTAGTCATTCACAGACCTTGAGGGCATTTTCGTAATCTCATGTCCATGTATCTTTCGCATTTAAACATTTTACACTAATGCTCAGAATTGGAGATTAGTTGTCTCATTAATTACTTAATGAACTTCAGATACTTCAGATTTATTAGCTTCCTCGTTCGAGCATTTCGGTCTTATCTAAATTACCATACTCAATTTCATATTTAGTTTGACTTAAGTAGGGCTAACAGCACTTCTTATCATTTTCATGCATGCACTAACAAATACCAACATGATCTCAAAGCATACAAGAGGTAGTAGTGTATTACCTTAATTTCGAGTTATACCGGTTGACTCATGATACTACGTTCAATCGCATTCGAATCCGGACTGGATGTCCCATGACATTTCGAATACCAAGATACTTGCATACCTTCAAATACACAAATTAACATTTCAGTTCTTATCCGTAGAGCTCTTAACAAAATTTAACACTTTCGGGTTCAAGGTCAGATTCGGAGGCCTTCGGGTCAGAATTTTGCAAAACGGGCTTCAAAAACGGACTCAGGACGTCGAAAAACATAACATAGGAGTTTTCAGAAAATTTAACTTTTTGGTCAAAGTCAACGGTCAAAGTCAACGCTGACGTCATGTGACGTCATGCTGACGTCAGCGGTCAGTCAACGCTGACGTCACTGTTGACTGGGTCGGGTCAACGGGTCGGTCAACGGGTCGGGTCGGACAACGGGTCGGGTCGGTCAACGGGTCGGGTCGAACAACGGGTCGGGTCGGACAACGGGTCGGGTCGGACAACGGGTCGGGTCGGTCAACGGGTCAGACCGGTCTGAGCCGGCCGGTTCAACGGCCACCGTCCAGGGCGGCCGAAAATCGCCCCGGACGGCGCGTGAGGCCCACGCGCGGCCTAAAATGGCCGGAAAATGGCCCAAAATGTATATTTTCAACTCAATTCATCCCAATAACACATATATTACCCAGAAATCGAACAAAACTTACCTAACTTACCCATTTCGGGGGTTAAACGGTGCGAGAACGTCGAGGCTCCGATGACAGCTCTCTCGGTGGCGGATCGACGATCGGCCAGAGGGGTTTTGGCCGCGTCGACGCAAGGAGTTCAAATCTGGTGACCGCGTCTCCAACGGACGTCGAGGGTGGCCGGATTTTGCAGAAAACAGTCACGCTTCAAACCCTAGGTTCGTCGAACCTTTAAACGAGTCTTCGCCGGCGATAGGAGGCTCGGTAGCGCGCGTGACTGCCAGGGATAAGATCGGGACATCGCAGCGCTTCCGGTGATGCTGGCGGTGGCGGCCACGAGCCGACGGTGACCGGGATCGGGCGGGGCGGTGAGGGGTTCGGTTAAGGGAAAAATGAAACGATGAATGGAAGGGATTTCTGAAACCTTTGGGGAAAATCCCAATTAAAATCCATATTCGATAGTGGAGTAGGTAGGATATTTTTATTATTATTCTCTTACAACAAAACTGAATAACTAAAAAAAATGAGGTAGATCATAATCAGATACTACCTTAACCCAATGGTTAAGGCTTGAGATCATTGTCCCTAGGTCAAGGGTTCAAACCCCCGTGACTACACCTTTTCTCTTTTTCTTATTTCATTCATTTTCATAAATATATATATATATTTTTAGGGTGTTACAATGAGTATGAGAGGAGAGGCGGCTGGTTTTGGAAGAGAGAAAATAAAATATGTGGGGGTGATTTTTTTAATAATAAAAATAGAAAAAAGAGTTTATTGGGGTTAAAAGTCGGTTGGTAGAGGTAGGGAGAGTGTTTCACGAGAATTAGGATTGGACTTGAGAGGGAGGTGGGATTAGATATGGATGGGGTTTGTTTGAATTTTGAAGTGGAGAGATTTGGAGGATTAGGTTGACCGAATAGGTGGGAAAGTGATATATATGGGAATTTGTTATCCCGAACCAATGTATTCGGATATGCTTTCACCATCTACCTGATTATCTGAAAAAAATAAAAGAAATATAAGTATAGAAAATAAGTATGAAAATAAAATTAAAATTAAAAGAAATAAAAATAAATAAAATGGGTTACCTCCCATTTATCGCTTTATTTAACGTCGTTAAGCTCGGTGACCTGGTTCAAACTATAGGCATTGCGACAAATACTTCTTCCAGTTCTTGCGCTTTATCCAACTGAGTATTTCCCTACGAGAAATTTTGCGATTATGGAGTTTTTTTACTGGAAAAATTTCTCTTTCACTTTTCAATTTATTTGGAGGTAATTTTAACTCCAAATTCAATCCCTGCAAAATGAACATAAGAAACATTTTTCAACTCCTTATATCCTTTGCCGCGATCTTTCAAATCCCTGCACGAATCATCAACATATTTAGATTCTATAAATTCTTAAACGGCAGGCTCAATAACATCTATAAAATTTATACTAGCAATATTATCAGGATGTTGCATCGCTTTGTAAACATCAAATTTTACCACCTCGCCATCGAACTCCATTGTAAGGATCCCGCTTCTCACATCAATTTTCGTATTTGCAGTACTTAAAAATGGACGACCAAGGAGGATTTTGGAAGAATTATTAGTTCGGTCATTTTCCATGTCTATGACATAGAAATCTGCTGGAAAGATTAAATCGTTTATCTTTACTAGGACATTCTCTAGCAATCCTTCCAGGTAAATTATGGATTTGTCCGACAGCTGTATGGTTACTTTCGTATCCTTCAAAGGCTCAGCAGAAAGTGAGTTATAAAATGAAAGATGCATAACATTAATAGATGGCCCTAAGTCACACATTGCTCGTTTAATACCCACTTTACCGATTTTGCAGGGAATGACGAACATACCTTGGTCCTTCAATTTCGGCGGTAACCTTCGCTGAAAAACTACCGATACGTGTTCTCCTAGATTAACTTTTTCAACTCCTATAAGACGACGTTTGTTAGTACATAAATCTTTCAAAAAATTAGCATACCTCGAGATTTTTCGGATTACGTTAAGGAGTGGGATATTGATTTCCACTTTTTGAAACACATCTAGGATCTCCTTTTCTTCGGCTTGTTTATCTTTCTTCACTAATCTCGATGGGAAGGGAGGTGGCACGACATAGGAGGATGGTTCAGGGGTTAGGTTTGATGTTTCTTTTTCAACGGGAAAAGTTGTCTTGTCTTTTTGAGTGTTTACCTTTGAGGTTTTGGGTTCAACAACAATGCCGCTCCGAAGAGTGATGGCATTAACATTTTCTTTCAGGTTTGTCTTCGTTTGCGAAAGAAGTTTACCTTGGGATTCAAGACGGCTTACTATCTGGGCTAGCTGGCTCATTTGTTTCTCTAACTCTTGTAAGTGAGCCTCGGTACGATTTTGGAATTTCTCTTGGGATATCGCTAAACGCTCAACTAAGGTTTCTAGAGATGTCTTTTGTTGTGGGTAAGGTTGTCTTTGTTGGTATGGTTGATTCGGTCTCTAGTTGTTTGCGTAACCGAAGTTTGACTGGTTTCTCCATCTCGGATTATATGCATTTTCTATAGTATTGGCTTGGGCGATATCATCTTCTTGAATCATTGGACAACAGTCTGTCGGATGTTCTAGACTAGTACAGATTCCGCAAAGTCTGGTTGTTCCCTTTTTTTCCTGCAACAAGAGTTTGCACTATTTCAGCTAATCTATCAATCTTATTTTCCAAAGAAACTGTACTTACCTCGCGAGCCCTCTAGGGGGTTCACTAGATTGATTAAACCTTTTCGAGTTAGCGGCCATGGTTGATATTAACGTTTTTGCGGCTGTTGGAGTCATATTGACTAAAGCTCCGCCGCTTTCTGCATCTACTACTTTCATATCCATGGGCGTCAATCCTTTTGTTGAATGCTCAGGATACTGCGCCTTATTTCGCTCGCTTTTGCCTTAGGGAAGAACCTGTCAAGAAAGAATTTAGCCATATCAGTCCAGGTTGTAACAGAGTTGGGAGGTAAATTAAATAACCAATCCTTTGTGATATCTACTAAAGAAAATGGAAAAACTCTAAGTTTAATTTGGTCATCGGATACTCTCTGAGGTTTTGTGCTTAGACAAACCATGTGAAATTCCTTCAAATGTTTGTGAGGGTTTTCCATTGGCAAGCCGTGAAAAGTAGGTAAAAGGTGAATCAAACCCGTTTTTAGCAGGAATGGTGTTTCGCCATTTGGGAAGGTTATACACATTGGTTGCTGGCCATCGGGCTCCGCATTTAGCTGGTGAATAGTTTGATTTTCATCTCCCATCGGATCTGGTTCTTTGTTGGTATGATCGAAGTTCGACTCCGCTTCGGATGTGATCTTTAGATCGCGTTCAATTCTTTGCTGGCGTTGTTTGTTCTTCTTTTCCCGAAGTGTTTGTGCGTGCAACTTTCGAGTTAGTGCTTTGATCTTCGGGATGAGTTCAATTTGTTCTCCCGAATTGCTCCTGGTCATAAATAAAATAAAACGATATTAGTACTTTGACGTAGTCCCTGGCAACGACGCCAATTTTGACACGCGTCGTATAGTGTCAAAATTATTTCCTTAAACTCAAAGAAATAATTAAAATAAATAGTAGAGGGAGAGAGAGAGAGTAAGGGTCGATCCACTGGGACTAGGTAGTTTCCAATATTGATCGCTTTTGACCTTTAACCAGGAAATCTGCAAGTAACAAAAAGGGAGGTTTGTAAGTATTAAATCGAATGACTAAAATAAATAAGTAAAGCAAGAAATGATTGAAGATAATTATGAATTAAGTTAGCCTCAAGCTCCGCTTTTCCACAACTTCTCTCGATCACTGAAGTGATTTTACTTCAATCTCTTGTCGGTTACAGTCTACAAGGCCCAACCCTTGTAACTTGCTTCTCTAATGTAAACTCGGTTCCCAGGGCAATCCTTGGAACTAAGTGTTGAGTTGATTAGCCACGACAATCGATGCTAATAAATGCAGCGTTTAGTGCTGAAGAAGCTCGTGCTCGGACAGTTGTCTCAACGAGAATCAAGTCCGATCTTAATTCCCCTTAGTGGACCGCCACTAAGTTTGTTCTTAGGGAATTGAATCAGCTACAAGCCTTTTCTCGTCCCCAACGATAGATCAAGATGACTTCACCACGACGTGCACTTTCCGGGATGAAGCAAACACGATGCTTAAAGGTTAAGCCGATTGCCTAACCTATTTTTCCGAGAATCAAGAAAGATGTTGAAGGTTTGAAGAACGTTTCTAATCTCACGAGGTAAGTTGGGTTTTGGCGTTGCTCTTGGCTATGGTGATTCAGCTAAGCATGGTTTGTAATGAAACCATACTTAGTTTTTAACAAGGAAAATGTAAAAAAGGGAAATGGCGGAAATAAAGAATGAATGTATTAAACTCCAAGTGAATGAAAACAAGAGCAAGTGATGATTTGATCTCACCTCAAAGTGGGGTATTTATAGTATCTAAAGATACCTAAAACTTAAAAAGATAAATCCCAAAATAATTCAAAATAAATACATAAGATAATATCAAAGTTTGAAATTTAAAATCTGCTGATACGCGGCTGATAGGTTATCACTATTGCTGACGTCAGCTTCTAGAAGGTGCTGACGTGGCGTCCAGTCAGCATTCATGCCCCAGTTCATGCCCTTGAATCCACTCACGAATCCAGAACTTCTGCAGATTTCGGCCTTTTCTAGTCTGATTTCCAGCCACATAGTTCCTGCACGAAAAAGCACAGAACAACCCACATTTCAGCATCTAAAGTCATCCATTTAATCAAAATTAGAACTAAACCATAACCAATCCAACCACTCATCAAATCCCCCCTCACTTATTCGATGCTTGCCATCAAGTATCGAAGATTAAGATCAAGCTCTCACTCTTAAATTCACAAAATTTTCTTGCCTACAATATGAGTTAGTCATCTCAACTCGAAAGAAACTAAAGGTGCACATGGATTATAGCAGAAATAGCAGAAAATCTTAAACAAAAACACTCCTACAACTAATTAAATTAAGAACCCATACAGAGAATTATTCAAGCTATTCAAAGTGCATCAAGCATAGCAAAACTAATCAGAGCATTAAATAGACTTGTGATGAAATGAAATCTCAACTACAAGATGAACAAGATGCATAAACTTTTTCTTTGCTAGAACCAGTGGTAGGCACTTCTAGGTTTTTATCCCTTAGCTTGCTAGAGCCAGTGATAAGCACCTCTAGCTTTTTTTTTACTTGCAGATTTCGGCATTTTCTAGTCTGATTTCCAGCCACATAGTTCCTGCACGAAAAAACACAGAACAACTCACATTTCAGCATCTAAAGTCATCCATTTAATCAAAATTAGAACTAAAACCATAACCAATCTAGCCACTCATCAGTACTTGCACTGTCCGCTAAGCATAAGTCGTCACCATTTTTAGTGGATTGTATTTGTGACAAAATCATATTCTTCAAAAAGAAAATAAAATAAATATTTCAAAAAATTCAAAATATAAATTAAATAAATATTATTCATGAATTTTATTCTTATAAAAAATGTTTCCAAATAAAATATTATATCTTCCTAACAAGCTTTTTCTAAAATAATAACAATAAACATAAACATGAATAGGAAAAAAAATCAAGTATTCTTCTAAGGGAAAATGAGGAAATCATTAACATCTATATTTGTAAAGCCGTAATTGCCTTCGCTAGTACCAATAATGCCATAATCATCTTTGCCAAGGCCATAATCATCTTTGTTATTGATATAAACAAAATTTGTTTCAGCTTTCTTTCCTTTACCATTGATTGATTGTTGGTAAAGGTCCACAAGATGCTTTGGCACACGTCAAGCACGAGCCCAATAATTTAAGCTGCCTCATCGATGATACATAGATTCCTCGTTCTTAGATTGATCTTTTGTTCCATTGTCATCCTTATTGTTCCACTTGCGGTGGGTATAGTTATTCTTAAAACGGCCACCTCGCCTATGTCCTCGACCGTGACTATGACCACGCCCATAGTTATGACCATGATTTTTGGTGTAGCTTTTATTTCTTCCGCTATAGTATGTCACATTCGCTTCAGGGAATGGAGCGGAGCCAATTGGGCGATATTCATGATTTTCATCAGCATCTCATTGTTTTGCTCAGCCACAAGAAGACAAGAAATTAACTCAGAATATTTCTTAAAGTCTTTTTCACGATATTGTGTCTGAAGGACAACATTATTTGCATGAAAAGTGGAGTATGTTTTTTCTAACATATCCTCATCAGTAATATTTTGACTACATAACTTCAATTGTGAAGTAATTCGAAACATAGCAGAGTTATACTCGATTACTGATTTAAAATCTTACAATCTCAAATGCAACCAATCATATCGAGCTTTAGGCAGAATAACGGTTTTTCTGGTGGTCATATCATTCCTTTAGATTATTTCAAAGAATAAGAAGATCTTTCACCGTTAAATATTCTGATTTGAACCCCTCATGGAGGTGACGATGAAGAAGTATCATGGCTTTGGCCTTATTTTGGGCAGATTTTGCATTCCCCTCTTTAATAGTGTTTCCCAGACTATCTGCATCTAGGTGTATTTCGGCATATAAGATCCAAGATAAATAATTTATTCCGGAAATATCAAGAGCCACAAACTCAATCTTCGCAAGATTTGTCATTGATGTACTATAAAAGACAAACAAACAAATTAGATCATGTATATAAACCAATAGAAAACAAAAATTTAATCCTCGTACGCGGTATTGTTAAACCAGTTCACAAGGTCATTTAAAAACCTCCTTTGAGACCAGTAGCCTCGCAGAACGGAATGTCCAACCAATATACTTGGATTAAACCATCAAAACAAAGAACATATTAACCATCAAAATTAAACAAACTTGTTAACCACAATATTATATACGCATGAAATATAGCATGAAATTAGAATAATATAAACACATGGCATGAATTCATGTTGATAACGACAATATTAAACAAAAAAAAAATATTATATGCGATTAGAATAAAGTTTTTAACAAACTTTTTATGATTTAATTTATAAAATAATATACATACGATGAGGGTTATAAATTAAAACATATAAGATGAAAAAAAAACATACCAGATAAATCTTTAAAGAAGTTTGGTTTGTATCTAAAATCTTCTGAGCAAACTCGTGTTGATAACGTGTTATAAATAAAATAACCAAGAACAAGAATAAAGAGATGAAAGAAAGATATTTTATTATTATCAAAGATGTAAATTGTGTACAATGCCTTGATCTATTTATAGGCATAAGAAGTACATAATACATTAAACTTTAATTAATAGAGATAATATTCCTAATAATAAATAAATCAAATCTTCTTGATAAAGTTTTTTATCATGATAGACATCCATATAGATAAATATTTATAACAAAAAATAGTTATTAAATTACAAAAATAATACTGGTTATTATAAAAAGAATTAAGGGATAGTTTCGCCTCTACAGTAATATCAAAACGTTAATTTTGTCAGTTTTTTTAATTTCATAATATAACTCCTATTGCTCATCGTTTTTAATTTCATCATTTTATCTATTGAGTGTTTCAAATTATATTAATCACGCATTTTAATTGTCATTGATAATTATTTGTGTATTGATAACAATTATTATCACCGATTGTTAAATAATTAACAACTTTCAAATTAAGATATCTAAATGTCATTTTCTTTAATAAATTAATATCCTCTAATAAGATGGTGATGAGTCAATTTTAATAACGTGACCCTGTATTTGACGTGGATTTTAAAAGAATTAATTATGAAACATTTCATTTGTATTATCACGTCATCAAAACTGACATGTCATCATCAACCTAGCAAGACAGATAATAATAACGGCTGTGTCACTAGAGTTTTAACAACTTTTTAGCCAACGATGATTAAAAGATGAGATGATACAACTATTTTGGTTAGTAGAGTTTTAAAACGTTCAATTTACTCACTGAAGTTAGACATTGAATTTTTTTGTCACTAAAGTTTAGACATTGAACATTTTTGTCACTTCACCGTTCACTCGTCGTTCGGTACCAAATTTTACTAGTTGCTTTGTCTTGCACCGTAAGTCCGAATCTGACCTCCATTTCGTCGAAAAGTGCTTGAAGTCTACGAATTGAGCAAAAATCTTTTATTTTTTTCTCTCGCCGTCGGATGAAACCTGTTTCTCAGTATATTGTATCTCTCATGCCGATGAAGTTTTTTTACTATTCCAATTAAAAAAAAATCGTTGGCCGATAAATGAATGCCGCAAAATAATTAACGAAAAAATAACGAAAAACATTTAATGTCTAAACTTTGGTAAATAAATTGACGTTTTAAGATTTCGATAACTAAAATAGATTTGAGAATAGAGCTCGATTTTTTGAGAAATTTTTTCTTAGACTCCACCTAATAACTTTCTTTTTTCAAACAATAAATTACTAACTTGCAAGCACCGACTTCAATCATTCAATTTAATCCATTCTACTGTCAAGAGCTCCATGATCCAAAATGAAACAAAACGCAGAAGCTAAGCTTTAGAGAGAAACGGAAGATGAGAGTAAAAGCCCATTACAATGGCAATAAAAAATAATTAAAATTAAAAAACGTTTTATGTGTTATGAAATGACTTAGTGCTGAAATTTTTAACAGTTTTTCATAAAATAATTAAAATAAAAAATTCGAAACACTTGACTTAAAAGAATTCAAGAACCTATTTAAAACAGTTAAAATATGGGTAATCTTCACCAGTGGTCCCTTTCATTTAGGGTGCGTTTTATTTTGGTCATCAGAATTTAAAAACGATTATTCTGGTCACTTACGTTTAAAATCGTTTCTATTTTGATCCCTTAGCCGTTAGTCTCCGTTAGTTTAAAAAATTAGTTTCTAATTTAACCCCCAAACTTTCAAAATTTTATTTTTCACCATCTTCCCCAAAAATTATAAAACTAAAACCCCATAAAATTAAATCAATGGCTATAACCCACCACTACAACCCATTCCCCTAAGATTAAAAGCGTCAACTTCCACTACAACCCATAAAATTTTATTTTTCATATCAAAGGAGGCTTGAAGTCATGTCTGAGATCAAAGTTATTATTCTGATCAAAATCTGAAGTTCCGGAACCCAAAATATTTGTCCATCCTGAACCATCTTCGGTTTTATCTGCCACAGATCTTCCCAAAATTAAATAAAGTGTTGTTCCTAGATGATATAGTAGTCCAGAAGGACCTTACTGGCCTGTGGTCCCTTGATTTGAAGGGAAATGTCAATGGAGCCATTGAAACATGTGGAGAAATCTTCCATCGGTTTGATCGGTATCTCAACTTCTCAAATCCCCTAATCTCAAAGAACTTCAACCCACATGCTTGTGGATGGGCATATGGAATGAATGTTTTTGATTTGGATGAATGGAGGCGGCAAAACATCACGGAGGTATATCATCGATGGCAGAGGCTGGTAAGTGATCTTGGCTAAGCGATAGTAAAGAAGGCATGGAAGTTCCTTTCATACCAAGTTAGATTTAATTCGCATATACTATTCTTAATTAATGATCACCTATCGTAGAGAGGTAGTGCCGTCGCAAATACCATATACCTTGTACATAGTGTTATGCTGGTGTATTATCTTGTTTTTGATTCTGAAGTTAATGTGTATATGCAGAATCGCGACAGACAATTGTGGAAGTTGGGGACCCTGCCTCCCGGTCTCATAACATTTTGGAAACACACATATTCCCTTGACAAATCTTGGCATGTGCTCGGACTTGGCTACAATCCTAATGTAAACCAGAGGGAGATTGAAGAAGCTGCTGTTATACACTATAATGGCAACTTGAAACCATGGCTGGAGATAGCCATACCCAAGTATAAAAGCCACTGGACAAAGTATGTAGATTTCGATGTTATGTATTTGAGAGAGTGCAACATCAACCCGTAGAAAACCCTTCATTGGGGGACATTAAAGTGTTATGGTAATTGGTAAGCTATGTTATCCATGCATTTTGGTGTCACTTCATAGGTTTATTTTGTTCGGAGGTATCGGGTCGAATTCGAGCTTGTATACATTATCAATTTTGGTTCTTACCTTAATGCATGGAAGTGGTGTTTATGCGACCTTTTAGCTCTTTAATCTGAAAAAAAAGATGAATAGATTGCTACAAAAACAAAAGTTGTTCCCTGCTGAGATTCAACATGAACTATAAACAAAAATAGAAAAAGTTGTTCCCTGCTGAGATTCAACATGAACTATTAGAATAATAACTTTGATCTCAGACATGACTTCAAGCCTCCTTTGATATGAAAAATAAAATTTTATGGGTTGTAGTGGAAGTTGACGCTTTTAATCTTGGGGGAATAGGTTGTAGTGGTGGGTTATAGCCATTGATTTAATTTTATGGGGTTTTAGTTTTATAATTTTTGGGGAAGATGATGAAAAATAAAATTTTGAAAGTTTGGGGGTTAAATTAGAAACTAATTTTTTAAACTAACGAAGACTAACGGCTAAGGGACCAAAATAGAAACGATTTTAAACGTAAGTGACCAGAATAATCGTTTTTGAATTCTGGTGACCAAAATAAAACACACCCTAAATGAAAGGGACCACTGGTGAAGATTACCCTTAAAATATTGGCCAACAGTAAGGGTGTTCATTAAACCAAGTACCTGGTTCTTCCGGGTACTCCATATGCCGGCCCATGTTTTGATCCGTTTTTATTCGGGTACCCGTACTCTCTAGGTACCCAGAAAATCGGGTAACGAGTATTAGATTTTTATTTTTATTTATTTTTTAAATTTAAAAGTTTTAAAATATCACATTGTAAACATATAAAAATTTAAAAAGATCATGACATATAATCCGAACACAAAAAATAGTGATTGAAGTTAGTTTTAAGATGAAATATTTGGATATATATATATATATATTAAAGTTTATCACCAAAATATTAATCTCGTTTTTTTTTCTTTCGAATCCCGGTATTTAAATGTAATACCTCTTTATTTAATAAAAAATATAGGGTAAAGTACACAGACGGTCACTGAACTTTGATGCAAAAAACAAAATGGTAACCAACCTTTCAAAAATCACGAAGTAGCAATTAAACTTTAGATTTTGAAACAAAATGGTAACTGGGGCGTTAAACCCCGTTAACCCCTAACGGAAATCTGACTGGGTATGCCACATCCCCACCCACTTTTCCACCTCATATATAAAAAATAATAAAACTATATTCCACATATTTAAAAAATAAAAAATAAAAACAAGATTATATTTTATTATTATTAAATAAAAAAAATAAAATAACCTCCCCCAATTCACCGGTAGTCTCACCCTCACTGGCCATCCACTCCTTCGCCGGTGTTACTTCACCGACCACCTACCTTTTCACCGACGTTACCCTCACCGGTCATCCACTCCTTTAATTTTTTCATCACATCAGATCTGATCTCCCTTGTTTTACAGCACCCACCATTCTATTTTCTTCAAACCAACACTCTTTTATTCTTTAATCATTAATCTCTATTCGATTTCAACATTCAAATTTTAAACCTCATATATCCAGATTTCTCTGAAGCAAAACCAGAGGTATTGTTTTGTTTTGCTTTGCTTTGATTTCTTTTCATTTTGTTTCGTTTTGTCGTTTTAAAGTAAATGAGGTGTAAGATACATCTTGTCGACCTGAGTAGCAGCGTCGGCGTCTGCTCCACTTGTCTCCGTGACCGTCTTCGGAAGCTCATCGCCGCCCAGGCAGAGGCTGAGGTGGGTCCCACATACAGTTCCGCAACAACCGCTTATTTTGAACCCACCAGATCGTTCAAGAAGAAGAACATGTTCTCGCTTTTTTCGAATCTGTTCAAGTCCAGATCCGAGAATCTCAGTTTGGATCCTAGGGATTCAGATTAGTTGGAACCATTTGCTTGGATTCAGATTTCCCCATGTGCTTCTTTCCCCTTTTCTCTCTAAATAATTTCCAACCATTTTCTTATTCTTTGTTGGATTCAGATTACTAGTTGGGTTTTGATTTTGGATAGGTACATGATGAGGGTGAAGGGGTAAGTGGCCGATAAGGGTAACGCCAACGAAGAGTGGATGGCCGGTAAAAGTAACGCCGGGGAAGGGGTGGGTGACTGGTGACGATAACGCCGGTGAAAGGGTTTGAGTGTTGGGAGATTTAAGGGGTTATTTTATTTTTTTATTTAATAATAATAAAATATAATTTTGTTTTTATTTTTTATTTTTTAAATATGTGGAATATAGTTTTATTATTTATTATATATGAGGTGGAAAAGTGGGTGGGGATGTGGCATACCCAGTCAGATTTCCGTTAGAGGTTAACGGGGTTTAACGCCCCAGTTACCATTTTGTTTCAAAATCTAAAGTTTAATTGCTACTTCGTGATTTTTGAAAGGTTGGTTACCATTTTGTTTTTTGCATCAAAGTTCAGTGACCGTCTGTGTACTTTACCCAAAAATATATATATTTGAAATTTTAAAATTTTAAAATATATAATACAGACATAGAAATAATTTAAAGATTTAAATTTAGTTTTAGGTAAGAATATCAAGAAGCTAAAATAAAAATATACTAAAAAATAAATATATTAAAAGTATCGGGTCAAGTACTCGGTTACTAAAAAAATTAGCTCAGACTCGGTTACTTAAAAATGTAGATACCATATATTGACCGAATTGTTAGATTTATTCGGCATCAATATCCCTCCAATTATATGCAAAATATATGCCTGTTTGGCCTTATAAATCTCGCCAACCGTGCTATACGATTTGAGTCCAAATTCACTTTCCAATCAACTTAATTTGATACGAGACCCTGTCACATTACTTCCATATGTCACCTTCTCAAGGTACTTTTTGCAAATTACAGCAGTTGAACCCCAAGTACGCTCGATCAATGGCTTCTTGTTTACTGGGATCCTAATAAGATAAACCACGTCTTCTAGCGTGATCGTGCATTCTACATAAGGCATATGAAATGTATGAGTTTCGGGTCTCCAACGCTCAATTAGAGCGGTAATCAACCCGGGAACCAACTTGTACCCACAAAGGAATGTCCCATGATAAAATCCCGCCATATGCAAAAAATTCAAGATTCTATTATCTAGGGGAGTTTCTACCATGCTCCGATGACGTTTAAATGTATCTTCTGTATCCTGTCATTAATGCATTATTTAAACATAATTATTAACAAAAATACAAAAATCACTGATTTCATAATAAATAAATTATTAAAAAAGTTTGTATCATCTCATCAACCCTAAGACTAGTAATGTGCTGATCTTGTAAATGCAACAGATAAGTTTTCTCCGCCATTCTACATGACAAGTAAGAAAATATTAGTAAATCGGGACTAAATCTACTACCTTAAAAAATAATCATAATCAAATATAAAATAACTCGGGATAGTTCTACTTGGTCTATTGCTACATACATGCAATTTAAATTTAAATTTAAATAAATAAATAAATCAATCATTATTATTTAAAAATTAAATTTAAATAAATAAATCCTTGTATCTACAAATTACATAACTAACTAAATCAACTTATTAAATTAAATTTAAATAAATATCAATCATCATCAATTAAAGTTATATGTTAACTAACTAAATCAACTTATTAAATTAAATTTAAAAATATAAACTACTACTAGATGCAATCAAATTCTAAAATTATATTAATCATCAATACTAAGTTTAAAATTAAAAAATTCACATTTTCTTACTAACTATAATAATAATATGACTAATTAACCTAAATTAAAAATTAAAATACACATCTACTTATTATATTTTGTCAAATAATCATTCAAACATCAAAAATTAAAAATCGTTTTTTTCTTATAATAATAATAATAATAATAATAATAATAATAATAATAATAATAATAATAATAATAATAATAATAATAATAATTAGAATGCTTGTATTACTGTTTTAGTTAGGGGTGAGCGTTCGATCGAGTTGAGTTAAAAAAATTCGAGTTATTCGAGTTGACGCGTCATATTTTACAACTCAAACTTTATTTAAATTTTTTTCAATTCGATTCGAGTTTTTGAGTTCTTATACAAATTTAATTGTAATTTTTTATCATGTTATAGTACGGTTTGATTCCAATTTAAACGACTTTCTTTAATCACATAAGATATGCAAATATATATTTCTTCATATTTTTTCACATGTGACAATATTTCTTCATATTTTTATATATCAGTATGTATATATCATAAAAAATTGAGGGACTCGTCTCGAACTTAAAAATAATCAACTAATTATTAAAAATTTCGAGTTTTCATTTTACAACTCAAACTTTACTTGAATTTTTTTTGAGTCATTCGAGTTTATGAAATTTCAAATCGAGTCAAAACGAGTCGAGTATTTTTGCCTCGAGTCCAATCGAGTTATTCGGTTTTTTCGAGTTGAGTCGAGTTTTTCTCACCCCTAGTTTTAGTACCCAAACTATTATTTTTGGTAAAATGGTACTTAACATTACATTTTTGTTATGTTTTGATACTCCAGCCATTAAAAACTAACGAAGATGATGACATAGCTTGGTATAATCATAGTTTTGGTCCAAGACACTTATATATGTTATCAGTTTAGTCCAAAATCCATCAATTTAAAACATCATATTAATTTTGATTGAATTTTGTCTTATCGCTTTCTTACCCCCTCTTATTCTCGTCGGTATCCCGATCATGGAGTTTGGATCCTCCAATGGACCATGCATTAGCCCCCATTGATCCGCAAATCCTAAACTTTTGGTTGTTCCTAGTGTATTTTTTAAACTCCAAAACCCTAAAAAATGTTCGACCGAAAGAAGAAGAAGAATGAAGAATTTACAATTTTAATCTAAAAATTAAAATAATGTTTAAAATGATAGAATTTTAGACTAAATTGATAGATTGTATAAGTTTTTTTTTGACTAAAATTGTTATTAACCCAAGCCACATCACCATTTTCGTTAATTTTAAATGGCGGAGGTACCAAAACAGAACAAAAACGTAACATTAGATGTCATTTTGCCAAAAACAATAGTTGGGGTACCAAAACAATAACACATGCATAGTTTTTTAAAAAAAAGGAAAAAGAGCCTCATTAAAACCCCTCTAAACCTAATAGGGGAACAATAACACATGCATAGTTAGGGGAACGGTAACCTAATGAACTCTAACCCTTAAACTTTAACCTTAAATCATACATTCAAAATTTTAACCTAAACCCTAAACTTTAAATCTTGTATTAAACATGTTTGTAAAAAATATTTTTTTTACTACAAATGCATAAAATATTTTCTCTAATATTAAATTAAATGAATTATCTATACTATAATAATAATATGACTAATTAACCTAAATTAAAAATTAAAATACACATCTACATGTTATATTTTGTCAAATATTCATTCAAACATCAAAAATTAAAAATCGTTTTTTATAATAATAATAATAATAATAATAATAATAATAATAATAATAATAATATGACATAAAATATAAAAATTAAAAATAATTTGGGTTCTACCATATTTTGAGAAAAAAAAAGGAAAGAAAGACAATATTTTTGTCTTTACCAAAAAAGATATTTTCCCTAATAATCATTCAATAAATTTGAAATTAAAATTAAATTTTATTAAACTAAATGAATGATCTATACTATGAGAGTTTTGAGAATTTTGGATGCGGATGGGGCTTCCCACGGGTGTAATATTGGAGTCGACATGGTGGGAATGCCCATGGCGCTGTCAATTTCAGCCCCATTGTGAGTCGTTACGGGTGAACGTGAGGTGGGAGAGGCCGCCCATGGGAGTGCTGAAATTTAATGTTGACAGATCTGCTAGGGGGAAACCGGGGAAAGCTGGTTGTGGAGGTGTTCTGCGTAACGAGTTTGGGCATATAATAGCATTGTTTTCGAGACCGATTGGGATAGCGGATTCAAATGAAGCGGAATTACAAGCAATTTGTTTTGCGTTGGAGTTACTGCTTGAAATTTTAAAATTTTAAAAAATATAATACAAACATAGAAATAATTTAAAGATTTAAATTTAGTTTTAGGTAAAAAATATCAAGAAGCTAAAATAAAAATATGCTAAAAAATAAATATATTAAAAGTATCGGGTCAGGTACTCGGTTACTAAAAAATTTAGCTCAGACTCGATTACTTAAAAATGTAGATACCATTGCAGGATGCGAGGTATGGTTAATTTTCATGAGTTTGTGGAGTTGAACGCTTTAATTGATATGCCATTGCAGGAGAAACGTTACACATGGTTTGGCCCTGATAGACAATGTAGCCGTCTAGATTGTTTCTTAATTGCGCCAGAATGGTTTGAGAAGTATGGAGAGTTGCGGTTGCTTGCATTGTCGCGAGGTTTGTCAGATCACCTGCCTTTGTTGTTGGCTAGCAATCCAATGGATAGCGGACCGCGTCCGTTTCGATTCTTGAATGCGTGGCTGATGTCCAAAAAATATGTGGGGTTGATGGAGCAAGAATGGTCGAGGTTGGGTGCAATTGATGAGGGATGGGGCGAGTTGGGTATGTTGGAAAAATTGCGTGGGATGAAATCTTACCTCAAATAATGGAATGCTCAATCGTTTGGTAATATCGACAATCGAATTAATTTTGTTACTTGACAATTGGATGGGTTAGATGGAAAAGTGGAGGATGGATCAGTGTTGTGGGAGGATATGGAGGAAAGGTGGAAATTGAATGCGAAATTATGGAAGCTAACAAAATTTCGAGAGTCGATTTGGCGACAAAAGTCGCGCATGGCCTGGTTAAAGAAGGGTGACCACAATACTACTTTTTTCCATCAAGCAACACGAATCCGAGTGTTGAGGAACACGATCAGGGGGGTTATGTTTCGCGGCAAGTGGATTACTGAGCCGAATCAATTAAAAGGGTATTTTTTTATGCATTTCGATAGCATTTTGAACAGCTAGAGGTGGTTGGTTCACTGGATGCAACGGTCAATTTTAACTGTTTAAGTGAGTTTGATGCGGTGAGTTTGGAAGTCGAGTTTACTGAAGAGGAAATTCGTGAGGTGATTTGGAGTTGTGAAGGTTCTAAAGCACCAGGCCCATTGGTTTACCTTTGCATTTTATAAGAAAGGGTGGTCGTTTCTTAAGAAGGATGTGATCAATTTTGTCAATAAATTTGCTGCATCGTGTAAGCTTTCGCGTGGAGTGAACTCGATGTTTGCGGCGCTGATTCTCAAGAAAGATGATCCGAAGGTCATGGGGGATTATCGACCGATATGTCTGCTTAACTCTCTGTATAAAATATTGGCCAAGTGTTTGGCGAGGCGATTACAATCTGTGTTGCCAAAGCTAATTAGTGATGTGCAATCGACTTTCGTAAGCGGACGACAAATTTTGGATGGTATATTATTGGCTAATGAAACGATACATTCGTTACAGAAGAGGCAAGTCGGTGATGGGGGTTTGATTCTGAAATTGGAATTTACAAAGGCTTATGATTGCATCAAGTGGGAGTGCTTAGATCAAGTGATTATTCGAATGGGTTTTGGCTCGGTGTGGCGAAATTGGGTAATGTAATGTGTCAGTACAGCACGCTTGTCTATTCTAGTAAATGGCTCACCGACTAGTGAATTTGCGATGCATAGGGGGTTGCGACAGGGTGATCTGTTATCGCTGTTGTTATTTGTGATTGTGGCGGAAATGTTACACCAATTCCTACGGAAAGCAACAGAATTAGAAGTGATTAGAGGCGTGACGGTGGCGGATGGGTGTGATGTGTCCTACTTACAATTTGTGGATGACACGATCCTTTTCTTTCAAGCGAAGGTATGTTTTGCTAGAAATTTGAAGCGACTCCTTACTTATTTTGAATATGCATCTGGTTTGAAGATTAATTATGCCAAGTCAAGACTGTACGGAGTAGGAGAAGATGAAGAATTAGTCGTGAACATTGCTTCTATTTTGGGGTGTGAATGTACGGAGTTGCCGATTACATACTTGGGTTTACCGTTGGGTATTAATCCGCGGAGTTTGCAAATGTGGGATCCATTAATCCAGCGGTTTCGTAAATGCTTGGCAGGTTGGAAATGTGATGCATTGTCTTTTGCCGGGAGATTATTATTGGTTAACTCAGTATTATCAGCATTGCCGCTTTACTACATGGGATAATTTTTGGTCCCGCGAAGCATCATAGCCAACATTGATCGGATAAGGCGTACATTCTTGTGGGGAGGCTCAAATACAAAAATTAAAATGAGTCGAGTCAATTGGTCCATTGCCTGTCGGCCTCGACGGTATGGGGGGCTGGGTGTGGTGGATTTGCGCGCGCGTAATTTGGCGTTATTGGCTAAATGGCGTTGGCGTTATGAAATGAATGAAGGCTCGTTGTGGCCTTCAATTATTGACGCCAAGTATGGCTGTAATAAAATTCGGTGGCGGCCGAATGATGTTGGGTTACGTAAGATGTCCACGGTTTGGCGACAAATAATTGAAGTACAGGGAGATGAGGAAGTGAATCGATTTATGGGACGTGCAAAATTTATTTGGAAGTTAGGCGATGGTGAGAAAATTCTATTTTGGTAGGACGTTTGGTGTAGTGCGGAACCTTTGGAGGTGTTATTCCCAAGGCTATTTCGATTGGCTATCGATAAAAGAGCGATGGTCAAGGAGTATACGAGAGAGGGTAGTTTCGATCATGAGGAATGGGAACAATTTTTGGTAGATCATTGCGGTCTTTTGAGGTGTCTCAAGTATATGAATTACGAGCATATTTTTGGGACCTCCGAATTTATCCTAATTTTGTAGATAAACTTGTTTGGACACCTTCGTCTACGGGTGAATTTTCTGTAGCGGGGTTATATAAACTAATGCAATCGTTTGGTCTTGAGGCGAATGTTGAGTTGGCAGCGCTTTGGAAGCTGCCCATCCCTCCCAAAGTACAATATTTTTTGTGGTTGGCCATGATGGATAGGTTGCCGACAATGGCAATGTTGCAAGGCCGTGGAGTGAGTGTTACGGCAGAAGCATCCCGCTGCTGTTGGTGTCGTGCAATGGAGGAGACGCTGGACCACATTGTGGTTCGCTGCCCGGTCGTGTGGGAGGTGTGGTTGTGCTTTTTTCGTTGGTGGCAAGTGGCCATGGTGCAGCCGAGTGGTTTTAAGAGGCTTATGGCACAATGCTTTGATAGTTTATTTGTTGGGCAGGTGCGCGAGTGGTGGTTGGCATGCTGTGTGGCGACTGTATGGTCGTTGTGGTTGGCGAGGAACAACTGTCTGTTTAATGGTACGAGGGCAACGTCGGGGGAAATATTCTTCTTGATTAAGACCCGATCGATTTATTGGGTGCGGATAGGGCTTCCCACGGGTGTAATATTGGAGTCGACATGGTGGGAATGCCTATGGCGCTGTCCTTTTCAGCCCCACTGTGAGTCGTTACGGGTGAACGTGAGGTGGGAGAGGCCGCCTATGGGAGTACTGAAATTTAATGTTGACGGATCTGCTAGGGAGAAACCGGGGAAAGCTGGTTGTGGAGGTGTTCTGCGTAACGAGTTTGTGCATATAATAGCATTGTTTTCGAGACCGATTGGGATAACAGATTCAAATGAAGTGGAATTACAAGCAATTTGTTTTGCGTTGGAGTTACTGCTTGAAATTTTAAAAATTTAAAATATATAATACAAACATAGAAATAATTTAAAGATTTAAATTTAGTTTTAGTTAAAAATATCAAGAAGCTAAAATAAAAATATACTAAAAATAAATATATTAAAAGTATCGGGTCAGGTACTCGGTTACTAAAAAAATTAGCTCAGACTCAGTTACTTAAAAATGTAGATACCATATATTGACTGGATTGTTAGATTTATTCGGCATCAATATTCCTCCAATTATATGTAAAATATATGCCCGTTTGGCCTTATAAATCTCGTCAACCGTGCTATACGATTTGAGTCCAAATTCACTTTTCAATCAACTCAATTTGACACGAGACCCTGTCACATTACTTCCATCTATCACCTTCACAAGGTACTTTTTGCAAATTACAGCAGTTGAACTCCAAGTATGCTCGATCAATGGCTTCATGTTTACTGGGATCCCAATAAGATAAACCACGTCTTCTAGCGTGATCGTGCATTTTCCATAAGGCATATGAAATGTATGAGTTTCGGGTCTCCAACGCCCAATTAGAGCAGTAATCATCCTGGGAACCAACTTGTACCCACAAAGGAATGTCCCATGATAAAATCCCGCCATATGCAAGAAATTTAAGATTCTATTATCTAGGGGAGTTTCTACCATGCTCCGATGATGTTTAAATGTATCTTCTGTGTCCTGTCATTAATGCATTATTTAAACATAATTATGAACAAAAATACAAAAATTACTGATTTCATAATAAATAAATTATTAAAAAAAGTTTGTACCATCTCATCAACCCTAAGACTAGTAATGTGTCGATCTTGTAAATGCAACAAATGAATTTTCTCAGCCATTCTACATGACAAGTAAGAAAATATTAGTAAATCGGGACTAAATCTACTACCTTAAAAAATAATCATAATCAAATATAAAATAACTCGGGACATTTCTACTTGGTCTATTGCCACATACGTGCAATTTAAATTTAAATAAATAAATCAATAATTATTATTTAAAAAATTAAATTTAAATAAATAAATCCTTGTATCTACAAATTACATAACTAACTAAATCAACTTATTAAATTAAATTTAAATAAATATCAATAATCATCAATTCAAGTTATATGTTAACTAACTAAATCAACTTATTAAATTAAATTTAAAAATTATATGAAATATAATATAAAATTAAAAATAATTTGGGTTCTACCACATTTTGAGAAAAAAAGGAAAGAAAGACAATATTTTTGTCTTTACCAAAAAAAATATTTAAATATTTAAATAAATAAATAATATTAAAAATTAGCCAACGTGCTAATTTAATTAATTGAAGATTAATATCACATTCTAAATGGTTATGAAAACAGTTTTCATAAATAACTAAATATTTAAATAAATAATAATTAGATTAAATATTTGATGCACATAAAATATAATTTTTACACATACATACTTATTAAAATATTACGGTATAAAATTTAAATCTTTAGTAATGAACTTTAAATTTTTAAACTATAACCCTTAAACTCTAACTTTAATTCATAAATTAAAAAATTTAACCTAAACCATAAACTTTTAAATCTTAAATGAAACAAGTTTATAAAAAATGCATGAAATATTTTCTCTAATATTAAATTAAATGAAACATCTGTATAATGATTAAAATCTTGGGAATTTTATTAAACAATGTAAATAAATGATCTAAACCCATTAAGATCTAATCATTGCTCTTGCAAGACCAGAACCAGGTTTGCCGAATTCTCGCTCCCGCGTTTGCTAGTATCAAGATCTACGCCGACACAGCTCGGTTAGACATTATCCGACGCGCACCGGTGATCGCGGACTGGACGCTTGATAAATGAGAAGAAAGGCTTTGGCAGAATCTAAATCGAAATCGAAATAAATAAGCAGGATATGATTCCGGCTCAAAAGGAAATTGAAAAATCTCATAAAGATTACCGTTAGAGCATGCTCATCCTTATAAATACCGTTGCTGCTAAATTACAGCATTCAAACCTACCTGATTACCGTTAGAACTTCTTCTCCTCCAATCTGAGTTTCTTTGTTCGCTAATGGCAACACATTTCATCTACAATGGCTTTTCCCACCGTGTTTCCCTTTCCCAAATCATCACCGAAATCCACCATGTACCTCTCCCTCTCGTCCAAATCCATCTCACCATCTCCGTCGCAAACAATTTCAGGCTCTTTGATCGCCCGGAACCCTCCTTCACCGCCTCCGACCAAGAAACTCTTGTTTTTGATCTTAATCTCTTGAGACACCGCAACCAGCTCCACCGCCTTCTTGTTCCAACGTTCACGAATCTCGGGGTGAACACCGCCACTGTTCACTACGACAGGATGGTGAACAAAATAATCCAACGGGGGCTGGAGATTGCGGAATGGATGGTGAACTCGGGATTCAACTTCAGAGTGTTGTATTTAGCTTCGGCGATAGAAGCGTGGGCGGCGGTAGACGAGAACACCCTCGAGTTCCTCATGGAAAGAAGAGCTTTGATGGTATCCGCGGAAGAGTTCGAAACAGATAACTACGGGATGGTTCCTGCTACAGAATCGTCGGTTAAGGAGATGCTAACGACGGTGAAGGTGGAAGACGGAGAGGGTGATTGCACCGTGTGTTTGGAGGGATTGGAGGTGGGATCAAACGCTGCCCGGATGCCATGTTCCCACATGTTTCACAACCAATGTATCGAGGAGTGGCTGAAACAGAGCCATTATTGTCCTGTTTGCCGGTTCGAAATGCCATGCTAGTTCTAGAATAGAGATTTTCTGTAGGTTTTTTTCCCCATCATGGGTAAATTTTCTGTAGTTCTAGAATAGAGATCATCATCTGGTTATGTTAGTAAAAAAAATTAAGGATTTCTAATTGAA
Organism: Hibiscus trionum; assembly: GCA_030270665.1. Taxonomy (NCBI): domain Eukaryota; kingdom Viridiplantae; phylum Streptophyta; class Magnoliopsida; order Malvales; family Malvaceae; genus Hibiscus; species Hibiscus trionum. Next base: position 41,195,108 of record BSYR01000035.1, on the reverse strand, counting down.
ATCCACGATTAGGAAAATGTATTAAGAGAGCCTATTAATTTGATTAAAAATCATTAAGGGTTTGACCCCATAAATAAAAGGTTAAATTATGGGATAAAAATTTTATGCCTCTTTTCGGTGCCCTTTTTAATGCCCAACACTAAAAAATACTAAAAAATAAATTCTAAGCCCTAACCCTAAATTTCAAATCTTAAATCCTACACTAAGGATCATCATCTGGTTATTTTGATTGTGTTGGGATGATTAGAAGCAAGGAATTGTGTTGGTGAAGCCTCGGGAACGAATCCGAAACCGTTGGGAGCTTGATCGGCTAGAGTTGTTGAGCTTGGATTAGTAGGTGAGTGGTTAATGATTTCAGCTTGGTTTAAAATGGTTTTCAAATGTTGGTTCAAGCATGGAGACCTAGGTTGGGCTTGGTACACCCACCTAGAGATGGAATTAGAGTGGTAGCCTAATCAAAAGCTTAGTATAGGAGACCTTTGGTTGAACTTCTAAATGCTTGTTATGCCTCTTGATTCATTGCTAATTGTGGTTAATGTGGTTATGTATATTGTGTTATACATGTGTGTGGAGGTATGATATCTGATGCATTATTATATGAATGTGGATATGGAATGTGGTTTGTGCATGATGGTAAATCATGGTGAGTACGTGCTAAGCACGGAAATTGGTAAGACAATTGTGTTGTGAAAGGTTGTGGAATGTGTTAGTATTGGCACTAGTATGCTTGAGTACAATGATCGATCATTAGGATGTTTAGTGTGCACACGAGAGTCAAAATGCGCGCGTGGTCTTGGTGATGGTAGCCATCAAGATGGAGTACGGGTTCGCCCGGAAATCTTCATATATGTTAGTCGGTGATGAGTGGAATCCCATCGACGAGGCGTGGGGATGAGTGAAATCCCCTCCGCGTGAAACGGTGATGAGTGTAATCCCACCGTAAGGTAAATGTTGAGCTGTTGGATGTGAGTTCCAACGGTTATCCGCGTATTCGGGTCATAGCTAGGTGCTAATACGGATTGTAGAATGTGTTGCCAATACGTTTGATATATGTGTTTACATATGTTGTGTTTATGGATATGTTGAGCATGGCATAATTATCATATTGTGTTCATGCATCTTTCATATTTGGACTTATGTGGTTCGAAGGTAAGAACTCGTGCATTCTACCTTGGTTGTGTGCTCGTGCTTGGACCTTGCATTGTCGAGGTTTGTTTTATGAGCTTACCCTTACTACGCTTTATGCTTACGCTCTCTTTTGTTCGACAATGCATATCTGTAGTTCGTGGGTTGCTTGTGCAAGGAGAGGGCATCCAAGTGTGCTAGTTAAGCTTTTGTTTTTATCAAGTATGAATTTCTAAGTCATGGATGTAATAGACAAGCAATGGGATTTGAGTATTTGATTTATGTTGTTGTTGGTGTTAGGAGCATGTTAGACTCCTTGTTGATGTTTGGCATGGCTTGTTGATGCCTTGTTTTGATTTATAAGCCATGCTTAAATGCTTATCTTGAATGTTTATGTGCATGTTGGCTCTAAGGCATGAAACCTTAAAATGCTATGTTCGCCTCTTTTGTGGTGTATGTTTGTTCCTTATGATTGTATGACCTTTACATGTATGTAATGTGTTTTGAGCGTGTTTCTAATAGGGTGCGTGCGTCTAGAGTCTATGTGTGTATGTGGTGTTTGCTTCTTGAAGTCGTTAAGGGCGTTTGGGATCGTTTAGAGATGTTTAAAACTGATTTTGGGAATTCACAGACTGCCGGTGTTTCGAAACGGGTTGTGCTGTTTCGGAACGGGTGTGGTTCTAGGGCCACCCGTACCGGAACACGTTCCGGTACAGTTTGTCTACTGTGAGCCCCTATTCCGATACGAGTCTCGAAACACTTTGGCCACTGTGATTGCTTGCTCCGAAACGGGTTTCGGAACGCCTAGGCAAAATGGGACCCTGTTTTGAAACGGGGTGGATGTGTTTCGGTACGGGTGTCTGGCTTTTTAAATTGGAGCCCGTGTTTTGAAACGGGCAATGCCTGTTTCGAAACGTAGGCCTGAAAATGGGCTTTTGACATCTCTAAAGGGGTCTCAAGGGTTGGGCTTAGGCCCTGTTTGCTGAAAGGCTTCTCGTGAGCCTTATTTTCCGCTGTCGCTTCACACATAGGTTTAATTAACGCATCTAGACAAGATAATAAATGAAAAAGTTGTCTCGGGTTGTTAACCGAAGTGATGCCTTAACGGGTTTCGCCTTGGTTATCCCTGTGTAGTCCACTCGGATCGGTCAGACGCCCGGACCGGGACGAGGGGGTTACAATGGACCCGGAACTCAATAACCTTGCATCAATACACATCAATTCAAGCTCAAACTACACCCGAAACATAGCCAATTCAAACCCAAACTACTAGCAGCCACAACCAACGAATTTACCATAAAAATCTACCTTTTAGCACCCCTAAACATCAATCCAATGCTACCAAACCTCCAGCTGCTATTTAGACTCAAAACTCAACAAAAAACTCAAGATTTCCAACTCTTAAAATCACCCATAATACCCATTTCGGGTTTCCATTAAAAACCCACCATTTTTATGTTATTTTGGTGATAAAACAAAGTTAGAAACACCATGAACTCAACCCAAATCAACCCAAACAAAAATCCATAATTTCCTTTCATTTTCAAGCCAAACTTTAAAAATAAAAAATGAGTTAAAACCATGAGTTTTACAAAAATATCAACATCCATGACTCAAGGAAGATGAAACAAAGTTGAGGAACCATTTACCTTGAAGAAATCACTTGGTTTGAAGCTTGAAATCAATGGAATAATGAATAGGGTTTTTGAGAGGTTTTAGAACGTGAAATGGGATTTTGAAAAGATGATAGCTTTTGATAAAAATCCCCTTTTTTCTTATTTCTTTTATTAAAACCCCCTTTTGCCCTTTTTCCTCTAAAACACTTTTTGGTGTGATAAAAATAGTTTTTCTCCAAATTTAATTAACCCGACTCGATTTAACAACCCGATAACTCCCGGCCCTAAACTCGGGGCGTTACACTTTTCCCATCCCAAGACTCGGGAAGAGAGTAGAGTAGCTTCCGGATTAGCTTATCCTCCGGGATGATCTCTCCAAAACCTTTTAGCCCATTGACGATGGTTGAAAAATGATCAAACATCTTCGATACGGTTTCATCGGGCTCCATCTTGAAATTCTCATAGCTAAGATTGAGAATTCTAATCTTTGTTTCCTTCACATCGCTTGTCCCTTTATAGGTTGTCTCAAGTGTATCCCACACTTCTTTAGCACTTTCGATGGAAGAAACTTTGGAGTAGATATCTGGTACAAAGGAACAAAATAACATGTGAAGAGCCTTGTCGTTGATTTGAAGCTTCTTTCGATCATCTTCACTCATTTCTCTTTTACTTTTCGGCACAAGTCTTCCTTCACCGTCTCTCTTCATTTGAATGATGATACCATCCTCTATAGCATCCCAAACAAGGTAATCACTTGACTTTATGAAGAGACGCATTCGGTTCTTCCAAAAAGAATAGTTTTCACCGTTGAAAAAAGGCGGTTTGGTGATCGATTAAAACTCGTACATGCTAGAGCCGGAGGTAGATGTCATGGCTTGCTTTGTTGATGATCACACTCTTCCTAGAATCTCCTCTTTCGGTTGTTAACCCTTCAAAGAGGTAGGCTATGATACCAATTGTTGAGTGGATCAAGGGATTGATCAGAGCCAAGAGGGGGTGAGTTGGGTTTTTAAAATTTTTGGAAGTGAAGTGGAATGAATAAAAATGAAGAACAAGGCAATTATAGTGGTTCAAGTTCCAAATGAACTCTACATCCACTACCTTAGCTCCCACTAAGGATTTTCCAACAATTCCACTGATTGATCTTCCCCTTTTCTAGGCTTAGGAGGAAACCTTTACAATACCGGTCAATTTTCTACCCAAAATTGACCAAACTCTCACTTGGTTACAAAGAAGAAATTGAAGGCAATTAGGATATCTCACAATACAAATTTGCCCCTTTTTAATACAAGCACTCAACCCAAACTGAAATACAAGATATGATTTTCACTCAATACAATTTGGGAGTTTTACAAGAATGAGACTTTTTTGCACTTGAACTTGGATTTTTGTATAGATGTTTCTCTTGGATGAAATAGTTGTTGTTGGTCTTCAATAGGCTTGTTTTTATACCTTCTTCATTAATTCTAGTCGTTTGGGTGGTTAGGGAATTGATTATAACCGTTGGGACCCTCTCTTTCTACCATAAATGCACTTCTGCAGCCTACCGTATCGGTACTGGAGGAAGCGTATCGATATCTGTCTCAAAAAAGAAAGAGTTGTTGCAAAAATACAAGAGAGGCGTATCGATACACATATAGGCATATCGGTACGGGTTAGGGAACCGTTTCGATACGGGTAAGACCGTATCGATGCAATTTTTCCAACATAGCTCACTGGAGGAATTCATATCGATACGAGTAAGAGCGTATCGATACTCATTAACCACCTCTTTAAAAATTGGCTACCTACCAACTGACGAGCAACGGTCAAAATATTTAAGGCTCCAATCTTTCAAAATATTTAAATCGTATCGATACGGGTGAGACCGTATCGGTACACGATTCAAACTCCTTGGGATTTTATAGAGAGAGCGTATCGATACAGATGGAATCTGTTTCGATACCCTATTTCGATACAGTAAGAGGCGTATCGAAACGTTTGTCTCCAGTAGCCAATTTTGTAAAAAAGGTATCGATACGGTAAGAAGCGTATCGATACGCATTGACATTTTTTAGCAATTTGGCTTTGGAACACTTAGAAAATATTTTGGAGTTTGAGTTTTTCAAACCAGAGCAAAGCCTTGTTGATTTGAAACCTTTAGGGGGACTTAAGTTTTACAATTTGGTCCTTAAAACACTTTGTTATATCAAAATCAAAAATAGGTTTTACAAATTGGAAGATCCGAGTGTCAAAGCTTTAGAGGAAAAATTCTTGGGAGGTCACAAAGTACAATGGCGATCACATATGTTTATGAACTTCCATCGACCAGGACCACCACAAATTGGACTCAAATGTAATAATCCATCACGTGATGAAGTTTGTTAAAGCAAATCCAAGGGTTCTTGTTTCAATGATTCAAGCAACCATTGCGTAACTGTTTGGATATCAGATAAAATACAAGAAAGGGTGGCGTACAAGGGATAATGCAATGCAGTCGGTGTATGGTGATTATGATAAGTCGTACAACGAGCTACCGAATTTATTAATAGCATTGACACATTTCATCACATGCACTATTGTGAGGTATCAAACAACGAATGCATACGACTGAGAAGGCCCTAAATTTTTCCATCAACTTTTCTGGGCGTTCAAGCCATGCATTGAAGGTTTTCCATATTGCAAACGTATAATGGCACGTGACTGTACGAAAGATACTTTCATGTAATTTTGATTACCGTTGCGCAAGATGGTGAGAACAATGTCTTACCAATTGTATTTGCAATTGTTGAGCAGGAGACGACGAAAGCTTTAAATTTCTTTTTGACCAATTTACGTGAGCATGTCGTCCGAGAAGATGGGGTTTGCATTATATCTGATCAAGGGCCAGGTATCAAATCAACAATTAATCGAGATGGAACTCGTTGGACACCTTCGTACATAAATCTCGCGTATTGTGTTCGTCACATTGGTAAGAAAAGTTACGAACAGTTTAAAAATCAATACCTTCGTAATGAGATTTTAAGCATGGGTATGCATCATTTTTTTTCAAAATCCATTATATATGCATATCTATTTATGTGTTTTGATTTCTCTCGATACTAACAATATTATGACACATGATATCTACTACTGCAGCCAGTTTTTGAGAGGAAGATGAATAATTTAATGAAGTACGGTGAGCGCGTTTGGAGTTGGGCAAACAATATTGAGAGAGAAAGATGGGCCAAATCGTATGATGAAGGTGGTTGACGATACGGACAAATGACAACCAACCTTGTAGAGTGCATAAATAGAGTACTAAAAGGATTATGTCATCTCCCAATAGCAAGCTTGGTAAAAGAGACATACTACATGTTGGCTAAAGTTTGGGCCGTTAGAGGGAAAGAAATCGAGGCCTTAATAAATAGAGGGCAAAGTATGGCTCATGAGCTTGTGAGGAAAATGCAAGATAATGTGAAGAATGCAACATCGATGAATGCTCACAGGTTCGACCGAATTAATCTGAATTTTGATGTTGTTGGTTCCAGACGCAATTACAAAGTAGGGCACTCAAATGTATTTCGAGTCGATTTCGAACGTTGGTGGTATGACTATGGCGCGTTCCAGGCATGGCGATATCCATGTGCTCATGCAGTTGCAGCATGTATGACTGTAGGGGTTGACTCGTACACCTATGTTGATGAATGCTTCAATCTCCACAAGATGGTCAATATTTCCAGAAGTGAGTTCCGACCGGTCGCGAATTCAAAAAGTATTAGCCGTTAGTGGAGCATGAAAAATGGTTATCGGATCCTAAATTCCGTAGAACTTCAACTGGCCAACCTAGATCGACTCGCATCTATACCAGTATGGATCTTCATCATAGAGAAAGGGGACAACGAAAAAGATGTACTATATGTAGGGTTGAAAGACATTCGGGATCAAACTGTCCAAATAAACCAAGATTCGTGCCTATGCCTCAGTCATTTATTATGTTTGTATTCGAAAATATTCTACTTTGCATCATTATTAATTAGTTATTTATAATGTTATGTTTTACTACTATCATATTGCTTAATTCTGATTTATTAATTAGGGACCAAATTGCTAAATATTCAAAGTTTAAGGGATAATTTCTAAATTTCTAAAAGTTTCAAGGACTAATGAAATTTTGCATCTTATTAGTAGGAAATATTTTTAATTTCATGTTCATCACAAAACTTAAACTTAAAAAAATGGCGACTGAATCGTAGTTCAATTGAAAAAGTTATGAGATTGTGACCAAAACTTTTAACTAAAGTAAGATAACTTTTAAATATAAGTCATCATCTTCTTCTTCCCTTCTATTATCTTCCAACGTTAAACACCATCTCCAAAACCTCTCATCTTTTGTTACTATTTCATTGCTTGTGCTACTTGATTTCAACACCGTTTTGAAAGGTAAATTATGTTTTCCGACTCTCCTCCTTATTCTCTATCTATATTTGGTCTTAAAATTCAAAAATATGAGATTTTGAATAATTATGGTTTTATATCAAAGTTTGGATTTTAGGTGGTTTTCCAAATGGTTTTAATGTTTTGAGTTGGGATTTAGCTTAATCATGATGAAATACACATTATATGTCAATTTGGTTAAATTTGACGAAAATTCGTATTATGCTCATAGGGTAAATTTTAAGGTGTTAAAACTTGGTTTTTGGTGGAGTTTATGTTGAAAACTAAGGGCTGATGGTTAGGGTATGATATGAGAGTGATTTGGGATGTGTTAGAGGTCATTTGGGTGTTTGGAAGTGGAGATTTCAGCAAGGTGTTTGGGGAGTACGAAAATTGAGTTTTTGGATGATTTGTGGATTGAGAAATTGTAGATTATGGCTTATGTTTGTGAAGTGAGTTGTTAGTTGAGTTTTAGCATTGAATTGTGGTGTAATAAGTGTGTTTTGTTTGGATAGAAGCAAGAGGAAACGTTGAAGGAGCTTTGGAACAGAATCCGAGTTTGTAGGAGGATTGTTTCGATTGGCTAAGGAAGGGCGGTGAGTGGTTTCAAACTTTTTTTAAAGTTTGGTTCGAGTATGTGTAGTGTGCGTGTGTAAAGTGTGCTTGGTAGGCCACTTTTAGTTAATTCGAGTTGTTAGTTAGCCGTTAATACCATATATGCTATTGTGCTTACTTAACTATGCTCTTGTGATCTTGGTGGTTTTGTACATGTATATTCATGAGGTGTATATATATGTGATGAGCATGAGTTATGATTGATGGAAAATGTGATATGGTAAATGATAATTGGCACTAAATAATTACCGGTTGTAAATGATCGATCATTAGGATTAGTGTGCACACAAATTGAGTCAAAACGTACGTGGCCTTGATGGCATTAAGTCATCAAGGAGGAGTACGGTAATGTAATATTCTACCGGAAGCTTTTATTTATTTCTACGTGATGATGAGTGGAATCCCATCCGTAGGGCATGTGGCGATGAGTGGAATCCCGTCCATGCAAGGCCGGTGATGAGTGTAATCCCACCGAGGTAAAGTGTTGTTGAGTTTCAAATCCGCACAATCGGGGTAATTCAAAGTGGCCAATTAACTTGTTCATATATTGTGATATATGGTGTTGAAACATGATTATTGATAGTGATGCTTGGTGCTTAGTATGAGGTAATATGCCATATTATGCCACTTGATGGACTAGCTAGGACTACTTGTGATGTTGCCTATGCATGTTAGATATGAGGTTTAGGGAGTACATGCTTGAACCCTGCATTGTTGTTGTTTTTCGTTTTAGAGCACCCTCACTAAGCTTATAGCTTACGCTCTCAATGTTCAACAATGCAGATCATTAGCGTGGCGTTAGCTCGGAGCAAGGCAAGAAGGGCTTCCAAGTTTTGTAGCTCAAGTACGGTAGCGATTTTGTACTAGTTAGCAATGTGGCAAGGGTTGTTGTATGAGCTTTATATAACTTATATATATAATGATGTTTTGGATTTTAAAGTATGAAATACTATGATGAATGTTAGGGGGGATGGTATGTTTTAAATGCTTAGGTTGCCTTGTTGTATGTTGAAGTGGGGTGGTTCTTGGATGCCTTGTTGAATTGTAAAGCTTGCTTATGATGCATGACTTGTATGCATATATATTTGTTCTAAGGCATGAACCTATAAGTGCTAAGTATGTCATCTTTTTGGTAAATGTATGAATTCTTGAGATGCATGATCCTTGTGCGTTTGAATGCCATGTGTGTTGACATCTTGGTTGTTAAAGGTTGTTTGTGTGTTGTTTGTATCTAGGGAGGTTTTGTTATGCATCTAGAGTGTGAGCCTTATGTGTTTTTGCTGAAAGCAGAGTATTGTAAAGCAGGGCGTATCGATACACCCCTGTGTATCGATACGGTCTCAACTCTTTGAATTTCAATTAGGCTGAGCGTATCGATACACAAGAGTGTATCGATACGGTCCCAACTCTCTGAAATCCTGGGGAGTTGTGGAGTGTAGGGCGTATCGATACGGGGTCAAGCGTATCGATACGGTTCAACCTAGTTGACCAAGTGATGTTGACCGAGAGGGGTGTATCGATACGCTCAAGGGTGTATCGATACGGTCTTCCCTGAGTTGACGGAGAGGGTTGACTTTGGTCAAGGCGTATCGATACCCTCTGTAGGTGTATCGATACGGCCTACTTAAAAAGGGAAAATTGGGTTGTTTAATTGCAAGTCTTGCGGGTTTTGTATCCGTGTTTGTTCGCTGCGTGTCCCCTCACATAGGATTTAATACAGGCATCTAGAAAAGAAAAATAAAAAATAGGGTTGCTAACCGAGGGGGAACCTTAATTGGTTTTCGCTCGGTTTTCCCCGTGTGGCCCACTTGGACCGGTCATTCAGCCAGACCGAGACGAGAGGGTTACAGTCAAGGGGCAAACGATGATACAATTGGACTACTTCAGGGGCTAAATTGATACGAAAATACCAAATGGGCGAAATCGATAAATTGGATCTAGTTCAAGGGCAAAAGTGACCTTGTCACATTACTTCCATCTGTCACCTTCCCAAGGTACTTTTCGCAAATTATAGCAGTTGAACCCCAAGTACGCTCGATCAATGGCTTCATGTTTATTAGGATCCCAATAAGATAAAGCACGTCTTCTAGCGTGATCGTGCATTCTCCACAAGGCATATGAAATATATGAAATTCAGGTCTCCAACGCTCAATTAGAGCGGTAATCAACCTGGGAACCAACTTGTACCCACAAAGGAATGGCGCATGATAAAATCCCGCCATATACAAGAAATTCAAGATTATATTATCTAGGGGAGTTTCTACCATGCTCCGATGATGTTTAAATGTATCTTATGTATCCTGTCATTAATGCATTATTTAAACATAATTATTAACAAAAATACAAAAATCACTAATTTCATAATAAATAAATTATTAAAAAAGTTTGTACCATCTCATCAACCCTAAGACTAGTAATGTGTCGATCTTGTAAATGCAACAGAGGAGCTTGCGCAGCCATTCTACATAACAAGTAAGAAAATATTAGTAAACCGAAACTAAATCTAGTACCTTAAAACATAATCATAATCAAATATATAATAACTCAGGACAATTCTACTTGGTCTATTGCTACATACATGCAATTTAAATTTAAATAAATACATAAATCATTGTTATTTAAAAATTAAATTTAAATAAATAAATCATTGTATCGACAAATTACATAACTAACTAAATCAACTTACTAAATTAAATTTAAATAAATATCAATCATCATTAATTAAAGTTATATGTTAACTAACTAAATCAACTTATTAAATTAAATTTAAAAATATAAACTACTACTACATGCAATCAAATTCTAAAATTATATTAATCATCAATGCTAAGTTTAAAATTAAAAAAAAATCACATTTTCTTACTAACTAAAATAATAATATGACTAATTAACTTAAATTAAAAATTAAAATACACATCTAATTGTTATATTTTGTCAAATATTCATTCAAACATCAAAAATAAAAAAATCTTTATAATAACAATAATAATAATAATAATAATTATTATTATTATTATTATTATTATTATTATATGAAATATAATATAAAAATTAAAAATAATTTGGGTTCTACCACATTTTGAGAAAAAAAGGAAAGAAAGACAATATTTTTGTCTTTACCAAAAAAAATATTTAAATAAATAAATAATATTAAAAATTAGCCAACGTGCTAATTTAATTAATTGAAGATTAATATCACATTCTAAATGGTTATGAAAACAGTTTTCATAAATAACTAAATATTTAAATAAATAATAATTAGATTAAATATTTGATGCACATAAAATATAATTTTTACACATACATACTTATTAAAATATTACGGTATAAAATTTAAATCTTTAGTAATGAACTTTAAATTTTTAAACTATAACCCTTAAACTCTAACTTTAATTCATAAATTAAAAAATTTAACCTAAACCATAAACTTTTAAATCTTAAATGAAACAAGTTTATAAAAAATGCATGAAATATTTTCTCTAATATTAAATTAAATGAAACATCTGTATAATGATTAAAATCTTGGGAATTTTATTAAACAATGTAAATAAATGATCTAAACCCATTAAGATCTAATCATTGCTCTTGCAAGACCAGAACCAGGTTTGCCGAATTCTCGCTCCCGCGTTTGCTAGTATCAAGATCTACGCCGACACAGCTCGGTTAGACATTATCCGACGCGCACCGGTGATCGCGGACTGGACGCTTGATAAATGAGAAGAAAGGCTTTGGCAGAATCTAAATCGAAATCGAAATAAATAAGCAGGATATGATTCCGGCTCAAAAGGAAATTGAAAAATCTCATAAAGATTACCGTTAGAGCATGCTCATCCTTATAAATACCGTTGCTGCTAAATTACAGCATTCAAACCTACCTGATTACCGTTAGAACTTCTTCTCCTCCAATCTGAGTTTCTTTGTTCGCTAATGGCAACACATTTCATCTACAATGGCTTTTCCCACCGTGTTTCCCTTTCCCAAATCATCACCGAAATCCACCATGTACCTCTCCCTCTCGTCCAAATCCATCTCACCATCTCCGTCGCAAACAATTTCAGGCTCTTTGATCGCCCGGAACCCTCCTTCACCGCCTCCGACCAAGAAACTCTTGTTTTTGATCTTAATCTCTTGAGACACCGCAACCAGCTCCACCGCCTTCTTGTTCCAACGTTCACGAATCTCGGGGTGAACACCGCCACTGTTCACTACGACAGGATGGTGAACAAAATAATCCAACGGGGGCTGGAGATTGCGGAATGGATGGTGAACTCGGGATTCAACTTCAGAGTGTTGTATTTAGCTTCGGCGATAGAAGCGTGGGCGGCGGTAGACGAGAACACCCTCGAGTTCCTCATGGAAAGAAGAGCTTTGATGGTATCCGCGGAAGAGTTCGAAACAGATAACTACGGGATGGTTCCTGCTACAGAATCGTCGGTTAAGGAGATGCTAACGACGGTGAAGGTGGAAGACGGAGAGGGTGATTGCACCGTGTGTTTGGAGGGATTGGAGGTGGGATCAAACGCTGCCCGGATGCCATGTTCCCACATGTTTCACAACCAATGTATCGAGGAGTGGCTGAAACAGAGCCATTATTGTCCTGTTTGCCGGTTCGAAATGCCATGCTAGTTCTAGAATAGAGATTTTCTGTAGGTTTTTTTCCCCATCATGGGTAAATTTTCTGTAGTTCTAGAATAGAGATCATCATCTGGTTATGTTAGTAAAAAAAATTAAGGATTTCTAATTGAAATCCACGATTAGGAAAATGTATTAAGAGAGCCTATTAATTTGATTAAAAATCATTAAGGGTTTGACCCCATAAATAAAAGGTTAAATTATGGGATAAAAATTTTATGCCTCTTTTCGGTGCCCTTTTTAATGCCCAACACTAAAAAATACTAAAAAATAAATTCTAAGCCCTAACCCTAAATTTCAAATCTTAAATCCTACACTAAGGATCATCATCTGGTTATTTTGATTGTGTTGGGATGATTAGAAGCAAGGAATTGTGTTGGTGAAGCCTCGGGAACGAATCCGAAACCGTTGGGAGCTTGATCGGCTAGAGTTGTTGAGCTTGGATTAGTAGGTGAGTGGTTAATGATTTCAGCTTGGTTTAAAATGGTTTTCAAATGTTGGTTCAAGCATGGAGACCTAGGTTGGGCTTGGTACACCCACCTAGAGATGGAATTAGAGTGGTAGCCTAATCAAAAGCTTAGTATAGGAGACCTTTGGTTGAACTTCTAAATGCTTGTTATGCCTCTTGATTCATTGCTAATTGTGGTTAATGTGGTTATGTATATTGTGTTATACATGTGTGTGGAGGTATGATATCTGATGCATTATTATATGAATGTGGATATGGAATGTGGTTTGTGCATGATGGTAAATCATGGTGAGTACGTGCTAAGCACGGAAATTGGTAAGACAATTGTGTTGTGAAAGGTTGTGGAATGTGTTAGTATTGGCACTAGTATGCTTGAGTACAATGATCGATCATTAGGATGTTTAGTGTGCACACGAGAGTCAAAATGCGCGCGTGGTCTTGGTGATGGTAGCCATCAAGATGGAGTACGGGTTCGCCCGGAAATCTTCATATATGTTAGTCGGTGATGAGTGGAATCCCATCGACGAGGCGTGGGGATGAGTGAAATCCCCTCCGCGTGAAACGGTGATGAGTGTAATCCCACCGTAAGGTAAATGTTGAGCTGTTGGATGTGAGTTCCAACGGTTATCCGCGTATTCGGGTCATAGCTAGGTGCTAATACGGATTGTAGAATGTGTTGCCAATACGTTTGATATATGTGTTTACATATGTTGTGTTTATGGATATGTTGAGCATGGCATAATTATCATATTGTGTTCATGCATCTTTCATATTTGGACTTATGTGGTTCGAAGGTAAGAACTCATGCATTCTACCTTGGTTGTGTGCTCGTGCTTGGACCTTGCATTGTCGAGGTTTGTTTTATGAGCTTACCCTTACTACGCTTTATGCTTACGCTCTCTTTTGTTCGACAATGCATATCTGTAGTTCGTGGGTTGCTTGTGCAAGGAGAGGGCATCCAAGTGTGCTAGTTAAGCTTTTGTTTTTATCAAGTATGAATTTCTAAGTCATGGATGTAATAGACAAGCAATGGGATTTGAGTATTTGATTTATGTTGTTGTTGGTGTTAGGAGCATGTTAGACTCCTTGTTGATGTTTGGCATGGCTTGTTGATGCCTTGTTTTGATTTATAAGCCATGCTTAAATGCTTATCTTGAATGTTTATGTGCATGTTGGCTCTAAGGCATGAAACCTTAAAATGCTATGTTCGCCTCTTTTGTGGTGTATGTTTGTTCCTTATGATTGTATGACCTTTACATGTATGTAATGTGTTTTGAGCGTGTTTCTAATAGGGTGCGTGCGTCTAGAGTCTATGTGTGTATGTGGTGTTTGCTTCTTGAAGTCGTTAAGGGCGTTTGGGATCGTTTAGAGATGTTTAAAACTGATTTTGGGAATTCACAGACTGCCGGTGTTTCGAAACGGGTTGTGCTGTTTCGGAACGGGTGTGGTTCTAGAGCCACCCGTACCGGAACACGTTCCGGTACAGTTTGTCTACTGTGAGCCCCTATTCCGATACGAGTCTCGAAACACTTTGGCCACTGTGATTGCTTGCTCCGAAACGGGTTTCGGAACGCCTAGGCAAAATGGGACCCTGTTTTGAAACGGGGTGGATGTGTTTCGGTACGGGTGTCTGGCTTTTTAAATTGGAGCCCGTGTTTTGAAACGGGCAATGCCTGTTTCGAAACGTAGGCCTGAAAATGAGCTTTTGACATCTCTAAAGGGGTCTCAAGGGTTGGGCTTAGGCCCTGTTTGCTGAAAGGCTTCTCGTGAGCCTTATTTTCCGCTGTCGCTTCACACTTAGGTTTAATTAACGCATCTAGACAAGATAATAAATGAAAAAGTTGTCTCGGGTTGTTAACCGAAGTGATGCCTTAACGGGTTTCGCCTTGGTTATCCCCGTGTAGCCCACTCGGATCGGTCAGACGCCCGGACCGGGACGAGGGGGTTACAATGGACCCGGAACTCAATAACCTTGCATCAATACACATCAATTCAAGCTCAAACTACACCCGAAACATAGCCAATTCAAACCCAAACTACTAGCAGCCACAACCAACGAATTTACCATAAAAATCTACCTTTTAGCACCCCTAAACATCAATCCAATGCTACCAAACCTCCAGCTGCTATTTAGACTCAAAACTCAACAAAAAACTCAAGATTTCCAACTCTTAAAATCACCCATAATACCCATTTCGGGTTTCCATTAAAAACCCACCATTTTTATGTTATTTTGGTGATAAAACAAAGTTAGAAACACCATGAACTCAACCCAAATCAACCCAAACAAAAATCCATAATTTCCTTTCATTTTCAAGCCAAACTTTAAAAATAAAAAATGAGTTAAAACCATGAGTTTTACAAAAATATCAACATCCATGACTCAAGGAAGATGAAACAAAGTTGAGGAACCATTTACCTTGAAGAAATCACTTGGTTTGAAGCTTGAAATCAATGGAATAATGAATAGGGTTTTTGAGAGGTTTTAGAACGTGAAATGGGATTTTGAAAAGATGATAGCTTTTGATAAAAATCCCCTTTTTTCTTATTTCTTTTATTAAAACCCCCTTTTGCCCTTTTTCCTCTAAAACACTTTTTGGTGTGATAAAAATAGTTTTTCTCCAAATTTAATTAACCCGACTCGATTTAACAACCCGATAACTCCCGGCCCTAAACTCGGGGCGTTACACTTTTCCCATCCCAAGACTCGGGAAGAGAGTAGAGTAGCTTCCGGATTAGCTTATCCTCCGGGATGATCTCTCCAAAACCTTTTAGCCCATTGACGATGGTTGAAAAATGATCAAACATCTTCGATACGGTTTCATCGGGCTCCATCTTGAAATTCTCATAGCTAAGATTGAGAATTCTAATCTTTGTTTCCTTCACATCGCTTGTCCCTTTATAGGTTGTCTCAAGTGTATCCCACACTTCTTTAGCACTTTCGATGGAAGAAACTTTGGAGTAGATATCTGGTCCAAAGGAACAAAATAACATGTGAAGAGCCTTGTCGTTGATTTGAAGCTTCTTTCGATCATCTTCACTCATTTCTCTTTTACTTTTCGGCACAAGTCTTCCTTCACCGTCTCTCTTCATTTGAATGATGATACCATCCTCTATAGCATCCCAAACAAGGTAATCACTTGACTTTATGAAGAGACGCATTCGGTTCTTCCAAAAAGAATAGTTTTCACCGTTGAAAAAAGGCGGTTTGGTGATCGATTAAAACTCGTACATGCTAGAGCCGGAGGTAGATGTCATGGCTTGCTTTGTTGATGATCACACTCTTCCTAGAATCTCCTCTTTCGGTTGTTAATCCTTCAAAGAGGTAGGCTATGATACCAATTGTTGAGTGGATCAAGGGATTGATCAGAGCCAAGAGGGGGTGAGTTGGGTTTTTAAAATTTTTGGAAGTGAAGTGGAATGAATAAAAATGAAGAACAAGGCAATTATAGTGGTTCAAGTTCCAAATGAACTCTACATCCACTACCTTAGCTCCCACTAAGGATTTTCCAACAATTCCACTGATTGATCTTCCCCTTTTCTAGGCTTAGGAGGAAACCTTTACAATACCGGTCAATTTTCTACCCAAAATTGACCAAACTCTCACTTGGTTACAAAGAAGAAATTGAAGGCAATTAGGATATCTCACAATACAAATTTGCCCCTTTTTAATACAAGCACTCAACCCAAACTGAAATACAAGATATGATTTTCACTCAATACAATTTGGGAGTTTTACAAGAATGAGACTTTTTTGCACTTGAACTTGGATTTTTGTATAGATGTTTCTCTTGGATGAAATAGTTGTTGTTGGTCTTCAATAGGCTTGTTTTTATACCTTCTCCATTAATTCTAGTCGTTTGGGTGGTTAGGGAATTGATTATAACCGTTGGGACCCTCTCTTTCTACCATAAATGCACTTCTGCAGCCTACCGTATCGGTACTGGAGGAAGCGTATCGATATCTGTCTCAAAAAAGAAAGAGTTGTTGCAAAAATACAAGAGAGGCGTATCGATACACATATAGGCATATCAGTACGGGTTAGGGAACCGTTTCGATACGGGTAAGACCGTATCGATGCAATTTTTCCAACATAGCTCACTGGAGGAATTCATATCGATACGAGTAAGAGCGTATCGATACTCATTAACCACCTCTTTAAAAATTGGCTACCTACCAACTGACGAGCAACGGTCAAAATATTTAAGGCTCCAATCTTTCAAAATATTTAAATCGTATCGATACGGGTGAGACCGTATCGGTACACGATTCAAACTCCTTGGGATTTTATAGAGAGAGCGTATCGATACAGATGGAATCTGTTTCGATACCCTATTTCGATACAGTAAGAGGCGTATCGAAACGTTTGTCTCCAGTAGCCAATTTTGTAAAAAAGGTATCGATACGGTAAGAAGCGTATCGATACGCATTGACATTTTTTAGCAATTTGGCTTTGGAACACTTAGAAAATATTTTGGAGTTTGAGTTTTTCAAACCAGAGCAAAGCCTTGTTGATTTGAAACCTTTAGGGGGACTTAAGTTTTACAATTTGGTCCTTAAAACACTTTGTTATATCAAAATCAAAAATAGGTTTTACAAATTGGAAGATCCGAGTGTCAAAGCTTTAGAGGAAAAATTCTTGGGAGGTCACAAAGTACAATGGCGATCACATATGTTTATGAACTTCCATCGACCAGGACCACCACAAATTGGACTCAAATGTAATAATCCATCACGTGATGAAGTTTGTTAAAGCAAATCCAAGGGTTCTTGTTTCAATGATTCAAGCAACCATTGCGTAACTGTTTGGATATCAGATAAAATACAAGAAAGGGTGGCGTACAAGGGATAATGCAATGCAGTCGGTGTATGGTGATTATGATAAGTCGTACAACGAGCTACCGAATTTATTAATAGCATTGACACATTTCATCACATGCACTATTGTGAGGTATCAAACAACGAATGCATACGACCGAGAAGGCCCTAAATTTTTCCATCAACTTTTCTGGGCGTTCAAGCCATGCATTGAAGGTTTTCCATATTGCAAACGTATAATGGCACGTGACTGTACGAAAGATACTTTCATGTAATTTTGATTACCGTTGCGCAAGATGGTGAGAACAATGTCTTACCAATTGTATTTGCAATTGTTGAGCAGGAGACGACGAAAGCTTTAAATTTCTTTTTGACCAATTTACGTGAGCATGTCGTCCGAGAAGATGGGGTTTGCATTATATCTGATCAAGGGCCAGGTATCAAATCAACAATTAATCGAGATGGAACTCGTTGGACACCTTCGTACATAAATCTCGCGTATTGTGTTCGTCACATTGGTAAGAAAAGTTACGAACAGTTTAAAAATCAATACCTTCGTAATGAGATTTTAAGCATGGGTATGCATCATTTTTTTTCAAAATCCATTATATATGCATATCTATTTATGTGTTTTGATTTCTCTCGATACTAACAATATTATGACACATGATATCTACTACTGCAGCCAGTTTTTGAGAGGAAGATGAATAATTTAATGAAGTACGGTGAGCGCGTTTGGAGTTGGGCAAACAATATTGAGAGAGAAAGATGGGCCAAATCGTATGATGAAGGTGGTTGACGATACGGACAAATGACAACCAACCTTGTAGAGTGCATAAATAGAGTACTAAAAGGATTATGTCATCTCCCAATAGCAAGCTTGGTAAAAGAGACATACTACATGTTGGCTAAAGTTTGGGCCGTTAGAGGGAAAGAAATCGAGGCCTTAATAAATAGAGGGCAAAGTATGGCTCATGAGCTTGTGAGGAAAATGCAAGATAATGTGAAGAATGCAACATCGATGAATGCTCACAGGTTCGACCGAATTAATCTGAATTTTGATGTTGTTGGTTCCAGACGCAATTACAAAGTAGGGCACTCAAATGTATTTCGAGTCGATTTCGAACGTTGGTGGTATGACTATGGCGCGTTCCAGGCATGGCGATATCCATGTGCTCATGCAGTTGCAGCATGTATGACTGTAGGGGTTGACTCGTACACCTATGTTGATGAATGCTTCAATCTCCACAAGATGGTCAATATTTCCAGAAGTGAGTTCCGACCGGTCGCGAATTCAAAAAGTATTAGCCGTTAGTGGAGCATGAAAAATGGTTATCGGATCCTAAACTCCGTAGAACTTCAACTGGCCAACCTAGATCGACTCGCATCTATACCAGTATGGATCTTCATCATAGAGAAAGGGGACAACGAAAAAGATGTACTATATGTAGGGCTGAAAGACATTCGGGATCAAACTGTCCAAATAAACCAAGATTCGTGCCTATGCCTCAGTCATTTATTATGTTTGTATTCGAAAATATTCTACTTTGCATCATTATTAATTAGTTATTTATAATGTTATGTTTTACTACTATCATATTGCTTAATTCTGATTTATTAATTAGGGACCAAATTGCTAAATATTCAAAGTTTAAGGGATAATTTCTAAATTTCTAAAAGTTTCAAGGACTAATGAAATTTTGCATCTTATTAGTAGGAAATATTTTTAATTTCATGTTCATCACAAAACTTAAACTTAAAAAAATGGCGACTGAATCGTAGTTCAATTGAAAAAGTTATGAGATTGTGACCAAAACGTAAAGATTAGATTAGGTAACTTAATTCCCGATCTTAAGCATGAACATTTGAGCCATTTCTAATTTCTTTATCTTTTATCATTAAGTTACTCCATTACTAATTAATGAATTCAAACTGCTGAATTTCGGAAAAACAATTCACTCATTACTAAAGATAATTAATCAGGTGAATAATAAAAAAATGGAAAATAAAAAATAATAAAATTCAAACTCAATCAAATGTATTACACAAAACATAAAAAATCATTTCTTATGTAATTTCTGCCCATAACGGGGTGTGGTTGAAAAATAATGCTGCGGTGGTCGCCGAGCACGTTGTGGCCTCTGTGCTGCCTCGGGATCCTCTTCAGCATCCTCAATGTTGCTCACCTCCTCATTCACCGAGGGCATTGGAGGCAATGTTGTGAACAAATCCATGTAACCGCTTTGTTCTCTTATAATATCTGGTGAATTCAGGAAATTTTGCATTTTTTGAAAATCCATGTTCTCACCAAAGTTCGAGTAAATGGGTGACTGTGGTGGATAAAACTCGGGTATGTATAAATCAGCATCATCAAATCCTAGATTATTTGAGGAGCTTTGTCCCACTTCTGGTTGTACACATGTAGGAGGCGGATAAAACTTGGGTCTGTATAAACTAGCATCATCAAACCCTAGATTATCTGAGAAGCTCGGGCCCACTTCTAGTTGTACACATGCAGGAGACAGTTCCTTTTCCCATATAATTGTCGGTGTTACTGTTTCTATATCCCATGTGGTTGGCCAACCTTCAGGGTTTCTACTCCAAACGTTTCTACTCTAAAATGTGCCCGTTGTAGTCTTCAATGATTGATCTTTGCCACCATATTTATTCTTATACCTTTGGCATTCTTTACGTCATTCGAGAGTAGTTAAGTACGTCTTTCCATTACTAAGATAGTAGATCATGTACTTTGAACTCTCAAAATCAAAATCATCAATTTGTATTGGACTGCGATACGGCAACGATAAAGTTCTGTTGTTCCACAAAGCAATATAATCGGCATGTACGACTTCCGAATCCACATTTGGCCCGCCACGTCCATCATAGTCGTGAAGAAAGTAATGATTGTGTGGAATACGTGGAATGAACTGGTGGAAGCCAAATTACCTCAGCACCATATCTCCAAAGTGGAAATCGACAGTAGCAAAGTGGATCGGCGACGTAACACTATATCATAAAGTAGAATCTATCGTAAAAAATTTTCTAGTAGAAACATGTGGTCATTGTTGTATGACATCCAAATAAACTACAAAAAATATGATTATTATAATAATACATCTCACTAAAATGTAAATAATATAGGTTAAACCAAATAAACATTCCATTCAGATACATAATCTTGACAATACAAATCAATTTGAGATCTACATACTCTAACGTTGTTGTGCGCCAATCTCGTATCATGTTTTTCCTCGCACCATCTACATACAAATCACAATAATATTTTAAAACACATGTAAATTTAATTTAAACATTCAACTCAAAATTAGGATATTTACCTTGCAACAAGAGGAAATTGTATATGTGTTCGAGTAATCGATGTAAAAAGGAAAGTCTCTGCCAAGCTCACGCTTGCAACAATAGCATACATCCACCAATACCACTTACCTTCTTACCCTTTTTCTAGTATAGCGGCCTTACACAACTCATGATACGAATACGTTAATATGGTTGATCCCCAACTATATTGACAACAAACTTCCCAAGGAGTATCCAAAAAATGTAGATATCATATATTGACCAGATTGTCAGATTTATTCGGCATCATTATCTCTCCAATTATATGACGAATATATGCTCGTTTGGCCTTATAAATCTCGTCAACCGTGCTATATAGATTGAGTCCAAATTCACTTTCCAATCAACTCAATTTGACACGAGACCCTGTCACATTACTTCCATCTGTCACCTTCCCAAGGTACTTTTCGCAAATTACAACAGTTGAACCCCAAGTACGCTCGATCAATGGCTTCATGTTTACTGGGATCCCAATAAGATAAAGCACGTCTTCTAGCGTGATCGTGCATTCTCCACAAGGCATATGAAATATATGAGTTTCGGGTCTCCAACGCTCAATTAGAGCGGTAATCAACCCGGGAACCAACTTGTACCCACAAAGGAATGGCGCATGATCAAATCCCTCCATATACAAGAAATTCAAGATTCTATTATCTAAGGGAGTTTCTACCATGCTCCGATGATGTTTAAATGTATCTTATGTATCCTGTCATTAATGCATTATTTAAACATAATTATTAACAAAAATACAAAAATCACTAATTTCATAATAAATAAATTATTAAAAAAAGTTTGTGCCATCTCATCAACCCTAAGACTAGTAATGTGTCGATCTTGTAAATGCAACAGAGGAGCTTGCTCAGCCATTCTACATGACAAGTAAGAAAATATTAGTAAACCGGGACTAAATCTACTACCTTAAAAAATAATTATAATCAAATATATAATAACTCGGGACAATTCTGCTTGGTCTATTGCTACATACATGCAATTTAAATTTAAATAAATACATAAATCATTATTATTTAAAAATAAAATTTAAATAAATAAATCATTGTATGTACAAATTACATAACTAACTAAATCAACTTACTAAATTAAATTTAAATAAATATCAATCATCATTAACTAAGGTTAGATCTAAGGTTCGTTTTCTCTAAATCCCTCCCTAATTTCTCAGATCTAACAAAAACCGAAAGAATTTTATTTTATTTTATTTTCCCCCTTTTCTCTTATTTTTTTGTTCAAACTTTTCTCTTTTTTCTCTATTTTGATCCAATTTTTCCTCTTTATTCTCCCCCATTTTTGTTGTTGCAAGGGTCGATTTATAGGGGATGAAATGGCTCTCGTGTTTACCATGTCAAAGGGGTGACGAGGACGGTAATAGGGCGATGCAACTCAGCTTGACGGCGATGGCTCAAGGATAAAGTTTAGGGCGGATTATAGTTTTACTTTAGGTTTAGGTTATTGAGTTGTTGAGTTATTGTATTTTAAGTTGTGGGTTCTGAAAATGTGGATGAGATAGAGGAAGTTCTTTGCTATAGTTAGAGGAGTATGGTTGTACCGGAGTTGAGGTACAATTTGTTTGCTCGAGTTCTTGTGTATGCGAGTTGATTCTTGTTGGTGAGAGACGATGGGACCGATTCTGGCATTAGTTGGTGAAAAGAAGCAGAGACCTTTGAGTGGGAGTCAAAGGGATATCGATGTTATAGTGGATAAGCCTTGGTACAGTTTTGAGTTTGTCTCTTCTGATTGGTTTCTGAGTTCGTACTTTCGTATGTTGCTAACAAGAATGCAAGTTTGAATGTACTCGATGAGGTGTCAGAGGTAGGTATGAGTACCTTAGTTCTTTTGGCGAGATCTAGGTAGGGGTCTCGTGTGAGTAATCTGAATTTCAGAAGTGTTAGTTGGTAACCGTTGGGGTTCAGTCTATGAATTCGATGCAAGACAGCCGATCAGTATCCGTGAATGGGAACCGGTTTGTGTGTTTGGGGCCAGCGTGCGTTTGGGGGTGGTTTTCCAGAATGGTTGTCTGTATGTGCTCAGAATCGCGTTTTTGAAGTTTTGAAATGCTCTACGGATATTCTAGAAGAGTCAGATTTTGTTGAAGAATCAGTCTAAAAACAGAGGACCGAAGACTATCAGTGTGTACTTGTGAAGTTGCCATCTCTGCGGATTCGTCTATTTGGGTGAGCATGTAAGGAATTAGATATCGTTGTTGAGACCTTAGATGTATGGACGCATGTGACTAGCCTTTAGGGAGATGGTAGTGATCAGAAAGATGTACAGAAGATGTTTGTTGGTGGTTCAGAGTTACTAGTTTCTAATAGACGTGAAGTGATTGTCTTCCTACAGTTTCAATGTGCTTTTTGACAAGGCTCGACTTGAAGAGCAAGGAGTTAGTGTATACGTTGAGACAAAGAAAGAGTTGACTTGAAGTTGCGGATTTTTGTGAGACTGTAGTGGTAAGTGAGGATGTGAACTTCTTGTTGAATGTTGATCCAGTTTAGAGATCAAAGGATGATTGAGTTTAGTTGGTAGGCTTGCTTAGCAATTGTGATGAATTTGATTTTTGAATGAAGATTAGACCGCAAAGAGTTAGGGTAGTTTGTGTTTTCTTCTCCTATAAGTATTTGGAAGAATTGTCGGTTTACCTCTTGTTAGAGGAGAAGAGTTTGTTATTGAGACCGTTTTCGAGGTTGCTTCTGTTTTGTTTGTTCTGTAACTTATGAATCCTGGAAGAATTGAGAATGTTGAAGAATTAACTTCGAGACTCGTTAGACCTTAGATTCATTAGGCCTAGTGCATCATCTCAGAGTTATACAGAGTAATTTGTGAAGAAGAAAGAGTGACAGTGCGAGAGTGTGTTCAGATTACATACAGTCGAAACAAGTGTCAGTGATTTGTTGATCAGTTAGTGTGTGCTCCAGTCAAATTGAAGATTTACTTGAATTCGATTATTACCAGTGAAAGTGAGAGAAGTTGAAGTATCGAAGACAACTCTTGAGGCAAGATGTGATCACCTTGAGCTCTAAGTTATGTCGTTTCGTTTGACTAGTGTATTAGTTACCTTCCTAGAGATGTTGAACAGAATATTTTCCTGAGTTTCTTGATTAGTTGTAGTAGTTCTCATAGGTGACACATGTGTATATTCACGTACCAAAGAAGGTCATGGCAAGCTTTGAAATTAGTGTTATAGGTCCTATTAGAGAATTAGTGGCATGCCAAGTTGAGCCAACGTGAACTCCGAGTTAATGAAGATGTTCTCCTAGGACATGTAGATCAGCCGAGTGCATTAGAGTAAATCCTAAGTAGGCAGAAGAAGATGTGAGTTGGAAGGAGTTGAAGACTGTGATAGGTATCTATAGTTCCTAGGTCTAGCATTGTTACTATCGGAGAATTGTGAATACTCTTTCGAAGATAGCTACAGAAGAACGTACAGTTGTAAGGTTAGATGCGGGACATTGAACCTTTGAGGAACCGAAAGAAACTTTGGAGAGAGCTTCGACCTGGATCCAGCCTATACTAGAGAAAGAGCTTGTGAACTGTAGTGATGTGATACATGTAGGGTTAGGTTGTGTGCTTATGCAAGACGAAATGATTTTGACATGTTCATCGAGTTAGTTGAAAGACCGTGAGAAGAGTTATCCGATGAGAGACATAGAGTTAATTACAGTTGTAATTGCTTCGAAGACTTGGGGACAAGCTTGTGTGGTAAGAAATGCATAGTGTGTATGTGCATATCATCAGATCTTGAAATATTTGAAGACTTAGGAAGGGTGGAAACTTGAACAACATGAAATGTTAGAACCGCTTGAAGATTGTAATATCAAGATTGAGTACCAGCCGAAGATAGCCTCCGTAGTGACCGATGTTCCGAGTCGTAATTGTTGTTAGAGTGGTAGTTGGGTTGCGAGTTGTATTTGCCGAATTCAGTTACCGAATGCCAGTATTCTTGTGGCCGCGTTTTATGTTGAGCCTACGCTGAGTCAGGATGTTTGAAGAGAAACAGTTGCAAGACAGATTCTTGGCACCTCACGTGCGAGGCATAGTAGAAGGAAGACCTTCATAATACAGTTCAGAGATGATAGAGTTTTGTATTTCAGAGACAGAATAGTTGTACAGATTGACATAGTGTTTTGAGACATATTGATTTGGCCGAAGCACACGGTAGTTCAATTATATTGCTTCTGAGTAGTATGAAGGCGTATTGTGGATTGAAGATGAGTACTTCTGGATTGAGTGGATGAATAATGTGGTCCAACATGAGAGTAAGTGTGTAAATTGCCAGCGTGTCAAGACCGAGCTTCAGTTTTCTTCTAGCTTGTTACATCCGTGGAAGGTTCATAATGGAAGTGAGTAACAGAGATCCGAAATTTCTGCTAGATTGTTTTTGAAGACGCCTGCGTAGTGTTTGGTTAATTGATGAAGTCAGGTTATCAGTCAGAGAAGGTCCTCGGTCAATTTTTGAACAGTGTTGTATGAGTTGTGAACCGGACTAGTTCTATTGTTATCTGTTGCGGTTACCACCAGAGTTAGAAAGGGGTTTGAGATGTGTTCCGTGTATCTATGATTCAGAAATGTGAGTCAGATCTGCTTTGTGCTATGTTTGTTTAAGAGATTGAGATGAGTTTGAAATCGGCATGCCTTGAAGAATCAGTTGAGATCATAGTGTAAGATAGCAAGTGTTGCGTGGTAAGTCTTTCGTGTTGGTTAGCATGTTGTGGTGAGAGAGGAATGCGTGGAGGTGCATGTTTCAGTGGCCCTCCGTGATCGATGAATTTCGGGGACGAAATTCCTTAAGTAGGGGAGAGTTGTAACACCCGGGTTTAGGGGTTAGGTGGAAATAATATTTTAATATTATTTTGGGTTCGGTTTTATGTTTTAAATAATGGTCCGGGTTTGGTTTTCAAATTAATTAAATTGATGATGGACTAAGTTTTGGAATTAAACCCCAAATGGCCATGGAACTTATGTCCTTGTGAATAATCTATTTCATTAAGGGCAAGATAGTCTTTGTGCCTTTAAATTTAAAACAAAACAAAAACTCCAACCCATTTACTATTCATCCTCTTCCTCATCAACGGGAAAACAAAAGCTCCCAACCCATTTACTATTCCATTCAAGAGTTCTCTCATTTCGACTCCGTTTTGAAAGGTAATGGTGTTTTCGACTTCCCCTCATCCTCCCCTTCATAAAAGTACCCTTCTTTTTCATTTTCATGAAGTTTTTGGAAAATAGGGGTTTTGAATGTTTTGCTTAAAAATAGTGCCTTTGTGTAGCTAAACATAATATTATGGTTTATTATGGTTAGTTATGGAATGTAGGAGCCAAATGATGCTACATATGTAAATTTCAAATGATTTTAATCAATTTTCGGAATTTGGCTTGAGAGGGTTTTTGGAGGGTTTTTAATGTGGGTTTTGGGGCTGTTTAAGGTTGGATTTTGGGGGCTGTAGGTAGTATGATATATGAGGATTATTTTGGGTGTAATTGATGCTTGTTTGGGTGTTTGAAATGGGAGAAATCAGTGGGTGTTAAGGGCTGCTCGGAAATCATGTTTTGGGGTTGATTTTGAGTGTTGCATGCTTGCTAATGTTAATCCGGGTTGATTTCGATGATGAGATATTGATTATGAATGTTTTGTTTGTGTTTGAGATTGATTAGAACCGAGTTTGGGCATCGGTGAAGCATGGGAAGTGAATCCGGGAATTTGAAGAACGGTCGCTTGCTTGGTCTTTGAGCTTGGGAGCTTAGGTGAGTGGTTAAATGTTTTTGAAATGGTTTTGAGTATTTGGTTCAAGCATGTGAACCTAGGATGGGCTTGGTAAACCCACCTAGAGTTGGGATTAGAGTGGTAGCCTAATCCCAAGCTTTGATTAGAGACTTTGGTTGCACTCTTTAATGATTGTATATGCCTCGTGTTAAATTGTGATGATGTTGATTATGTATATGTTGTATACATGTATGTTGAGGCATGTTGGATGCGTTGTCATATGCATGTTAATGATAGATATGATATGTTTATACACATGTGCAAAATATGATGTGATATGGTTGTTAATGATATACATGAGGTGATTGCTTGATCCGAGGATCATGGTGAATACATGCTAGGCATGGAAATATGGTTTGTGCATGATAGTAAGTCATGGTGAGTACGTGCTAAGCACGGAAGTTGTTAATAAATGGTATTGTGGAATGTATTAGTATTGGCACTAGTATGCTTGGGTACAAATGATCGATCATTAGGATGTTAGTGTGTACACATGAGTCAAAAGTCGCGCGTGGCCTTGGTGGCGTTGAGTCACCAAGGAGGAGTATGGGTACGCCCGGAAATTGTATTTACATTAGTCGGTGATGAGTGGAATCCCATCGACGGGCGTGAGGATGAGTGGAATCCCCTTCGCGTGAAATGAGGCGTGAGGATGAGTGGAATCCCCTCCGCGTGAACGGTGATGAGTGGAATCCCACCGCCAGGTAATGGTTGTGTTGTTGGATGTGAGTTCCAACGGTTATCCGTGTATTCGAGTCATAGCTAGGTGCCAATACGGATTGTAGTTTATGTTGCCATTATGTGGTTAATTGTGAGCCAATGTGATTTGGGATGTGTTGCTAACATGATTTAATATATGTGATTTCATGTATTGTGGTTTTGAACATGTTGAGCATGACATGATATTGATTATATGTTCGTGCATCATTTAGAATCATGGCTCGTGTGGACCGGAGGTAAGAACATGCATTTTATCTCGGTTGTAGCTTGTGCTTGGACCCTGCATTGTCGAGGTTTGTTTTTAAAGAGCTTACCCTCACTAAGCTTTTATGCTTACGCTCTCTTTTGTTCGACAATGCAGATAAATAGCTTGTGGGTGCCAAAGGCAAGGGAGGGTCTCCAAATGTTGCTTTTGGTGAGCTCAATGTATGGATTTTAAGTAATAGAATGTAATAGTTAAGCAATGGGATAGGAATTGTTGATTCGAGTCTTGATGTATGTCTATGGTTGACCTGGTTTGTAAGCATGATATATCTTGCCAAATGCTTGTATGATGGATGTCTTATGAATGCTTAAGTTGCTTGAATGACATGTAAACTTATTTGTGATGTATGATGCTTATTGGTTCTTTTTAATGTCTTCAAGCATGCTTGTATGAAAGGCTCTACGTGTGTATTTTTGCTATGTTAGAAAGTTTGTCCAAATCCATGCTTGTATGTGTTTGAGTATGTTAATCTAGGATGAATGCCTCTAGACTTTGTTTGATGGTTTTGTGTGCCTTTAGGGGTCCTATGGGACCTTTAGACTTGTCAAAACACCCCTAAATTTGTATTTCAAAGGCTACAGACTGCCATCGTTTCGAAACGGGAGGGATCGTTTCGGAACGGGTAGGCTTCAGGGACCCCGTATCGGAACGCGTTTCGATACGGTATGGCCTTTGGAACCCCTGTTCCGAAACGCGTATCGGAACGTTTTGGCTAATGGAATTCTGAGAAATTCACGAGATGAAGGTGTTTCGAAACGGGTGTAAAGGTTTCGAAACGGTCAAAATCTCGTTGACCACGAGATATTGACCGTCGTGGGCGTTTCGAAACGGTTGACCACCGTTTCGAAACGACCCCTTGTAAAGGCCCTAGGACAGTTGACCTGGTCAAGGCATTTCGATACGCCTCAAGGGCGTTTCGAAACGGCCTGTTTAAAAGATTAAAATTGGGCTGTTTAACTGCTGTTTTGGGTTCGAATGTTTGGCTCATGCATTTTATTCCGCTGTTTGACCACATAGGGTTTAATATCCATTTAGACAAGATTTTAAAATGAAAAAAAAATAGGGTTGCTAACCGAGGGGGAACCTTAACGGGTTTCGCTTCGGTTTTCCCCGTGTGGCCCACTCGGATCGGTCAAGCGCCCAGACCGGGACGAGGGGGTTACATTGAAGTAGTCCAATTGCATCATTGTTTTCCCCTTTTACTGTTACGGCGGTGACGTGACAATTTACGATGACGTGGCAGAGGGTAAAATTGATTTTTGAATCGAGTTCGAGGGCAAAATTGATTTTTAAACAAAAAATATGAGTAAAATACAAAATATTAAAATAACATTAAAAATAATAAAATAATAATTTTTTATTAATATATGACTAAAAATAAAATAAAATATTTAAAAATAAGTAAAAATTATAAAATTAAAATATCATAATCTAATAAATTATAAATTATTTAATAATTAAAATTCGAAATATTTATAAATTATTAAAAATATAAAACATTTCATTAAAAAATGGACGATTTTGGTTTTTTTCTCTTCAAAATAATGTAAGGAAGAAAGAATTCTAAAGTACAGTTAATGTGATTCTCTCAAATGAACAAGAATCTTTTACCTTTTTTGGTGCTCCTATCTCTCAATAGTAAAAAATTAAACTCTACACCCTAAGTCTAATTTCTAAATCACAACCTTAAAACCCTAAAATTTAAACCCTTTACTTGATTAAATTTATACACATATTTTTATGATTCATACTCACTTTATATTGATAAAATTTTCAATTAGGGTTTAGGATTTAAGGTTTGCAATTTAGAGATTGAAACTTTTAGGGTTTGGAATTTAGAAATTAGGATTAGAGGTTAAAATTTATTTTTAAGTTTTGATTTTTGAATAATTTATAATTTAATAGTTTCTGATATTTTAATTTTATTTTAATTTTATTTTTTTTAGATTTTTTAATTTTAATTATTTTTAACCATATATTAATAAAACATTTTTATTTTTTTTATTTTTACATCATTTTCGTATTTTAATATTTTCTTAAATTCATATTTTTATTTAAAAATCAATTTTGTCCTCGTACTCAACCAAAAATCAATTTACTCTCGAACTCGCTTGAAAAATCAATTTTTCTCTCTGTGACGTCACCAGCGTAACGGTCAATGTTGGCTTCCGTTAGTCAATGTAACACCCGTGTTTTGGGCCTAGGAGTAAACCGGGTTTATAGTCGAGTCAATAAAATTTAAATAGAATCAACTCAACTTAAGTTGTGGTGTAATTGAGCTTTAATAAAAGGGGAGGGACCTATGTTGCGATTTTACCCAAAACTTTTAACTAAAGTAAGATAACTTTTAAATATAAGTCATCATCTTCTTCTTCCCTTCTATTATCTTCCAACGTTAAACACCATCTCCAAAACCTCTCATCTTTTGTTACTATTTCATTGCTTGTGCTACTTGATTTCAACACCGTTTTGAAAGGTAAATTATGTTTTCCGACTCTCCTCCTTATTCTCTATCTATATTTGGTCTTAAAATTCAAAAATATGAGATTTTGAATAATTATGGTTTTATATCAAAGTTTGGATTTTAGGTGGTTTTCCAAATGGTTTTAATGTTTTGAGTTGGGATTTAGCTTAATCATGATGAAATACACATTATATGTCAATTTGGTTAAATTTGGACGAAAATTCGTATTATGCTCATAGGGTAAATTTTAAGGTGTTAAAACTTGGTTTTTGGTGGAGTTTATGTTGAAAACTAAGGGCTGATGGTTAGGGTATGATATGAGAGTGATTTGGGATGTGTTAGAGGTCATTTGGGTGTTTGGAAGTGGAGATTTCAGCAAGGTGTTTGGGGAGTACGAAAATTGAGTTTTTGGATGATTTGTGGATTGAGAAATTGTAGATTATGGCTTATGTTTGTGAAGTGAGTTGTTAGTTGAGTTTTAGCATTGAATTGTGGTGTAACAAGTGTGTTTTGTTTGGATAGAAGCAAGAGGAAACGTTGAAGGAGCTTTGGAAGAGAATCCGAGTTTGTAGGAGGATTGTTTCGATTGGCTAAGGAAGGGCGGTGAGTGGTTTCAAACTTGTTTTAAAGTTTGGTTCGAGTATGTGTAGTGTGCGTGTGTAAAGTGTGCTTGGTAGGCCACTTTTAGTTAATTCGAGTTGTTAGTTAGCCGTTAATACCATATATGCTATTGTGCTTACTTAACTATGCTCTTGTGATCTTGGTGGTTTTGTACAT
Organism: Hibiscus trionum; assembly: GCA_030270665.1. NCBI lineage: Eukaryota > Viridiplantae > Streptophyta > Magnoliopsida > Malvales > Malvaceae > Hibiscus > Hibiscus trionum. The sequence continues at coordinate 41,164,079 of BSYR01000035.1, read as the reverse complement.
GTATATTCATGAGGTGTATGTATATGTGATGAGCATGAGTTATGATTGATGAAAAATGTGATATGGTAAATGATAATTGGCACTAAATAATTACCGGTTGTAAATGATCGATCATTAGGATTAGTGTGCACACAAATTAGGTCAAAACGTACGTGGCCTTGATGGCGTTAAGTCATCAAGGAGGAGTACGGTAATGTAATATTTTACCGGAAGCTTTTATTTATTTCTACGTGATGATGAGTGGAATCCCATCCGTAGGGCATGTGGCGATGAGTGGAATCCCGTCCATGCAAGGCCGGTGATGAGTGTAATCCCACCGAGGTAAAGTGTTGTTGAGTTTCAAATCCGCACAATCGGGGTAATTCAAAGTGGCCAATTAACTTGTTCATATATTGTGATATATGGTGTTGAAACATGATTATTGATAGTGATGCTTGGTGCTTAGTATGAGGTAATATGCCATATTATGCCACTTGATGGACTAGCTAAAACTACTTGTGATGTTGCCTATGCATGTTAGATATGAGGTTTAGGGAGTACATGCTTGAACCCTGCATTGTTGTTGTTTTTCGTTTTAGAGCACCCTCACTAAGCTTATAGCTTACGCTCTCAATGTTCAACAATGCAGGTCATTAGCGTGGCGTTAGCTCGGAGCAAGGCAAGAAGGGCTTCCAAGTTTTGTAGCTCAAGTACGGTAGCGATTTTGTACTAGTTAGCAATGTGGCAAGGGTTGTTGTATGAGCTTTATATAACTTATATATATAATGATGTTTTGGATTTTAAAGTATGAAATACTATGATGAATGTTAGGGGGGATGGTATGTTTTAAATGCTTAGGTTGCCTTGTTGTATGTTGAAGTGGGGTGGTTCTTGGATGCCTTGTTGAATTGTAAAGCTTGCTTATGATGCATGACTTGTATGGATATATATTTGTTCTAAGGCATGAACCTATAAGTGCTAAGTATGTCATCTTTTTGGTAAATGTATGAATTCTTGAGATGCATGATCCTTGTGCGTTTGAATGCCATGTGTGTTGACATCTTGGTTGTTAAAGGTTGTTTGTGTGTTGTTTGTATCTAGGGAGGTTTTGTTATGCATCTAGAGTGTGAGCCTTATGTGTTTTTGCTGAAAGCAGAGTATTGTAAAGCAGGGCGTATCGATACACCCCTGTGTATCGATACGGTCTCAACTCTCTGAATTTCAATTAGGCTGAGCGTATCGATACACAAGAGTGTATCGATACGGTCCCAACTCTCTGAAATCCTGAGGAGTTGTGGAGTGTAGGGCGTATCGATACGGGGTCAAGCGTATCGGTACGGTTCAACCTAGTTGACCAAGTGATGTTGACCGAGAGGGGTGTATCGATACGCTCAAGGGTGTATCGATACGGTCTTCCCTGAGTTGACGGAGAGGGTTGACTTTGGTCAAGGCGTATCGATACCCTCTGTAGGTGTATCGATACGGCCTACTTAAAAAGGGAAAATTGGGTTGTTTAATTGCAGGTCTTACGGGTTTTGTATCCGTGTTTGTTCGCTGCGTGTCCCCTCACATAGGATTTAATACAGGCATCTAGAAAAGAAAAATAAAAAATAGGGTTGCTAACCGAGGGGGAACCTTAATTGGTTTTCGCTCGGTTTTCCCCGTGTGGCGCACTTGGACCGGTCATTCAGCCAGACCGAGACGAGGGGGTTACATTTGTTAGTATCAGAGCTTGAGGTTATCGAGACCTCGGGCAGGTAAGTAAGGTAAACTTGTTATGTTGAGTAATTGTGTTGTTCGATGCATACCTTGCCAAGAATCTTTGATATTTGACTGTTCGCATGATGTTTTGAAGCATGAACTGATGTGTCTGGTGTAGAGTGTGTGCCCATTGCTACTATTACTTAATTTACAAAGATTTTTGAAAAGAGGAGTACTTGAGCACTATTGGACCCTTGCTTTGACTAACGAAATCCTTATATGTTTCCTGTTGTAGTTTATACCTAGATAGCTGTACTATGAGACCACGTGGGAGGCCTAGGAGGTTTCGACCAGAACCACGGGCAGAGGCTCCAGGAGTAGAGCCAGTAGTTAGAGTTGAGGCTCAAGTGGGAGAGCCTGTGATTGGAATTGGAGCTCCTCCACCACCTCCACCACCACCACCTCCTCCACCAGGAGTGGGAGGCGAGGCTGAGGCCGAAGGAGAGGGACCACCAGGAGGTCAGGGTGGCCAAGGTGGCCAAGGACCGGCAGGGATTGACTTAGCTCCGTTGGTTCAGGCGATAGCCGGGGCTTTTCAGGCTGCAGTAGCTGGAGGACAGGCAGTTCCCCATCATGGTGAGGGCACCGGATTGCTATTAGAGAGACTTCGGGGCCTTGGGGCTGAAGAGTTCAGGGGGTCTACTCCGGAGAGGTCAGAGTTATGGTTTGAGAAGACCGTCCGTATCCTGGCTCAGATGGGGTGTACTGGTGATCGCAAGTTGGGCTGTGTTGAGTCCTTGCTTCAGGGCGATGCCTACACTTGGTGGGTCACTGTTACTTCGAGTATGGATGACGCTGAGATCACTTGGGAGTTCTTTGAGTCAGCATTCCGGAAGAAGTATCTGGGTCCACGATACATCGACGAGAGGAAGAGGGAGTTCATGGCCTTGATTTAGGGGCTTAGATCCGTGACAGACTATGAGATTAGATTTGTCAGACTAAGCCAGTATGCACCTGAACTTGTTCCTACTGAGGTGGAACGCTGTAACCGGTTCCGTTATGGATTGAATGAAGAAATCAAGACATATACTCTAGCCACCGATTACACTGATTTTGATGTCTTGGTTTCGAGGGCCAAGGACTTGGAGCACAGTTTGAATCTGACCAGGCGGTCAGGTGGATCTAGTTCTGGTAAGAGATCCAGTAACTTTGATAGAGATGATGCTAAGAGGCATCGAGACAACAAACCTCATTATGATAATAGGCGTGGTGGCGGTAACCACGATAAAGGCCATCAAAACCAGAGAGCTGGTGGGAAGTTGCCTACATGTGCTATTTGTGGGAGGAACCACACCGGTGAGTGTTGGGGAAATTTTCATTCTTGTTGGAATTGTGGGGCTAGAGACCACATGAGGCGTAACTGTCCACATCCAGTGGGACATGCATCAGCACAGGCTCATGTTAGAGCCAATGATTTTCAGAGAGGCCGTGGGCGCGGTCGTGGCTACTTCCAACCTAGGATAGATGCACCTAGGGTGGATGCTCAGAGGAATCTTGCTCATGTTGTGGCAGTGCAGCCAGAGGCAGGAGGACCAGCGAGAGTTTATGCTCAGAGAGAGGCCGGGAACGACACTGATGTGATAGCAGGTAATTTCGAGTTACGGTCTATGTCCTTACTTTCTCTGGTTGATTCGGGTTCTACGCATTCCTAGATTTTGAGTAAGCATGCACAGAAGTTAGATATCCCTGTTGAGATCTTAGATATAGGTATGCATGTCACTAGTTCTTTTGGTGAGACAGTTGTGGTTAGACGTATGTATAGGAGATGTCCACTGAAGATTCAGGGTCATGTGTTTCTAGTTGACATGATGGAACTTCCTTTCTATGGTTTCGATATAATTTTGGGTATGGATTGGTTGGTTGAGCATCGGGCTAGTGTGGATTTTGAAACAAAGAGAATTTCTTTGAAACTTTCTGATGACTACGAGGTAGTAGTAGTAGGCGAGAACATTAAGTTCTTGTCTAATGTAGTGTCAGCTATAGAGGCTCACAAGTTGATGGACTCTGGATGTGGGGCTTATTTAGCTTATGTTATGAATCCGGATATGAATGAAGCTAGACCGAAAGATATCAGAACAGTGTGTGACTTTCCGGATGTATTCCCTGAAGAGTTGCCGGGTTTACCTCCTGATAGAGATGTTGAGTTTGTGATCGAGACCATTTCAGGGTCTAATCCAGTTTCGATAGCTCCGTATCGTATGGCTCCAAAGGAGTTGAAAGAATTGAAGAACCAGTTGCAAGAATTATTAGACCGTGGATTCATCAGGCCTAGTAGTTCTCCGTGGGGTGCTCCCGTGTTATTTGTGAAAAAGAAGGATGGTAGTATGCGTATGTCTATTGACTATAGACAGTTGAATCAGTTGACTGTGAAGAACAAGTATCCGTTGCCTCGCATAGATGATTTGTTTGATCAGTTGAGAGGTGCTTCAGTGTTCTCGAAGATAGATTTGAGATCCGGATACTATCAGTTAAAGGTGAAAGAGTGTGATGTGCCGAAGACAGCTTTTAGGACTAGATATGGTCACTATGGGTTTCTTGTGATGCCATTTGGGCTCACGAATGCACCTGCAGCATTCATGGACATGATGAACAGAATTTTTAGAGACTATCTAGACTGTTTTGTAGTTTTTTTCATTGATGACATACTTGTGTACTCGAAGACGGAAGAAGAACATGACGAGCATTTGAGGGTTGTTTTACAGAGATTGTTGAGCAATCAGTTGTATGCGAAGCTTAGTAAATGTGAGTTCTGGATTCGAGAGGTGGTATTTCTTGGTCATGTTGTTTCGGCCGAAGGTATCCGAGTTGATCCATCGAAGATCGAGGCTATTATTGAGTGGAAACAGCCTAAGTCCGTGACCGAGATTAGGAGTTTCCTGGGATTAGCCGGTTACTATAGAAGATTTGTTGATGGTTTCTCTAGAGTAGCTGCTCCTTTGACTAAACTGTTGCAAAAAGGAGTTAAGTTTGAGTGGTCAGAGGCAAGACAAAAGGCCTTTGAGAAATTAAAAGAAGCTTTGACAAATGCCCCAGTGTTAGTACAACCTGTTTCAGGTAAGGAGTTTGTGATTTACAGTGATGCTTCCTACGTAGGTTTAGGATGTGTTTTAATGCAAGAGAGAAAAGTTGTTGCTTATGCTTCTAGACAATTGAAGGTTCATGAGAAGAACTATCCTACTCATGATATCGAGCTAGCCGCAGTTGTGTTTGCATTGAAGATTTGGCGTCATTACTTGTATGGTGAGAAGTGTATTGTTTACACCGATCACAAGAGCTTGAAGTACTTGATGACACAGAAGGAGTTAAACTTGAGGCAGAGAAGATGGCTTGAGTTGCTAAAAGATTATGATTTGACCATCGAGTACCATCCGGGTAAAGCGAATGTAGTCGCCGATGCTTTGAGTAGGAAAGTGGCCATAGAGTTGAGGGCTATGTTTGCTAAATTGAGTGTGTCCGATGATGGTGGTTTGATCACCGAGTTGCAAGTGAAGCCTTCTTTGATACAATTGATTAGAGAGAAGCAATTGCAAGATAAGAGTTTAATTCCTCATGTCCAGGACATAGCCGAAGGAAGACCGACCGATTATAGTTTCAGTGGTGAGGACTTGTTGTGCTTTAGGGATAGAATTGTTGTACCAGAAGATGTTGAGTTGAGACGTCAGATTCTGAGCGAAGCACATTCGAGTCCCTTTTCTATGCATCCGGGTAGTACCAAAATGTATCGTGACTTGAAGAATGATTACTTCTGGGTTGGTTTGAAGAAAGATGTAGCCGAGTATGTGAGCCGTTTTATGGTTTGTCAGAGAGTGAAGGCAGAACATCAGGTTCCTTCAGGTTTGTTACAGCCTTTGAAGATTCCGGAATGGAAAAGGGAGAGGATCACCATGGATTTTGTGTCGGGGTTGCCCTTATCTCCTTCAAAGAAGAATTCAGTTTGGGTGATTGTTGATAGGTTCACTAAGTGTGCTCACTTTTTAGCAGTGAACACTACGGATTCCTTAGACAAGTTGGCAAACTTGTACATCCGTGAGATTGTGAGACTTCATGGAGTTCCGAAGTCCATTGTTTCAGATAGAGATCCTAGGTTTACTTCGAGGTTCTGGGGTTGCTTGCATAGTGCCCTAGGTAGCCGTTTGCATTTTAGCACTTCCTATCATCCGCAGTCTGATGGGCAGTCAGAGCGAGTGATACAGATTCTAGAGGATATGCTTCGTTGTTGTGTGATTGACTTCCAGGGTTCGTGGGAGAAACACTTACCGTTGGTTGAGTTCTCTTACAACAACAGTTATCAGTCTAGTATTCAGATGGCACCTTATGAGGCTTTGTATGGTAGACGATGTAGGACTCCGATCTGTTGGGCTGAAACGGGTCAGAGATTGTTACCTATGCCAGATTTGCTTAAGGGAACTACCGACAAAGTGAAGCTGATTTGCGACCGTTTGAAAGCAGCTTCCAATCGTCAGAAGTCCTATGCGGATTTGAAGAGGAAAGAGATAGAGTACTCAGTGGGTGAGAAAGTGTTTCTGAAGGTATCTCCGTGGAAGAAGGTAATGAGATTCGGCCGAAAGGGCAAGCTGAGTCCGAGGTTCATTGGTCCATATGAGGTAGTTGAGCGGATTGGGCCTGTAGCTAATCGTTTGAGGTTACCTTCTGAGTTAGAGAAGATCTATGATGTCTTTCACGTGTCTATGCTTAGGAGATATAGATCAGATCCTTCTCATGTGATGCCCGTTGAGGAGATAGAATTAAATCCGGATTTGTCCTACACTGAAGAACCCATTGAGATACTTGCTTCTGATAGCAAGGTGTTGCGTGGCAAGACCATAGAGTTGGTCAAAGTGTTGTGGAGACATAGAGGTGTGGAAGAGGCCACGTGGGAGAGGAAAGCAGATATGATTGAGCAGTTTCCGTATTTGTTTCCACCAGGTAATTTCGGGGACGAAATTCCTTAAGTGGGAGAGAGTTGTAACACCCGTGTTTTGGGCCTAGGAGTAAACCGGGTTTATAGTCGAGTCAATAAAATTTAAATAGAATCAACTCAACTTAAGTTGTGGTGTAATTGAGCTTTAATAAAAGGGGAGGGACCTATGTTGCGATTTTACCCAAAACTTTTAACTAAAGTAAGATAACTTTTAAATATAAGTCATCATCTTCTTCTTCCCTTCTATTATCTTCCAACGTTAAACACCATCTCCAAAACCTCTCATCTTTTGTTACTATTTCATTGCTTGTGCTACTTGATTTCAACACCGTTTTGAAAGGTAAATTATGTTTTCCGACTCTCCTCCTTATTCTCTATCTATATTTGGTCTTAAAATTCAAAAATATGAGATTTTGAATAATTATGGTTTTATATCAAAGTTTGGATTTTAGGTGGTTTTCCAAATGGTTTTAATGTTTTGAGTTGGGATTTAGCTTAATCATGATGAAATACACATTATATGTCAATTTGGTTAAATTTGACGAAAATTCGTATTATGCTCATAGGGTAAATTTTAAGGTGTTAAAACTTGGTTTTTGGTGGAGTTTATGTTGAAAACTAAGGGCTGATGGTTAGGGTATGATATGAGAGTGATTTGGGATGTGTTAGAGGTCATTTGGGTGTTTGGAAGTGGAGATTTCAGCAAGGTGTTTGGGGAGTACGAAAATTGAGTTTTTGGATGATTTGTGGATTGAGAAATTGTAGATTATGGCTTATGTTTGTGAAGTGAGATGTTAGTTGAGTTTTAGCATTGAATTGTGGTGTAATAAGTGTATTTTGTTTGGATAGAAGCAAGAGGAAACGTTGAAGGAGCTTTGGAACAGAATCCGAGTTTGTAGGAGGATTGTTTCGATTGGCTAAGGAAGGGCGGTGAGTGGTTTCAAACTTTTTTTAAAGTTTGGTTCGAGTATGTGTAGTGTGCGTGTGTAAAGTGTGCTTGGTAGGCCACTTTTAGTTAATTCGAGTTGTTAGTTAGCCGTTAATACCATATATGCTATTGTGCTTACTTAACTATGCTCTTGTGATCTTGGTGGTTTTGTACATGTATATTCATGAGGTGTATATATATGTGATGAGCATGAGTTATGATTGATGGAAAATGTGATATGGTAAATGATAATTGGCACTAAATAATTACCGGTTGTAAATGATCGATCATTAGGATTAGTGTGCACACAAATTGAGTCAAAACGTACGTGGCCTTGATGGCGTTAAGTCATCAAGGAGGAGTACGGTAATGTAATATTCTACCGGAAGCTTTTATTTATTTCTACGTGATGATGAGTGGAATCCCATCCGTAGGGCATGTGGCGATGAGTGGAATCCCGTCCATGCAAGGCCGGTGATGAGTGTAATCCCACCGAGGTAAAGTGTTGTTGAGTTTCAAATCCGCACAATCGGGGTAATTCAAAGTGGCCAATTAACTTGTTCATATATTGTGATATATGGTGTTGAAACATGATTATTGATAGTGATGCTTGGTGCTTAGTATGAGGTAATATGCCATATTATGCCACTTGATGGACTAGCTAGGACTACTTGTGATGTTGCCTATGCATGTTAGATATGAGGTTTAGGGAGTACATGCTTGAACCCTGCATTGTTGTTGTTTTTCGTTTTAGAGCACCCTCACTAAGCTTATAGCTTACGCTCTCAATGTTCAACAATGCAGATCATTAACGTGGCGTTAGCTCGGAGCAAGGCAAGAAGGGCTTCCAAGTTTTGTAGCTCAAGTACGGTAGCGATTTTGTACTAGTTAGCAATGTGGCAAGGGTTGTTGTATGAGCTTTATATAACTTATATATATAATGATGTTTTGGATTTTAAAGTATGAAATACTATGATGAATGTTAGGGGGGATGGTATGTTTTAAATGCTTAGGTTGCCTTGTTGTATGTTGAAGTGGGGTGGTTCTTGGATGCCTTGTTGAATTGTAAAGCTTGCTTATGATGCATGACTTGTATGCATATATATTTGTTCTAAGGCATGAACCTATAAGTGCTAAGTATGTCATCTTTTTGGTAAATGTATGAATTCTTGAGATGCATGATCCTTGTGCGTTTGAATGCCATGTGTGTTGACATCTTGGTTGTTAAAGGTTGTTTGTGTGTTGTTTGTATCTAGGGAGGTTTTGTTATGCATCTAGAGTGTGAGCCTTATGTGTTTTTGCTGAAAGCAGAGTATTGTAAAGCAGGGCGTATCGATACACCCCTGTGTATCGATACGGTCTCAACTCTTTGAATTTCAATTAGGCTGAGCGTATCGATACACAAGAGTGTATCGATACGGTCCCAACTCTCTGAAATCCTGGGGAGTTGTGGAGTGTAGGGCGTATCGATACGGGGTCAAGCGTATCGATACGGTTCAACCTAGTTGACCAAGTGATGTTGACCGAGAGGGGTGTATCGATACGCTCAAGGGTGTATCGATACGGTCTTCCCTGAGTTGACGGAGAGGGTTGACTTTGGTCAAGGCGTATCGATACCCTCTGTAGGTGTATCGATACGGCCTACTTAAAAAGGGAAAATTGGGTTGTTTAATTGCAGGTCTTGCGGGTTTTGTATCCGTGTTTGTTCGCTGCGTGTCCCCTCAGATAGGATTTAATACAGGCATCTAGAAAAGAAAAATAAAAAATAGGGTTGCTAACCGAGGGGGAACCTTAATTGGTTTTCGCTCGGTTTTCCCCGTGTGGCCCACTTGGACCGGTCATTCAGCCAGACCGAGACGAGGGGGTTACAGTCAAGGGGCAAACGATGATACAATTGGACTACTTCAGGGGCTAAATTGATACGAAAATACCAAATGGGCGAAATCGATAAATTGGATCTAGTTCAAGGGCAAAAGTGACCTTGTCACATTACTTCCATCTGTCACCTTCCCAAGGTACTTTTCGCAAATTACAGCAGTTGAACCCCAAGTACGCTCGATCAATGGCTTCATGTTTATTAGGATCCCAATAAGATAAAGCACGTCTTCTAGCGTGATCGTGCATTCTCCACAAGGCATATGAAATATATGAAATTCAGGTCTCCAACGCTCAATTAGAGCGGTAATCAACCTGGGAACCAACTTGTACCCACAAAGGAATGGCGCATGATAAAATCCCGCCATATACAAGAAATTCAAGATTATATTATCTAGGGGAGTTTCTACCATGCTCCGATGATGTTTAAATGTATCTTATGTATCCTGTCATTAATGCATTATTTAAACATAATTATTAACAAAAATAAAAAAATCACTAATTTCATAATAAATAAATTATTAAAAAAGTTTGTACCATCTCATCAACCCTAAGACTAGTAATGTGTCGATCTTGTAAATGCAACAGAGGAGCTTGCGCAGCCATTCTACATAACAAGTAAGAAAATATTAGTAAACCGAAACTAAATCTAGTACCTTAAAACATAATCATAATCAAATATATAATAACTCAGGACAATTCTACTTGGTCTATTGCTACATACATGCAATTTAAATTTAAATAAATACATAAATCATTGTTATTTAAAAATTAAATTTAAATAAATAAATCATTGTATCGACAAATTACATAACTAACTAAATCAACTTACTAAATTAAATTTAAATAAATATCAATCATCATTAATTAAAGTTATATGTTAACTAACTAAATCAACTTATTAAATTAAATTTAAAAATATAAACTACTACTACATGCAATCAAATTCTAAAATTATATTAATCATCAATGCTAAGTTTAAAATTAAAAAAAAAAATCACATTTTCTTACTAACTAAAATAATAATATGACTAATTAACTTAAATTAAAAATTAAAATACACATCTAATTGTTATATTTTGTCAAATATTCATTCAAACATCAAAAATAAAAAAATCTTTATAATAACAATAATTATTATTATTATTATTATTATTATTATATGAAATATAATATAAAAATTAAAAATAATTTGGGTTCTACCACATTTTGAGAAAAAAGGAAAGAAAGACAATATTTTTGTCTTTACCAAAAAAAATATTTAAATATTTAAATAAATAAATAATATTAAAAATTAGCCAACGTGCTAATTTAATTAATTGAAGATTAATATCACATTCTAAATGGTTATGAAAACAGTTTTCATAAATAACTAAATATTTAAATAAATAATAATTAGATTAAATATTTGATGCACATAAAATATAATTTTTACACATACATACTTATTAAAATATTACAGTATAAAATTTAAATCTTTAGTAATGAACTTTAAATTTTTAAACTATAACCCTTAAACTCTAACTTTAATTCATAAATTAAAAAATTTAACCTAAACCATAAACTTTTAAATCTTAAATGAAACAAGTTTATAAAAAATGCATGAAATATTTTCTCTAATATTAAATTAAATGAAATATCTGTATAATTGAATTACAGGGAGATGAGGAAGTGAATCGATTTATGGGACGTGCAAAATTTATTTGGAAGTTAGGCGATTGTGAGAAAATTCTATTTTGGTAGGACGTTTGGTGTAGTGCGGAACCTTTGGAGGTGTTATTCCCAAGGCTATTTCGATTGGCTATCGATAAAAGAGCGATGGTCAAGGAGTATACGAGAGAGGGTAGTTTCGATCATGAGGAATGGGAACAATTTTTGGTAGATCATTGCGGTCTTTTGAGGTGTCTCAAGTATATGAATTACGAGCATATTTTTGGGACCTTCGAATTTATCCTAATTTTGTAGATAAACTTGTTTGGACACCTTCGTCTACGGGTGAATTTTCTGTGGCGGGGTTATATAAACTAATGCAATCGTTTGGTCTTGAGGCGAATGTTGAGTTGGCAGCGCTTTGGAAGCTGCCCATCCCTCCCAAAGTATAATATTTTTTGTGGTTGGCCATGATGGATAGGTTGCCGACAATGGCAATGTTGCAAGGCCGTGGAGTGAGTGTTACGGCAGAAGCATCCCGCTGCTGTTGGTGTCGTGCAATGGAGGAGACGCTGGACCACATTGTGGTTCGCTGCCCGGTCGTGTGGGAGGTGTGGTTGTGCTTTTTTCGTTGGTGGCAAGTGGCCATGGTGCAGCCGAGTGGTTTTAAGGGGCTTATGGCACAATGCTTTGATAGTTTATTTGTTGGGCAGGTGCGCGAGTGGTGGTTGGCATGCTGTGTGGCGACTGTATGGTCGTTGTGGTTGGCGAGGAACAACTGTCTGTTTAATGGTACGAGGGCAACGTCGGGGGAAATATTCTTCTTGATTAAGACCCGATCGATTTATTGGGTGCGGATAGGGCTTCCCACGGGTGTAATATTGGAGTCGACATGGTGGGAATGCCTATGGCGATGTCCTTTTCAGCCCCACTGTGAGTCGTTACGGGTGAACGTGAGGTGGGAGAGGCCGCCTATGGGAGTACTAAAATTTAATGTTGACGGATCTGCTAGGGAGAAACCGGGGAAAGCTGGTTGTGGAGGTGTTCTGCGTAACGAGTTTGTGCATATAATAGCATTGTTTTCGAGACCGATTGGGATAACAGATTCAAATGAAGTGGAATTACAAGCAATTTGTTTTGCGCTGGAGTTACTGCTTGAAATTTTAAAAATTTAAAATATATAATACAAACATAGAAATAATTTAAAGATTTAAATTTAGTTTTAGTTAAAAATATCAAGAAGCTAAAATAAAAATATACTAAAAATAAATATATTAAAAGTATCGGGTCAGGTACTCGGTTACTAAAAAAATTAGCTCAGACTCAGTTACTTAAAAATGTAGATACCATATATTGACTGGATTGTTAGATTTATTCGGCATCAATATTCCTCCAATTATATGTAAAATATATGCCCGTTTGGCCTTATAAATCTCGTCAACCGTGCTATACGATTTGAGTCCAAATTCACTTTTCAATCAACTCAATTTGACACGAGACCCTGTCACATTACTTCCATCTATCACCTTCACAAGGTACTTTTTGCAAATTACAGCAGTTGAACTCCAAGTATGCTCGATCAATGGCTTCATGTTTACTGGGATCCCAATAAGATAAACCACGTCTTCTAGCGTGATCGTGCATTTTCCATAAGGCATATGAAATGTATGAGTTTCGGGTCTCCAACGCCCAATTAGAGCAGTAATCATCCTGGGAACCAACTTGTACCCACAAAGGAATGTCCCATGATAAAATCCCGCCATATGCAAGAAATTTAAGATTCTATTATCTAGGGGAGTTTCTACCATGCTCCGATGATGTTTAAATGTATCTTCTGTGTCCTGTCATTAATGCATTATTTAAACATAATTATGAACAAAAATACAAAAATTACTGATTTCATAATAAATAAATTATTAAAAAAAGTTTGTACCATCTCATCAACCCTAAGACTAGTAATGTGTCGATCTTGTAAATGCAATAAATGAATTTTCTCAGCCATTCTACATGACAAGTAAGAAAATATTAGTAAATCGGGACTAAATCTACTACCTTAAAAAATAATCATAATCAAATATAAAATAACTCGGGACATTTCTACTTGGTCTATTGCTACATACGTGCAATTTAAATTTAAATAAATAAATCAATAATTATTATTTAAAAAATTAAATTTAAATAAATAAATCCTTGTATCTACAAATTACATAACTAACTAAATCAACTTATTAAATTAAATTTAAATAAATATCAATAATCATCAATTCAAGTTATATGTTAACTAACTAAATCAACTTATTAAATTAAATTTAAAAATTATATGAAATATAATATAAAAATTAAAAATAATTTGGGTTCTACCACATTTTGAGAAAAAAAGGAAAGAAAGACAATATTTTTGTCTTTACCAAAAAAAATATTTAAATATTTAAATAAATAAATAATATTAAAAATTAGCCAACGTGCTAATTTAATTAATTGAAGATTAATATCACATTCTAAATGGTTATGAAAACAGTTTTCATAAATAACTAAATATTTAAATAAATAATAATTAGATTAAATATTTGATGCACATAAAATATAATTTTTACACATACATACTTATTAAAATATTACGGTATAAAATTTAAATCTTTAGTAATGAACTTTAAATTTTTAAACTATAACCCTTAAACTCTAACTTTAATTCATAAATTAAAAAATTTAACCTAAACCATAAACTTTTAAATCTTAAATGAAACAAGTTTATAAAAAATGCATGAAATATTTTCTCTAATATTAAATTAAATGAAACATCTGTATAATGATTAAAATCTTGGGAATTTTATTAAACAATGTAAATAAATGATCTAAACCCATTAAGATCTAATCATTGCTCTTGCAAGACCAGAACCAGGTTTGCCGAATTCTCGCTCCCGCGTTTGCTAGTATCAAGATCTACGCCGACACAGCTCGGTTAGACATTATCCGACGCGCACCGGTGATCGCGGACTGGACGCTTGATAAATGAGAAGAAAGGCTTTGGCAGAATCTAAATCGAAATCGAAATAAATAAGCAGGATATGATTCCGGCTCAAAAGGAAATTGAAAAATCTCATAAAGATTACCGTTAGAGCATGCTCATCCTTATAAATACCGTTGCTGCTAAATTACAGCATTCAAACCTACCTGATTACCGTTAGAACTTCTTCTCCTCCAATCTGAGTTTCTTTGTTCGCTAATGGCAACACATTTCATCTACAATGGCTTTTCCCACCGTGTTTCCCTTTCCCAAATCATCACCGAAATCCACCATGTACCTCTCCCTCTCGTCCAAATCCATCTCACCATCTCCGTCGCAAACAATTTCAGGCTCTTTGATCGCCCGGAACCCTCCTTCACCGCCTCCGACCAAGAAACTCTTGTTTTTGATCTTAATCTCTTGAGACACCGCAACCAGCTCCACCGCCTTCTTGTTCCAACGTTCACGAATCTCGGGGTGAACACCGCCACTGTTCACTACGACAGGATGGTGAACAAAATAATCCAACGGGGGCTGGAGATTGCGGAATGGATGGTGAACTCGGGATTCAACTTCAGAGTGTTGTATTTAGCTTCGGCGATAGAAGCGTGGGCGGCGGTAGACGAGAACACCCTCGAGTTCCTCATGGAAAGAAGAGCTTTGATGGTATCCGCGGAAGAGTTCGAAACAGATAACTACGGGATGGTTCCTGCTACAGAATCGTCGGTTAAGGAGATGCTAACGACGGTGAAGGTGGAAGACGGAGAGGGTGATTGCACCGTGTGTTTGGAGGGATTGGAGGTGGGATCAAACGCTGCCCGGATGCCATGTTCCCACATGTTTCACAACCAATGTATCGAGGAGTGGCTGAAACAGAGCCATTATTGTCCTGTTTGCCGGTTCGAAATGCCATGCTAGTTCTAGAATAGAGATTTTCTGTAGGTTTTTTTCCCCATCATGGGTAAATTTTCTGTAGTTCTAGAATAGAGATCATCATCTGGTTATGTTAGTAAAAAAAATTAAGGATTTCTAATTGAAATCCACGATTAGGAAAATGTATTAAGAGAGCCTATTAATTTGATTAAAAATCATTAAGGGTTTGACCCCATAAATAAAAGGTTAAATTATGGGATAAAAATTTTATGCCTCTTTTCGGTGCCCTTTTTAATGCCCAACACTAAAAAATACTAAAAAATAAATTCTAAGCCCTAACCCTAAATTTCAAATCTTAAATCCTACACCCTATACCATAAAAAATACATCCCACCCTAAATTCTTTAAACTCTAACCACAACCGTTAACCTTAAACACTAAAACCTAAACCTAATTTTTAATGTGGGGCATACATAGGGGCACCGAAAAGGGGCATAGGATTTTTATTCTTATGGGATAAAAATCATCTCCCCCTTTTCGGTGCCTTTTTTATGCCCCAACACTAAAAAACACTAAAAAAATAAGTTCTAAGCCCTAACCCTAAATTTCAAATCTTAAATCCTACACCCTATGCCCTAAAAATACATCCTACCCTAAATTCTCTAAACTCTAACCACAACCACTAACCTTAAACCCTAAAACATAAACTTAATTTTTAATGTGGGGGCATACATAGGGGCACCGAAAATGGGTAGAGGATTTCTATTCTAAATTATGAGATGCTAGCGCGTTTTTCCATTCCAACCATGCCACTTTTTATCTTTGTTATTTCAGTCCTTGAATTTTTCCTAATTTAGAGTGCAAACTTTATTTTTTTCAATGTAGTCCTTTAATTTCAATAATCTAAGTTCATAAGTGTTGGAAAACATTTTAAAAATAATTAAAAGTAACTTTTTATAATTATAATTATTATGATTTATAATACGTGTTGGAAAACACTTTAACTGAAAAACACTCTAATTTTGTATGATCACCATAGCCTCTGTTATGTCCGCAATCGTGAATACCGCGACACGACCATAAACGTGACTGCAACTGAGATTTAAATCTGTGGTCTTCACATATCTAAATCTTGTGAAGTTGCTCAAACTGAATTCGCAATAAATCCTTAGCTTGAAAATAACAAAAAGATTTTTTCAATTATAAGAGCTAGAATACAATCCATATATATATATACCTACAAAAAATATTTGACTAGCCTAAGAATTACAAATTGATTAAACACCAAATCATGGTTTTGAAAACAGTCCGCAATCTCGTTTGCGGCCGTTATATAGTAGTATTTCCATTGTCTGAAATCGATATCGCCGAAAATTGCCATGGGAATCAAATTCACACCAAAACGGCGAATTGCGGTTGCGTTTTAAAGGATAACGTCTGATTGCGGCGATAACAGACCACTATTCTCGTTATTATCCCGTTAACGATAAAAAAGAAAAAAATACATATATTTTCTCAGAAAAATAAAAAATAGATTATCTTCAAAAGACGATTTCAACTGATATTTCCTGCTATTATCGGCAATCCAAGCGTCGTCCACCAAATCTGAACGATCCTCTAGATGATTGTATGAAAGCGATACGATAAAGTTGCAAAGATGAAAAAGAAAGGAAAAGAAAAAAGGAGAAGAATTCTAGAAAATAAAAAGAAGTAGAAAGACATTATTTTAGTGTTTAAATGGTAAAAGTTAATTTTATTATTAAAAAAATATATCCATCAAGGGTCTTGATTCAAGGCAAAATACAAACACCAACGGAAATAAATTAACTAGGTATTGGAAATCGACACCACACTACCTAGAAAAACTAAAAAAGAAAGGAAAGAATTAAATGCATCTTGAAAACTGACACTAATTTCTCCACTACTTAAATATTATAATTAGTATTTTATATTATATTGTACATTTATTAAATTTAAATGGTAAAAGTTAATTTTATTATTAAATGCATCTTGGAAACCGACACTAATTTCTCCACTACTTGAAAAAACAACAGTCAATGAAGAAGAATGAATAAGAAATAGCAGATGTGAATGGGGTTTTAACCCTTACGACAACGTTTTCATAGAACTCTAAAACTACGTCGTTTTGTTTACGCTAAACTGAAGGGAAGTGGTTGACAAAAAATGGGAAATAGGAAATGCAAAACTAGGGTATAAAGTATTTTTTATTTTAATAAATTAATTTCGTAGCTTTAAAATATAATTTAATTTAAAGCATTTTTTAATAAGTTTTTTTAAAAATATTAAGTGCAACAAGACTATTTAAAAAATAGATAAAAAATCATAATTTTTTTGTTAATATCTTTTTAAAGGAATAAGAAAATTATTATATTTTAATTGATGGATAGACCACCACAACTGATGAGAATTTATCTTGGACTTCATTTTAATCTATGGAAATCATTAGATTTTCTAATTTACTATAAATTTTAATGTTTTCTTATGATTATATGTATTGAATTTTTTACATTTGTCGTACCCGTATCGTACTCGTACCTTGTAATTTTAAAAATTATCATTTCTCGTCTCCGTATTCGTCCCTGTACTCGTATTCGTATTCGTGCAACATTGAGTAAAACTATCAAGTTTCGTAATGAGATGGTGGGGAAGATTGAAACAAATATCGGACATGAACTGTATTTTGAGAACTTTTTGGGCTTCAATGGACTTGAAAAGTTTGGGCTAAAGAAACACACGTACTATCCATTATTTTCGGTTATTCAACTCTATTTACACTATTGTCAAAATTGGGATAAATAATAGTTAGTCCCTAAAATTGTTGTTTTTTGAAACTTGATTTCTAGATGTTTTAGATTTAATTGCACAAGAAGTCTTCAAACTATGACTCTTATTCTAAACAAGTCTCTAAAGTTAAAAAGGAAAAGAAAACAACTTTTGGTATTCATCCCTGGGATTTAAATCTTGCTTTAAAAGCCACCATTGAAGTTGTAACCAGCGACCACTACCCAAATCGACTAATTAGAAACATTATTATAATATATATTAAAACATGTCACGTATCACATTCTAATTGACCAACGTTTTTAACAGTTAGATACTTAAAATGATCGAAATGAAACTTTAGGCATATATTTAGAGCGAAAAATAGGTTAAGCACCAAAAATGAACCACATGTATAGTTTGAGCACCTATTTGGTTATTAAACCTTTATTTTAAATCATACTTTAATTTAATTATATTATTTTTTTAGAAAATTATATTAATTATAATAGAAATTATTAACTAATTAAAATACATTTGTTTTATAAAAATATTTATATTTTGAGTTTTTTTAATAATTATATTTTGAGTTAAAAGAACTATTTGTAGTTGTTTATGATACTACTCCATGAAAGTTTATTTCATTCTAAACCATTTATATGTATGTACCTCTAAATATAATAAAGATGGCTTATATTTGTGAGACTTTGTACGAAATTGTTAAACTCTTTAAGTCTTTAACTCTATAATCAAAGTGAACAATACTTGACCATATTATCACGGACCGCCAGTTCCAGTTCAAGTCACATGCACGCATGATTACGAAAGAGATTCTAACGGAGATTTTGAGCCTAAAGAGACCACCAGACTTAGCCCGATCTGTGAAGGATTCTAGAAGGCAACCACTTTGACCTATGTAAACTTTCCATGTAAACATATGATTTGTTTCCTTAGATAGGAGATATATTCTAAGGAATATTCCATTGTGGTTGGTGGGCTTCTATCATTGTCATCGATGTAAATCATTAGAGACCGTCGGATGTAGAAGAACTCAATTATAAATAAAGGTCTTCCTCACCTCATTTATTTCATTCATCTTCTGAGTAATCAAGACATTTACTCTAAAACTCTATGTTAGTAAAAAAAATTCAATTCAAGAATCACCAAAGATCAAGAAAATTACAAATTAACTCTTGAGTTACTGTACTGAGAAAAAAGAGAGGTGAAGAAGAAGGCGGTCGAGGCAAGAAGTGGCGGGAACAAAAATCCTCACCCTTTTATATTTATTATTTTTCACACAAAAAATATTATATTTAAAAAATTTAAAAACATATATTAAAAATATGAAATAAAAAGAAAAAAATTAAACAATACTCAATGTTCGTTTATCATTTTAACAATACTCAAATGCCATGCTAGTCCTAGAATAAAAATCATATGGGTAAATTTTCTGTAGGTTTTTTTTTTCCATCAGTTGTTCCCCCATCAGCTGTTAAGGCATTATGATAATAGAATCAGGTTTTGTTAACTTGTGTATACCCCCTTCTCCAATTATGTGTTGGGTATTATCTTGTGTATACCCCCTACTCCAATTAATTCAGTAGTTTTGTTAACTTCTCTTTCATCATAAACAGAATCAGGTTTTAAAAGTTCTAGTTAATCAGACAAGATATTGTATAGATGGCGTAGTCTGCTATAAGCATATAACCCAGGCTTTACTCCATGGCTAACTTAAGCTGACATTGGGTTCAAAGTGCTGACACCCCTAAATCTGTGTAAGTTTGAAGGGGCTTATTTGTTTCTTTCTTGTTGATGCTAATTGTGTTAAAGCTGTCTTTTTTTTCACTTTTTTTCACTTCTGTTATGAAGTTTATATTTTATCATATTTTGTTGGTTTGTGGGTTATATTCTTTTGTAACACTCATAGGTACAAACTTCATAACACTGATAGTATCCATGATAATAATTCTTGTCTTTATTTTAACTTACTATATTGTTTATTTTATTTTATTTTGTAAGTTTGTGGGTTATATTCTTTTTGTCGAGTAATCATATAACCTTTAGTTTCTTGGTGGAAGTGTTGTTATCTATGAGGACTTTGCTGTTCAAACTCATTACTCTTTAGTTTATTGGTTGTGTGCCACTCGTTCCTATTCTTCTAATGGAGTATTCCATGATTTGTTGTTTTTCACTTTTTACAGGACCATGAAAGTGCAATAAAGGCCATATACACTGGTTCTGAGTTTGTGGAAAGTGCAAGTATTGATGATGTTGGTATAGTTTTGGAATCTAAGGCCGTATACACTTCTTTATGATTTATGTATTAGATTCATTTTTGATTCATGTATTAGAATCACCATGTCTTGATTTGACTGGGTTCTTCTATTCTAATTTTATTTCATGTTAACTTTGCATGTTTGTGTAGTATGGTAGTATGAGTTTGGCGAAATGAATTTGTAATGTTAGAAATTATTTTAAATGATTAGTTCTGACCGTTCTCACTATTAATTGTCGATTTGAGAAAAGGAATGTGGATTTATTATTTGAGTTTTTTTTTTTGAAAATATGGTGTTATTCGCGGCGTTTGTAGTAAAAAAAGCCACTAAAAAACAGTTTTTTGCGGCGTTTGTTCACTACAGAACAGTTTTTTGCGGCATTTGTGAAAACAAACGCCACTACAGAACAGTTTTTTTGCGGCGTTTGTAAAATAAGAACGTACATAACAGTTTTTCGCGGCGTTTGTAAAGGATTTTGACCTGTTGTGGTGTTTCTTACCCGAAAACGCCGCGAACTGTTGCGGCGCTGGTTTAAGAGGCACTTCTTGCGGCGTTTTTCAAAACGCCAGGAATGTTTTTAGCGGCATTAAAAAACGCCGCTATAGAACTAAAAAACGCCGCTAAAGACATGTTTTGCTGTAGTGCAAGCTCTCTCATAGCGCTCACCCCTCCTCTCATAATCAATCTCCGGCTAATTATGAATTGCGACTGAAGTTTTAAAACGTTTAATTTACTCACTGAAGTTAGACATTGAATTTTATTTTCACTGAAGTTTAGACATTGGACATTTTTGTCACTTCATCGTTCACTCGTCGTTAGGTACCAAATTTCACTAGTTGCTTTGTCTCGGACCCTGAGTCAGAATCTGACCTCCATTTCGTCGGAAAGTGCTTGAAGTCCACAAATTGAGCAAAAATCTTTTGTTTTTTTCTCTCGTCGTCGGATGAAGCCTGTTTCTCAGTATATTGTATCTCTCGTGCCGATGAAGGTTTTTACTATTCAAATTTTAAAGAAAAAAATTGTTGGCCAATAAATGAACGCCCAAAAAAATTAACGAAAAAATAACGAAAAATATTTAATGTCTAAACTTTAGTAAATAAATTGACGTTTTAAGGTTTCGATAACTAAAATAGATTTGAGAATAGAGCTCGGTCTTCGGAATTTTTTTTAAGACTCCACCTAATAACATTTTTTTTCAAACAATAAATTACTAACTTGCAAGCACCGACTTCAATCATTCAATTTAATCCATTCTACTGTCCAGAGCTCCATGATCCAAAATGAAACAAAACGCAGAAGCTAAGCTTTAGAAAGAAACGG
Organism: Hibiscus trionum; assembly: GCA_030270665.1. NCBI lineage: Eukaryota > Viridiplantae > Streptophyta > Magnoliopsida > Malvales > Malvaceae > Hibiscus > Hibiscus trionum. The sequence goes on along the minus strand of BSYR01000035.1, from coordinate 41,142,711 downwards.
AAGATGAAAGTAAAAGCCCATTACAATGGCAATCAAAAAATAATTGAAATTAAAAAACATGTTCTGTGTTATAAAATGACTTAGTGCTGAAATTTTTAACAGTTTTTCATAAATCAATCTTAAAATGTTAACGAAATAAAAAAATTCGAAATACTTGACTTAAAAGAATTCAAGAACCTATTTAAAACAGTTAAAATAATGGTCAACCGTAGGGGTGTTCATTAAACCGTGTACCCGGTTCGCCCGGGTACTCAATATGCCGGCCCATGTCTCGGCCCGTTTTATTTGGGTACCTGTAAACTCTGGGTACCCAAAAAATCGGGTAACAGGTATCTGATTTAATTTTTAATTATTTTTTAAAATTTAAAAGTTTTAAAATATCATATTGTAAACACATAAAAATTTAAAAGGTTATGACACATAATTCGAACACAAAAATTAGCGATTGAAGTTGGTTTTAAGATGATATATATATATATATATATATATATATATATATATTATAGTTTATCACCAAAATATTAATCTCGTTTTTTTCTTTCAAATCCCGGTATTGAAATGTAATACCTCTCTATTTAATCAAAAAATATATATTTGAAAATTTGAAAACTTAAAAATATATAATACAGTCATAGAAATAATTTAAAGATTTAAATTTAGTTTTAGGTAAAAATATAAAGAACCTAAAATTAAGTATAATTAAAACTAAAAAAATAAATATATTAAAAGTATCGGGTCGGGTACCCGGTTACCAAAAAATTCAGCCCAGACCCAGCTCAACTATCCGTGAAAATTTCCGAATCAGATAATTTTTCTAAATAATTACGCGGTTTATTTAAATTCGGGTCGTCGGATCGGATACTTTGAACACCCCTAGTCAACTGAAACCAGAATCATACCTGTGGAGTATAATTCTAAAATACACAATGAATGATTCAAAATTTAGACGGTCATCTTTCACACCGCCATTAGAACTCATAACTCACCGTCTCAGTCGCTCACAATTTCAGGCTCTTCGACCGCCCGGAAACCTCCTTCACCGTCTCCGACCAAGAAACTCTTGTTTTCGATCTTAATCTGTTGAGACACCGCAACCAGCTCCACCACCTCCTTGTTCCGACGTTTACGAATCTCGGGGTCAACACCGTCACCGTTCACTACGACAGGATGGTGAACAAAATGATCCAAAGGGAGGGCTAGCGATTGCAGATTTGATGGTCAACTCGGGATTCAACTTTAGAGTCTTGTATATAGGTTCGGCGATATGAAGTGGTCAAAATAGTCCACATGTATATGATGTCAATAATTTAAGATTATAAAATTTTCAAAAATATAAATAGTTCAAAAAAATATTTATTTAGAAAAATCTGTGAAATGTATATGGTTTGTCATATGAGAGTTCATGTCAACAATGTAAAAATTTAACGTTTTAGTTAAAGATCAATTTTAGCTTCTAAAATCAAATGACAAAAGATTTAAACGTTGAGGGTTAGTTAAATTGTTTTTCTTTAAACTAAATTTGACAAAATATTACATTTTTAACAAGTTTATGTGACAAATCATGTGGTAATCTATACGTAATTCATGTTAACATGACACAATTTTTATATGTTATATTAACAAATAATTTAAATTTTTTGAAAAATAAAAGTGTAAATGTAGCATGTAGTATACATAAAATGCTAGGTATATCACGGCAAAGGCCTTGAAAAATGAACTTTTTAGTCTATATTTCCGTTAAAAGTTAAGGTTCTGAGAAATCTACTAATTAGCCTAATAACTAAAGATGTTTATCTTGCTTATTTTATATGGGTTCAAATCTTAATATGAGAATGTAATACGTTTTTATTTAATAAAAAAATTGAGGTTTTGATGTGACACGAAGTATACACCAAAAGTTAGGTGGGATATCATGTCAAAAGCCTTTGAAATTTTAACTTTTTAGTAGAAGGCCTCGAAAAATTAACGATTTTGTAGATTAGAAATTAATTGCTAATTTGTTAATAGTTTGTTAAGGTTGTTAGTCAGTTGGGTCAATATGTTGGGCCATTGTTGAATGGGTTATAAATACCCAGGTTATTGTAATAGGCATATAATTTTGATCCATCAATTAATAAAATTTCAGATTGCTTTTCATTTTTCTTATCTCAAGCATATCAGTACCTTAACCGCTCTTCATCTCCATCACAGGCCATCGGCCGTTTACATATTCTGGTCACCATGGCCCCTTTCTTACATTGTTGTAGTCAATTATGTGGTAGTGTACACGTAATTCATGTTAACCTGACATAATTTTTATAAGAAAATTTACATATTTAGAATGCTTGTATTACTGTTTTAGTTAGGGGTGAGCGTTCGATCGAGTCAAGTTAAAATTTTTTGAGTTATTCGAGTTGACGCGTCATATTTTACAACTCAAACTTTATTTAAAAAAAATTTAATTCGAGTCGAGTTTTTGAGTTCTTATACAAATTTAATTGTAATTTTTTATCATGTTATAGTACGGTTTGATTTCAATTTAAACGACTTTCTTTAATCATATAAGATATGCACATATATATATTTCTTCATATTTTTTCACACGTGACAATATTTCTTCATATTTTTATATATCGGTATGTATATATCATAAAAAAATTGAAGGACATGTCTCGAACTTAAAAATAATCCACTAATTATTAAAAATTTCGAGAGAGACTTTCGAATCACTTACTCTTGAGCTTAGTTAAATGTTTCAAACTTACACTAAGCTCCCAAGACCACGCTCAAATCATTACAAAGCTAGAAAATCCATTTCCACTCACCGATACGCGAAGCCTTGCTCGCCGACACGAAAATTACTCCTACGGAGCCTCCAACAACGCCTCGTTTGCTCCCGAATCAAGATCCCCTATTTTCACAACATCAAAACAGAGATCTAAATGCATTAAAATGCATTTCAACACCAGCTACAATTCACAAACTCGTTGCTCACCCAAACTACACCAATTTAACCATCCGAAACAACTGAAAACTCAATCGATTGCTTACTAAACCAAGCCCAGCCAACATATATCACTTCTAACCATTTATAAACATCAAAACACATCCTTATACCTCCAACAAGCAAGATTTCACCATTTCACCTCAATAACTCACTTAAAACTAACAAGAAACTCAAGGATCTCAAGGATTTCGGGATCTATGTTATCAAAACTTCATTTCAACATATTAACCAACTTAAAACTCAATTAAAATCAATCAACAACAGAGATTAACAAAACAAGTCCGAAAATTAAGATTTCAACCATCTTTTTACAAGATTTTGATCTCCAATCAAAACTATAGTGAAAACTCAACCAAAAACATTAATTAGAAGCCAATGATCTTGGGAATTTCAATAAAGAACTTTGATTAGAGGTTGAGAACGGGATTTACCTCCAATCCTTGCTTTCCTCAATGAATGACAAGTTTTCCTTAGCAAAATCTTGAAGAACTTGAAAGGATTTCTTGAAAATTATTTAAGAGATTTTAAGAGAGTGTTTGGGAGAAAAGAATTCTGGAGAGAAATGAATGAAAATAGTGTTTGGCTGAAAATGAGGAGAAAATGGTAGTTACGTGATGAAATCTCACATTAACTACCTATTTTAATTAATTAAAATAAAAACCAATTAAAGCCATTTAATTAAAAGCCATTTTAAACACATGTCATATTAATGAAAGGTTAAATTGCCATAAATCCCCCTAAAGATTCTAAGAATTTGGCTTCTCCTTTAGAAATCACATTTTCCACAATTTTGAAACTTTACAATTTGGTCACTACTCAAAATGTCATATTTCCAAAACTTTTTTTGTAAAATTGATTTGACCAACCCCTTAAACATATTTTTAGAGGATTTTATCAATTTTTACCACATTTTTATCATATCCCGATCCTTGATTTCCTTAAATCACCTTACACGATTAGAACTGTTCTCGACCGGCCCGGTCCGATGTCTAAAACATCTAGGCCCAAAACCAGGGCGTTACTCACACTAGTAGCGGTGGATTGCGGTCGCAATTTAACGGGTAGCGGTAAATAACGGTAGTAACGGGCCAATATCCCTATTTTCTCTTGTTGTTGTAAAAACTAAAAAAAAAATCATGGGCGGGCGATAAGGGTGAGCGTGAGAGTGTAAAAGGAGGCGAGTTGATGAGACTTACAGAGAGGATTGGTCGACATTGACGAGAGGGGGTTGACGGCGTGCCGACGCAAGAGGTGAAATCGCACGGCTCTAGATACTATTTTGATGATGATAACGTGAAAACAACCCTTTTAGGGTTTGAAAGCCAAAGAGAAAACGAAGAATAAAGAGGGATTTAGGTTTTGTTATTAATATTATAATCTTATTTTATTATCATTAAAAATCATTGGGTTATGAGAATCCAATTAGGAAAATGTATTAAGAGAGCCCATTAATTTGATTTAAAAAATCATTAAGGATTTCTAATTGAAATCCACGATTAGGGTTTGACCCCATAAATAAAAGGTTAAATCATGGGATAAAAATTTTATGCCTCTTTTCGGTGCCCTTTTTATGCCCCAACACTAAAAAACACTAAAAATTAAATTCTAAGCCCTAACTCTAAATTCCAAATCCTACACCCTATACCGTAAAAAATACATCTCACCCTAAATTCCTTAAACTCTAACCATAACCGTTAACCTTAAACACTAAAACCTAAACCTAATTTTTAAGGTGGGGCATACATAGGGGCACCGAAAAGGGGTAGATGATTTTTATTCTTATGGGATAAAAATCCTCTACCCCTTTTCGGTGCCCTATTTTTATGCCCCAACACTAAAAAACACTAAAAATAAATTCTAAGCCCTAACCCTAAATTCCAAAATCCTACACCCTATGCCCTAAAAAATACATCCTACCCTAAATTCTCTAAACTCTAACCACAACTACTAACCTTAAACCCTAAAACCTAAACTTAACTTTTAGTGTGGGGGCATACATAGGGGCACCGAAAAGGGGTAGAGGATTTCTATTCTAAATTATGAGATGCTAGCATGTTTTTAAGGGTATATGTTAATTTCCATTCCAGTCATGCCACTTTTTATCTTTGTTATTTCATTCCTTGAATTTTTCCTAATTTAGAGTGCAAACTTTATTTTTTTTCAATGTAATCCTTTAATTTCAGTAATCTACGTTCATAAGTGTTGGAAAACATTTTAAAATTCATTAAAAGTAACTTTTTATAATTATAATTATTATGTTTTATAATACGTGTTGGAAAACACTCTAACTAAAAATCACTCTAACTTTTTATGACCGCAATAGCCTCTATTATGTCCGCAATCGCGAATACTGCGATACGACCAAAAACGTGACTGCAACTGAGATTTAAATCTATGATCTTCACATATCTAAATCTTGTGAAGTTGCTCAAACTGAATTCGCAATAAATCCTTAGCTTGAAAATAACAAAAAGGCATTTTCAATTATAAGAGCTAGAATACAATCCATATATATATATATATATATTATTTGACTAGCCTCAGAATTACAAATTGATTAAGCACCAAATCATGGTTTTAAAAAACAGTCCGCAATCTCGTTTGCAGCCGTTATATAGCAGTATTTCCATCGTCCGAAATCGATATCGCTGAAAATCGCCATAGGAATCAGATTCACACCAAAACGGCGAATTGCGGTTGTGTTTTAAAGGATAATGTCTGATTGCGGCGATAACGGACCACTATTATCGTTATTATCTCGTTAACGACCAACAAAGAAAAAAATACATATATTTTCTCAGAAAAAGAAAAAATAGATAATCTTCAAAAGACGATTTCAACTGATATTTCCTGCTATTATCGGTGATCCAAGCGTCGTCCACCAAATCTGAACGATCCTCTGGATGATTGTATGAAAGCGATACGATAAAGTTGCAAAGATGAAAAAAAAGGAAAAGAAAAAAAGGAGAAGAATTCTAGAAAATAAAAAGAAGTAGAAAGACATTGTTTTAGTGTTTAAATGGTAAAAGTTAATTTTATTATTAAAAAATATATCCATCAAGAGTCTTGATTCAAGGCAAAATACAAACACCAACGAAAATAAATTAACTAGGTCTTGGAAACTGACACCACACTACCTAGAAAAACTAAAAAGTAAAGGAAAGAATTAAATGTATCTTGAAAACTGACACTAATTTCTCCACTAGTTGAATATTATAATTAGTATTTTATATTATACTGTACATTTATTATATTTAAATGGTAACAGTTAATTGTATTATTAAATGCATCTTGGAAACCGACACTAATTTCTCCACTACTTGAAGAAACAATAGTCAATGAAGAAGAATGAATAAGAAATAGCAGCTGCGAATGGGGTTTTAACCCTTACGACAACGTTTTCATAGAACTCTAAAACTACATCGTTTTGTTTACGTTGAACTAAAGAGAAGGGAAGTGGTTGACAAAAAAAGGGAAATAGGAAATGCAAAACTAGGGTATAAAGTATTTTTTATTTTAATAAATTAATTTCGTAGCTTTAAAATATTATTTAATTTAAAGTATTTTTTAATAAAATTTTTAAAAAATATATTAAGTGCAACAAGACTATTTTTAAAAAATAAATAAAAAATTATAATTTTTTGTTAATATATTTTTAAAGGAATCAGAAAATTATTAGATTTTAATTGATGGATAGACCACCACAACTGATGAGAATTTATCTTGGTCTTCATTTTAATCTATGAAAATCATTAGAATTTCTAATGTACTATAAATTTTAATGTTTTCTTATGATTATATGTATTGATTTTTTTACATTTGTCATAACTCTATCGTACCCATACCTTGTAATTTTAAAAATTATTGTTTCTCGTCTTCGTATTCTTCCTTCTACTCGTATTCGTGCAACATAGAGTAAAACTATCAAGTTTCGTACTGAGATGGTAGGGAAGATTGAAACAAATATCGGATAGGAACTGTATTTTGAGAACTATTTGGGCCTCAATGGACTTGAAAAGTTTGGGCTAAAGAAACACACGTACTATCCATTCTTTTCGGTTATTCAACTATATTTACACTATTGTCAAAATTGGGATAAATAGTAGTTAGTCCCTAAAATTGTTGTTTTTTAAAACTTGATTTCTAGATGTTTTAGATTTAATTGCACAAGAAGTCTTCAAACTATGACTCTTATTTTAAACAAGTCTCTAAAGTTAAAAGAAAAAGAAAACAACTTTTGGTATTCATCCCTGAGATCTAAATCTTGCTTTAAAAGCCACTATTGAAGCTGTAACCAGCGACCACTACCCAAACCGACTAATTTGAAACATTATTATAATATATATTAAAACATGTCACGTATCACATTCTAATTGGCCAACGTTTTTAACAGTTAGATACTTAAAATGATCGAAATAAAACTTTAGGCATATATTTAGAGCGAAAAATAGGTTAAGCACAAAAAATGAACCACATGTATAGTTTGAGCACCTATTTGGTTATTAAACCTTTATTTTAAATCATGCTTTAATTTAATTATATTATTTTTCTAGAAAAAATTATATTAATTATAATAGAAATTATTAACTAATTAAAATACATTTGTTTTATAAAAATATTTATATTTTGAGTTTTTTGAATAATTATTTTTTGAGTTAAAAGAACTATTTGTAGTTGTTTATGATACTACTCCATGAAAGTTCATTTCATTCTACACCATTTATATGTATGTACCTCTTAATATAATAAAGATGACTCATATTTGTGAGACTTTGTACGAAATCGTTAAACTCTTTAAGTTTTTAACTCTATAATCAAAGTGAACAATACTTGACCATATTATCACGGACCGCCAGTTCCAGTCCAAGTCACATGCATGCATGATTGCCCAAGAGATTCTAACGGAGATTTTGGGTCTAAGGAGACCACCAGACTTAGCCCGATCTGTGGAGGATTCTAGAAGGCAACCACTTTGACCTATGTAAACTTTTCATGTAAACATATTATTTGTTCCATTGTGGTTGGTGGGCTTCGATCATTGTTATCGATGAAAATCATTAGAGACCGTCGGATGTAGGAGAACTCAATTATAAATAGAGGCCTTCCCCACCTCATTTATATCATTTATCTTTTGAGTAATCAAGGCATTTACTATAAAACTCTCTGTGTTGTTTTTGAGTTTTCTTCTCTATAGTTTGCTTTCGCTTAGAACGATTCAACGTTCTTAGTGCCTTAAAAGAAACATATCAGTATTTGTCATGTTTTGGAATACATGTTTTTGCAAGATATAATTCTGGGTCGTTTTTTTTAACATCATCCATTGTGTCTTAAATGTGATTAACAAGAACCATCAAAGATGAATGGATTCAAGAAGATTGATATAAAGAAAACCTCAACAATTAACTTTTGAACTATTGTTCTTATAAAACAGAGATGAAGAATAGAGATCATCATGGGTAAATTTTCTTTTTAAATCTTGTGTTCCTTTGCTTAAGGATGGACATTTTCTTGTTAGTGGTTTTAGATCGTTTTCTTATGTACAAAGAAACATATCAGTATTTGTCATGTCATGTTTTATATTTGCACAAACAATGTTCTGTTCTGGGTTATATCTGTCGCCTTCTTTTACATCATCCAATTCCATGGGTGTCGTAAATCAAGAAAATTCAAGAATCATCCAAGATCAATGAATTCAAGAAAATTGATTTAAATGAAACCTCACAAATTAACTTTTGAGTTACTGTGCGGAAAAAAGACTGATGAAGGCGGCAGTGGAGGTGGTGAAGAGCGCGGAGATGGCGGCTGAGGCAAGAAGTCGCGGGAAATTAAAATACATTACAAGAACTCTTTCGAAATTTGAAATGTTGTTATTGATTGCTTTTTGGTATAATGGCAAATTTAGTACCTAATATTTACATGATGAGTAAATTTTATAATTAAAACTTTTGATGATATTTATAATTTAAATTTAGACGAGTGACCACATAAATTTTCAATAAAAAGGGAAAAACGGAATTCAAATGTTTTGACAAGTAAATTATTCTAGAGGTTAATTTAATTTAATGACTTGTACATATCCATTAATTGGCTGAGTGGTCACAGATACTCATATTATCTCATAGTGTCTTAAGTATATAAGTTATTTTTAACGGTGATTATAAAGTAGTATTTGTTCATACTTTTTCTTAATCTTTTATTAAGGCGCAAACACCTTACTGACAAAATGTTCGAACCAGAATTTTATAAGATAAAAATCATCTCTTTTACGCTAGGACCACTCGTTATGAGACTTATTAACGAACAAGGAGTCATTATAGAAGAGGGGTTCCCTAATGCCACAAGAGGATAACAGTCAATTAAGGGATGAAATTAAAAGATAAATTACAATGAAATTGTTTCTAAATGCATTTTGTCTCATTGATTTACATTCAACCTCCATTAGGGCGAATGTAGAAATTTAAACTTGGTGATTTACCGACCAACAATAAATTCAATCACATTTAAATCGAGAGTAAATTAAATAATTTATTGAAAAATATATTTAAAAAATCATAAAAATTAAATTATAATTTATTAGGACATAATAAAGATTACAAATAAACTTAATTAGTAAAAAATTAAATAATAAAATAGTAATAATAGTATAATAATATACATGATAATAGAAATAATGGAAGTGATAATAATAAAACTAATCATAATAAATATAATAAAATAGAGGGGTAAACCTATTACACAATAATTATAGGGGAACAATTTCATGCACTGACAGTGAAAACTTTTAGTTTTCACAAACGCCTTAGATTTAGGATTTATGGACTCAATTTAGGGTTTAGAGTTTAGGGGTTTAGAATATAGTTGTTGTGATTAGAATTTAGGGTTTAGTTGTTACATTTTAGGGTTTTATGGTAATATTTTAGGGGTTTAGTGTAACCCCCTCGTCCCGGTCTGGTCGGCTGACCGATTCGAGTAGGCTACACGGGGAAAACCGATATGACACCCGTTAAGGTCCCACCTCGGTTAGCAACCCTAAAAAATTTCTTTTAATTAAATCTTATCTAAAGGCATATTATTTCCTAAGTGATCACGACTGCGGAAAACACCACGAGGTAAAAGCAACCAAACCAAATCAACATGTTAAACAGCCCATTTTAAAGTCACAGAGCAGGCCGTATCGATACACCTGTCAAGGGTATCGATAAGCCTTGACCAAGTCAACTGCCTTCAGTCAACTCAGGGAGACCGTATCGATACAGCCCTTGGGCGTATTGATACACCCTCCTCGGTCAACATCTCGCGGTCAACGAGACAAAACCGTACCGATACGCTTAGAGCCCGTACCGATACGCCAAAGACTCGTGAAAATCTCAGAATTCCAGTAAAGATTGGATGTATCGATACACCCCCGAGTATCGGTACCCATAGCCGATTCTGTGTCCCAAAGTGTAGGACCATATCGATACGGCCCTTAGGCGTATCGATACGCCCTGCACTGCAAGACACCAAAATGCAGCAAACGAACACAAGACTCAACACTAAATGCATTTTAAGATTTCCCTAGCCACATACAAGCATTCATTCAACATCTAGCAACCATGAACTAGCATGTAGAGCAATTTGGATGAACGACAAGGCATTTACAGCATGGCATTCACATAAAGGATATATATTGCATAACAAGCATACTCAAAAGCTTTAAAAGCCAAAAGGCACATGTCTTCACACATAAGGTTTACATGCCAATCCAAAAACATCATATAGCATCTAAGGCACAACCATTCATCACTAGCATTCGACCAAAGCATAATATGGTTTACAAATCCAAAGCATAACATAAACAACATTCAACAAAAATGAGTCATACAACGCTCATACAAACACATAGCAGCCCCATTGCTAAACTACTACTTTATTTACTAAACCATACTTGAGCAACTACAAAAGCTTGGAATACTCTTTCGCCTTGCTCCTTGCTAACTCCACGCTACTGATCTGCATTGTCGAAAATGAGAGTGTAAGCTAGAAGCTTAGTGAGGATGCTCTAAAACCAAAAACAACGACAATGCAGGGTTCAAGCATACAATCCTTAACATCACACACAACATACATAAGCATAAACCTAACAATCTAACTAGCAACACAAGAGACAATAATATGGCATCTTACTTCATATTAAGCTCAACAAGATAAAGCATTTATCTAAACAACATAACCATATGAGCAAGTATATTGGCCACCATTAGTTTACTCGGATACGCGGATTACACTCAACAACAACATTACCTCGGTGGGATTACACTCATCACCAGACCTTGTATGGATGGGATTCAACTCATTATCACATGCCCTACGGATGGGATTCCACTCATCATCACGTATAACATAAACATTTCCAGTGGAATATTACATCACCGTACTCCTCCTTGATGGCTTAACGCCACCAAAGCCACGTGCAAATTTGACTCCACCGTGTGCACACTAATCCTTATGATCGATCATTTATACTCGGTAAGTTAACTAGTGCCAATCATACTATCAAAACCACGTCATAACAACCATCATTTATAGCACACATCCATCACCACACACATCAATGGATACTCATGCATAATCAAATCATGCTTCACAAGATCATAATAGGCATAAACATTTAAAGCTATAAACACACAAGAAGTTAAACTACCAATTTAACTTCTACCTTGGAATGGCCTACCAAGCACATCCCAAACCTCAACAACACACACTTGAACCAATTTAAACAAATTTGAAAGTTTCACTCACCACCCTTCCTTAACAAACCAAGCAAAGCTACTCAAGCCTCCACAATTTTCGGATTCGATCCCGAACCTTCTCCGATGTTTCCTCTTGCTTCTAACCAATCAAAAGACAAGGTAATACTCAATCAAATCACTGCTAAACTCAGCCACAAACTCAACTCACAATCACAAGCCAAAACTTCATAGTTTCAAACCCAAACTAACCACAAAACTCACATTTTCGTACTCCAATAATACCCAGCTGAAATCCACCATTTGCAACACCCAAATGACCTCTAAAGATTTCCTAAACACCTTCCTAAAAACCCTAAACCATCAGCCCTTCAACCCAACACAAAACCACACCAAAATTTTAAGTTTTGACACCTTCAAAAATGCCCCCAAGACCCATTTTGGATTTTTTCTCAAAATCCCTCCATTTTAAGATATCAGGTGTGTTAAAGTAAGGTGAACTCTAAAATCAACTAAACAAACCAAAAACATGTCAAAAACCCAATAAAGCTTCATACTTTCTTCAACTTTGAAAACTTGAAAAACTTAAAAGATGATCCATTTTGAATTCTAAAACCATGGAAATGATTGGGATGGAAAGGAGAATTCAAAAACAAAATTACCTTCAAAGGAGCCCTTGAGATGATGGAGAAAAGAGATGGAATAGTGCTTTTGGGTTTTGGGGAGGGTTTCCACGTTAGGTTGCAAAATGAAGAAGAAGACTTCTTTTTCTTTTTTTTCTTTTAATTTGAAAAAGGCTCATCTTTTCTTTGTTTTGAAATAATTACAAAAATGCCATTACTTTAATTTTAATCTCATTTAAATTAAAACCAAGGCCTAATTAAATTAAACCGGTTTTGACGACTTGAACCCAACACACACACCGAACTCCTAACCCCAAAACAAGGGTGTTACAACTCTCCACCACTTAAGGAATTTTGTCCTGGAAATTACATGACTGAAAGAGACAAGGAAACTGCCTTTCCATACCCTCCTTCCTCTCCCAAGTGGCCTCGTCCACCCCTCGACGTTGCCACCGCACTTTTACTAACTCAATCGATCTACCCTGCAACACCTTGCTGTCTGAAGCTAAGATCTCAACTGGTTCTTCATCATAAGTCAAATCCGGATTCAATTCAATCTCTTCTACATGCATAACATGTGATGGATCTGACCTATACTTATGGAGCATCGAAACATGAAACACATCGTGTATCTTCTCTAGCTCGGATGGAAAACGCAACTGATAAGCAACTGGGCCAACCCTTTTCACAATCTCGTACGGTCCTATGTACCTCGGACTCAACTTCCCTTTTTTGCCAAATCTCATCACTTTCTTCTACGGAGACACTTTTAGGAACACCTTCTCACCCACTGAAAACTCGACTTCCTTCCTCTTCAAGTCGGCATAGGACTTCTGTCTATCCGAAGCTGCCTTCAAGCGATCGCAAATCAATTTCACTTTATCGGTTGTCCCCTTAAGCAAATCTGGCATAGGTAACAACTTCTGTCCCACTTCAGCCTAACAAACTAGAGTTCTACACTTTCTACCATACAAGGCCTCATACGGAGCCATCTGAATGCTCGACTGAAAACTGTTATTGTAAGCAAACTCAACTAGAGGCAAGTGCTTCTCCCACGTACCCTGAAAATCAATGATGCAACAATGCAACATATCCTCTAAAATCTATATAACCCTCTCTGACTGACCATCTGTCTGAGGATGATATGACGTGCTGAAATCCAAACGGGTACCCAAAGCTGTATACAGACACTCCCAAAATCGAGTTGTAAACCTAGGATCTCTATCGGACACAATAGACTTCGGCACACTATGCAATCTAACAATCTCACCAATGTACAGATCGACCAATCTATCTAAGGTATAAGTCGTATTGACTGCCAAGAAGTGAGCACACTTTGTGAAACGGTCTACTATAACCCAAACTGAGTTCTTCTTCGTAGGAGTCAAAGGCAAGCCCGAAAAAAAAATCCATGGTGATATTCTCCTATTTCCATTCTGAAATTCTCAACGGTTGCAACAAACCTGAGGGAACCTGATGTTCCGCCTTCACTCTCTGACACACCATACACTTACTCACGAAGTCGGCTACGTCTCTCTTCAAACCAACCCAAAAGTACTCATTCTTCAAATCTCGGTACATCTTCGTACTTCCAGGATGCATAGCAAACGGACTACTGTGCGCTTCAGTCAAGATCGTATGTCTCAAGTCACTGTCTTCTGGCACAACTATCCTATTTCTGAAACACAAGACCCCATCGGTACTAAAACTGTAGTTTGAAGGTCTACCCTCGGCTATGTCTTGCACTTGAGGTGCCAAAGATCTATCTAAGAGCTGCTTCTCCCTAATCAACTGACCTAGAGTAGGTCTAACCTGAAGCTCGGCCACCAAGCCACCATCCCCGGACAAGCTCAATCTAGCAAATATGGCTCTCAAATCTACAGCTACATTTCTACTCAAAGCATCGGCCACTACATTGGCCTTACCCGGATGGTACTCAATCGTAAGATCATAGTCCTTTAGCAACTCTAACCACCTACGCTGTCTGAGATTCAAATCTCGCTGAGTCATGATATACTTCAAACTCTTGTGATCTGTGTACACTGTGTATTTCTCACCGTACAAATAATGCCTCAAAATCTTCAGAGCAAACACAACTGCAGCTAACTCTATGTCGTGGGTCGGATAGTTACGCTCGTGAGTCTTCAACTGTCTTGAGGCATAAGCCACTACTCTCTTGTCTTGCATGAGAACACAACCTAGGCCTACATAGGAAGCATCATTGTACACTACATACTCTTTCCCTGACTCTGGCTAAATCAAGATCGGTGCTTGGGTTAAAGCTTCTTTCAATTTCTCAAAGGCTCACTGTCTTGCATCTGACCACTCAAACTGAACACTCTTCTGAAGTAACTGTGTCAATGGAGCGGCTAACTTCAAGAAACCTTCTACGAATCTTCTATAGTATCCAGCTAAGCCTAGAAAGCTACAAACCTCTGTTACTGACTTCGGTTGCTTCCACTCAACAATGGCCTCTATTTTCTTTAGATCAACTCTAATCCCATCGGCTGACACTACATGCCCTAGGAAGACTACCTCTCGGATCCAGAACTCACACTTGCTCAACTTTGCATACAACTAACTATCTAACAAAGTCTGCAAAACTAACCTCAAGTGTCAGTCGTGGTCTTCCTCGGTACGTGAATACACCAAGATGTCATCTATGAAGATAACTACAAACTGATCTAGGTACTGATGGAAGATCCTATTCATCATATCCATGAAAGCAGCCGGTGCGTTAGTCAACCCAAAAGGCATGACTAAGAACTCATAGTGAGCATATCTAGTCCTAAAGGCCGTCTTCGGTACATCAACTTCTCTTACCTTTAGTTGGTAGTAACCGGATCTCAAGTCGATCTTCGAAAAGACTGATGCCCCTCTCAACTAGTCAAATAAATCATCAATTCTCGGCAACAGATACTTGTTCTTCACTGTTAACTGATTCAAATGTCTGTAATCTATAACATTCTCATGCTTCCATCTTTCTTCTTTACAAACAAAACTGGAGCACCCCAAGGCGAAGAACTCGGTCGAATGAAGCCTCTATCTGTCAACTCTTGCAACTGAGTCTTCAACTCTTTCAGTTATTTTGGTGCCATACGATACGGAGCAATCGAAACAGGAGCTGAATCTGAATAAGTCTCTATAGAAAACTCTACCTCCCTATCAGGTGGTAAACCCGACAACTCTTCCGGAAACACCCTTGGAAAGTCACACACTATCCGAATGTCTTGAAGTCTAACCTCACTCATGTTTGGATTCATCACATAGGCCAAATACGCCTCGCAACCCAACTCAACTAGCTTCTTAGCCTCTAAAACTGAAACTACATTTGATAAGAACTTCACATTCTCACCTACCACCACTATCTCAAAATCATCTGTGAGTCTCAAGGAAATCCTCTTAGTCTCAAAGTCTATCCTAGCTCTATGCTCAGTGAGCTAGTCCATACCCAAAATCACATCAAAGCCATAAAATGGTAGCTCCATCATATCCACTGGAAACACATGCCTCTAAATCATTAGCGGACATCTTCTGTACATCTTTCTAACTACTTCCGTATCCCCGAAAGAACTAGTAACACTAACTCCTACATCTAATATTTCACAAGGCAATTTCAACAACTTCGCATGCTCACTCAGTATATAAGAATGTGTAGACCTAGAGTCAATCAAAGAAAGCAAACCCAAAGACTGTATCAAGAAGTTACCTGCAATCACATCTGTGTCATGCTAATCCTCACGCTGAGCGTAAACTCTGGCCTCGCCTCCGCCCTCTGGCTGGACATCAACTACATGCGCTATGTTCATCTGGCCATCATTTCTCGGCTAGAAGTTACCTCTACCGCGCCCACGACCTCTCTGAAAGTCATTAGCTCTAGCAGGAGCCTGAACTGGTGCCTGCCCCACCTGATGTGGACAGTCACGCCTAATATGATCCCTAGCTCCACAGCTCCACATGAGGGGAAATTCCCCCAACACTCACCGATGTGATTCCTCCCGCAACTAGCACACGTGGGCAACCGCCCACCAGCCCTCTGGCCCTGATGGCCCCTACCGTGGTTACCTCCACCACGTCTATGGTCATAGTGATGCCTGTTGTCCCGATGCCTCTTGGCATCACCTCTATCAAAGTCACTAGATCTCTTCCCGGAGCTAGAACCACCAGATCGTTTGGTCAAGCCAAAACTGTGCTCTAAGTCCTTGGCCCTCGCGACCAAGACATCAAAATATGTGTAGTTAGAAGCTAAAGTGTACCTCTTGATATCTTCGTTCAACCCATAGTGGAAACGGTTACAACGTTCCACTTTAGTAGGAACAAGCTCAGATGCATACTGACTCAGTCTGACAAATCTGATCTCATAGTCTGTCACTGTCATACTCCCCTGAAGCAAAGCCATAAATTCCCTCTTCTTCTCATCGAGATAACGAGGACCCAGATATTTCTTACGGAAAGCGGACTCGAAAAACTCCCAAGTAATCTCAGCCTCTACCATACCCGTAGTGATGGTGACCCACCAAGTGTAGGCATCACCCTGAAGCAAAGATACAACACACCCTAGTTTGTGTTCCCCGGTACATCCCATCTTTGCCAGGATACGAACGATCTTCTCAAACCAAGTCTCGGACCTCTCGGGTGTCGACCCTCAGAACTCTTCACCTCCCAAACTACGGAGTCTCTCTAAAGGTAAACCAGTACCCTCTCCCTGGGGTTGTGCCACTGCCTGACCCCCAGCCACTACAGCCTGAAAAGCCCCGGCTATCGCCTGAACTAGAGGAACTAAATCTATTCCAGCCGGTCCTTGTCCAACTTGAGGTTCTACGCCCTCGGCTCTCGCCTCGCCTCCCTCTTCTTGATGAGGAGGAGAAGGAGGAGGTTGAGGAGCCTGCGCCTCATCAACTGGCTCAACTCCCGGAGCCGGTGCCCGTGGTTCCGGTTGAACCATCCTAGGCTTCCCTCGTGGTCTCATATCACAGCTAGCAAGATAACAACTACAACAAACAAACATATAAGGATTAAGTTAGCAAAGGCAAGGGTCCAACTGTGCTCAAGTATCTTCCTTTACAAAACCTTTTCAAATTAAGTAATAGAAACAATGGGAACTCGACACTACACCAGGCACAACAATCATGCTTCCAAACACCATACAAACGAACAAACAACAAGCATACATGGCAAAGCATACACCGAAACATAACAATTGCTTAACACATCAAACTTACCTCACTTACCTGCCGGAGGTCTCGGTAACCTCAGGATCTGATACCAACAAATGTAACCCCCTCGTCCCGGTCTGGTTGGCTGACCGGTTCGAGTAGGCTACACGGGGAAAACCGATGTGAAACCCGTTAAGGTCCCACCTCGGTTAGCAACCGTAAAAAATTTCTTTTAATTAAATCTTATCTAAAGGCATATTATTTCTTAAGTGATCACGACAGCGAAAAACATCATGAGGTAAAAGCAACCAAACAAAACCAACATGTTAAACAACCCATTTTAAAGTCACAGAGCAGGCCGTATCGATACACCTGTCAAGGGTATCGATACGCCTTGACCAAGTAAACTACCTTCAGTCAACTCAGGGAGACCGTATCGATACAGCCCTTGGGCGTATCGATACACCCTCCTCGGTCAACATCTCGCGGTCAACGAGACAAAATCGTACTGATACGCCAAAGACTCATGAAAATCTCAAAATTTCAGTAAAGATTGGTTTAACGTATGGGATTCCACTCATCATCACATGCCCTACGGATGGGATTCCACTCATCATCACGTATAACATAAACATTTCCGGTGGAATATTACATCACCATACTCCTCCTTGATGGCTTAACGCCACCAAGGCCACGCGCGAATTTGACTCAACCGTGTGCACACTAATCCTTATGATCGATCATTTATACCCGGTAAGTTAACTAGTGCCAATCATACTATCAAAACCACGTCATAACAACCATCATTTATAGCACACATCCATCAACACACACATCAATAGATACTCATGCATAATCAAATCATGCTTCACAAGATCATAATAGGCATAAACATTTAAAGCTATAAACACACAAGAAGTTAAACTACCAATTTAACTTCTACCTTGGGATGACCTACCAAGC
Organism: Hibiscus trionum; assembly: GCA_030270665.1. Taxonomy (NCBI): domain Eukaryota; kingdom Viridiplantae; phylum Streptophyta; class Magnoliopsida; order Malvales; family Malvaceae; genus Hibiscus; species Hibiscus trionum. Next base: position 41,124,254 of record BSYR01000035.1, on the reverse strand, counting down.
ACATCCCAAACCTCAAGAACACACACTTGAACCAATTTAAACAAATTTGAAAGTTTCACTCACCACCCTTCCTTAGCAAACCAAGCAAAGCTACTCAAGCCTCCATAATTTCCGGATTCGATCTCGAACCTTCTCCGATGTTTCCTCTTGCTTCTAACCAATAAAAAGACAAGGTAATACTTAATCAAATCACTGCTAAACTCAGCCACAAACTCAACCCACAATCACAAGCCAAAACTTCATAGTTTCAAACCCAAACTAACCACAAAACTCACATTTTCGTACTCCAATATTACCCAGCTGAAATCCACCATTTCCAACACCCAAATGACCTCTAAAGACTTCCAAAACACCTTCATAACAACCCTAAACCATCAGCCCTTCAACCCAACACAAAACCACACCAAAATTTTATGTTTTGACACCTTCAAAAATGCCCCCAAGACCCATTTCGGATTTTTCTCTCAAAATCCCTCCATTTTAAGATATTAGGTGTATTAAAGTAAGGTGAACTCAAAAATCAACTAAACAATCCAAAAACATGTCAAAAACCCAATAAAGCTTCATACTTTCTTCAACTTTGAAAACTTGAAAAACTTAAAAGATGATCCATTTTGAATTCTAAAACCATGCAAATGATTAGGATGGAAAAGAGAATTCAAAAATGAAATTACCTTCAAAGGAGCCCTTGAGATGATGGAGAAAATAGATGGAATAGTGCTTTTGGGTTTTGGGGAGAGTTTTCACGTTAGGTTGCAAAATGAAGAAGAAGACTTCTTTTTCTTTTTTTCTTTTAATTTGAAAAAGGCTCATCTTTTCCTTGTTTTGAAATAATTACAAAAATGCCATTACTTTAATTTTAATCTCATTTAAATTAAAACCAAGGCCTAATTAAATTAAACTGGTTTTGACGACTTGAACCCAACACACACACCAAACTCCTAACCCTAAAACACGGGTGTTACATTTAGGTTTTAACGTATAAACCCTAAATTCTAACAACAACCTCTAAATTCTAAACAAATAAACCTAAACCCCTAAATTCAAAACCTTAAATTGAATCATAAACCCTAAATCTAAGGCACTTGTGGAAACTAAAATTTTCACCACTAATGCATAGTATAATTACCCATAATTATAATTATTATAATAAGAAAATTCTACAACGCTCGACGAGCACTGCTGAGCACCACTAAAGATGAGCACCGCTGAGCACCATTAAATTAATTTATAAAAATTAAAAATCTAAAGGACTCAACGTATAATTATAAATTATTTAAAAATTTAAAGGTAAATTATATAAAATAAAATATTAATTAAATTATTTTCCATATATATAATATTTTTTAATCTTTTTTAAATAATTGGATCAAATATCAACCTTAGTAAGTTTAAAAAATAAAACCCTAAACCCTAAATCCTAAACTATAAACCATAAATCCTAAATCCTAAAGTTGAAACCTTAAACACTAAAACTATAAACCCAAAACTCTAAATTTGAAACTTGAAACCATAAACCCTAAATTCAAATATTGGGTTTAGGATTTAAGGTTCAAGGTTTAGGGTTAGAGTTTCAAGTTTTAGGTTTAAATTTTAGGGTTTAGAGTTTAGTGGTTGGTATTTGATCTAATTATTTTTAAAAAGATTAAAAATTATATATGTGAAAAATAATTTAATTAATATTTTATTTTTAAGAATTTACAATTATATGTTTAAATAATTTATAATTATATGTTTAGTCCTTGAGATTTTTAATCTTTATTAATTAATTTAATGTTGCTAAGCGGTGCTCATCGAGCGTGGCAAACTCATCCATTATAATAATAGTATATTAACTACCGAAAAATAATAATGAATTTTATAATAATAAAATAAAAATCTAATAACAATAAATATACATGTTGTAATAACGGTCCCGCGTCGAGCTTGATGCGTTTTTTATTACAAAAATATTTTAGGAATTAATGGGAGTTGCCACCAATATTTTTAATTTAGGTGAGATTGGATCTCCTAAAAACCCGGTTATTTTAATAAATCATGTTTTTTATCGTTTCTATCAAAATAGCGAGTTTCGGTATGCAAAACCAGAAAAATAGGTTCGGGAGTTACGTGTGGGGAAGGGTGAGGACCCACACAACGCCCCGAAATTGGTACCTAGTCGATTATATATTGTTTTAACGATGGAAATTATGAATTCGAATTTAATTTAAAACTTGTGATCCCTGAATACATGAATTTATTGTAAAAGGTATCTAAAATAATAATTTAGCTGAAGTTCATGCAAAGGGATTATCATTTCAGTTCTCGGTCCTAATAATTTATCTATTTGAGGGTTTAAAGATTTAATTTAGAATTTATATTTTTATGGTTTATAGATTTAGTTTTTAGGGTTACGTTATATAGTTTATGGATAGAATTTAGAGTTTGATGTTTATATTTTAAGGATAGAGATTTTAAATTTAATTTTTAAAGAGTAAATATGTAGGCTTTTATAAAAAAATTATACAACATGTATATAAAAAATTCTCAATATAATACTCCCTCCGTCCCACTCAGTATGTCCATTGTTGACTTTTTACGCAGTTTTAGGGGAAAAAAATTGTGTAAGAGAGATGATGTAAAATAACTGAAATGATATTTTTATCCTTAAAAAGTTGAATTTTGTTTTTGTTGGAAAACTAAAGAAAGGGTAAAAAGATAAATGTACCTTGCAAAATTTATTTTTTCCCCTTTCAATGAGAAAATTTCAAAACACAAAATGAACATCTTAAATGGGACGAAGAGAGTATTGAATAATAGAAATTTGAATCCAAAACTTTTGCTTTATACAATTGATATTGATTTCATACTAAGAGGTAAACTTTCCAGAAACTTTAACAAATATAGTACTTGATTTTTTTTTAATTTTCATAAATGTGGTTTTTGCTTTTCCCCCTGAAATATAGTACTTTTTACAATAAAAGTGAAGTCAAAGGGAAAACACAATTTCAGAAATCATTCAGACAATAAAACAAAACCATGATACATGTTGCGATAGCAGGTTTCAGACTCATATATAACACAAGATGTGACACACATGCCCCCTAGTTACACAAATACCATACTCCACGAGCAAGCCGAAGAAACTCTCATACCGACGTTGATAGTTGTAACACGTCTGATCTTTTGCCCTGAGATGGTAAAAACAACATGAGCTTGAGAAAAGCTCAGTAATACAAAACTACCAAAAGATGCTATAAGCTCATGCATATATATGGTAGGCATAACATTTTCATGATGTTCCAAGTAGTAACAATTTCCATTTCCTTTTCGCTATTTCGGGGGTAAAGTTATACTTGAAAATAATGGTACTTGAGAATAATGTTATACACTAAAGTCGGATTGTAGACCTACCATCTTTAATATAGTTTAATTTAAAAAAAGATGCACAATGAAGTCGGATTGTATTCTCACCGACTTTACTTTTACTGTAGTAATTACTATAGATTTAAAAATAAAAATAAAGATATCGTATTTCTAGAAGAAAAAAATTCCCCCTTGCAATATTAGTGCAATTTGGTGAAACTTTCCTTTTGAAATAGGGTAAAGTACATAGACGGTCACTAAACTATACCCCAAAAAATAAAATGGTAACCAAACTTTAAAAAATGACAAAATGGCAATTAAACTTTATGTTTTGTTACAAAATGGTAACTTTGTCGTTAACCTCCGTTAAAATAGTGACATGACTGTTAATTTTTTTGTATAATGGCACATTTAGTCCTCAATAGTTACACATTCAATTAATCTAGTCATAATTCGAAGAAATTCAATAAATTTAAGGCTTAAATGAAAAATAAGTGCCTAAAATATTCCTTTATTGAACTTTATGTTTCTAAAGTATTTCTTTTTGTAAAAATAGGTGCCTAAAGTTTCAACCGTTATAATTTTAGGTGCCTTAGTGTTAATGGCAGTTAAAAAAAACTTGTTAGCCAATTATAATGTGACACGTGGCAGGTTTTTATTTTTAAAAATTTTAAATTATTTTTAAAAAATTAAAAAATTGAAATTTTCAAAAAATCCCCTAAATTCTTGAAAAGCCCCAATTTCATAAATTCCTAAATCCCGAAAAACCTAAGTCGCTCAATCTGGCCACTCTCGCCGTCGTTGGCCACGATTCTGGGGACGGAATGGAGCGTTAATTTAAGCCTAAATTTAACCCTTAATTTTTACAAAAAAAATAATTTAGTCCTAATTCTACAAAATTTATAACTAAGAACAACGTTAAATTTATAACAAAGTGTAAAAAATGAGGGTTAAATTTAGTCCTGATTACACAATTTTTACACGTCGAATTATGACTAAATTGATTGAATGTGTAACTATGAAGGACTAAATGTGCTATTATACAAAAAAAATTAACAACCATGTCACTTCTTTAACGGAGGTTAACGACACAGTTACCATTTTGTAACAAAACATAAAATTTAATTACCATTTTATCATTTTTGAAAGTTTGGTTACCATTTTATTTTTTCAAGTATAGTTTAGTGACCGTCTGTATACTTTACCCTTTCAAATATTTAACTCCTAAATCTTACTCCATATTAAAATATTCAAATTTTACATAACCCCACTATGATGTGGGAAATAGGATCTAAAGAGCACATTAATGGAAAATGTTTTTCTTACTTCTATGAATCTTTTAGGAGTGTTAGTAATTCGTTTTATACTTATGTGATTGGTGAAAGAAGTTGGAGAATCATCGTTAACGGTCGTTCAAAAAATCGTTATCCGATGGCGTTGGCTGGGAAATCCCAAGAGGGATCGCAGAGAAAAAGGGTTTGGACGTTGTTCGTGATGAATCTACCGATGTAATTGCATTGGAAGGGCGTTTGGCAAGTGTTTGATAGGCATGGGTGGTGGTGGATGTTTTTATTCCAAAGAAGAAATCAAGAGACGAGAAACGCTTTGGGTTCGTGAGAATGAATTTGAAGGATGACGCGGATAGGGTAATTGAGAGATTGGATGGCTTTAGGTTATATGGAGCGTGGATTAGGGTGTCGTATGCACAGAGGGATGTGCGCACAACATTTTGGAAGAAGAAATCAGCCGAATCACAGCATCAATCTACCTCGGATCGATATCAATTGAAGCCCAATCGAGTGAGTCTAGTGCGGGAGGGAGTGACAGAAACACCAATCGAAAGGAGAATGGTGGAAGGTGTGATTGATATGGATAAACTTGAAATTTTAAACAAATGTATTGGGGTTTTTTGCAGAAACGCTTATCGAATTCGAGAGCTGGCAATTGAATTTAGGAAAGCAAAATTAGAGGGATTTTCTATTATGAGAGTGGCGGGATCGATGGTCTTATTGATGTTCGACGACATAGCGACTCGGGCGCGATTGATAGGGGAGAATTCATTTGATAAGTGGCTGGAGAATGTAATGAATTGGGACGCGACGTTGGGGATGCTTAATAGGCGAGTTTGGTTATCAGCATGTGGAATTCCGATCCACGCGTGGTCCGAATGGACTTGCCAGAATATTGCTGAAATCTAGGGGGAATTCATACATATGGACGAAGAAACAATAGTGCTGTCATCATTTGAATGTTGTCGATTCCTAATTGAAACAGATTGGCTCGAAACCATTGATGTTGTAATTACTATGCAAGTGGGATTGAACTCATTCCAAGTGCGTATCTCGGAGATGGAGGAGATGTTGGGGGTAAAATGCGAGTGCTGCTGTGGGGCTACGAGGGATACAAGTGATACGAGGACGGAAAGTGAAGAGGATAGTGCTGAAGAAACCATGGATCATCGGGATATGGGAGACAAAATGTGTGGATTGGATGACACAATTGTCTCAGACTCACTCTCGGGGGTAAACGGAAAGGTGATACATTGGAATAGTCTATGGACGGAGAATCAGAGGGGTGAGGAGAAAGTGCTGGAGTTATCGTCAAGGGATGCAAGTTGGATGGCAGACGAGAATGTGGGGGTGGTGTCACGACCAATGGAAGACCAATTGACCATGGTTGGGATAGAGTATGAGAGGACGATGGGTGAAGAGGCACAGGAACATGCTACGTTGCAAGTGCTGCAATGTGAAGTGGAGCCTCAACCGTTGATGGATGGGCCAAGATCCGAAATCAACAGAGTTGGTAAAACAACAATGGTTGAATCAAATGGGGAACTGCGTCGGGTGAGACAAATTTCTGAAATTCTTTTGAGTGATCTATCCCCTGAAAAAAGGCAAGAAGCAGAAAAGAAATTGAATAAGCGAGGTAGGGGACGGCCAAAAAAGAAGGCAATTCAATCGCAAGAAATTGCAAACGGTTCACTATCAGATTCTGATTTCTAAAATAGGAAAAGGTCGATCCTAAAGGAAGCACATGAGACTCTAATCTTGGGGAAATATATTGGTGCGGAGGCGATAGGTAACGAGGAAGAGATAGTACAGAATATTGCGCGATTGATTGCAGATCGGGAGGGGAAACAATAGCATCACGAGATGCAGATGCTGTCATGGAATGTTAGAGGATTGGGCTCAGCATCGAAGAGGGCGGTGCATAATCTTGTGCGAAAACATAGGTGTGAATTGCTCATTATGCAGGAAACTAAACTAGAAGAAATCACAGGCGATTTGGTTGGGCGGATTTGGAATTCAGATGAGTTTGAATTTGCGTTTACCCCGTCGACAGGAAGATCATGGGGGAATTTTAGTTGTATGGGACACGACTCGATTTATGGCAACATCAATTAGGCTGGGAGCACGATTTGTGAAGGTTGAGGGCACATGGATTCTTGATGACGATTTATGGCAACATCCCGCTGCTGTTGGTGTCGTTCAGTGGAGGAGACGCTGGACCACATTGTGGTTCGCTGTCCGGTCGTGTGGGAGGTGTGGTTGTGCTTTTTCCGTTGGTGGCAAGTGGCCATGGTGCAGCCGAGTGGTTTTAAGGGGCTTATGGCACAATTCTTTGATAGTTTATTTGTTGGGCAGGTGCGCGAGTGGTGGTTGGCATGCTGTGCGACGACTGTATGGTCGTTGTGGTTGGCGAGGAACAACTGTCTCTTTAATGGTACGAGGGCAACGTCGGGGGAAATTTTCTTCTTGATTAAGACCCGGTCGATGTATTGGGTGCGGATGGGGCTTCCCACGGGTCTAATATTGGAGTCGACATGGTGGGAATGCCCATGGCACTATCCTTTTCAGCCCTATTGTGAGTCGTTACGGGTGAACGTGAGGTGGGAGAGGCCGCCCATGGGAGTGCTGAAATTTAGTGTTGACGGATCTGCTAGGGGGAAACCGGGGAAAGTTGGTTGTGAAGGTGTTCTGCGTAACGAGTTTGGGCATATAATAGCATTGTTTTCGGGACCGATTGGGATAGCGTATTAAAATGAAGCGGAATTACAAGCAATTTGTTTTGCGTTGGAGTTACTGCTCGAATCAAAGGGTGGCCACTTACCCATAGTGATCGAATCAGATTCTACAACGACCATTGCATGGGTATTACACATGGGAAAACGGCCGTGGAAATTTTGGCGTTGGTTGCGGAGAATTGATGAGGCGTGTGCAGCGATGAGTTATGTGTGTTTTCATCATGTTTATCGTGAGGCGAATAGGCTAGCAGATGCCCTTGTGAAGAGTGGTGTGGATTGTCCTGTGTGGTTTCAGCGGTTCGGATAAGTATTTTGGTTCCACTTGAATTAAGTCTTGGTTGGTCCGATCAGTGTATGTTCGTTTTTGGTTTCACACGTCCATGAGTACTCTTTTCCTCTATAGGTCCTAGAGAGGTTTTTAACGAGGCTTATGGGCGTGTTGGCTATGTATGTATTCTCAATTCTAATAAAAGCATACATGTTGCCGAGCAAAAAAAAAGAGCACATTAATTTTGAAACTAAGTTACTTGTTTGAATTAATCCAATAAACAGAAGTTATTTGTTTGGGAGAATACATCACATTATTTATAGTTCCGACTAATAAAACCTATCAATTTTATTATTTTTTCATGTTAATTCTTTTACTAAAGTGAATCTTCACATGGTAAATATTGCTTTTAAAATTTGATTTACTTGGTAAAGAGATGACATAGAAAAAAGTAATGAAATTGATGATTTTTAATGGTTGAGACCATAAATAATGTGGTGGGATGAGCTTTATGATATGAATGATCCTATTAAAATCAAACATAAAAGGATGGTCTTTTAGTACAAAACTATTCTGACTCGCAAAATTTTAAATAAAAAATATTTTGTATTTAAACACATTCGAATAATTATATTCTCATAATTATTATAATAACAATTATACATATCAAAATAATACTATTCTACACCAAATAAATGATTTAACATTCTATTAAAAATTTATGTAAAAAACCATTATATTAAAAAACGATTTAGCATTGAATCAGGAACTGATGTAACTAGAGAGTGGAAGGGGCAATTGCCCCTAACTTTGATGATTTAACTACATTTAGGCCATTGATATTTTTGAAACCATTTTAATTAAGTCTTTGCCCTTCCCAGAATTGTTTGGTATAATTTACTTTTAGGACATTATCAATTTTAAAATTAATTAATTCAAGCATTGACCCCAATTTTCCTTGTTTAATTACTTTTTAAGACCTTTTCATTTTAAAATTTGTGAAATTAAATCCCAACTCCTTTAATTTTTATGTTTTAGTCACTTATTAAGATCTCGATCGTTTCAAAATTAAACAACTTGCCCCCTCACGATTCAATCATGGCTTCGTCCGTGCATTGAATAACGGAGGCAAGCATGCATTGCCCACTAAAGCTCCGTTTGACGTTGCTTTTCCACCTAGCTTTTGGAGAAATTTTGCTGAACACCCAGCTTTTGGCCCTCGTTACTCAACTCTTACGCTGATTTTGGTCTTGAACGCAGCTTTTGGAGAAGCTGAACACCCAGCTTCTCCCCAAACGCTGCTTCTCAACCCAAATAAGGGTTTTGTCAGTGACGCCCAACGAAGCCTAAATTTCCAGCTTTTTACATTATTATTATTATTATTATTATTATTATTATTATTATTATTATTATTATTATTAAACATTCCAGCATCATCACATTGTTGTTGTGATCATCTCACACTCCCAATGGGGTCAAAACATATTTGTAAAAATCTATTCAATCAAGTTTGTTATAAAAAGAAAAGGGTGATTATTAGAGATAAAATTATATTTCTTTTCACTATTTTAAATATATTTTAAAAAAGCCGGTCCATGTCTTATGTTCATATCCTTTGATAAAAAATAGCCCATGTGCTCATTTATAGATTACTTTAAGATTAATATATCATTCGGAAAATTTTACAACGCTCGATGAGCACCACTAACAACGAGCGCCGATGAGCACAATTGATTTAATTTATAAAGATTTAAAATCTAAAGGACTCACCGTATCATTATAAATTATTTAAAAACCAAAAGTAATTTAATTAAAATATATTATTTTATTTTTAATTTTCTTTTAAACATAGATCAAAATACCTATCTACTCCTAAATTACAAAACCATAATTTTTGTTCATTTGAATTTAAGCTGCCGCCATTGCTGCTGCCGCCGCCGCAGCATGAACGGATTCAATCAAATATTATATCCCCAAGGCATTTTAGATGCTATTATCGAGAAGATAATAATGTTGATCAAAACTGTGAACTCGCATTCATCAGTAAAACTAGGGTTGCTTAATCAGTTTCCTTTATTGCAGATGGAGCATAAAGGTACTTTTTTGTACATTGGTGTCATACAGAAAAGACCATCCTCCATTGAGCATGAGAAAATGGAGCAAAGGACATTCTTGGCGACGACAACGACAACAATGACGATGATAGCTTGAATTTCAAATGAATAAAAATTAGGGTTTTGTAATTTAGGGGTAGATATTATTTTGATCTATGTTTAAAAGAAAATTGAAAATAAAATAATATATTTTAATTAATTTACCTTTTGATTTTTAACTAATTTATAATTATAAAGTGAGTCCTTTAAATTTTTAATCTTTGTAAATTAAATTAACGGTGCTCATTGGTGCTCATCGAGCGTGGCAGACTCATCCTTATTTAAATATCACAATACAAAATTATGATCCTTCAATGCATGAATTTATCGTAAAAGGTATCTAAAATAATATTTTAGCTGAAGTTCATGCAAAGGGATTATCATTTAAACATGATGAGTAAATTTTATAATTAAAACTTAAATATGATGAGTAAATTTTATAATTAAAACTTTTGATGATATTAATAATTTAAATTGGGACGTGTGACCACATAAATTTTCAATATAAAGGGAAAAAGGAATTCAAATGTTTTGACAAGTAAAATATTCTAGAGGTTAATTTAATTTAATGACTTGTACAAATCCATTAATTGCCTGAGTGGTCAAAGATGTTCATATCATCTCATAGTGATTATAAAGTAGTATTTGTTCATACTTTTTCGTAATCTTTTAATAAGGCGCAAACACCTTACTAACAAAATGTTCGAACGAGAATTTTATAAGATAAACACCATCTCTTTTTCGCTAAGACCACTCGTTTGGGACTTATTGACGAACAATGAGTCATTATAGAAGAGGGGTTCCCTAATGCCACCCGAGGATAACATTCAACTAAGGGATTGAAATTAAAAGCTAAATTATAATGAAATTGTTTCTAAATGCATTTTGTCTCATTGATTTAGATTCAACCTCCATCTGAGGCGAATGTAGAAATTTAAACTTGGTGGTTTACCGACCAACAATAAATACAATTACATGTAAATTGAGAGTAAATTAAATAATTTATTGGAAACTATATTTAAAAAATCATAAAATTTATATTATAATTTATTAATATTATTACAAATAAACTTAATTAGTAAAAAATAAAATAGTAATAATAGTAAAATAATATATATGATAATAAAAATAATGAAAGTGATAATAATAATAAAACTAATCATAATAAATATAATAAAATAGAGAGGTAAACCAATTACACATTAATTATAGGGAAAGTAAGTGCTTGTTCACTGAGACCACTTGTTGGGTTCTAAAGAAATTTATATTTAAAAAACCCTAATGCTCCATTCTAACGTGCAAAACCCTAACTTGGCGATAGAGTTACCGGTCTACGGCAGCTCCGGTGGTTGGCCACCGGAACACAGCCTGCTGTTAACGTCTCAACAAGCTTTTGAGCGACCAGCCTCACTGACACCTTTGGATGAACAACCGACGAGCACGAAAAATAAAAACTATGATGGGGATGATGGTCATCCCGAAGCAGCAACCATGGATGCAGATTGAGCAGATGCTAACAGGAGAGTAGTTGATACTAGTGCTGCCGAGGGTATTTCACATGAGGGAGAGTCAGCGGCTAAACTCCCATATGCTAGCGTGACGACTATGACAATAGATGACGGACAAGGCAAGAAACCTAAAGCCACGACAATTGATGAGGAAGTAGTGATTTTGGACGAGGACGTGATTGTGAAAAGAGATGCGATGATCCCTTCGATTCAATTTTCGGACTGGGTGCATAATCATGTTGATAGAAATATACAGAATGCTATTATAGTTCAACTTCTCGGAAGATCAATTGGTTTTAAGACTTTGTGGAATAGGGTTCATGCGTTGTGAAAACCTATTGGTGACATTCAAATCATTGATCCCGATAACAATTATTTCCTAGTCCGTTTTGCTACTTAAGAGGATTATACCAAGGTTCTCACCCAGGGACCGTGGACGATTTATGGGAGTTATTTGACTATGAAACCATGGCTGAGGGAGTTCTCGACTTCTGAGAAACACCCATTACATGTCAGAGTTTGGGTTCGACTTCCATGCTTGCCTTTTAGATATTACACTAAAAGCATTTTTCACCATATTGCAGCTCTCATTGGGCGTGTGGTCAAAATTGATTACAGTACTCAGATGGGTGATCGTGGGAAATTTGCTCGTCTCGCAATTCTTGTTGAATTATCTGAACCTTTGAACTTATGTATTCGAATAGATGGATTTATTCAGAAACTTGAATATGAAGGGTTACAGAACATTTGTTATGAATGTGGATTATATGGGCACACTAAGGAAGTTTGCGAGTCAGTTAAGGGTCAGGAAACTAGGGTTACGAATGGAGAAAAGGAAAAGCAAGTCACGATTTTAGAGGAGATCTTGGAGAACAAATTATTTAGGTCATGGATGGTAGTTGAGAATAGACATCGTCGACCGGAAAATCTAAACTTGCTCAGATTAGATTCTGGAGTATTGGGTACTTATGGGCCAGGGTCACAGTTTGAGGCATTGCAACCAGATTTAGTTGTTTAGTATACGGAAGACAAAGGTGTTGAACATAAAAGTGAAACACGGACAATAAATGGTGATGAGCAGGCTGGTCGTGGGGTTAGTACGAGTGTTTCTAATGTGAATAATTCTTTTAAGAAGAATACGACCTACATCGTATCCAACCAAGAAAAGAAGAACAAGGGAAAGTTGGGGATATAAGATCGATTTCAGTTATACCCACCATGGGTGGAAAGAAAGCTAGCACTACGTTGCACATGCCGAATTTGGCATCTGGTTCTCATAAGATGTTTAATGTCCACGAGGTGGGGGCTATGGGAACGGTTTCAGAAAAAGATAGACATTCCCAAGCTTCTCGGGCTAAGACTTTGGTGAGAACAAGTGGACGTGGTTTGAAGGTGAAAAAGGGGACTGAGTTTCGTAAGGGGCATGCACAAGGAGTGGCAGAGTTTATAGCGGATCTTACGGGTAAATTGGATGCCTATGGAGTGCACGTGTCCTGGTAGACTCAAAGGGGTTTTCGTCAGACATTGATACTCACGCTGAGGATGATATTAACATCGCATATCACGGCAAAGACGTGATCTTGGGCGATCAGTAAGTATTTTTCTTTTTTATTATGTTTAATGATGAATATATTGATTTGGAATTTCTAGGGTATGGCAAGTATGGTGTTTAATGATGAATATATTGACTGTGCAACCATGGTCGATGGAGTTCTCGACTTCTGAGAAACACCCATTACATGTCATAGTTTGGGTTCGATTTCCAGGCTTGCCTTTTAGATATTACACTAAAAGCATTTTTCACCATATTGCAGCTCTCATTGGGCGTGTGGTCAAAATTGATTACAGTACTCAGATGGGTGATCGTGGGAAATTTACTCGTCTCGCTATTCTTGTTGACTTAGCCAAACCTTTGCACTTATGTATTCGAATAGATGGATTTATTCAGAAACTTGAATATGAAGGGTTACAGAACATTTGTTATGAATGTGGATTATATGGGCACACTAAGGAAGTTTGTGAGTCAGTTAAGGGTCAGGAAACTAGGGTTACAAATGGCAAAAAGGAAAAGCAAGTCACGGTTTTAGAGGATATCCTGGAGAACAAATTATTTGGGCTGTGGATGGTAGTTGAGAATAGACGTTGTCGACCGTAAAATCTAAACATGCTAAGATTAGATTTTGGAGTATTAGGTACTTATGGGTTAGGGTCATGGTTTGAGGCATTGCAACCGGATTTAGTTGTTTGGTATACGGAAGACAAATGGGTTGAACATAAAAGTGAAACACGGACAATAAATGGTGATGGGCAGGCTCGTCGTGGGGTTAGTACGAGTGTTTCTAATGTGAATAATTCTTTTAAGAAGAATGCGACCTACATCGTATCCAACCAAGAAAAGAAGAACTAGGGAAAGTTGGGGATATAAGATCGATTTCAGTTATACCCACCATCGGTGGAAAGAAAGCTAGCACTATGTTGCACATGCCAAATTTGGCATCTGGTTCTCATAAGATGTTTAATGTCCACGAGGTGGGGGCTATGGGAACGGTTTCATCAAAAGATAGACGGTCCCAAGCTTCTCGGGCTAAGACTTTGGTGGGAACAAGTGGACGTGGTTTGAAGGTGAAAAAGGGGACTGAGTTTCGTAAGGGGCAATCACAAGGAGTGGCGGAGTTTATAGTGGATCTTACGGGTAAATTGGATGCCTATGGAGTGAACGTGTTCTGGTAGACTCAGTGGGGTTTTCATCAAACATTGATACTCGCGCTGAGGATGATATTAACATCGCAGATCACAGCAAAGACGTGATCTTGGGCGATCAGTAAGTATTTTTCTTTTTTATTATGTTTAATGATGAATATATTGATTTGGAATTGCTTGGGCGCGGCAAGTCTGTTTTTTCACAACCATTTGCGGACCTTTGTCCGCGAACATCATGTTAGTATTGTTGGTTCAGTCGAGCCGCGAGTGAGTGGTGTTCAGGCGTTCATAATCATATCGTCTCTGGGTTTCTCTAATTCTTTTCGGGTTGAGGCCCATGGCTTTAGTGGTGGTTTATGGATACTATGGAAGAATTTAGTGGAAATTGAGGTGCTACACATCTCCAACCAATTTACAAATATGAGCGTTAATCAACATGATGGGATTTCAAGTTTTTAGTTAATGGTGGTGTATGCGAGCCCGTCTGCTACAAAGCGTAAGCATATTTGAGGGTTCTTGGAGAATTTAAGGCATGCAAGTGATGTTCCTTGGGTTTTGGGAGGAGATTTCAATTCCATCTTATCGGTGGAAGATCGTTTGGGGGGGGGTACTCATTTATATAGAGGTGGTTCTCGCTTATTTCAGGATTTTATGTTTAATGTGGGTTTGAATGATTTGGGATTCACTAGTTTGTCGTTTACATGGGCTCGTGGTGGCCTTTATCAATATCTTGATCGTTACATAGGAAATGATGCATGGAATTCTGGATTCCCGCATGCTTTGGTGCATTAGTTAGACCGACTTGGTTCTGATCATTGCCCGATTGTTCTCAATCTTTATCCGACGATAGCCCCCACTCCTCAAAGGCCGTTTAGGTATTTGGATGCATGGAACGATCACCCTAAGTTTTCGGAATTTTTAGGTTCTGTTTGGGCGGAAAGTTTACCGTTTGAGGCTAATTTACATAACTTTCAGAAGGCAGCTACCATTTGGAAAATTGAGGTTTTCGGGCATATCAGGAAAAAAAAGGAAGCGTCTTCGAGCCAGAGTTCGAGGTATAGATCACACTCTTGCTACTCGTCATTCAGATTCTTTGGTATCTCTTGGTAAGGATTTGCACGCTGAACTTGAATCCGTTATGGAACAAGAGGAGAGTTTCTGTCTGCAGAAAACGTGTAGTGAATGGATTGTCAATGGCGATCAAAATAATCGATTTTATCACGCTTCGGTTATGGCTCGTAGACAGGATAATAGAATTTCGGCGTTGAAAATTAAGACAAATGAATGGTGTACGGATCAGACGACGTTACAAGGGGCGACAATGCAATTTTTTCGTGAGCTTTTTACTAGTCGGAATTTAGGTGAAGGTTATGTTGTTTCGAGGCTTTTTCCATCTATCGATGTAGCTGCTTTGGAGAGCATTGCGGATCCGATTATTGATGAAGAGGTTCGACGCGCAGTGTTTGATATTGGAGCCTCGAAAGCACCCGGGGTTGATGGTTTGAATGCAGGCTTTTTCCAATAGAACTGGGATACAGTTGGTCCATCTGTGTGTAGTTTTGTCCGACATATCTTTAGCTCGGGAATGATACCTTCGGGGATCAACCGAACCATTTTAGTTTTGTTGCCTAAGGTGCCTGTTCCGGAGTTGTTATCGCAATTTCGGCCTATAAGTTTGTGCACTGTGATGTATAAGATTGTAGCCAAGATTCTTGTAAATAGATTGAAACTGTTCCTACCTGCTTGGGTGTCTAACTACCAATCGAGTTTTTTTACCGGGCCGTTCTATTATTGATAACATAATAATCACACAGGATGTAATTCATACGATGCGAAGGAAGAAAGGATGGATGGCTTTGAAGATCGACTTAGAGAAAGCATTGACAGGTTAGAGTGGAACTTTATTGAGGAAACTCTCATGGACCTGGATATACCAGCTACGCTTAAAGGTCTGATTATACAGTGTATATCGTCTGTGTCGATGCAAATATTATGGAATGCAGAGCTAACAGAATCTTTTGTTACAACTAGAGGTATCCGACAGGGTGATCCGTTGTCCCCATACTTATTCGTTTTGTGTATGGAGAAACTTAGTCAGGCGATTCATGTGGAAACTAAAAGGGGTTTGTGGAAACCTTTTGCGACTTCTAGAATAGGAGCTCAAATTTCTCATATGTTTTTTGCAGATGATTTGTTGCTCTTTGCGGCAGCTTCGTCTCATCAGATGTAGGTTGTTCGACGTGTAGTAGGTGATTTTTGTAGTGCTTCTGACCATCGTGTAAGCAATGCAAAAACCACTGTGTTTTTCTCCAAGAATGTGCTGGCGGATGTTCGAGCTTTCATTATCTTGGGTTTCAGCTTTAAGGAGGTGGTGGATTTGGGGAAATATTTGGGTGTTTTCCTTCTTAGTCGTAGGATTTCTCATGCCACTTGTCACACCCAAAAAACACCCTAGAAGAAATAATAATAATAATAATAATAATAATAATAATAATAATAATAATAATAATAATAGTAATAATAATAATAAGGCTTAATACAACTTTTTCCCCCTAAAGTATACCCGATTTCCCAACTTGCCCCCTAAACTTCATTTTGCCCACTTTTTTCCCCTTAAACAATTCGCCGTTACCCATTTTGCCCCATTCCGTTACCCTTTTCCGTTAAAAAAAATTCAGCCAATAACATCGTGCCACATCATCAACGGATTGACTAAGTCAATCCGTCTGGTTTATTTAAAGGGTAAATGACATGTCAAGTCTGTCAGGTTTGTTTTTTGTTCAATTTAGTCACTGAAAAGTCTATTTTTACCTTAAAATTACCACTATTTGTTTCTAATTTTTATAATTTAGTCCATTATTTGTTATTATTAATAATATTCTTTTATTAAAATGTTAATATTTAATAAAAATAAAAAAAATATATTTTAATACTAAATTAGTAATTTTTTAGATTCGAATTACAATTATATTCTAATTATTAATTCTAATTTCACTATATTTGAATTATAGTTTTTGAGTAAAATTTAAATTATATTCGAATCATGTTCGTATTATATTTGAATTATAGTTTTTGAGTAAAATTTAAATTATATTCGAATCATGTTCGTATTATATTCGAATCATATTCAAATTATATTTGAATCATCTTCTAATTATATTCGAATTATAAATTAGAATTCTTCTATATTCAAAATATATTTTTTGAGCAAAATTCAAATTATATTAGAATTATATTTGAACCATGTCTATATTATATTTGAATCATATTAAAATTATTTTCAAAATATATTCGAATGATATTTCGAATGTAGTTTGAATATGATTCGAATATAATATGAACATGATTCGAATATAATTCTAATATAATTACATGTTTTTTCAACTATTATATTCGAATCATATTCAAATTATATTTGAATCATGTTTAACAGGTAATTATATTCGTATCATGTTCGTATTATATTCAAATCATGCTCGTATTATATTCGAATAATTTTTAGAATATAATTTGAATATGATTCGAATATAACATGAACATGATTCTAATATAATTACTTGTTAAACATGATTCGAATATAATTACCTGTTAAACATGATTCGAATATAATTACCTGTTAAACATGATTCTAATATAATTGTTCAAAAAACATATAATTATATTAGAATTATATTCGAATCATGTTCATATTATATTCGAATCATATTCAAATTATATTTCGAAAATAATTTTAATATGATTCGAATATAATATGAACACAATACAAATATAATTACATGTTAAACATGATTCGAATATAATTACATGTTAAACATGATTCAAATATACTATGAACATGATTCGAATATAATAGTTGAAAAAAACATGTAATTATATTAGAATTATATTCGAACCATGTTCATATTATATTCGAATCATATTCGAATTACATTCGTAATATCATATTCAAATTATATTTCGAAAATAATTTGAATATGATTCGAATATAATATAGACATGGTTCAAATATAATTCTAATATAATTTGAATTTTGCTCAAAAAATATATTTCGAATATAGAAAAATTCGAATTAATAATTCGAATATAATTAGAAGATGATTCAAATATAATTTGAATATGATTCGAATATAATACGAACATGATTCGAATATAATTTAAATTTTACTCAAAAACTATAATTCAAATATAGTGAAATTAGAATTAATAATTAGAATATAATTGTAATTTGAATCTAAAAAATTACTAATTTAGTATTAAAATATTTGTTTTTATTTATTTTTATTAAATATTATTATTTTAATAAAATAATATTATTAATAATAACAAATAATGGACTAAATCATAAAAATTAGAAACAAATAGGGGTCAATTTAAGATAAAAGTAGACTTTTCAGTGACTAAATTGAACAAAAAACAAACCTAACAGACTTGACATGTCATTTACCCTTTAAATAAAACCAGACAGATTGACTTAGTCAATATGTTGATGACGTGGCAGGATGTTATTGGCTAAATTTTTTTAACGGAAAAGGGTAACGGAATGGGGCAAAATGGGTAACGGCGAATTGTTTAAGGGGAAAAGTGGGCAAAATGAAGTTTAGGGGGCAAGTTGGGAAATCGGGTATACTTTAGGGGGAAAAAGTTGTATTAAGCCTAATAAGATAATAATAAAAATTTAAAAACTAGATCATTAACGGTCGTTCCAAAAAATCGTTATCCAATGGCGTTGGCTGGGAAATCCCAAGAGGGATCACAGAGAAAAAGGGTTTGGACGTTGTTCATGATGAATCTACCGATGCAATTGCATTGGAAGGGCGTTTGGCGGGTGTTTGATAGGCATAGGGTGGTGGTGGATTTTTTATTCCAAAGAAGAAATCAATAGACGGGAAACGCTTTGGGTTCGTGAGAATGAATTCGAAGGATGACGCAGATAGGGTAATTGAGAGATTGGATGACTTTAGGTTATATGGAGCGTGGATTAGGGTGTCGTATGCACAGAGGGATGTGCGCATAACATTTTGGAAGAAGAAATAAGCCGAATCACAGCATCAATCTACCTCGGATCGATCTCAATTGAAGCCTAATCGAGTGAGTCCAGTGCGGGAGGGAGTGACGGAAACACCAATCGGAAGGAGAATGGTGAAAGGTGTGATTGATATGGATAAACTTGAAATTTTAAACAAATGTGCTGTGGGTTTTGCAGAAACGCTTATCGAATTCGAGAGCTAGCAATTGAATTCAGGAAAGCAAAATTGGAGGGATTTTCTATTATGAGAGTGGCAGGATGGATGGTCTTATTGATGTTCGACGACATAGCGACTCAGACGCGATTGATAGGGGAGAATTCATTTGATAAGTGGCTGGAGAATGTAATGAATTGGGACGCGACGTTGGGGATGCCTAATAGGTGAGTTTGGTTATCAGAATATGGAATTCTGATCCACACGTGGTCCGAAGGGACTTGCCGGAATATTGCTAAAATCTGGGGGGAATTCATACAAATGGACGGAGAAACAATAGCACCGTCATCATTTGAACGTTGTCGATTTCTAATTGAAACGGATTGGCTCGAAACCATTGATGTTGTAATTACTATGCAAGTGGGCGTGAACTCATTCCGAGTGTGTATCTCGGTGATGGAGGAGACGTTGGGGGTGAAATGCGAGTGCTGCTGTGGGGCTACGGGGGATACAAGTGATACGAGGACGGAAAGTAAAGAAGATAGTGCTGAAGAAACCATGGATCATCAGGATATGGGAGACAAACTGTGTAGATCAGATGACACAATTGTCCCGGACTCACTCTCGGGGGCAAAAGGAAAGGTGATACATTAGAATAGTCTATGGACGGAGAATCATGGTGTGAGGAGAAAGTGCTGGAGGTATCATCCAGGGATGTGAGCTGGATGGCAGACGGAATGTGGGGGTGGTGTCACGACCAATGGAGGACCAATTGACCATGGTTGGGATGGAGTATGAGAGGATGATCGATGAAGAGGCACGGGAACATGTTATGTTGCAAGTGCTGCAATGTGAAATGGAGCCTCAACCGTTGATGGATGGGCCAAGATCCGAAATCAACAAAGTTGGTAAAGCAACAATGGTTGAATCAAATGGGGAATTGCGTCGAGTGAGACAAATTTCTGAAATTCTTTTGAGTGATCTATCCCATGAAAAAAGGCAGGAAGCAGAAAGGAAATTGAATAAGCGAGGAAGGGGACGGCCAAAAAAGAAGGCAATTCAACCGCAAGAAATTGCAAACGGTTCACTATCGGATTCTGATTTCGAAATAGGAAAAGGTCGATCCTAAAGGAAGCACGTGAGACTCTAATCTTGGGGAAATATATTGGTGCGGAGGCGATAGGTAACGAGGAAGAGATAGTACATGATATTGCGCGATTGATTGCGGATCGGGAAGGGAAACAATAGCATCACGAGATGTAGATGTTGTCGTGGAATGTGAGATGATTGGGCTCAACATCGAAGAGGTGGGCGGTGCATAATCTTGTGCGACAACATAGGTGTGAATTGCTCATTATACAGGAAATTAAACTAGAAGAAATCACAGGCGATTTGGTTGGGCGGATTTGGAATTCAGATGAGTTTGAACTTGCGTTTACCCCGTCAATAGGAAGATCAGGGGGAATTTTAGTTGTATGGGACACTGCTCGATTTATGGCAACATCAATTAGGCTGGGAGCACGATTTGTGAAGGTTGAGGGCCCATGAATTATTGATGAATGGTGTTGTGGTGTTATGGGAATTTATGCACCTTGTGTAGTAGGTGAACAAGAAGAGTTGTGGAATTTGGTGAGTAAAGAGATATCTGATAGTGATGTGCCATGGTGTGTAGGGGGATTTCAACATGATTTTGCATCCAAAAGAAAGGCGAGGATGTGAACTAAGGACGCGAGGTATGGTTAATTTTCATGAGTTTGTGGAGTTGAACACTTTAATTGATATGCCATTGCAGGAGAAACGTTACACATGGTTTGGCCCGGGTAGACAATGTAGTCGTATAGATCGTTTCTTAATTGTGCCGGAATGGTTTGAGAAGTATAGAGAGTTGTGATTGCTTGCATTGTCGCGAGGTTTTTCGGATCACCTGCCTTTGCTGTTGGCTAGCGATCCAATGGATAGCGGACCGCGTCTGTCTCAATTCTTGAATACGTGGTTGATGTCCAAAAAATATGTGGGGTTGATGGAGCAAGAATGGTCGAGGTTGGGTGAAATGGATGAGGGATGGGGCGAGTTGGGTATGTTGGCAAAATTGCGTGGGATGAAATCTTACCTCAAACAATGGAATGCTCAATTCTTTGGTAATATCGACAATGGAATTAATTTTGTTACTTGAAAATTGGATGGGTTAGATGGCAAAGTGGAGGATGGATCGGTATTGTGGGAGGATATGGAGGAAAGATGGAAATTGAATACGGAATTATGGAAGCTAACAAAATTTCGAGAGTCGATTTGGCGACAAAAGTCGCGCATGGCTTAGTTAAAGGAGGGTGACCACAATACTACTTTTTCCATCGAGCAGCACGAATCCGAGTGTTGAGGAACACGATCAGGGGGTTATGTTTCGCGGCAAGTGGATTACTGAGCCGAATCAATTAAAAGGGTATTTTTCTATGCATTTCGACAGCATTTTGAACGGCTAGAGGTGGTTGGTTCACTGGATGCAGCGGTCAATTTTAACTGTTTAAGTGAGTTTGATGCGGCGAGTTTGGAAGTCGGGTTTACTGAAGAGGAAATCCGTGAGGTGATTTGGAGTTGTGAAGGTTCTAAAGCACCATGCTCCGATGGGTTTACCTTTGAATTTTATAAGAAAGGGTGGTCGTTTCTTAAGAAGGATGTGATCAATTTTGTCAATGAATTTGCTGCATCGTGTAAGCTTTCGCGTGGAGTGAACTCGACGTTTGTGGTGCTGATTCCTAAGAAAGATGATCCGAAGGTCGTGGGGGATTATCGACCGATATGTCTGCTTAACTCTCTGTATAAAATATTGGCCAAGTGTTTGGTGAGGCGATTACAATCTGTGTTGCCAAAGCTAATTAGTGATGTGCAATCGACTTTCGTAAGCGGACGACAAATTTTGGATGGTATATTGTTGGCTAATGAAACGATACATTTTCTACAAAAGAGGCAAGTCGGTGATGGGGGTTTGATTCTAAAATTGGACTTTGCAAAGGCTTATGATTGCACTAAGTGGGAGTGCTTAGATCAAGTGATTATTTGAATGGGTTTTGGCTCGGTGTGGCGAAATTGGGTAATGGAATGTGTCAGTACAGCACGCTTGTCTATTCTAGTAAATGGCTCACCGACTAGTTAATTTGCGATGCATAGGGGGCTATGACAGGGTGATCCGTTATCGTTGCTGTTATTTGTGATTGTGGCGGAAATGTTACACCAATTCCTATGGAAAGCAACAGAATTAGAAGTGATTAGAGGCGTGACGGTGGCGAATGGGTGTGATGTGTCCCACTTACAATTTGCAGATGGCACGATCCTTTTCTTTCAAGCGAAGGTATGCTTTGCTAGAAATTTGAAGCGACTCCTGACTTGTTTTGAATATGCATCTGGTTTGAAGATTAATTATGCTAAGTCAAGACTGTACGGAGTAGGAGTAGATGAAGAATTAGTCGTGAACATTGCTTCTATTTTGGGGTGTGAATGTGCAGAGTTGCCGATTACATACTTGGGTTTACCGTTGGGTATTAATCCGCGGAGTTTGCAAATGTGGGATCCATTAATCCAGCGGTTTCGTAAATGCTTGGAAGGTTGAAAACGTGATGCATTGTCTTTTGCAGGGAGATTATTATTGGTTAACTCAGTATTATCAACATTTCCGCTTTACTACATGGGATTATTTTTGGTCCTGCGAATCATCATAGCCAAAATTGATCGGATAAGGCGTAGATTCTTGTAGGGAGGCTCAGATACAAAAATTAAAATGAGTCGAGTCAATTAGTCCATTGCTTGTCGGCCTCGACGGTATGGGGGGCTGGGTGTGGTGGATTTGCGCGCGCGTAATTTGGTGTTATTGGCTAAATGGCGTTGGCATTATGCAATGAATGAAGACTCGTTGTGGCGTGAAATTATTGACGCCAAGTATGGATGTAATACAATTCGCTGGCAGCCGAATGATGTTGGGTTACGTAAGATGTCCACGGTTTGGCGACAAATAATTGAAGTACAAGGAGATGAGGAAGTGAATCGATTTATGGGACGTGTAAAATTTATTTGGAAGTTAGGCGATGGTGAGAAAATTTTATTTTGGTAGGACGTTTGGTGTAGTGCAGAACCTTTGGAGGTGTTGTTCCCAAGGCTATTTCGATTGGCTATCGATAAAAGAGCGATGGTCAAGGAGTATACGAGAGAGGGTAGTTTCGATCATGAGGAATGGGAACAATTTTTTGGTAGATCATTGCGGTCTTTTGAGGTGTCTCAAGTATATGAATTAGGAGCATATTTTTGGGACCTTCGACTTTATCCTAACTTTGTAGATAAACTTGTTTGGACACCTTCGTCTACATGTGAATTTTCCGTGGCGGGGTTATATAAACTAATGCAGTCGTTTGGTCTTGAGGCGAATGTTGAGTTGGCAGCGCTTTGGAAGTTGCCCATCCCTCCGAAAGTACAATATTTTTTGTGGTTTGCCATGATGGATAGGTTGCCGACAATAGCAATGTTGCAAAGTCGTGGAGTGAGTGTTGCGGCAGAAGCATCCCGCTGTTGTTGGTGTCGTGCAGTGTAGGAGACGCTGGACCACATTGTGGTTCGCTTCCTGGTCGTGTGGGAGGTGTGGTTGTGCTTTTTCCGTTGGTGGCAAGTGGCCATGGTGCAGCCGAGTGGTTTTAAGGGGCTTATGGCACAATGCTTTGATAGTTTATTTCTTGGGCAGGTGCGCGAGTGGTGGTTGGCATGTTGTGTGGCGACTGTATGGTCGTTGTAGTTGGCGAGGAACAAATGTCTGTTTAATGGTACGAGGGCAACGTCGGGGGAAATATTCTTCTTAATTAAGACTCAATCGGTGTATTGGGTGCGGATGGGGCTTCCCACGGGTCTAATATTGGAGTCGACATGGTGGGAATGCCTATGGCGCTGTCCCTTTCAGCCCCATTGTGAGTCGTTACGGGTGAACGTGAGGTGTGAGAGGCCGCCCATGGGAGTGCTGAAATTTAATGTTGACGGATTTGCTAGGGGGAAACCGGGGAAAGCTGGTTGTGAAGGTGTTCTGCGTAACAAGTTTGGGCATATAATAGCATTGTTTTCGGGACCGATTAGGATAGCAGATTCAAATGAAGCGGAATTACAAGCATTTTGTTTTGCGTTGGAGTTACTGCTTGAATCGAAGGGTGGCCACTTACCCATAGTGATCGAATCGGATTCTACAACGGCTATTGCATAGGTATTAAACATGGAAAAACGGCCGTGGAAATTTTGGCGTTGGTTGCGGAGAATTGATGAGGCGTGTGCAACGATGAGTGATGTGTGTTTCCATCATGTTTATCGTGAGGCGAATAGGCTAGCAGATGCCCTTGCGAAGAGTGGTGTGGATCGTCCTGTGTGGTTTCAGCGGTTCGGAAAAGTATTTTGGTTCCGCTTGAATCAAGTCTTGGTTGATCCGATCGGTGGATGTTCGTTGTTGGTTTCACACGTCCATGCGTACTCTTTTCCTCTATAGGTCCTAGAGAGGTTTTTAACGAGGCTTATGGGCGTGTTGGCTATGTATGTATTCTCAATTCTAATAAAAGCATACATGTTGCCGAGCAAAATAATAATAATAATAATAATAATAATAATAATAATAAAAGAAAATTGGAAATGTAACTTATAATATGACATATAACATAAGAAAGATGGTTATTAGTGGGATAACTTATAATATGACATATAACATAAGAAAGTGGGTTATTAGTAGGATAACTTATAATATGACATAAGAAAGTGGGTTATTAGTAGGATAAATTATAATATGAGGTATAGCATAAGATAGTGGGTTATTAGTGGGATAACTTATAATATGATACATAGTATAAGATAGTGGGTTATTAGTGGATTAATACATGGACAAAATAAGTCAATGTGTCCTTCCCTTGAAACACACGGCTAACAAGTGTATAACACCAAAAAGGATTATCATCTCTCTTACTTTAATCCACCGAACAAACATAAAAACAAAGAGGAGAGAGAGAGAGAGCTTAAAAATATGGAAAAATAGAAGCAAAACAAGAAGGAAAATTTAAAGTTTGAGGGCTGGAAATTATACTTAGATTGCATGCATGTTCGTACAATTCAAGTAAGTGTCTAATATGTTACCCGATTTTGTCCATGGATTTATATTGTTATCTTGATGAACTCTTGGTTTAATCTTGCTGGAAAATCGATGTTAGATGCATGATTATGCATAAATGATGTTGGGTTTGTGATATTAGTAAAAATGAACTGGAAGAATTAGTGTAATCTGCCCAGCACTATCCTGTTCTGGACAGTGACCATCAAAAATTCATCAAAAATACAATACATGGAGGTGCTACAAACTGTCTAGAACTGCAAAATGGTCTATGTTTAAATAATAAACTGTATTGATTGAGAAATCAGAAAAATATGTATCATACATGGTTGTAAACCTATGTAAATAAGCTTTCTAGAATGGTAAAGTAATTGAAATTTGGATATGTGTGTAAAAAGGATATGCCCAGATTAGTAACAAGTACTCAATCTGCCAATAAAAAATGATTTTTAATGTTAATGTTGGCGGTTGTGTATATGAGCTTATCTGTTTGAATTGACTTCTAATATGTTTCATATATGTTTTTATGTGAATAACAAGATCAAGAACTTGAAGAGATTTTAGAGGAAACAAGGGCTGGGCAACAAAATAGGAAGAACAAGGGCATTGCTATCAAAGAACAAGACTAGCTTGGAGTTGTGAGTGTAGTCCTAACCAAATTATTTAGGTTTATAATATTCTTGAATGATGCCCTGAAATTGACTCTAAAGTATACTTGGTAAACTTATAAGGGAAGGATGATAATAATTACAAATGGTAACATACAATAAAATAAGTAAATTCATGTGTTACTCATGCTATAATGAGTTTGAACATGAACTTGCTTGCTGCCTTGATTGTTTTAATCTGTTAGTCGATGAAACATACATGAAATGATCTCTCTTGAAATTGAGCTATGGTTCATTAGCCTAAGGTCTCTTGATCTTTATACATGATTATTGTTGCGTGTAAATGAGTCTATCGCAATTGTAGTGCAAGTGTACACGACGCAAGTAGTAAAGTGATACGAAGTATCGGATATCGTCTCCACAGGGATTGGGCTAATAGCTTCACCTTAAATCACTGCACGAAAGTAAAGAAGATATTTGACAAAGTTGTCACGAGAATAGTAAAGAAAACTTAAATAAAAGAGTAGAGAAATCAAGATAGAGAGAATGGGCTGGTATTGAATTGCTCAGTAGTGCAGGTATTGCTAAGTTTAGGAAATCTAGTTCTATCGTCGTTCTCGTCGCGGCAGCACCTGTCGCGGCAGCAGTCCGTTGCTTGTCGCGGCAACGAACACTCAACTCAGAACTTCAAGTTTGGCAAGAATCCCTGGTGTGCCTTGGCCTATCCCTAGGTCCAAGTATGTCGATGATCACGTCTTTGATGATACCTCCCGACGTGAATCGAAGGATGAACACCGATGTTGATGAATTCTTCTTTAGCCACTTATCCTCGTCCTATCCCTAGGTCCGAGATAGTTCAACTATAAACTAGAGAACTTGCTCTTATTCCTTTCGTATACTTAACTCTCCCGATGCTAAGTAAATTGATAACCTCATAATGCTCTCCCGATGCTCTTGCAAGATATTAATAACCAAAATAAGAGAACTTGAAGTTTATTTTATTGAACTGAAAATTCCTAAAACAAAAACAACCCTTGCAACTACTTTACAAAACAACCCGTGACCCTAGGGGGAATTTAGAACATGTTGAGGGAAGGAAAACGGCTAGGGTTTTGGGAAGAAAGCTAGGGAATCGGTTATTCCCTCCTAGGTCGAAATATATGCCCTTATATAGGCTTTGGGTCCAAGTTTTCTAAAATAGAAAGAATACAACTTTAAATTAAAGTACAATTCTAATAAAGACTAAATCTTCAAAGAATCTACTTTCCAGCCGTCATCTTTCTTGCTTGGGATTTTCTCTCCTTGAACTTTGGGCTTGACATTCCTTTCGATCTGGGGCTTGGAAAAATATGGTGACTTCACACGATAGACGGGCTGAATTTTCTCTATCTATCGAGCTCCACTTTGCTTCTTCTCCTCAAAATTGCTGTCGTCCTCTGCTATCACGGCGGCAACCATGGCAGCATCGTCCTTCTTGACTGCTCATCCAGTTCCAGCTCTTCTGCTTCACTGCCCAGCGCCTGCCCTTTCCGTATGCTACAGCAGCAACCTACAAAAACAACTAATTTTAGTAGAAACTGTGCCTTTTTATATATTTGTGATGTTTAACTGTAAACTGACCTAAATGCAACAAATAATGCTTGAATGCAACAGAAATATGGGTTAAATAGGGGGTAAATAATAGAACTTTTACACACTCAACACACACCCCAAACTCAAGTTTTTGTTTGCCCTCAAGCAACTAAGACTTAAAAGAAAAATGAAATATTTTTGTTTTGGCTTTCAAACGGTGAACTTTCCCTTACTTGTCGTTTGTTCCCTGTGACGACAGCAACCTGTTGGATAATTTAGGATCTGTCCGGAGTCTCACTATAGTCCTCGTGCAGTGTATGCATGCTTGTGAACAGTTATATGC
The DNA here is from genome assembly GCA_030270665.1 of Hibiscus trionum. Lineage (NCBI taxonomy): Eukaryota > Viridiplantae > Streptophyta > Magnoliopsida > Malvales > Malvaceae > Hibiscus > Hibiscus trionum. Next base: position 41,096,438 of record BSYR01000035.1, on the reverse strand, counting down.
CAAGACCCTCTTAGTTTACTAGAATATTTCAGCTCTTAACTTGAATTTTTATGCCAAAATTTATCTTTTGAAGGTAATTTTTCATGCTCCTTTGATTTTTTTTGTTTTGACTCGATTTCTCTATTTTTTTAAGCTAAAGTTTTACTAGAGCCAGTTTTGGGCACCTCTAGCTAACTTCTTAGAGCCAGTTTCGGGCACCTCTAGGGCTGTTGAGTCTCTTTTGCTAAACTTCTTTCCTAGAGCCAGTGTTAGGCACCTCTAGGGGCTATTCAAGTGCTAAGCTTCCTATTCTAGTTAACTAGAAGAGTTCTAAGCAGTATAACAGTCACAAATGTGTTTAAGTTTTCAGAACTATAGAAAGGCTCTAAACTTCTCCTAAAAACTATCCTAAAGCCACTGCCACGACAGGGCTGTCACAGCAGGTAAGTTCAGTTCACAGTTTTCAGCCAAAGTTTTCAATATTTTCATCATTTTTTTCATTTTTTAAAGAGAAAAATAAACTAAGTAAAGACACAAATTTTTAAACTAAGATAGACTCCATTAATGGAGGGTTACCACCCCCAAACTCGAGGGTTGCATTTCCCTCAATGCAAATGACAAATAAAAACAAAAGATAAGGCAGTACATTACAAAATATATAGCAGTCAACAATAATAAGATAAGAAACTTAAATTTTAATTGCTGTCTTCGCTGTTGCTGCTGAGTCGGATCTGGCGGCGGGCTCTAGCTTTCGGAGCTGGCTGGGGCACGGGGGAGGCAGATGTGTTCTTTGCTTTGGCCTCCCTTGGTGGCTGGATCCTGGTTGGGGAGATGTGAGGGGGTTGCTCCACAATCTGAACTTCAGAGCTGTTGCTGCCGCTCTCCCCGCTGTTGTTGTCACTGCTGCTGCTGCTGGCTTTTGGCATGTTATTTTTATCTGCCACCCGCTTCTGCCTCTTCACCGGTGAGAATTCCTTCGACAGATTCCTCTTGATAGAGGGTTCAGTATCACTGGCGGCCCAAACAGAAGAGGAGAAGAACCCAGCAACAAAGGCATCAAGATCCTCCGATGCCATTCGATGTTTTGTGCCTCGGGCAGATGGTTCAGCATGGGTGTTGCCTGCTGCTGTCGGGGCAGGCGATGGCGTTGAGGCGGCAGAGGGTGTCCGTGGGGTAGCAGCAGGTGTAGGAGTGTGGGCAGGTGTAGTGACAGTAAAGTAATGTGCATGAAAAGTGGGGAAGGCAGCATCAGGGAAATTTAAAGAATTTTGTATAAAAGTTACCGTAGAGGCAGCAAAGTCCCTGATGAAGGTCATTAAACCTAGCTGTCGTTCCTCCAACTTCTGAATGGCAGCTAATATCTGGGCGGAGGAGTCTGTCGGGGCAGCTACTGCGGCAGCTGGTTCAGTGTTTGGCTACTCTGTCGTGTCGGCTGTGGTGGCAGCTGGGTCGAATGACGACAGAGGAGTGGCAACAGTTAGCTCCATAAGGCTGAGGATGTTCTTTTCAGTCCAGCCTTTACCTTGGACTCGCAAGTCAGTGACCACTTCCGGTACGCCATGGCCACGACAGAGTGAGGTGATGAGGTACGGGAGGAAAAGGGGACCCTCGGTCTATGCGCACACTCCAAAATGCTCTCTCGAATATAACTGCTCACATTTATGGGCCGTTCATGTAGAATAGAGTGTATCAACGCTAACCTCGGCCGGTCGACTGTGGTGTTGTGGGATGACGGCATGATCCTCTTTTTTATGAAGGCATTCCATAACTTTGCCTCCGGCAGCAGCTGGGTCCACTTTACCGTCCTTGGATTTTTCCAGCTGGTATTCCATTGAGTTCCTTCATCCCTCAGTTCTGCCATGATAGCGTCATAGGCAGCAGTGTCTAATGTGTTGAGGAACTGCTGGTGAGCGTCGTCATTGTTGCCGATGTAGAAGCCATATAAGGTGTTAATGTACTCTGCTTCAAACGCCACTTCTTTCCCTCGAACCATCACCGTTGTCGCTGTCGCTGTCCTGCTGCTGATGATAGCATAAAATTCTCGAACCAACGTCACATTCATTTCCTCCGGCTGCTCCGCAAAAGTCTGCCACTGTAAAGCTCTAACCTTCCGGGCTATGAATGGCTTGAGGGCCAGATTTTCCTTCGTCGATGTATAGATAAAGCCTCTCTCTTCCCACATATCTCTGCTGGCAAAGGAACGTGGGGGAGTTGTTGTCGGTGTGGAACTGGAGGCAGCATTTCGTCAGGTTTTCCTAGAAGACATTTTTGTGCAAGGGTTGTGGAAATAAAATGAAAGCAAATAAAAACTATGAGAGAGCAAGTAAGAAAAGCAGAGGTGAGTGAAAATGAAAAATGAAACGGGGTTATATAGAGAAGGATTTGCTGCCCATTGAAGCTGTAACGGCAGGCGCGAATAACGGGGCCAGTTGTTATACGTTAGCGTGTCTAACGCGTCTGTCACGCGTTTCCGCATCTGTGACGTGTTTTCGCGTCTGTGACGTGTTTCCGCGTCTGTCGTGACAGCGTGGTGACAACCTGTATTTTCCGCGTCTGTCGCGGCAGCTGTAACGACAGGCTTCAAAAATTGGGTTTTTTTTGGGTTGGTGGATGGATGGTGGGCTGAGTTCACTTCTCATGTTCTTCTTGACTTCTTTATTTCCTAAAAACAATAAAAACAAAAACATTATTCAAATAAAATAAATCTTATTTCCTAATAAATAATACTTAATAATAAAACTAAAAAAATAAAAATAAAATTTAGGTTAAATTAGGGATGCCAGGTGGGGCATCTCCTAAAGTAACCACTTCCTGCATTCTTGGGGCTTCAGTCCCTTGATAATGCTTCAAGAGCTATCCGTTGACTTTGAATTGGTGCCCGTCTTTTAATGATCGGATTGTTATGGCACCATGGGGAAAAACCTGTACGACTTGGAACGTGCCAGACCATCTAGATTTCAGCTTCCCTGGGAAGAGTTTCAGTCTAGAATTGAACAACAATACAAGCTGCCCTGGGCAGAACTGTCGTGGCAGCAGCTTTTTGTCATGCCACTTCTTAGTTTTATCCTTGTAGATTCTTGCATTGTCATAGGCCATTGTCCGGATTTCTTCAATTTCGTTCAGATCTAACATCCTTTTCTGCCCTACCCTGTCCAAGTCCATATTCACTGCCTTGATCGCCCAGTATGCTCTGTGTTCTATCTCGATAGGTAAATGACATGTTTTCCCATAAATCAATCGGTACGGAGACATTCCCAATGGAGTTTTAAAAGCTGTCCTATATGCCCATAACACATCATTGAGGAGTAAAGACCAATCTTTCCTAGTTGGCTTGACCATCTTCTCAAGAATGTTCTTAACTTCCCTATTAGATATTTCAGCTTGTCCATTGGTTTTTGGGTGATACGCTGTCGCGATCCGATGCTTGACACCGTATTTCTTCAAGGCAGCAGCAATAACCCTGTTGTCGAAATGTCTCCCTTCATCACTGATAATCGCCTTAGGGATGCCAAACCTAGAAAAAATGTTTTTGTGTAAAAACTTTTGGACTGTCTTGGCATCATTCTTTTGAGTGGTGATAGCTTCAACCCACTTAGAGACATAATCTACTGCCAGGAGGATGTATAGATTCCCACATGAAAATGGGAATGGTCCCATAAAATCAATCCCCCAAACGTCGAAGATCTCGACTTCTAAAATGTTCTGCAGTGGCATCTCGTTTCTCCTTGAGATGTTACATGTCCTTTGGCACCTGTCACAACTCTTGTAGAAGATTTGCGCATCTTTATACAGTGACGGCCAATAAAATCCTGACTGCAGCACCTTGGCAGCAGTTTTGTTGCCTCCTAAGTGACCTCCATACTGTGAAGCATAGCAGTGATGAAGTATGTCTTCTTGCTCTTCCTGTGGTACACATCTCCTTATAACCTGATCTGCACAGATTTTGAAAAGAAGAGGTTCGTCCCAATAATAATGCTTAACATCATTTTGGAACCTCTTCTTGGCTTGATAATTAAGATCAGAAGGAATTATTCCGCTAACTAAGAAATTAATGAAATCAGCATACCAGGGGAGTTCAGAAGACTTACCTGCCGTCATGGCTGTCGCGGCAGTGATTGCGGCAGCAAAGAGCTGCTCGTCTAGGAAGGTCTCCAGTATGTTTGTCTCATTTGTTGGTAGACTCTGTCCCTTCTCCAACCTTGACAAGTGATCTGGCACCTGATTTTCTGTCCCTTTTTTGTCCTTGATTTCAAGGTCGAATTCTTGCAATAGTAGGATCCACCGTATCAATCGAGGTTTAGCATCCTTTTTCGCGAACAGATACTTCAGGGCAGAATGGTCTGTGTGCACTATTACCTTCGTTCCAAGTATGTAAGAACGAAACTTGTCAATGGAGAACACCACAGCTAATAACTCCTTCTATGTGGTGGTGTAGTTTACTTGGGCATCATTCAATGTCTTGTTGGCATAATATATGACATGAAATAATTTGTCTCTCCGCTGCCCAAGTGCTGCCCCGATAGCATAGTCACTAGCATCACACATGATCTCAAATGGATGTGTCCAATCTGGTGGCTGTACTATTGGGGTTGTTACCAGTTTTTCCTTTAGAACCTTGAATGCTTCAGTACATTCTTCATTAAAGTCAAAGGGTCGGTTCTGCTCCAGAAGATGGCATAGTGGCTTTGTGATCTTTGAAAAATTCACAATAAATCTTCGATAAAAACCAGCATGTCCCAAGAAACTTCTAATACCCTTGATTGTGGTCGGCGGCGGCAGCTTTTCGATCACGTCTATCTTGGCCCTGTCGACTTCTATCCCACGGCAGCTAATCTTATGGCCAAGGACTATCCCTTCGTCCACCATGAAGTGGCATTTTTCCCAATTTAAGACTAGGTTTGCTTTTTCACATCTTTCAAGTACCTTTTGTAAATTGCCTAGGCAGCTTTCAAAATCGTCTCCAAAGACTGAAAAATCATCCATAAAAATTTCAAGGAAGTCCTCCACCATATCGGAGAATATGGCCATCATGCACCTTTGGAAGGTGGCGGGTGCATTGCATAATCCGAACGGCATTCTTCTAAAAGCGTACGTTCTGTAGGGGCATGTGAAGGTCGTCTTTTCTTGATCTTCCGGTGCGATAACTATTTGATTATAACCTGAATAACCATCAAGAAAACAATAGTAAGGTTTACCCGCTAATCTATCAAGCATTTGATCAATAAAGGGTAAAGGAAAGTGGTCCTTTCGGGTAGCTTTGTTGAGCTTCCGATAGTCCATACAAACCCTCCAACTGGTCACAGTCCTGGTTGGGATTAACTCATTGTTTTCGTTGGTCACCACGGTCATTCCACCTTTCTTGGGAACGCATTGCACCGGGCTCACCCATTTGCTGTCGGAGATGGCGTAAATAATACCAGCATCTAACCATTTGATTATCTCCTTACGCACCACCTCTTTCATTGCATGGTTCAGCCGCCTTTGAGCATCTATAGTCGGCTTATGATCATCCTCTAAAAGGATTTTATGCATACATAATGCCGGACTAATGCCTTGAATATCAGCTATCGTCCATCCAATTGCCTTTTTGTGCTGCTGCTGCATCCCTATTAACTGTTGTTCTTGTTCCTGCATCAACTTGGAAGAGATTATTACGAGCAACATATCATTTGAACCAAGAAAAGCATACTTTAACTGCCCTGGCAGGGGCTTTAGTTCTAAAACAGGGGGCTCAACAGTTGATGGCATTTGGATTGCATGGTTATCCGAAGTATAATTTAAGGGTTCGAATAACTTACCTGGACGATCGCCTATCCAGTTTACCTCCTCCTGATCTTCAGTATCAGATGTATCGAATTCTGAGGAGTTGCTGTCGTCGGTGCTGTCGTGACAGTCCTGTAAGTGGCTGCCGAGGTAGTGACCAATTTTGATGTCGTGACAGCCCGACCTGATGCAGGGTTGGTCAAGGGTAACTTCAGTGATAACCTTGCATTCCTCTTCTGCATCATCATGCTTCATCTCTTGGAGAAGATTCAACTTAATCTCTTGATCGTTCACTCTCATGGTGAGTTCTCTTTTTTCCACATCAATCAGTGATATTCCCGTGGCTAAGAAGGGTCGCCCCAGGATGATTGGTGCGTTTTCATCTGCTTCACAATCTAGAACAAGAAAGTCAGCAGTAAAAATAAATTTATCTACTCTTACCAGAATATCTTCGATTTTTCCTTCCAGATGAACGTAAGAGCGGTCTGCCAGCTGCAGAATTACTGTCGTGGGCCGAGCTTTTCCAATACCTAATTTCTGAAAAACAGATTTTGGCATTAAATTAATACTAGCACCAAGATCACAAAGTGCCTTACCCACATATTTATCTCCGATTACACAAGGTATGATGAAGCTCCCCGGATCCTTCTTTTTTTGGGGTGGCTGCCTATGAAGAATACTCATGCATCCTTCTGTCATCTTAACCGTTTCAAATTCCCCAAGTTTATATTTCTTTGACATGACATCCTTGAGAAATTTGGCATAACCGAGCATCTCCCTCACGGTATCCAACAGCGGAATGTTAATATAAACATGCTTAAAAATATCATAAATCTTTTTGAGCTGAGATTCTTGCTTCAATTGCTGTAACCGTTGAGGAAAAGGAGGTGGGGGACGATAATCAGCAATACGTCCTTCCCACTGCATACGAATCTGAGTAGGTTTGGGTTCATCTTTTTTCTCCTCTGTCGCTTCTGCTGTCGTAAAAGGTTTATCGGTAGCAGACTGTTTGTTACCTGTCGGGGCAGCTTCCTCGGCAGGTCTGTCCAAGGCTGGTTGTTTCACTGTTTCAGCTTCCTTCTCTGGCCCTGGTAGTTTTTTCCCACTCCTAGTAGTAATGGCCTTACACTGCTCATGTGTGGGCTGCCTAGCATTTTCAGTATTACTAGGAAATCCTCCAGTATGCCTTGGCTTGATATGCTGGGAAACCTGACCCATTTGTGTCTCCAAAGATTTCAGAGTAGCTTTATGATTCGTCATCCGCATCTTTGTTTTATCCATGAATGTTTCTGTCTTCTTAACAAACTGATTCATGTTCTCAATATAAGTATCTGTCTGAGACATAAAAGTAGCCAGAGTCTGTTCCAGTATACTGTTTGTGGCAGCTGGTGGCTGTTGTTGCGGCTGCAGTTGCTGTCGAGTCAGCAATCTAGGTCCTCCTTGATTCTGATTATTGTGTGCTTGAGGATTCAGGGCATTATTAGGATTACTCCAAGAAAACTTGGGATCCTTTCTCCAGTTGGGATTATAGTTGTTGGAGTTGTAATTCGGCTTATAGTTTCCAACATACTTCCCCTCTTCTAACTGTATAGGACACTCATCCGAACTATGATTTCCCTCACAGATTTCACATACCTCCTCAACAGCAAATCCATGTTGTGCATCATCGTTCAAGAGCTTTTTCATTGCCTTAGTAAGGTATGCCGCCTGTGATTTCATTGTGCTGTCGGCCTCATAATCCTTAACAGCTAGAACCCGTTTACCCCCTCTTCTTGCTGTCGGAAACTGCTCCTCATTCTTGGCCAGATTTTTCAATACTTGCATTGCCTCGTCCGGGTCTTTGTCCAATAATAATCTGTTTGCTGCTGAATCAATTCGAATACGAGTTTGTAAGTTGGCAGCATTATAAAACTTAGTTACCTGATTCCAGACGGGGAATCCATGCATTGGGCAGTTCCGTAGAAGAGTGGTAAATCTGTCCTAGGCCTCGTGCATCGGCTCGTCATCTTCCTGTTGAAAAGTAGCAATTTCATTACGTAATCGCTCAGATAAATGTGAAGGATTAAAACGAGATAAAAATTCACGAGACAAATCTGCCCAAGTTCTAATTGAACCCGGCGTAAGTTTATTCCACCAAGTCTTTGCTTTGTCCCTCAATGAATGGGGAAATAACCGAAGCCTCAGTATCTCCGGATTAACTCCTGGTAGTCTAAACGAACCACAGATTTCCTGGAACGTTTTGAGATGCTCCCTAGCATCCTCTGTAACAGCACCACTGAGTTGACCGGCATTGTTGATCATGCTAAATATAACAGGTTTCAGCTCGAAGTTGTCAACATCTATGTCCGGCAGCGTGGTTTCCAGTTCTACATGATCGTTCAACATGTAGTCACGACAGGACCATCACCCGGCAGCGGCAACAGGGTTGCCGACAGGCGGTCTAACCTCTCCATCTCCAACAGGAGGGTCGTCTTCTCGGTGTGCCATCGTCTCTAACTGTTCCTCAAGGTACTCGTTCCTGGCTAGTATGTGACGAAGTCGGTTCTTGAGATTGAATGAACGTTCGATTTCCGGATCTAATGGATACTCAGGATCTTCACCTCGTTTCGATCTGTGCATAAACAAGGAACCTTGTGAAAAGCAAGAGTTGAACAAACCAAAGAAAAACAGAAAAATAAAAAAAAAGTGCAGTAAAAGAAAAGGTAGAGTTATGTTGCCAATCCCCGGCAACGGCGCCAAAAACTTGTTGCGTGTAAAAGAGTCTATCGCAATTGTAGTGCAAGTGTACACGATGCAAGTAGTAAAGTGATAAGAAGTATCAGATATCGTCTCCACAGGGATTGGGCTAATAGCTTCACCTTAAATCACTGCACGAAAGTAAAGAAGATATTTGAGAAAGTTGTCACGTGAATAGTAAAGAAAACTTAAATAAAAGAGTAGAGAAATCAAGATAGAGAGAATGGGCTGGTATTGAATTGCTCAGTAGTGCAGGTATTGCTGAGTTTAGGAAATCCAGTTATGTCGTCGTTCCCATCGCGGCAGCAGTCCGTTGCTTGTCGCGGCAGCGAACACTCAACTCAGTACTTCAAGTTTGGCAAGAATCCCTGGTGTGCCTTGGCCTATCCCTAGGTCCAAGTCTGTCGATGATCACGTCTTTGATGATACCTCCCGGCGTGAATCGAAGGATGAACACCGATGTTGATGAATTCTTCTTTAGCCACTTAACCTCGTCATATCCCTAGGTCCGAGATAGTTCAACTATAAACTAGAGAACTTGTTGTTATTCCTTTCGTATACTTAACTATCCCGATGCTAAGTAAATTGATAACCTCACAATGCTCTCCCGATGCTCTTGCAAGATATTAATAACCAAAATAAGAGAACTTGAAGTTTATTTTATTGAACTGAAAATTCCTAAAACAAAAACAACCCTTGCAACTACTTTACAAAACAACCCGTGGCCTTAGGGGGAATTTACAACATGTTGAGGGAAGGAAAACGGCTAGGGTTTTGGGAAGAAAGCTAGGGAATCGGTTATGCCCTCATAGGTCGAAATATATGCCCTTATATAGGCTTTGGGTCCAAGTTTTCTAAAATATCAAGAATACAACTTTAAATTAAAGTAAAATTCGAATAAAGACTAAATCTTCAAAGAATCTACTTTCCAACCGTCATCTTTCTTGCTTGGGTTTTTCTCTCCTTGAACTTTGGGCTTGGCATTCCTTTCTATCTGGGGCTTGGAAAAATATGGTGATTTCACACGACAGACGGGCTGAATTTTCTCTATCTGTCGAGGTCCACTTTGCTTCTTCTCCTCAAAATTGCTGTCATCCTCTGCTATCACGGCGGCAACCATGGCAGCATCGTCCTCGTTGACTGCTCATCCAGTACCAGCTCTTCTGCTTCACTGCCCAGCGCCTGCCCTTTCCGTCTGCTACAGTAGCAACCTGCAAAAACAACCAATTTCAGTAGAAACTGTGCCTTTTTATATATTTGTGATGTTTAACTGTAAATTGACCTAAATGCAACAAATAATGCTTGAATGCAGCAGAAATATGGGTTAAATAGGGGGTAAATAATAGAACTTTTACACACTCAACAATTATTGATCACTTGAATATGCCATGATTCTTGTCTAGCTTGTTACACATGATCCTTGATTCTTGTTCACATGAATAATCAATGCCTTGGTAACTAGTGAGTCATAGGTAGGATGGCATGCCATAGAGTCCTGAGCTCAATTGTGTTGAGGTGGTCTACGGACCGGGCTAAGGCCCTTTATTTGGCGACAATAGTAGGGATGTGTGTTATGGTCTTTGGCGACAGTAGGAGGGATATGACCGGATACTTATTTTGGCGACAGTTGGTTGGCGACTCGATTGCCTAGACTCGACTATAAACCAATGCTTAAACTTGAAGTTGATTAACTAAACTTGCTGATATGAACTTGTGTTTACATGAAATGAAATAAATCTTGTTATGCTCGCTTAAATTATATCGTTTTCCATGAAATTTGAATGATTATTATTCACTTGACTTCTTGTTGATAATATGTAGGTGTTTGATTGCAAAATCAGATTTTTATAAGTATTCTTAGGACCTTGTATTGCCATGTTTAAATTATATAACAATTTAAATGAAATGATATGAAAGTGTGTCAACATAAGATCATTCAAATACAAGCCTTGTACAAACATGATTTATGTGAACCTAGCTAGGCCTACTTCGATTAAAATCCTTGTTAAATGAATTAAGCTTGCTTAGCTTAGGTTGCTACCTCACTAAGTACTTAACCATACTTATCACTCTCGTTTCATTCTTCCCACTTCAGGTTCGTAGATTGCGCGATTTCCCGGTTGAAGGCAAAGCATGACAAGCTATATATTTAAGTATGAACTCATCCTTTTGTAAACTCCTAGATGGTTGGCTTAACTTTTTAATTGGATACATGACCATGAATTTTGAGCCTATGAATGGCTTTGTATATATTTGATATGATATGGCTTGTATAACTCGTTAATGTGGCTCGTTCGATAGCTTAATTGATCTAGGTATCTTATGACTATATGAGATGAATATGGTCGGTTGCTATGGTGATGTTTATATATTTTGAAAGCTTGATAAGTATTGAATGTTGGATACATGTCTTGGATGTTGTCTAGGGTTATTCATTAGTTGATTATGTGTTAGAAACATATATTGAAATGCATTGATAATCTTGTAATTGTCATGCTTCCTTTTGTTGTTGATATGAAAAGATTTGAAAGCATGTTAACTTGAAATGTTTCTGCCATGAGATAAGTTTAGTTAATGTGTCATTGATTCATGTATTAGGGTCATGATAGTGTGCTTAAAATGCTTGTGGTATTTGAATTTGTCATTCGAATGTATAAAGAATGTTAGGTTGATCATAGGTGATAGTATCCTAATCAAATAAACCATTTCTAAGTCATGTAGTTCTAATTGATTTTGTTTATGTACTCATGTATAGAATATGAATTAAGATGTTGTATAATTCGAATATGAGGTATGTATTAGTTTTAGTGATATGAAAAATTGATCATGTTGTTGCTATTAGAGTTCGAATACCATGTTAAATAGGGTGATTAATCTTGAATGCCCCCATGTCTAATTCATATTGTTAAGGTTGCCTATTGATCACATGTTTTAGCTTGATTGAAGTATGATCTTTGTTAATGAATCATGTTGCGTGTAATTGTTTGTTTAGAAGTCTAACTTACCTATTAGGGGAAGTTAGACTAAAGTTTTTGTTGGTTCGTGTTTTTCTATGCTTGAGTAACATTCTTCAGCCGGTTTACAACTAAACCGGGTGAGGGGTTTTACATTTATTGGTATCAGAGCCTCGGTTTAGTCAATTCTCGGACAAAACCGGCCTATTGCATCATGTAGGAATAAATTGGCCACCTAGGAGCTGTATATACCTTATTAAGCTTGTCACTTGCCTAATTAATTCTTCCTTGTTGAACAATATAGACTCATGTCTGAAACGAGACTAGCGAGAGACGATGAAAGTCCCGAGGGGTCCTCCAACGAGGGCGAGAGTGTTCAAGTGACGCAGAGACCATCTAACACTAGAAAAGGAAAAGGAAAGATACAAGAGGAACCAAAGAATAACAAACCGAAAACGGCAGCCCTTGGTACTAATCTGGTGCAACAAAAGCGCTTTAACAACATGAAAGAAATGTTTAATCAGCTCATAATATCCTTAAAACGAGATTCCCTTGTTCAAGCCCCTGTTCCTACACCATCTAGGGCTCCTATCGACAAGCTCGCTCAACACCGAGCTTACACTTTCACCGATGCTGATGAGGCTAATCCCGAAGTTGCTGAATATTGGCTTGAGGCCACTATTAGAATTCTGACCAAACAACTTTCTTGTTTGGATGAACACAAGCTCGAGTGTGCTGTCGCGCTACTTGCGGATGAAGCATTAAGTTGGTGGGAAACCACAACTTTGATCGTACTTCCTAAAAAGGTCACTTGGAAATTCTTTCTCGATGAATTCAAGAAGAAGTACGTTAGCGAACAATATCTCACTGAACGTCGGAAGTGGTTCTTGTATTTAAAACAAGTCGGAAGACCTATTGAGCAGTACGTGAGTGACTTTTGTAAGTACTGCAAATACGAGTCTGAATATATCAAAATCAAAGCGGACAAGTGTCGATGTTCATTGAAGGCCTTAACGATGAACTCAACCCTATTTTCACGGCCCTCGAAATTACAGATTTCCAAAGGCTTGTCAATCGAGTTATTGCCACTGAAGCGAAGATGAAAGCTTCGGAAAAATGCAAGCACAATTAATCCCAGAAAGACAAGCGGTCAAGGCAAGATGATCGACCGCAATGGCAATCTAAAAAGTCTAAGTACTCGGGTGGAAATTTTTTCGAGTCATACTCCCTCCCAAAAGAGTAACTACATACCAAACCTCAGTCGGTAATCAAGTCTTCAGCCCTGACAATGTATGTTGATAGTACGAGTAATACGGGCAAAGCTTCACAAGTGCCTACTTGCAAATTCTGTCAGAAACAACACTCGGGTCAATGTAGAGCCAAGTCTAATCTGTGTTATCTTTGCGGAGGATCCGATCACTATAACAAGGATTGTCCACAAAACTCGAACAAGCTTCCTACTCGATCCCCAGTGGTTGCTAGTTCAACACAAAATGCTCGAAATAAAGCTCATCAACCTGTTCACTCAGGAAATTAGGGTAAAGGTAGAAGGCCATCCTCGACCACCACACACCAGGAATCTCGAGCCCCTGCTCGTATTTATCATATCTAAGGAAAAGAGGAGGAAGAAGCTCCCGATGTAATCACAGGTACAATCGAGTTAAATTCAATTCTTGCTGATGCTTTGGTTGATCCGGGATCTATTCATTCCTTCGTATGTTCTGCCATATTGATGAAAGCTAGTTTGAAGCCTAAAATTGTTGAAAATCACTTGGTAGTATCAAATCCAATATGAGGCTTAATGAATGTAAACTTTGTTTGTAAAGCCACCCCTATTACTATACAAAATATACCTTTCCCTATTGATCTTTATATGCTACCAAATTGTGAATTTGATCTAGTACTGAGGTTGGACTGGTTGGGAAAAGATGAAGCATGGTTAGATTGTGAAAATAGGAGACTATACTTACGAGGTTTAGGAAAAGAATCAATCATGTTAATAGAAAAGAAACCGACATCTATCTTCGCCGCTATGGCTTTACAAGATGAAATTGATTTTGGCTTACCTAATATGCATGTTGTTTCTGAATACATCAATCTTTTTCTCGAGGAACTCTCTGGCCTTCCTCCAACTCGAGAAGTGGAATTTGGAATTGAAGTTCAGCCTGGAACAAATCCGGTGTCCATTACGCCTTATCATATGACACTTGTAGAATTGAAAGAACTCAAGAAGCAGATTCAAGAATTAGAGGATAAAGGATTCATCCGACCTAGCACATCTCCTTGCGGTGCTCCGGTCTTGTTCGTGAAAAAGAAAGATGGTACAATGCGATTTTGCATCGATTACCGGCAATTGAACAAAGTAACGATAAAAAACAAGTATCCTTTGCCTAGGATTAAAGACTTGTTCGATCAACTCAAGAATGTTGTCGTGTTTTCCAAGATCGACCTTCAATCGTGTTATTATCAAATGATGGTGAAAAATGAAGATGTACCCAAAACAGCCTTCCGAACTCGTTACGGCCATTACGAGTTTCTAGTGATGCCATTCGGATTAACGAATGCCTCTACTACGTTCATGGACCTGATGAATCAAGTTTTCAAGCCTTATATCGAAAAGTTTGTGGTCGTCTTCATATATGAGATCCTTTTCTATTCTCAGAACAAGGAGGAACATGCCAAACACCTCCGAATCGTACTCTTAACACTCCGAGAACGTCAATTGTTCGCCAAGTTCACTAAGTGCAAATTTTGGCTATCAGAAGTTTCATTTCTCGGACATGCTATCCAGTCGAAGGAATCAAAGTCGACTCCAAGAAAGTTTAAACCATCCTAGATTGGAGACCTCCGAGAAATGTGAGCGAGGTCCGAAGTTTCTTCAGTTTAGCCGGGTACTACCGAAGATTTGTGAAAGGGTTCTCGGTGTTTGCCGCACCGTTAACCAAACTTTTTAGAAAAGATGTAGCATTTGAGTGGTCAGAAAAGAAGCAACAAATTTCCGGTCAACTCAAAAACGCCCTGACTCGTGTCCCGGTTCTCGTCCAACCAGAATGGGGAAAAGAATTCACCGTCTACGGTGATGCATCACATTCGAGCCTCAGGCGTGTATTGATACAAGAAAGCAATGTAATCGCATACGCATCTCGACAATTGAAGCCTCACGAATTCAATTATCCAACACATGATCTCGAATTAGCGGCCATTGTATTCGCACTTAAAATTTGGAGACACTACTTGTATGATGAAAGGTGTAAATTGTTTACCGATCATAAAAGTCTCAAATACATCCTGACTCAAAAGACTTGAATTTGAGACAAAGAAGATGGTTGGAATTACTCAAAGATTATGATCTGACCATCTACTGTCATCCGGGAAAAGCCAACATGGTTGCCGACGCTCTGAGTCGAAAACTGAACCTCGGTAAGTCACTCGAAATTCTTGAAAATCTGAAAACGTTCAGTCTTGAAATTCAATTGAACTATTCGAATCCCTTCTTGATAGCCAATGAAGTATTCAAACATCTCTTTGTTCAACAAAGGAACCATTCGATTAGTACCTTGCATTCTAAGTAATATGTTCGATTTGTTTGTCCGTAGTTTCTTTGGATCAAAGAACTCCAACAAGTTGATCTGGAACTTCAGAAAATCATTTCTAAGCTTGAGTCTAATCCCGATTTCTCCGTTAAATCGAACGGTCTTCTATACTTCAAAGATCGAATCTGTGTTCCTAATGATAAAGCATTACAAGATGAAATCCTACAAGAAGCACATCAAAGTTCTTTCTCGATCTACCCTGGATCGGTTAAGATGTACAAGGATCTCAAGCCCTTGTATTGGTGGCCCGGATTGAAATCAGCTATCAACGACTATATCTCGAAGTGTTTGAATTGCCAACGTGTGAAAGCCGAGCATCGAGTCCATACTGGATTGCTCCAACTTCTCAAATTTTCACAATGGAAATGGGAACAAATCACAATGGATTTCGTATCCGGTCTTTCTTGCTCCTCAAGAAAGTGTGACGCTATTTGGGTAATTGTTGATGGATTCACCAAGTCTGCTCATTTCATTCCAATATGTATGAATTATAGTTTGGAAACTCTGACTGATCTCTACATACGGGAAATCATCCGTTTGCACGGAGTTCCTATCTCAATTGTCCCCGATCGAGATCTCTGATTCACAGCTCGATTCTGGAAAATGCTACACAAAGCCGTCAGAACCAATTGAATCTTAGCACAACTTTTCATCCGCAAAGTGATGGACAATCCGAATGAGTGATTCAAGTTCTTGAAGATATGCTCAGAGCTTGTATCATCGACTTAGGAAAGAATTTGAAGAAATCGTTACCGCTGGTAGAATTCACTTACAATAACAACTATCAGTATTCCATTCAAATGGTTCCTTTTGAAGCGTTGTATGGCAGAAGATGCCGAACTCCTCTCTGTTGGTCCGAACTCGGAGATAACAAGGTGTTAGGACCACAATTGCTTCGGGAAACTGAAGAACAAGTTCAAATCATTCACTCCCGAGTGAAGCAAGCTTTCGATAGACAAAAGTCATATGTTGATATGAAGCGTAGGGACATCCAGTATGAAGTCGGAGATAAGTTCTTCCTTAAAGTCTCCATGTGGAAGAAATTGTTCTGGTTCGACAAAAGAGGAAAGATAAGTCCTCGGTTTATGAGACCATTTGAAGTGATCGAAAGAATTGGTCCTGTGGCTTATCGACTCACACTTCTTACCGAGTTCGATAAAATTCACTATGTCTTCCATGTCTCAATGCTACGATGCTATCGATCTGATCTGTCTCACATTCTTGAGCCAGAAGAAGTAGAACTTAATCCTGACCTTTCATAAGAAGAAGAGCATATCCAAATTCTTGATCGTGAAGTTAAAAGACTTCGAAACAAGAACGTTTCCCTCGGTAAAGTTTTGTGGAGAAACCACAAAGTCGTAGAAGCGACGTGGGAACCCGAGGATACGATGCGAAAGCAATATCCTCATCTATTAAATTTAGGTAAACTCGAGGGAAAATTTATTTTAAGGGGGAGGAGTTGTCACACCCTAAAAACACCCTAGAAGAAATAATAATAATAATAATAATAATAATAATAATAATAATAAAGAAAAGTGGAAATGTAACTTATAATACGACATATAGCATAAGAAAGAGGGTTATTAGTGGGATAACTTATAATATGACATATAGCATAAGAAAGTGGGTAATTAGTAGGATAACTTATAATATGACATATGGCATAAGAAAGTGAGTTATTAGTAGGATAACTTATAATATGAGGTATAGCATAAGATAGTGGGTTATTAGTGAGATAACTTATAATATGATATATAGCATAAGATAGTGAGTTATTTGTAACACCCCAATTTTGGGCTTAGAAGTTTAGGGTCTGAACCGGACCAGTCTGATTTTCGGTTTGAATATAAAAGGAGGTTTTAGGGAAAGCCTAGTTCGGGATGCTTTAAAAATATGGAAAAATAGCTAAAAATCATCTTTTAATATATATAAGAGAGCGGTGAAATCAATTTTACAAAATAAGGTTTGGAAATACAACATTTTGGAATAGTGGCTAAAATGCAATTTTTGAAAAGTTTAGTGGTGACTGTTTTGTATGTATTGAAACTTTGAATCTTTAAGGAGCTAATTTACCCAAAAATGATTTCTCGAGATTTTTCTTCAATTTGAGTGAATTAATTAATGTTTTAATTAATTAGAAGAGGAGAGAAACTACCTTTTGATTAAATCATAACTAACTTTTCCTAAAATTTTCTCATCTCTTTTTCTCCCAAATTCCCTCATCCAAACACTTTTCTCCAGCAACTTATCCATTGATTTTCACTCCAATTGATGAGATTTCAATCATCAATTAGTTCCTAATCCATCTTACACCAAATCCTTTTGATTTGCTCATTGGATTTTCAAGAAAATTGGCTCAAATCAAGGAGAAATCACCATTTAGAAGTAAGGTTGTTCTTCTCCTCTAAATAATCAGTTCTTTACTGGAATTCCCAAGTTATCAATCCTTAATTTAAGTTTTATAAATGATTTTAATGATATGAACTTGATTTTGACTTAAAACTCAAGATTTGGAGGAAATCTTGAAGAATTTCGTTGTGATTGTTTGGGCTCTATTTTGAGATGATTCTTAAATGTATTTTGGATGTCTAATGATGTTTAAATGGGGTTTTATCAATGCAATCGCGAATAGGTTGTGTTTCCTAAGTTTTTGCTTATGAAAATGGTGGTTTTTGGGGTGATCTTGGTGTTCTGTTATAGCTGGAGGTATAAAGACGAGTTTAGGTTCATTTTGGATGTTAATTGATGTTTACAAATGGTTAGAAGTGATGGATCTTGGCTGGGTTATGTTTTGGAAGAGTTTGGTGGTGATTTCGGTTGTGTTTGGTAGCCGAAATGTTGGCTTTAAGTAGAGCAGCGAGTTTAAGGGTGTTGGCTGAAGATTTCAATGCATGATGATGCATTAATCCTCTACTTTGATGTGTTTAAAACAGGGGAGACATCTTCGGACACTTGTGGTGTTGATCCGAAGGCTTGATCGGCGTTTCGGCAAGCTTGCGAAAGGGAATTGGTGAGTGAAGTTGGGTTTCCAGCTTGTTAACAAATGTTTGAAGGTTTTGGGAGCTTAGTTTAAGTCTAAGAAACTTAACTAAGCTCAAGAGTAAGTTTTCGGAAGAACTCTCTTGGATGAGCCATGAAGTGGTTCGATGCATTTGTTTATAAATTGCATGTTTAAATTCTATTTTGAAAGCATGTTTTACCATAGTTAATGCTGGTTTTGAAAGTCATGTGTTGAAGGATGCTCAAGGTAAGAGATCCTTGGTTTGACATATTGTAAGTATGGTTTTGATGCATAGTGATGCATGATGATAATTGGCTTTGATTAATGCTTTAAAACAGTGAATTGTTGATGGTAAATGATGTATATTGGCAAGTGATGTAATGGTTTTAAAGTACTTGAATCGGATATAGTTAGTCGGCTATAGGATTGGGTGCACCGTGAATAAAGTCGCCTTGGATGTTGAGGGGTTGAGATTGTACCGTAAACTCCATCCAAGTACACTAACGAGTAAGGTAAGATCACAACGGTGGTTAAAAGTCCGTGTGTGGATCTTGTGTTGTGTGTCTCGTGTACTCATTAGTGAAATTATACAACTACCGATGAGTGATGTTGAGGGGTTTTGATTGTACCGTTAAACTCCATCACGGGTGTTGAGGGGTTGTGATTGTACCAGTAAACTCCACCTTGTGTGTTCAGTAGTGTGTATGAAGCGTATGGGATAACACTTGTAATCCGCGTATCCGATTGTGTTTTATGTTGTAAATGGTTATGGATGATCACCTGAAAGCCAATATGACATGTTGATTTTAATGAAGCATGAGATGCTTGTTATGTATGCAAGGTTGCATGAATAATGATGATTATGTGATGGAAGGCTTTCTTAAAAGTGTTTTATAAAATGCATTATTGTGTTGTTTCCTTTAGAGCATGCCTCACTAAGCAATTGTGCTTATGCTCTCTCTCTTGAACCAATAATGCAGATAATTGAAGTTTCAAAGGGCAACGAGGAGGCAAGAGAGTCCAAGGGAACTAAGCTCATGTATGGTGATGTTTTCATAACACTATTAGTTTTTGATATTTTGGCAATGGGAACCTAAGATGTGTTTTGGGAGATGTTTTGGACTCCCTAGTTGTGGCATGATGCCTTTGATGATTTGGATTTTTAAATGGCCTTTTGATGCTTGATTTTGGTGTTTTGTTGGTTGTTTGGTTTTGGATATTAGGATGCATGCCTATAGACTAGCGGAATTCCATGCTTGATGCTATGAATGTGTTTTGAAGTTGCAAGCATGTACCTTATATGTATGATGACTTGTTGGCATGATTAGGAAGTCATTAGGATGTGTTTGAGTGGTTTTATGCATGTTAAACCAGCAAAATTTGTAGCTTCTGGGCAACCCGTATCGATACACTCTTAGGTGTTTCGAAACGGGGGCCTGTAATGGCCTTGGTGTTTCGAAACGGATGGTGACCGTATCGGAACGGTTTGCCACTGGAAGGCCCTGTTTCAAAACAAGTCTCGAAACGAACCCGTGTTTCGGAACGGTCAACCCCGTTTCGAAACAGGTGACCGTTGGGCACTGATTTGAATGGTATTAAGGTTTGCAAGCCTTACGTTTTAGTCCCGAAAATTGTATTTGCAATTGCATGAGTTTGAGATGTCCGATTAAAATGAAATTTGACAGGAAGCATGTAATATGATTAATTTAATATTGGTAACTTAAAAACCAGTTAAGACCTTCAAATTTCCAGAATTTACAAATTGGTCCCTAACATTTGTATTTTGTGCAATTGAGTCCCTTATTGTAATTCGATCGTTGTGCTTTTCACGTAAGTGTTTCTCAAGAGTACGCTTAGGGTTAATGTGCATCTAGACAAGATTAAAAAGAAAAAAAAGGTCGTTAATTAAGGTTGACTTT
This sequence comes from Hibiscus trionum, assembly GCA_030270665.1. NCBI lineage: Eukaryota > Viridiplantae > Streptophyta > Magnoliopsida > Malvales > Malvaceae > Hibiscus > Hibiscus trionum. The sequence continues at coordinate 41,076,493 of BSYR01000035.1, read as the reverse complement.
TGGGTTGACTTTGGTTTTCCTCGTGTAATCTTCGTAGTTCGGGTCAACCGTCTAGGCCGGGCTAAGGGGGTTACATTTGGTGGTATCAGAGCTGAGTTCTCGATTAAATGGGAATGGTTATGTGGGTGATGTATGTGTATTTGCTTGATATGTCTTTTGAATGAAAGTATGTTGTATGAATTGTAAAGTATGTTGCAATTATGATGCCATGCTATGTTGAAGCATGTTGGAGGAACCCATTGCCATATCAAAACTAATGAAAGGAATTATTTTTGGAAAATGAGCTTGAGTACTTGGATTACTTACCTTTTTGAGCCTAATTATGTTTATTGCATTTATGTCAGTGCATTGTTTTTCTTGTAAATGGGGCCTCGTAGAGAAATGAGGATGAATACGAGAGCTATGGCTCAGAATGAGAACGAGGAAAACATTGAGAATGTTGTGGATATACCTCCTCCTCCTGGTGGTGGACCACCCGGCGGTGGTGGTGCTGGAGGTGAAAATGCTAGAATTGGTGCTGGTGGTGGGGTCGCTGGACCTGAAGCTGTGCAGCGGCAAGCTGCTCCTGACATGACTGTACTGATACAGGCTATTGCTGGAGCCTTCCAGGCAGCAGTAGCTGGAGCTCACGAAGATGTGCATCAGGGTGATGCTAATGTGAGATTACCTTTGGAACGCCTTCACAGTCTGGGAGGGACTGAGTTCAGAGGTTTATCTCCTGAAGGTTCTGAATCTTGGTTGGAAAGCACCAAGAGGATATTAGGACAAATGAACTGCAACGATGTGCAGAAGTTAGGTTGTGTAGTATCGTTGTTACATGATGATGCGTATACGTGGTAGACGACCACTGTCTCCGAAATGGAGGAAGTTGATGTGACTTGGACGTTCTTTCTGAACGCGTTCAAGCGAAAGTATCTAGGTGTGCGATACCTAGATGAGAAGAAAAGAGAATTCATGTCTCTGGTGCAAGGAAGCATGACGGTGGCTGAGTACGAGATCCAGTTTGTCCGTCTTAGTCAGTACGCACCTGAGCTTATCCCTGATGAGCGGGAGAGGTGTGAACGTTTTCGATATGGTTTGATGGCAGATGTGAAGACCTTTATGCTTGCAGCTGAGTATACATATTTTGATGTGCTGGTGAGTAGAGCGAAGGATATTGAGCATAATCTGGGCTTGTCTTCCAGAGGTGTTAGTTCTAGCTTGGGAAAAAGAGCTGCTGAGTATAGTTCCGGTGGTGGACGGAACAAGAGAGGACGAGATAAGAGGTATCAGTCTTCTGCTAGGCGTGGTAATTGAGGGCATGGTGCGCCTGTTCAGGGAGACAGTATGAGAGCATATCAGAACACGTGCTAGACGTGTGGATCGCGTGACCATTTGAGGCGTGATTGTCCTCGAGCAGCGAGGGAGGTGCAGGCTCCTGTTGCAGTGACCGGTAATTCATGCTGGAATTGTGGTTCGGCATACCACATGAGGAGGGAGTGTCCTTTGTTGGCCGGTGGTGGTCAGAGATGTGCTCATGGGGTTGTTGCACCACAGAGAGGTCGTGGGCGCAACCGTGGTAACTTCCAGCGCAGAGAAGATGGTGGAAGGAATGTGGCGCATGTGGTGGATGTTCAACCTGAGGGTGGCGGCCAGGCTTGAGTGTATGCTCAGCGAGAGGGGAGAAATGACACGGATGTGATCGCAGGTACCTTTACTTTGCAATCCTTGTCATTACTTTCCTTGATTGATTCTGGATCTACACACTCATACATATTGCGTGAACATGCTCAATTGCTTGGTTTGCCTGTTGACTCTTTGGATGTTGGTATGCGTGTGACTAGTTCTTTTGGTGAGACCGTTGTGACACGGAGGTTGTATAGAAGATGTTCTTTGGTAGTGCAAAACCATGTTTTTCTAGTTGATCTCATGGAATTGCCTTTCTATGGTTTTGGTGTAATCCTTGGTATGGATTGGCTTGTTGAACATCGAGCTGTGGTGGATTTTGAGAACAAGCGAGTTTCGTTGAAGCTTGCGGATGATTACGAGGTTGTGGTGGTTGGTGAGAATGTGAAGTTTCTTGCCAATGTGGTGTCTACATTGGAAGCAAGCCGAATGTTGAGGCAAGGTTGTGAGGCTTATCTAGCCTTTGTGATGAATCCTAGCTCTAAGGAGTTGCGAGTTCAAGATATCAGGACTGTGCGAGAGTTTCCTGGAGTGTTTTCGGAGGAATTACCTGGATTGCCTCCTAGTCGAGAGGTGGAGTTTGGAATTGAGCTGTATGAAAACACAACTCCAGTGTCCATTACTCCTTACCGAATGACACCTAAGGAGTTGAAGGAGCTGAAGACGCAACTTCAGGAGTTGCTTGATCGTGGTTTCATTCGGCCGAGTGTGTCACCTTGGGGTGCAACGGTCTTGTTTGTGAAGAAGAAGGATGGCACTATGAGAATGTGCATCGATTATCGTCAGTTGAACAAGTTGACTATCAAGAATCGGTATCCTTTGCTGAGGATTGATGATCTTTTTTATCAGTTTGAGGAGCGGCTGTGTTCTCTAAAATTGACTTAAGGTCAGGTTATTACCAGCTCAAAGTGAAGGATGTGGATGTGCCAAAAACAACCTTCAGAACGAGGTATGGGCATTATGAGTTCCTTGTGATGCCGTTTGGCTTGACGAATGCTCCTACAGCTTTTATGGACATGATGAATAGAGTGTTCCATGAATATTTGGACAAGTTTGTTGTGGTGTTCATTGATGATATCCTTGTGTACTCTCGTACTTAGGAGGAGCACGAGGGGCATTTGAGGATTGTGTTGCAGGCTTTGTTGGAGAATCAGCTTTATGCTAAGCTGAGCAAGTGTGAATTCTGGCTTAGGGAAGTTGTTTTCCTTGGACATGTGGTTTTTGCTGAAGGGATTCGTGTTGATCCTCAGAAGATTAAGGCAGTGATGAATTGGAAGCCTCCTAAGTATGTTCATGAAGTCCGTAGTTTCCTCGGTTTGGCAGGATACTATCGGAGGTTTGTGGATGGATTTTCAAAGATTGCTGCACCTTTGACGAAGTTGTTGCAGAAGGATGTCAAGTTTGAGTGGACAGAAGCGAGACTGCAGGCTTTTGAGAAGCTTAAGGCAGCTTTGACGCAAGCTCCTATCTTGGTTCAACCTGAATCTGGGAAAGAGTTTGTGGTGTACAGCGACGCATCCTATGTTGGTTTGGGGTGTGTGTTGATGCAAGAGGGTAAGGTGGTGGCTTATGCATCGCACCAGTTGAAGGTGCATGAGCGCAATTATCCTACGCATGATATTGAGTTGGTTGCAGTGGTCTTTGCATTGAAAATTTGGAGACATTACATGTATGAAGAGAAGTGTACGGTGTACAAGGATCACAAAAGTTTGAAGTATATGATGTCTCAGAAAGAGTTGAATCTTAGGCAACGACGTTGGGTGGAGTTGCTTAAAGATTACGATCTGACGATCGAGTACCATCTGAGAAAAGCTAATGTTGTAGCGGATGCCTTGAGTAGGAAAGTGGCAGTGGAGTTGAGGGCTATGTTTGCCAGTTTGAGTATTTTGCGAGATGGAGGTCTTGTGGCTGAATTGCAAGTGAAACCATCTTTGGTTCAGTTGATAAAGGATAAGCAGCTATTGGATGATTCCTTGGTGCCACATGTTCAGGATATTGCTGAGGATAGACAATCGGATTTCTGTTTTAATGATGATGGAGTTCTATGTTTTGGGAGTCGGATAGTAGTGCCAAATGATGCTGAGTTGAGGCGTGCTATTCTGATTGAAGCTCATAGTAGTCCTTTTGCTATGCACCCTGGTAGTACAAAGATGTATCGTGATCTTAAGGATGAGTACTATTGGGTGGGATTGAAGAGAGATGTTGCGGAGTATGTGAGTAGGTGCATGGTTTGTCAGCGAGTTAAGGTTGAGCATCAGTTTCCTTCTGGGTTATTGCAACCGTTGAGGATTCCTGAGTGGAAGTGGGAAAGGATTACCATGGACTTTGTGTCTGGTTTGCCTTTGTCGCCATCGAAGAAGAATTCGGTGTGGGTGATTGTGGATCGCCTTACGAAGTGTGCTCATTTCTTACCTGTGCATACTACGTACACCTTGGATAAGCTTGTAGAGTTGTACATTGCTGAGATTGTGCCGCTGCATGGTGTGCCAAAGTCTATAGTGTTGGATAGAGATCTGAGGTTTATATCGCATTTCTAGGAATGTTTGCATCAAGCTTTGGGGACACAATTGAATTTCAGTACTTCTTATCATCCACAGTCGGATGGACAGTCTGAGCGTGTTATCCAAGTGCTGGAAGATATGTTGCAGTGCTGTGTGATTGAGTTTCAAGGCTCTTGGGAGAAGCATTTGCCTTTGGTAGAGTTTTCTTATAACAATTGCTACCAGGCAAGTATTCAAATGGCACCTTATGAAGCCTTGTATGGGAAGAAGTGCATAACTCCTCTTTGTTGGGCTGAAACAGGTCAGAAGTTGGTTTCAATGCCAGCTTTTTTGAAAGGAACCACCGAGAAGGTGAAGCTCATTTGTGAGCGATTGAAGGCAGCTTCTGATCGACAGAAGTCTTACGCGGATTTGAAGCGTAAGGAGATTGAGTTTGCGGTAGGTGACCGTGTGTTCTTGAAGGTTTCGCCTTGGAAAAAGGTGATGAGGTTTGGCCGAAAGGGTAAGTTGAGCCCTAGGTACATTGGACCATACGAGGTGATTGAACGTGTGGGTCCTGTTGCGTACAAGCTGAGTTTACCGCAAGAGTTGGAAAAGATTCATGATGTGTTTCATGTCTCTATGCTTCGAAGGTATAGATCGGATCCTTCGCATGTTATGCCTGTGCAGGAAGTGGAGTTGAATCCAGACTTGACCTATGATAAGGAGCTGGTTGAAATTCTGGATTCGGACAGTAAAGTTCTTCGAGGCAAGACCATTGATTTGGTAAAGGTGTTGTGGAAGCATCGTGGTGTTGAGGAAGCCACGTGGGAAAGAAAGGATGATATGGAGAAGCAGTTTTCGTACCTTTTTCCTCCAGGTAAATTTTGAGGATGAAATTTCTTAAGGGGGGAGAGTTGTAACACCCCAATTTTGGGCTTAGAAGTTTAGGGTCTGAACCAGACCGGTCTAATTTTCGGTTCGAATATAAAAGGAGGTTTTAGGGAAAGCCTAGTTCGAGATGCTTTATAAAAATGTAAAAATAGCTAAAAATCCTCTTTTAATATATATAAGAGAGTGGTGAAATCAATTTTACAAAATAAGGTTTGGAAGTACAACATTTTGGAATAGTGACTAAAATGCAATTTTTGAAAAGTTCACTGGTGACTGTTTTGTAAGGATTGGAACTTTGAATATTTAAGGAGCTAATTTACCCAAAAATGATTTCTCCAGATTTTTCTTTAATTTGAGTGAATTAATTAATGTTTTAATTAATTAGAAGAGGAGAGAAACTACCTTTTGATTAAATCATAACTAACTTTTCCTAAAATTTTCTCATCTCTTTTTCTCTCAAAATTCCCTCATCCAAACACTTTTCTCCAGCAACTTATCCATTGATTTTCACTCCAATTGATGAGATTTCAATCATCAATTAGTTCTAAATCCATCTTACACCAAATCCTTTTGATTTGCTCATTGGATTTTCAAGAAAATTAGCTCAAATCAAGGAGAAATCACCATTTAGAGGTAAGGTTGTTCTTCTCCTCTAAATACTCAGTTCTTTACTGAAATTCCCATGTTATCAATCCTTAATTTAAATTTTATAAATGGTTTTAATGATATGAACTTGATTTTGGCTTAAAACTCAAGATTTGGAGGAAATCTTGAAGAATTTCATTGTGATTGTTTGGGCTCTGTTTTGAGATGATTCTTAAATGTATTTTGGATGTCTAATGATGTGTAAATGAGGTTTTATCAATGCAATCCCGAATAGGCTGTGTTTCCTAAGATTTTGCTTATGAAAATGGTGGTTTTTGGGGTGATCTTGGTGTTCTGTTATAGATGGAGGTATAAGGACGAGTTTAGGTTCATTTGGGATGTTAATTGATGCTTAGAAATGGTTAGAAGTGATGGATCTTGGTTGGGTTAAGTTTTGGTAGAGTTTGGTGGTGATTTCGGTTGTGTTTGGTAGCCGAAATGTTGGCTTTAAGTAGAGCAGCGAGTTTAAGTGTGTTGGCTGAAGATTTCAATGCATGATGATGCATTAATACTCTCCTTTGATGTGTTTAAAACAGGGGAAACATCTTCGGACACTTGTGGTGTTGATCCGGAGGCTTGATCGGCGTTTCAGCAAGCTTGCGAAAGGGAATTGGTGAGTGAAGTTGGGTTTCCAGCTTGGTAACAAATGTTTGAAGGTTTTGGGAGCTTAGTTTAAGTCTAAACAACTTAACTAAGCTCAAGAGTAAGTTTTCGGAAGAACTCTCTTGGATGAGCCATGAAGTGGTTCGATGCATTTGTTTATAAATTGCATGTTTAAATTCTGTTTTGAAAGCATGTTTTAGCATGGTTAATGCTGGTTTTGAAAGCCATGTGTTGAAGAATGCTCAAGGTAAGAGATCCTTGGTTTGACGTATTGTAAGTATGGTTTTGATGCATAGTGATGCATGATGATAATTGGCTTTGATTAATGCTTTAACACAGTGCATTGTTGATGATAAATGATGTATATTGGCAAGTGATGTAATGGTTTTAAAGTACTTGAATCGAATATAGTTAGCCGGCTATAAGATTGGGTGCACCGTGAATAAAGTCGCCTTGGATGTTAAGGGGTTGAGATTGTACCATAAACTCCATCCAAGTACACTAACGAGTAAGGTAAGATCACAACGGTGGTTAAAAGTCTGTGTGTGGAACTTGTGTTGTGTGTCCCGTGTACTCGTTAGTGAAATTATATAACTACTGATGAGTGATGTTGAGGGGTTGTGATTGTACCGTTAAACTCCATCACGGGTGTTGAGGGGTTGTGATTGTACCGGTAAACTCCACCTTGTGTGTTCAGTAGTGTGTATGAAGCGTATGGGACAACGCTTGTAATCCGCGTATCTGATTGTGTTTTATGTTGTAAATGGTTATGTATGATCACTTGAAATCCAATATGACATGTTGATTTTAATAAAGAATGAGATGCTTGTTATGCATGCAAGGTTGCATGAATAATGATGATTATGTGATGGAAGACTTTGTTAAAAGTGTTTTATAAAATGCATTATTGTGTTGTTTCCTTTAGAGCATGCCTCACTAAGCAATTGTGCTTACGCTCTCTCTCTTGAACCAATAATGCAGCTAATTGAAGTTTCAAAAGGCAACAAGGAGGCAAGAGAGTCCAAGGGAACTAAGCTCATGTATGGTGATGTTTTCATAACACTACTAGTTTTTGATATTTTGGCAATGGGAACCTAAGATGTGTTTTGGGAGATGTTTTGGACTCCCTAGTTGTGACATGATCCCTTTGATGATTTGGATTTGTAAATGGAATTTTGATGCTTGATTTTGGTGTTTTGTTGGTTGTTTGGTTTTGGATATTAGGATGCATGCCTATAGACTAGCGAAATTCCATGCTTGATGCTATGAATGTGTTTTGAAGTTGCAAGCATGTACCTTATATGTATGATGACTTGTTGGCATGATTAGGAAGTCATTAGGATGTGTTTGAGTGGTTTTATGCATGTTAAACCAGCAAAATCTGCAGCTTCTGGGCAACCCGTATCGATACACTCTTAGGCGTTTCGAAACGGGGGCCTGTAATGGCCTTGGTGTTTCGAAACGGATGGTGACCGTATCGTAACGATTTGGCCACTGGAAGGCCCTATTTCGAAACAAGTCTCGAAACGAACCCGTATTTCGGAACGGTCAACCCCGTTTCGAAACAGGTGACCGTTGGGCACTGATTTGAATGGTATTGAGGTTTGCAAGCTTTACATTTTAGTCCCGAAAATTGTATTTGCAATTGCATGAGTTTGAGATGTCTGATTAAGGTGAAATTTGACAGGGAAGCATGTAATATGATTAATTTAATATTGGTAACTTAAAAACCAGTTAAGACCTTCAAATTTCCAGAATTTACAAATTGGTCCCTAGCATTTGTATTTTGTGCAATTGAGTCCCTTATTGTAATTCGATCGCTGTGCTTTTCACGTAAGTGTTTCTCAAGAGTACGCTTAGGGTTAATGTGCATCTAGAAAATATTAAAAAGAAAAAAAGGGTTGTTAATCAATGTTGACTTTCGGGTTGACTTTGGTTTTCCCCGTGTAATCTTCGTAGTTCGGGTTAACCGTCTAGGTCGTGCTAAGGGGGTTACATTATTAGTGGAATAATACATGGACAAAATAAGTCCATGTGTCCTTCCCTTGAAACACACGGCTAACAAGTGTATAACACCAAAAAGAATTATCATCTTTCTTACTTTAATCCATCGAACCAAAATAGAAACAAAGAGGAGAGAGAGAGCTTAAAAATCTGGAAAAAAAAATAAAAGCAAAACACGAAGAAAATTTTAAAGTTTGAGGGCTGGAAATTATATTTAGATTACATGCATGTTCGTACAATTCAAGTAAGTGTCTAATATGTTACCCGATTTTGTCCATGAATTTATATTGTTATCTTGATGAACTCTTGATTTAATATTGATGGAAAATTGTTGTTAGATGCTTGATTATGTATAAATGATGCTGGGTTTGTGATATTAGTGAAAATGAACTGGAAGAGTTAGTGTAATCTGCCCAGCACTGCCCTATTCTGGACAGTGACCTTCAAAAATTCACCAAAACTAAAATACATGGAATTTAGACCTGAAATTTTTATAGCAAATACTTGGAGATGTCTATTTTAAATAGAAACAAACGACACTAAAATTGGATCTATATATAAAAATCTGGAACTAAAATTGTCAAGGTGCTACAAACTGTCCAGAACTGTAAAATGGCTTATGTTTAAATAATAAATTGTATTGATTGAGAAATGAGAAAAATATGTATCATACATGGTTGTAAAGATGTATAAATAAGCTTTCTATGATGGTAAAGTAATATAAATTTGAATATGTGTGTAAAAAGATATGCCTAGATTAGTAACAAGTACTCAATCTGCCAATAAGAAAAACAATTTTGAATGTTAATGTTGGTGGTTGAGTATATGAGCTTATCTGTTTGAATTGACTTGTAATATGTTTCATATATGTTTTTATGTGAATAAAAAGATCAAGAACTTGAAGAGATTTTGGAGGAATCAAGGGCTGGACAACAAAATAGGAAGAACAAGGGCATTGCTATCAAAGAACAAGACTAGCTTGGAGTTGTGAGTGTAGCTATCATTAGGGTTAAGACTTAGGTCCTAACCAAATTATTTATGTTTATAATATTCTTGAATGATGCCATGAAATTGACTCTAAAGTATACTTGGTAAACATATAAGGGAAGGATGATAATTATTACAAATGGCAACATATAATAAAATAAGTAATTTGATGTGTTACTCGTGCTATAATGAGTTCGAACATGAACTTGCTTGTTGCCTTGATTGTTTTAATTTTTTAGTCGATGAAACATGACATGAAATGATCTCTCTTGAAATTGAGCTATGGTTCATTAGCCTAAAGGCTCTTGATCTTGATACATGATTATTGATCACTTGAATATGCCATGATTCTTGTCTAGCTTGTTACATTATCCTTGATTCTTGATCACATGAATAATCAATGCGTTGGTAACTAGTGAGTCATAGGTAGGATGGCATGCCATAGAGTCTTGAGCTCATTTGTGTTGGGGTGGTCTACGGACCGGGCTAAGGCCTTTTATTTAGCGACAGTAGAAGGGATGTATGTTATGGTCTTTGGTGACAGTAGGAGGGATATGACCAGATACTTGTTTTGGCGCCAGTTGGTTGGCGACTCGATTACCTAGACTCGACTATAAACCAAGGCTTAAACTTGAAGTTTATCAAGTAAAATTGCTGATATGAACTTGTGTTTACATAAAATGAAATAAACCTTGTTATGCTCGCTTATATGATATCATTTTCCATGAAATTTGATTGATTATTATTCACTTGACTTCTTGATGATAATATGTAGCTGTTTGATTGCAAAAATAGATTTTTATAAGTATTCTTTGGACCTTGTATTGCCATGTTTAAAGGAACAATTTAAATGAAATGATATGAAAGTGTGTCAACATAAGATCATTCGAATACAAGCCTTGTACAAACATGATTCATGTGAACCTAGCTAGGCCTACTTGGATTAAAATCCTTGTTAAATGAATTAAGATTTCTTAGCTTAGGTTGCTACCTCACTAAGTACTTAACCGTACTTATCAATCTCATTTCATTCTTCCCACTTCAGGTTCGTAGATTGCACAATTTCCTGGTTGAAGGCAAAGCAAGCCAAGCTATAACTTTAAGTATGAACTCCTCCTTTTGTAAACTCCTAGATGGTGGGCTTAACTTTGTAATTAGATACATGACCAAGCATTTTGAGCCTATGAATGGCTTTGTATATATTTGATATGATATGGCTTGTATAAGTCGTTAATGTGGCTCGTTTGATAGCCTAATTGATCTAGGTATCTTATGACTATATGAGATGAATATGGTTGGTTGCTATGGTGATGTTTATATATTTTGAAAGCTTGGAAAGTATTGAGTGCTGGATACATGTCTTGGATGTTGTCTAGGGTTATTCATTAGGTTATTATATGTTAGAAACATACATTGAAATGCATTGATAATCTTGTGATTGCCATGCTTCCTTATGTTGTTGATATGAAAGGATTTGAAAGCACGTTAAATTGAAATGTTGCTGCCATGAGATAAGTTTAGTTAATGTATCATTGATTCATGTATTAGGGTCATGATAGTGTGCTTAAAATTCTTATGGTAGATGAATTTTTCATTCGAATGTATAAAGGATGTTAGGTTGATCATAAGTGATGGTATCCTAATCCAATGAACCATTTCAAAGTCATGTAGTTCTAATTGGTTTTGTTAATGTACTCATGTATAGAATATGAATTAAGATGTTGTATAATTCGAATAGGAGGTATGTATTAGTTTGAGTGGTATGAAAAATTGATCATGTTGTTGCTATTAGAGTTCAAATACCATGTTAAATAGGGTGATTAATCTTGAATTCTCCCATGTCTAATTCATGTTGTTAGGGTTGCCTATTGATCACATGTTTTAGCTTGATTGAAGTATGATCCTTGTTAATGAATCATGTTGCTTGTAATTGTTTGTTTAAAAGTCTAACTTACCTATTATGGGTAAGTTAGACAAAAGTTTTTGTTGGTTCGTGTTTTTCTATGCTTGAGTAACATTCTTTAGCCGGTTTACAAGTAAACTGGGTGAGGGGTGCTACACCACTTATACTTATATTTTGGATGGTATGCAGAAAAAATTAAGTGGATGGAATTCTAAGGCGTTATCGCTTGCGGGAAGAATTACATTGGCCAAATCTGTGTTGGCGGCTACCTCTTCGTATACCATGCAATCAACTATTTTACCATGGCGAACTTGTCTGGAAATCGAAAGAATAATTCGATGCTTCATTTGGGGAATTACAGGAGCCCGTGGAGGAGTTCGTTTAGTTAAATGGGAAACGGTATGCCGACCGATAGATTGTGGTTGTTAGGGTTTCCGTAAGATAGAGTCTCAAAATGTGGCGTTCTTAATGAAACTAGCATTCCAATTGGTTACACGAGAGGATGCTTTATGGGTGTGTTTCTTACATTGGAAATATAAGTGTATGGAACGTGTGCCGGAGTCTCTTTTGCCAGGGGGTTGTTCCAACCTTTGGAAAGGTCTTGGTGTTGTGTGGCATGATGTTCATACCAACATTTATTGGAGCGTGGGTAATGGTGCATATATCAACTTTTGGCTTGAGGAATGTATTAGGCACTTAGGCCATTTGAGTCATTATGTAGCAGCTGATGCTTTAAGCAATTTGGGGGACCCTACCGTGGCCAACATGGTTAATGAACATGGTGAATGGAGATGGGAGTTGCTGAACCAGTTATTGCCGAATGCCATCCTGCTACATATCGTCGCGATCAAAGCGCCACAACCTTGGTTCCCAAATGATGTTCTGGCTTGGTCTGGAGAAGCTAATTGGAGGTTCACGGTGCATTCAGTTTATCATATTCGTCGTGGAATGGGCTCGAAAATTGGTGACAAGTCTTAGAAGGTTATTCTTTGTTTCAGAGGGTTGCAGAAAATTAAGATATTCATTTGGTTAATTTGTTGCGGGAAGTTAATGACAAATGTCGAAAGGGTACGTCGACATTATTCTTCGAGTAATAGTTGCCCGATTTGTGACCATGTAATAGAGGATGTCTACCACGTCCTACGGTAGTTCCCTATAGCTCGACATAGATGGGAACAATTGATGAAGCCGACAGCGTTTAAGGAGTTTTTATCATTGAATTTGAAGGAGTGGGTCGTGCGAAACCTCACACAAGCAACACATTTCTCACTACAGTCGCAAGACTGGGATTTACTTTTTTGAGCAATTGTGTGGAATATTTGGATTACACGCACTGCTATTGTTTTTGATTCACCGATTGCTGGAGAGGGCTCTGTGTTGGATCGAAGCAAGCACCTTGTGAAGCTTTTGCAGCGTGCGATTGTTTGCAGGAGGAGAGGACAACAACCACGTCAAACGGGGGTTGGGTTGACCGGGTAATGGAGATTACTAGAGGAGGGTTGGATCAAATTAAATTCAGATGGTGCGCGGTGTTCATCGGATGGTTTCGCGTCCTGTAGAGGAATTGCACGGGACCATACCGGTAAATGGATTTTCGGATTCACAAAATTTATTGGGATTTGTTCTATTCTTGAAGCGAAATTGTGGGTTGCATATTTGAGTCTTTTAACGGCATGGGAGCGTGGTTATCGACAAGTTATTCTTGAGGTTGATAGTTTGGATGCTATGAGATTTCTCCGTCATGATGAGAAATCGGTGGGGAGGTGCTCGATCATGTGGTATCTTTTGGAGTTGCGCAAGCGTAGTTGGGTGGTTCGCTTGAATCATATTCCTCGAGAATAGAATAGGGTTGCGGATGGCCTTGCTAAACTTGCTTCTCCATCGAATTTGGAGGTGATGTTTTTCGATAGTCCGCCAGATTTCTTATTGCCTAGTGTCCATAGAGATTTATGTTCTTAGGCGTTTAAGCTAAGGTGTTTGTTTTTTTGTTTTCGTTGTTTGGTTTTTATTTGTTTTGTTAGTTTTGTCGTGAACATCTTTGTACGTATTTCCACATGTACTCTTTTTCCTTCACTTAGGATTAGGGAGGTTTTTTAACGAGGCATGTGGTAGTACCCCTTTTCCACAAAAAAAAAACAATTATTGGGAAACTATTTAATGCACTGACGGTGAAAACTTTTAGTTTCCACAAGTGCCTTAGATTTAGGACTTATGGACTCAATTTAGGGTTTAGAGTTCAAAGGTTTAGAGTTTAGCTGTTGTGAATAGAATTTAGGCTTTAGAGGTTATGGTTTAGGCTTTTATGGTAATATTTTAGGGATTTAGGTTTTAACGTATAAACCCTAAATTCTAACAACAACCTCTAAATTCTAAACAAATAAACATAAACCCAAAAATTCAATCATAAACCCTAAATCTAAGGCACTTGTGGAAAACTAAAAGTTTTCACCACTAGTGCATAGTATAATTACCCATAATTATAATTATTATAATAGGAAAATTCTACAACGCTCGACGAGCACCGCTGAGCACCACTAACAATGAGCATTGTTGAGCACCATTAAATTAATTTATAAAAACTAAAAATCTAAAGGACTCAACGTATAATTATAAATTATTTAAAAATCAAAAGGTAAATTATATATAATAAAATATTAATTAAATTATTCTCCATATCTATAATATTCTTTAATCTTTTTTAAAAAATAATTGGATCAAATATGAACCTTAGTAAGTTTAAAAAATAAAACCCTAAACCTTAAATCCTAAATCCTAAACTACAAACCCAAAACCCTGAATTATAAACCCTAAATCCTAAACTTGAACCCTTAAACCCTAAAACTATAAACACGAAACTCTAAATTTGAAACCTGAAACCCTAAATTCAAATATTGAGTTTATGATTTATTGTTCAAGGTTTAGGGTTAAGGTTTCAATTTTTAGGTTCAGATTTTAGGGTTTAGAGTTTCGAGTTTAGTGATTGGTATTTGATCAAATTATTTAAAAAAATTTAAAAAGTATATATATGGAAAATAATTTAATTAATATTTTATTTTTAAGAATTTATAATTATATGTTTAGTCCTTAAGAATTTATTTTTAAGAATTAAAAAATTAATTTAATGGTGCTCAGCAGTGCTCGTCGAGCGTGACAAACTCATCCATTATAATAATAGTATATTAACTATTGAAAAACAATAATGATTTTTATAATAATAAAATAAAAATCTAATATCATTAAATATACATGTTGTAATAACAGTCCTGCGACGAGCTTGATGCGTTTTTATTAAAAAAATATTTAATGGGAGTCGACACCAATCTTTTTAATTTAGGTGAGATTGGATCACCTAAAAACCCGGTTATTTTAATAAAACATGTTTTTTATCGTTTCTATCAAAATAGCGAGTTTCGGTCTACAAAACCAGAAAAATAGGTTCAGGAGTTACGTGTGGGGAAGGGTGAGCACCCCCACAACGCCCAAAAATTGGTACCTAGTCGATTATAGATTGTTTTAACAATGGAAATTATGAATTCGAATTTAATTTAAAAAGTGTGGTCCATGAAAGCATGAATTTAACGTAAAAGGTATCTAAAATAATAATTTAGGGTTAAAAAGAAAATTTTTATATTAGAGATTGATGAGAAAGCGGCACCCCTTTAAGTTCGAGGAACGTTTTTCACGAGAATGCCTAATAAAAAAATCATTTGGATTAAAAATTGATTAAAACAAGTGAATACGAAAACTATACGGATATATATATATATATATATATATATATATATATATATATATATATATATATATATATGGTTAAACTAAAATTAATAAATAAATAATATTAGTGGTCATAACAATGATAATAATATATAAGTCATAATAATAATAGTAACAATACGATATGAATGTAATAGTAATAATAGTAAAAACAATGGAAATAATAATATATAATATGATATTCGTAACAATAATATAATAATACTAATAACTAATAATAATAATATAGTAGTCATAAAAATATAATGTATGAGTAATAATGCTAGTAATATATAAATATAATAGTAGTAATATAATAACAATAAAAACAATAATAATAATAATAATAATAATAATAATAATAAAATTAAATTGCATAAACAAAACTGAAAAGAACAAAATTAAAATAAATCAAAAGCGGAAGGACTAAAAAAGATATTATCCCATTTCTTATCAGAAAATGCGGATCCTCTCGGGTCAGGTCGCACGGGTCGGATACAAGGGTAAAACGACATTGTATTGATGACCTTTAAATACACTAATTCTGCCCTAAAAAATCATTTAATTTGATAACCCCCCAAAAATCAAAACCCTCTCTCAACTCCTCTCTAGCTCAGTCCACACACTGCACGATCGTCCACCATGGGCCGCCATTCACCGGTAATGGAGAACTGTCGCGAACGGCGGCCGAAGTTCATACAAAGGGATTATTAGTTTCAGTTTTCGATCCTAAGGTTGGATCTAAGGTTTGTTTTCTCTAATTCCCTCCCTAGTTTCTTAGATCTAACAAAAATCGAAAGATTTTTATTTTATTTTATTTTATTTTCCCCCTTTTTGCTCTTATTTTTTTGTTTGAACCTCTCTCTCTTTTCTCTATTTTGGTCCAATTTTTCCTCTCTAATCTCCCACTTTTTTGTTGTTGCAAGGGAAGATTTATAGGGGATGGAATGGCTCTCACGTTTGCCACGTCAAAAGGGTGACGAGGACGGTAATGGATGCTGGCAGCAGGGCAGTGTGGCTCGGCTTGACGGCAACAACGACGGCAGCTTGTCTTGGCTTAGCTTGGCGGTGGCAGCGGCTCAAGGATAAAGTTTAGGGAAGATTAGGGTTTTATTTTAGGTTTAGGTTATTGGGTTGTTGGGTTATTGTATTTTAAATTGGGTTTGGGTTATTGGGTCGTATTTGGATTAGGCCCGGACAAAATGGACATCTACAACTGCCCCTCTTTACTCATTGTTGTGCAACGACAATACAGCAAAGACAAAAAGATGACAACTTTTATCCGGTTAGGTCAGGGCTCATTTTCCTGACCAATGTTCCTTCTTAAGCTTCACTTGATTTGCTTGACTGCTCTTGTAGGCAAAATCTTCAAAATGGGGTGTTTCGTTGGGGAGATAAAATCTTCAAACTATGGTGATCCATTAGGGGAGCAAAACGAGTTTGTCTTGCTACACATCTAACGAAGACGCAATACCTGGAGAAAAATTAACCTAGCTACAACTCTGACGATGAGGTAAAGTCTGCAAAACTTGATCCAGCTACAACATTGAAAAAGAGACAGGATCGGAGGATGATAGTTTGTTGATCCGTTGCACCATGTTAAGGGTGAGATAAGACCTGCAAAAGTTAAAAGAGTGTCTTGTTAAATGAGTCATTAAATTAACTGATTTTATTTTAAATAATGAAACTAAAATGTTTTATCTGAATATTTGATTTGGTTGATTCACTCCTTCGTATCATGGATGTTGGATCTTGTTAATGATCGTATGTTCCTTCTTGTTTGAAGACGACAAACAAATATTTTCCCACTTTTTCATGTCAATGGTACTGGAATTTATTGACAACTATATGCTCTTTCCTATTTAAGAATGTCAGACCTAAAAAAATTATCCTTTAAGAAATTCATGTTTTAAGGAAAATATCCTTGTAGAAGAATTTAATTAAGGAATTCATGTTTTGAGAAAGACGTCATTTTGAAAGGATGAAATTAAGAAATTTCGGTTTTGAGAAAAATGTCCTTATGGAAGGATGGAATTAAGAAATTCATGTTTTGAGGAAAAGTATCCTTATGGAAGGATGGAATTAAGAAATTCATGTTTTGAGAAAGAAAAAAATATCCTTAAAGAAGGATGGAATTAAGAAATTCTTGTTTTGAGGAAAAGAATTCAGGAATTCAGTTTTAAGAAAAATTATCCTTATGAAAGGATTGATTTTAGAAAATTTTACTAAGCAACAATGTAAAATTACTTTCTGGCAATAAATTTATACAAATGACATACATGCGAATGTTTTCATGATGATGCAATGGTGCATGGAATGATTTGTCACAATCCTCAAGTTACGAATGCTTTATGGATACTAAATGTTATGATGTATGAAAATGTTTGATGGTGCAATGATGTGTATGCTTTCATGTATGCCCTCGTGACGAAGATGCATGGAATACTTGCAGAAGTCCCATTCTTCTTGCTCGGCTTAATCTTTAGAATTATTTTTTCGTTAAAGTTCACCCCAGCATAAGTCCCCCCCCCCAAAAAAAAATTACACAATCCTCATTATTTTCAGATTTTGAACTTTCAAACCGAATGACCTCTGTGATTCTATCTCTTTTCTTCTTCTCAAAGGATATTGACTTTATCGTTGGTTAAATTTTCTTAGGCTCTGCTTTGATGCCCCACGTTTTTCATAGGCTCAGATGAAAGGTTTCAGACTTTTGATCTGAGTAGACACATGCCTTAGGTCCGTGTACTTTAAATCTCTAAAAAGAGTAATGCAATAAATCTTTTGTTTCTTAACAATGCAAGATGTTTTTATGAATGAGAAAAATAATATTTATTCTTTCAAAAATAAGATTTTTTTTTCAAAAATAGGCCCCCTCATATATCTTATGTAGAAGCGTCTTTGAACTCACTTGTCGAAGGTCATCCCAAGCATAGCTTGTGTCTAGAGGACCTTGAATGTTGTGTCGATGTCTGAAGACGTGAAGTGCCTTACAGGCTATTAGACTTTCAAGAAGGTCATTTTTCATATGCCCAATTTCTAACCAGTTTGGGTGGCTCTCATTAACTCACGAACTTCACCCATTCTATTCTTCCCTCTTTTATGATCTCAATGGAAGTTTCAAATCTTTGAATAAAGGATAACTCTGTAAGGTGTGATGTAATATGAAGATAAACTTTTCTGCTTCAGATATCTACATATAATAAGAATGGTCTTTGGAGGCGTACAACGTAAGCCGGCGTTTACAATTATGAACGAAATGTTATTTCTGAAGTGCTTGTTTTGAACTTGTTTAGAAGCATTGTTTTTCTCTTTTTTTTTATGGATCGCTCTAGACTACCCATTTTCGGGTTTTCACCTTAGATTTCATTTTCTTTCTTCTACTTTGGAACTTGCAGCTAAAGCAAACTTGTTCTCTGACTGAACTTCGGTGCCTTTCTCGATTTTGCAGATGAGCGATCCTCCGAATCTTTTTTAGATATAGGCATATTTAGATGAAAGATTTAACATTTGCTTCTCTCATGAAGGCTTCACTCTTTGATTTTGTACTTTTACTTTTCTATTTCTCTTCTTTTTTTCTTTTTCTCCCTTTTTTCTTTTATCTAAAGCGCCCTTTTTGAGTTTTCACCTTAGATATTTTCAGAAAGTTTTTTTTCAAAACGCCCTTTCGAGCTTTCACCTTGGTTTCTCTTTTTTTTTAATTTTTTATTTTTTCAATGCTTTTGAGTCCAGGAATTTAATCTAATTCGGCATGTTCTTCGAGCACCAATTGCCTCTTATGTTCGATGTGCATCTTTTCATTTCATGCTCGTGGATGGACATTGTCTTCCAGACATGATCAGAATTACTTGTCTTTCAGTTGAACAAGCTTTTCTTATCTCTTTCCTTGATGTGGCGATGATCATGTCATACACAGACACCATCGAGGAAGAGTAGTCTTCAGTTGGATAGGTGTTTGGAGTTAACACGATATTCAAAAATCTTAGACAACAATGCTTGAGAGGAAAAATCACTCGAAGTTTGTGTTTGGGACCTTTCCATCACTCCCTAACACACTCAATTGTCCTTCTACTGGCCTAAGTAGATTGGAAGATAGGTCACATCCCCCTCATTTTCACAGCTTTCAATTTCCTCTAGACACATTGTTGCTAAGAATCAACTGTCAGGCTTAGGCAATAGGTGCATTACTCAAACAGAGATTTCTTTTTGCAAAAATGCATTACTCAATTTCCTCAATTTCCTCATTTTCAAATCCCTCTCATTTGCAAAAATGCATCATTCATTAAAAACAAAGAGACATACGCCTTGCAAAAGATTCCTTTTTGCCTTCGGGCTTAGGCAATAGGTGCATTACTCAAACAGAAATTTAAACTACAAAGATTTCTTAAAAGGAAATCAACGTCTCCTCAAAGGTTGTTTATTTTGATCTTTACATGCTTTTTTGCAACTTTTGTCAAACGATCATTTATTTCTTTAGTTTTCTTCGAGTGAAAAACTAATGCTGACTTGGTTGACTCGGATGCCCCAAAATCACTGTGATCGAAGTTCTCTCAAAATTAGAAGCTCGATCTAAAAATGGTTATGCAACATGATGTGATGCAAATGTATGTAATATGAGATGTTAATGCGATGCAACAATGAAACAAGTTAGTACGAATAGAATAATCAATAATGTATTGCAGAAATCAAAAGATATAGAACATGCGAGCTGACATGATTTATTCGAATAAAAGTAATCCTACCCAATCATATTTTTCTAGCGCATACTTTGAACAAAGAATGGTTCCTACCCGCACATTCTTTCTACCTGCATGCTCGTTTTGCAAAAATATAGGCATGGTTTCTAGCATACTCTATTACGAAAAGGAAGTAAATAAATAAGCAAATAAATAAACAATACCGAGATTAAAGAGCAGAATTAAAAGAAATTGAAAACTCCTATCTATCTCTACCATGCACCTATCGAGTGACTTTCTAAATGGACAAAGGTTCGTTATGGCTCTAACAAGGTAGGCTCTTATGGTTTACTACATGCGGTTCAGTTCTAACAGAGGTACCCGAATTGCCTTTGTTGTCATCCGCTAAGGCTAGCAAAGTTTAATTCGGGGGGATACGTTTCCCTACGTATGCACGAAGATGAATATCTCACGAAGACAAAGGTACAAACATATCCCGGAGGCGATCCACTATCCTGCACGGAGGCGGTACCACACGAAGGAGTAGCTTCTAGCTCCCACTTAAAAGGGACAAAGCTCGGGGTGCAAAGCTCATGATATGAAAACTCAAAAGACAAATTTATAAAAATATTTTGTAAAAATCAGAAATAAAAGGGCAGAGATCACAAACTAAATTAGATCGAAGTCATAATTTCCATCTATTAAGACAAAATGTAACTGACTTGTAGCTTGACTTTTTTAATAAAAAAAATCCAGCGGAGTTGCCAAGCTGTAATAACGGTCCTGCGACAAGCTTGACGTGTTTTCTTATAAAAAGGATAAAAGGACTAGAAAAGATGTTATCCCATTTCTTATAAAAAAAACTGTGTATCCTCCCGGGTCAGGTCGCACGCGTCGGATACAAGGATAAAACAACGTCCTATTGATGCCCTTCAATTACACTCATTCTGCCAAAAAAATCATTTGATCTGATAACCCCCCAAAAAATCAAAACCCTCTCTCAAACTCTCTTAACTCCTCTCTACCTCAGTCTAGACGCTGCCCGATCCGTCCGCCATGGGCCGTTGTTCTATTCCTTTGCTTAAGGGATTCTTGTTATTGATTTTAGAGCGTTTTTATGTACAAAGAAATAGAAGACATGTTTTAATAATATATTGGTCTGGTTATGTTACATCATCATCATCCATGGTGTCTTAAATGTGATCGTCAAGAAAATTTAATTCAAGAATCGTCAAAGATCATGAACATTTTGTCTAAATTACGATTAATGTTACATCATCAAAGATCAAGACATGTTTTAGTTTCCCCATTAACAATACACATGTTAATGTTGTAGTTATTTGACAAAATTGAAAATTAAAGGCTAAATTACAATTAAATTGTTTCCAAGTTCATTTTGTCTCATTGATTTACATTCAACCTTCACCCACACAAATATCAAAAACGCTTTAAAAGAAAGTCGGATAATAGCAAATTTAGCCTTAATGTTTTCTTTTGTTAAATTAATTATTATTCTTTTTTGAATTAAATTTTATTTCCAAGTTTTTCAGAAAAGACTCAAATCTATAAGACATAACATTTTAATGGTTTTGAAGTAATAATCCATGTGATAATTCACATATGTTTAATGTTAACCTGGAACTATTTATTTTATATGTCATGTAAACAAGTAATTAAATTATAGAAATATTCAAAATTTTAAAAAAATATAACTAGAAAAATCTATGAAGTAATATGGATTGTCACGTGAGATTCTATGACAATAGAGTTGTAAACGAACCGAACGTTCATCGGAAAGTTTGTTTATTTATTAAACGAATGAATGTAAATAAAATATTATGTTCGTTTATTTAAATGAATGAACACGAACAAAGGGCTCGTTCGTGAACGTTCGGTGATCCGTTCGTTTATGTTCGTTTAAATTTATTCACATATGTCTATTTATATTTATTATATTTCACAACAAAAATATTATATTTAAAAAAATTAAAAACATATATTAAAATATGAAATAAAAAGAAAAAGAATTAAACAATACCCAATGTTCGTTTTCGTTCGTTTATCATTTTAACGAATGAACAAAAATAAACACAAAGAAGCTACATTTCTTAACGAACGAATATGAACAATAACTTATGTTTCTTTAGTTGTTTGTGTTAATTCATTTGTTTGGTTAAAATTAAACGAACATAAACATACTCTCGTTTATATCCGTTCAGTTCCTTTACATGTCCATGCCAACGATATTAAAATTTAAAGATTTAGTTAGTGCTTATATATGAAAATAATAACAATTTGATTTTTTTAGATTAGAGATCAAATTTAGCTTAAAAAATCAAATGACATAAGGGGTATGCTAAAGTTACATTACTTTTCTTTAAAATAAATGTCGACAAAACATTATATTTTTAACGGTTTTGATGTGGCTGATCATTTGATAGTTTATAAATAATTCATGTTAACATGACACACAATTTTAGTGTAATTTACCTTTTAGATCACTAAATTAAGCATTCGCTTTTATTTATATTATAAACTTTTAATTTAATCAAATTACATCATTCAACTTTTATTGTTTATAAATTAAGTTATTTATATTAATACTATTAAATAATTTTAACGAAAAATTAAAATTAACACTTTTATTTAACATATTTTCGTATATAATCAATAAATAATGTTTAATTTATAATTTAAATATTTTTTCGTATTTATTGAAAATATAGTTATTTTCCCTTTAAATTTATTTAAAAGAAATGTTTTAAAAAAATTCTTATAGAAAATTATTAAAAGCTTCAATTAACATTATTTGATGATGATATGTAAAAAAATTGTTGAGTAAAAGTATAAATTTCAAATTTTAAGTTAGAATTAGTTAAGGTATTAGTATAAGTGACTTAGTTTATTAATAATAAAAGTTGAATGATGTAATTTGATAAATTTAAAGTTTTATGATGTAG
Source organism: Hibiscus trionum (assembly GCA_030270665.1). NCBI lineage: Eukaryota > Viridiplantae > Streptophyta > Magnoliopsida > Malvales > Malvaceae > Hibiscus > Hibiscus trionum. The sequence goes on along the minus strand of BSYR01000035.1, from coordinate 41,053,920 downwards.
ATGAAAATGAATGATAAGTTCAATAATTTAAAATGTAAATTATTCCATTTTTTTTTTTGAAAACTAAGTTGATTACAAGTAGTATTTGTTGTGAATATAGTCTCAACCATCCTGCTGCAGCTGTTGGTGCTCGAACCCGTGACTTTTAAAAACAACAACCATTCACTTAACCACTTTAACATTTTATACAAAGTAAAATAAAGTTGAATGAAGTATACATAAAATGCTAGGTGCCATATCATGTCAAATGTCTTGAAATTTTAACTTTCCGGTTAGTATTTTCATTAAAATTTAACTATTGATTTTTTTCTTAAAAGGTTGAAAATCATATTGGAAAATTTATTAGACGGACATGGCTTACCACGTCCCAGCTAATAAGGTCTATTTATTTTATTTTTAAAGGTGAATTTTTACCTCTTTTCTACATATATGATATAAGTAAAATATGGGTTGTTATTTAAAAGTTAAAATGAGATGGATGAACCTTATGGGTTGAGGCTACGGATGACATAATGAGTCAAGTTCATCTAATATTTATGACTATTTTTAACTAAAAAGTAAAGAAAAATAACAATTACTAAAAGCTAAAATTATATTTATGACTATTTTTAAATATTTTTAAAAAAATGGTCCATGCCTTATGTTCATATTCTTCAATAAAAGTAGTAGCTCACGTGCTAATTTATATATTAATTTAAGATTAATATCTCATTCTAAACGAGATCCACTAACTGACCTAGTGACTAAGGATACTTATTTTATCCCATCTTGTATGGGTTCGAATTCCGGCATAAAAATACAATACCTCACTATACTAATAAAAATATATATCTCATTCTAAAGAGTAATAAAAAAGACAACTTTCATAATTAAGATCAAGTAGAAAAGAAAATCATCTTTATTTTAAGAGATTTAAATTTAAATTATTTTGTCTACAATGTATGTATTTTTTGTCAAAGAGTTTAGAAATTTAACTTGTGAGATTTAGAATTAGAGTTTAAATTTTAGGGTTTTAAGATTAAAGATTTATATTTAAATTTAAAAAAATAAATATGTATATTTGTGTAACATTTTTACAACACGTGTATTAAATTTTACTCTTAATAAAATTTAGATAAAAATTTTAACCCTAATATCAAAAAAAAGTTTCATAACTCACGAAATAAAAATCTTCTGTCAATTTTTTGTGCATATTTATGTCTCAAATCTAAAAACTAAAATTCAAAGCCTTAACTCTAATTTTTAAATTCTAAATATTACAAATTAAACTCTACACTAAACCTTAAATTATAATCATAAAAGATAACTTTTAATTTTGGAGTATATATACTTGATTATCAAGCAATTTAAAGAAACCTAAATCTTTATAAATTGCTCATAATTTTACACCGCCATTCACAGCTTTATAAGAACCCTACCTTCCAACTTATAACATAACATTCAAACCTGATTCTGACCGTTAGAGCTCTGTAAACCTCCTCCTCCGAGTCAAGTTTCCTTCTTCGTTAATGGCTTCCGATTCAATGAATATAATCTACAATGGCTTTCGCCACCATGTTTTCCTCTCCGAGCTCATTTGCGAAACCCATCCCGTACCCCTCTCGCAAGTCCGCATCGAATTAACCATCACCGTCACTCTCAACTTCAGGTGCCTCGACCGCATGCCGGCGCTCTCCTTCCCCGTCACCCATCAAGAAACCGTTGCTTTTGATCTACTCACGCTCTTGCAAAACCAGAACCAGGTTCGCCGGATTCTTGCTCCGGCGTTCGTGAGTGTCAGGATCGACACCAGCACCGCTTGGTACGGCATGATGGTCGACACCATCATCCGACGCGCACTTGTGATCACGGACTGGACGCTTAACAGGGGGTACCACTGTAAAGTCTTGCCTCTAGATTCGGTGATAGCAGCATCGGTTTTGGTAAACGAGAACGCCCTCGAGTTTCTTGTGGGAAGAAGGGCTTTGGCGGAATCCGCGGCGGAGATCGAAATAAACAACAACGGGATGGTTCCGGCTCAGGACTCTTCGGTTAAGGAGATGGTAATGACGGTTAAGGTGGAAGCCGGAGATGGGGATTGCACCGTGTGTTTGGAGGGGTTCGACGTCGAGTCAAACGCTGCCCGGATGCCCTGTTCCCACATGTTTCACGGTGAATGTATCGAAAAGTGGCTGAAACAGAGCCATTACTGTCCTGTTTGCCGGTTCGAAATGCCATGCTAGAACAGAGATCGTCGGGAACTTTTATGTATTTTCTTTTTCGATCATTTGTTCCTTTACTTGATAAACATGTTCTTCTCTTACATTATCCATGGTGTCTTAAATATAATTATTAAGAAAAATTAAGAACCCTAAAAAATCATTGAATTCAAAAAAATTGATATAAATGAAACCTGGCAAATCAGTTTTTGAGCTAAAAAAAAGGAGAATGAGAAGTGGCGGGAAATTACATTACAAGAAATTTTTATTAATTGTTTTTTGTATAAATGTATATTTAGTCCCCTAATATTTACAATTCTTTTATCTCTTATTCTTTTTTGATCTAAGTAACTAAGTTTAGTTCATCAACCTTTAATAATTGAAATTTAAACATGATGAGTGCAGTTAATATTTAAATTTGTTGATGATATTGACAATTTGAAAGGTAAAATTGATAAAGATTAAGCACACCATAAATATTCATCATTTATTGCAATGCTAAAACATTGGAAACCAATATAATTCATACTTAAGAGTGCTTGAATCCCTTGAACTTTTTAAAGCAAATTAATTAAGTCTTTGAACTTTTTTGCACCCAATTAAGCCACTAAACTAATAAGTTAAATCAATTAAGTCATTTGAAAATTCTAACCATCAATTTTTAATTGTCTTCCCTTGAAATATTACTACCACATAACACACTACAGTTTTGTCATGTGACATTTACAATTTTTTAGAAAATGTTTTTTTATAATTTTTATAAGTTTTGTATAGTTTTAAAAGAAATTTTCAAATAAAATAAAAAATCTAGAAATGCCAAGTGAGAACACTGCAACACGACACGTTACACCAACTGGTCTAAAATTGTTAGATTTAATGGTCAACATTGGTCAAAGGGGTGAATTGATAAAATTTTAGACTATAAGGGCATAATTGGGTGCAAAAAATTTAGATTTAATTGATTTTTTTTCCAAAAGTTCGAAGGCTTATGATATCCTTAAGCTTGTAATTTATTCTTACATGTCTTTTTTTTAATTTTTTTTAATATATTGGTATGCTTATATGACAATATTTGTTTCACAATAGCTACTCATTGGATTCAATTTTTTTAATTAAACAAGATAAATAAGGTAGAAAACATAAAGCTAACAACATTCTACCACGGTCATCATCAATGATAACCCAACTCCCATAAGTTTATTTATAAGTAAAGCCAACCCAGGAAAATATAACGCACTTGGGTTTAAACCAAAATAAATAAACAAAATTGGCTCGTTTTCTTTTTTACAACGGTTAATTCCGTATTTGAGTGGGATTTGAAAAGTGAAGGATGGTGGATTACTCGTAATTTTAAGTTTCCATAGGAGAGAGTGGTATTGAGGCAGTGGTAGAACTTAACATTTAATTTTGAGAGGGTCAATTAGAGATAAATAGATTTTGTATATATAAAATACAAAATTTCAACGATAAACTTTTTTCATAGTGTTTCTTTAATACATAAATACATATTAATAAAGAATTTAAAAGTAATAATTAAAAATTCAAATATTTAAATTGACCTGTAGTAAAGGAAATTGTTGTTCGTGAGAAACAAAAATCGACGAATACATCGATTCCTTTTATGACTTACTTTTACGTGTACCTCAGTCTGATTGCATCAATGAGAAATGCAATAGTTTTAGTACCCTATTTCCCACAAAAAAATAAATTCATTTCCCTTAATTTTAACATAACTTAAGAACAAGTTTGTCCAGATCTTTACAATTTATGACTCATGAGTTAGCTTGGTGGTTAAGTGCCCTATTTTCCATGTGTTTGTGTGCGAGGCTTGGGTTCAAAATCCCTTTAGATGTATTTTTTTCAGTTTTCAATAAAAAATAACATGTGTTATTACTTTAATAGACGAAAATTCTTCAATAAAATTATGTCGCATGACATCGTTTGATTAGACTATATTAAATAATTATAAAAATATCATGTTGTCATGATACATCATTGCCACGCCGTCATATATTATATTTGGTTATGCCACATCATCGTCATATGACAATAATTACCGTCGACGTCTTCGTCATGTCACCCATCGTTAAAAGTTAACGATACAATGATATAATTGAACCTAAAACATAAGTTTATGTAAAATTTGACTTAATTGAAAGTTTGATGGTATAAACGATACATAGCAGATGGTATCTGGTACAATTCACCTTTTTTAGGGTAAATATACAGACTTAATAATTTTTTCAGCATATGTATAAAAAAATTACTCTTTATAAATTTAGATAAAATTTTTAACCACTTTATTAAAAAGAATTCCACAACCCACATCACGAAAGTAAAAAAAAAAGTATAACTTAATGCTAGTATTTTTTTGGCGGGGAGTCGATAGGTTGATTGTTGAGTCGGATTCAATTGTAGCTCTTAGTTGGATTTCACAGAAGGATCATCGCCCATGGAACTTTTGGGATTTATTTGTTTTGATCGATTCCCATTATGAGGCGTTGACGTGTGTTTGCTTTGTGCATATTTTTCGTGAGGCGAATAGTATTGCGGATGCACTTGGTAAAGAGGGTGTGGATTGGGAGTTGTTGTTCCATGATGGCCGGTGAGGCCACGTTGGGAGCTTTTGGTTAATTGGGGTTGTGGTTTGGACTGTGTTGAGTAGGAGTGGTTCATGATGTTTGTGTTTTGTTTTGGTGTTTTCTGGGGTGTTTTGTTTATCTTGTTGCTTAGTTTCTAGGTGTTTTGCTTCGTTGTAAGTTGCCGTGCTTGTACTCTTTTCCTCCATTTAGGTTAGGGAGATTTTTAATGAGACACACGACAACTTTTGCATGATTTCAGCTTCTTGAAATCATACATTTGTTGATAAAAAATGCTAGTATGTTTTTAAGCTTAAATTATATATATATATATATATATATATATATATATATATATATATATATATATATATATAAACATGATTATCAAGTAAATTTTTTAACAAGAAAAATATGTTAGATTATATTCAAAGTGAAAATGATTATAAAAGAATCACACCACAAACATTGCAAATTTATTGTAAAAAATAAATACTATAAATTTGAAAGCGTGTGAAAAACATGAGAAGCAGCACTCATCACTTTACAGAAAAACTTGTAGTCTTCTAAATAAAATTCAACAATGATATACTTTGACCAGAAAACTCCAGGAATTAAGCATTCTTTCAATTGTGAGTTCTTGACAAATCAGCAAAGTGCCACAAAGGAATCAGAAAAATAATAGATTGTCGATCTTCTATCCTTTTTCGTGTCCTTTTTATGCCATAACACTAAAAAATCAAACCTTAATCTCTAACCCTAAATTTAAATTCTAAACCTTAAACCCTGAATTCTAAAAATATACCCTACATAAAATACTTTAAACTTTAAGCCTAAACCTATTATTTTAGTGTGGGGCATAAATAAGGGGAGGACAAAATTCCTTTGCCCCATTTTGGTGCCCCTTTCTATGCTCCAACACTAAAAAATTAATTTTTAAGTCTTAATCATAAATTCTAAGCCTTAACTCTAAATTCTAAGTCATAAACTATAAATCCTAAAAACACTCTACCCATACTTCGTTAAACCCTAAACAATAACTTTAAACCTTAACCCTAGACTCTAAACTTGATTTATTAGTGTGGGGGCATAGAAATAACTAATGAGCACCGAAAAAGAGGGAAAAATTCTATTCGAAATAGGATAGAGGATTTCTACTCCATATAAAACTTCATTACCGAATTGTTGGAAATTTAATATTTCTCATCTTTTAGACCGTTATTAACCGATCTATAAGGGCATCTCCAACCTTTACACCTGTAATCACTAATTTTGTCTGGGGTAGACCTCTTTTACTTTTGTTTTCCATTAATGGGCTTTTTATATGATACTATTCTATAAATAGAAAATGTGTGATAATGGGCCTTGCTTAACCTTAACCAATTCATATTATATATATATATATATATATATATATATATATATATTCAAGCCAAAAAGATTATTACTAGTATTATGTAGGTGGATATTTATTATCATTGAAAACTCAAAATATTAGTGTGTTATATTAATATCCTTTATAACCGGCTATTATTACTATATCTATGTTCGATCATTATTGTCATTGTTATTATTATTCTTATTATTATTATTATTATTATTATTATATATTAAGCCTGAAAAAGAAAGAAATTATATGTGTGTGTGTTTGTACAAATCCATCTAGAATAAAGCCCAAGTTTATTAAAATAGTCCACTATTACAAATATTAAAACCTAAAAATAATTCCATTACATAGGACCAAATAATTAAAACAAGCCCTAATCTGATAACAAAGTAGAAACCCTAATACATTCTAATCTTTTGCGCAGCCCATCCTCCACCGTCAAATTTAATCCAGATCTGACGGTCCAGATCGCGCAAGAGATGAAGCCCTAGGGTGCCCTAACCATTTCTTCGCGCCACAGCATCTCAGCTATTAGATCTAGCTTAGATCTGGCGGTCCAGATTCAAGCAAGGACGACCCTCCAGCTCCTCACGCGCGCATCAAAGACACTCTCCAGACATTTCAGATTCCCCACGAACGCGTGGTGTTCACGAGCGCCCCCACGAATTCCTTGTAACCGTCTTGATGCCTCGTCGGCGGCTGAGATCGCTCCATGTCGCCCGTTTCTCTGGCTGGTTCCCCCTCGACCAGCAAACGCCGCATGCAACCAAACAACATAAATTTCAGAAGATGCACATGAATATGGACAAAAAATTCAGAGAAATAGGCAACCAATAGGATATTAATCTTCTTATTTTTCTCTTTTCTAAATTATGTAATTTTCGGCTATAAAAGCCCGATTCAACATTGTAACAGGGGGAACAGAGGGATTCATTCGAGCAATAAAAGGAAGAAAAGAAAGAATTTCAGAGATATATCTCCACTTTTTTAGCATTCGAAAGCATTCAAAGAGGTTTAGGTTTTTTTACCTTCGGTTTTCGAACTCCCTTTCGTGTCGGTCCCTCTTCGAACGTTTCATCTTCCATGTGATCGGTGCCGCTCTTCATCGCCGATAAGCTTTCCGACTCTCTCGAGGCTGCAGATAGGGAGACAAACGAAGTGGTAACCGAAAGGGTTTTGAGTTCTTGAAAAGGAGGAGTATTTTGGTTTTGAGGCAAAAAGAAGGGCCAGACCTAGTTTTAGATCGGAAAAAGGTTTTGCTTTCGGTGTTTTGAGTTTGCCGGTCGCCGGAGAACGGCGGCCGACGCAGTGACTTGCAGCAGACGAGAGGAGAAAGGGAAGGTTTCTCTAGTTTTTGAAGAATTAGGTAAGGAAAAGTTCTAATTTTGGCTTGAAATTGTATCTTATACCTTTTATTTTTTTTAAAAATAGAAAAATCACGATTTAAGGACCTCCGTCCTACCTTAATTACACCCGAAGGGTTTCCGTACTCCTAAATCACATGTTTGGTCCCGCCGCGTGGGTAAATCACGCCCCTGACCATCGAAATCTTGAAATGATTTTCAATCTCGTCCCCTTTTTTACTTAAATCTCTCTTTTTGATTAATTTAGCCCTTAAATTTTGTTTCTTTATATTCTGGTCCTTTCCAGTGTTGTTTAATCCCCCTGTTTATCATGCATTCTAATTTCTGCTGTTTTTTTTAATTTCTTTAATTTTAGTCTTATTCTTGCTTTTTTATTATGTGATGTGTGGAATGTATGATGTTATTTGTGATTATGGGTCTGATTGATAATGAGGATATGTGTGGTTGTCATGTATATGGTATAGGTTTCATAAGTTTTTATAATGTAAAATTTGCATAATTTATAATATGTATGATTTAAGGTTTTAGTATAACATGTGGCATGGCACATAATGCAACGTATGATTTCATAATGTATAACATATTGTTTTAATGGATAATGTTGTTTTTAGAGTATAATATATAGTTTTTGGTATAAAAATACGTTTTATGAGAAATGCAATATAACTTCCCAAACCTATAGTATGTTTTTATGCTAAATCTATTGGGATATGTTCTTCTTTGGAGGCAGAATTGTGGGGTGTGTATATCGGTTTGTCGCAAGCTTGGTCCCATGGTTGCCTTAAGGTTATTTTGGAAATGGATTGTAAGGAGGCTTTTTCAATACTTCATAGGAATGCGCCGACGTCAAGTTCCATTGGGTTGTTACCTTTCATCCGTGAACTACTGCAGCGAGATTGGGAGGTTCTTCTTCAGCATGTGCGCTGAGAGGCGAACAAGGTTGCGGATTCGTTGGCCAAATTGGCTCATGCAAATTCCTTAGACTGTCGTTGCTTTGATACTCCACCAGATGTTGTGTCGGGGCTGTTGTTTGCGGATCAGTTTCAGTTAGTTTAGTTTGGTAGTCTCTCTCTCGTGTTATAAAAAAAAGTGATACACGTATTTCTTAAAAAACATGTATAAAATTTTTTTGGAAAAATATGTAAAATGATGGTAAATGCAATGTATTGTTGGTAAGGTGGCAAATAATTATGTTTTTCTAGATTTGGGGCTTGGCCTTTTGGGCTTAGAATATTAGGATTAGGTATTTGTGGCCTTGTTTAGTATATGTAGGCTTGGTCTAGGTAGATTAGGCCTTTAGGTTCTTTGAAGATCGATTTAATTGTTTCAAATCGTGTGCCCGTCTCATAGGGACACAGTTCGTACAATTAAGCCTGTTTAGGTTTAGAGCTTTAATCGAGTTTAGAGTTTTAACCAGCTTAATTCGCTTAAATTCATCCTTGCCTTATTTGGATGGATATTAAGTTCATTAGACCGGTTAAACTTTTCTCAATCATATCTTTAAGATAAAATTGACATTAAATCTAGATGGATATAATACAAGATAATTTATAATTTATTAGGGTTTTCTAGTTTTAGGGCATAATTAATTTAGGGTAATATTAGAATCACCTATTTAATAATTAGATCACTAATCGGACTCCCATAATTTGAGCCTTTTAGGATAGGACGTTGGGCAGGATTTTGTGTGTTCACCTTCAAGTTTTTGCATGACGTGCATTTATATTTGTCATTCATGAAACCAGTAATGATTCAATATGATAATTAATTAATTTAAAAAATACAAGAGATAGGTATTTATTAACCCCGATATTTGTGTCAAAACAGTCCAAGCTAAATGGATGTAGACCAAATATTTGGGTTAATTTTCACCGTCTCTAGGTAAATAATAATTAAAAATGGAAATACCATGTCATAATTCCTAAATGCTTGCATCATGCATAAAGGTGACGTACGGGATCTGAACCCTAAACTAACACGGCAGTCAGACTTATATGATGTCGGTTTAGTCTATGGTCCGATGTACCGTCATCCTTTTAAATTAAATGTTCAATTAATTCTAAAGCAACGATTTGATAAAGCCCATACAATTTAAGTCAAATTTTTAGTTAAGAACTTCTAATTAAATTCACTTTAAATCTTAAATAATTTATATCGATTAAAGGCAATGAGTATTTTGGTACCGATTTCTAGGTGTGATGGGGGTGCTAATCCTTCCCCACACGTAACCAACTCCCAAACCCTTTTTAAATCGAATCTCTAGTTTTGTGGTGTCCGGCCTACCTTAGTGGCCGGTGGCGGCTCCAAATTTTTTTACTGTTTTCCAAAGCATGAATTTTTAAAAGAAAATCCCCTTTTAATAAATCTTTCTCTAAAAGTGGGACACCTGAAGGTTTTTTCAAAAAACGTCATTACAGTTTGGCGACTCTGTTGGGGACAAATTTTTGTTTTTTGCAAAACAAAAAGAGAGTTAAGCCAATAAAATACTTGTTGCCTTTAATCGATTTAAATTATTCAAAGTTTAAAGTGAATTTAATGAGTTTGTTCTTCCTTGAAAATATGACTTAGATTGTGCGGGCTTTGAAAATTGGTGGCATTCGAATTAATTCTTCATTTAATTTCTAAGGAGTCATCAACATATGTTGCATCATGGCCATCAACCTCTATACCTGAGCTCCATCCCTTAAGTGGGAGTGAAACACCCATACCCACGTGAGTATCTCTCCACGGGTCGGTAATTCACTTCCGAAATCCACGCCTTTGACACGTGAGTTGCCTTTCATGTCATTAGGTCGTTCGTTCCCTCGAACCGAAACCAATTCGCAAGCTTTCAATGGGCCATAATTGGGGTTCTTGTTGCCTTAGTAGGTGATAAGATAGGTTCGGGTACTCTTGTTAGAACCGAACCCATGCATGAGAATCTAAGAAGCCCACCCCGTTAGAGCTATGCAGATAACCTTAGCAAGTTAGAGTTCGTATAGGGCTATGTATATGTTTATTGTGTGTTTGAATCCTCCGCACTTACTCTTTTACCTCTTGAATTTATTATTATTAGATGGACTAACGCTTTTATTTGTTTTGCCCTTCTTTTCCTCTTTGTGTTTTTGCATATTTTATCATATCATGAAGAGCACATTGAGTTGGAAATAGTCTGAAATTAAAAACTAGATTAGTGAGAAATTTGGGCCGTAACAGTGACGAGAAGGATTTTGACGTGAAAATATAGCCATAAGAAAAGCCATTACATGACAGGGACAATATTACAGTCGGAGATTTAAGTCAACAATGTTAGCCGAAACTTTCATGAACACAAAGTTTAATGATGTGTCCAAATCAAAGTTAATATGGTTGGGATTCCGAGGCAAGAAATGCTTTCAAAGGCAAGAATGACGAGCTCTCATATTTGTTAGATATCAAGTGATCACTACTTCAAGCCTTGGTAGAGCTTTGGAGTTCAACCTATAGTTGTTTCATGATTGACAATTTGGTTTTGACTACAACAGTTGTGGAATACCAAGCTCTTGCAAGAAGATCAATAGAACTATGTCAAAAAAGACCAAAGCCTTCCAAGGCAAGATTAAAAGTTTTCCGGGCACTTTGCCATCTTGGGTTGACAATTCAACACAAGAAAGCACATTCCGAATAGGAAGGAATTTTGACTTTAGCTTCAACATACTTCAAAGATCAAGTTCGACGAGACCTTTTTCGAAGAGCAAGTTAGGTGTAGCAAATACCGACATTGGAGTACTTACAATTTGTTGCCTACACCACTTGGGGGGAAGGCCAAGAATGGGCACATTTGATAACTTAGATACAAAAGATCGTCTGAGGTTACAATTCCTAACGAAAGATGCTGCCAAGCTTCCAGGAAAGAAGAAGGGATTGTTCGGATGCTACCTTAAGGACCACATATGTAGTGGGTTTCCTTTGATCATTGTAACAAACCAATGCTCCCATTAATGCAAGTCATTTAACGAGGATATTTTCCAAACTCAGTGTTGCACTTTGCATTCATAATAACATTATTTTGTGATGAATTTATTTTTGTTTTCTTGGTCAATTCTCTTTGTGCATATTCATAGCACTTTTTGCATGAAGTGTTGATTCGAGAACAATTCAAAATTTAAGACTTCTATAACGGGAAAAAGAGTCTGTAATGATGAGTTAAAGAATCTCGAAGTTCGAGATGGATCAAAAGATGAACATGGCCAACCCAGTTATTGGCGGAGAAGGAACTTAAGTTTCAGTCATACCCTACACGAAAGCTCTTACTCTCTACTCGTTGTAACATGACTTGATCTTCGTTCTGAAAAGTCGCTTAATGAGAATGTTCATCGAATCAATGCTCCTTGCATTTCAATTATACCTATTGATTGATTACCTTTAATCATATGTTTCCGTTGTACATACAACACATTCATTCATTCATAAAACAAATAAAATTAAGGTTCATCAAACCAATGCATCTTTGCATTCAATTGTACATGTCTGTTTGATTACCTTTAATCATCTATCCTTGTTGTGCATACAACACATTACATGCATTCATTCTTAAAATGAACAAATTTAATAGACGAGGGTTCGTGACAACATCCTTAGCCATCAAAGATGCTGCATCTGCCTTTTACTCGACACCGAAAAGAAGAAAATAGAGGAAAGTTTTGCTAAGCTAGAGGCCGATTTGAGAGGTCAGATGGAACGAACTCAGCAAGAATTAAGGGACACCATCATCAAGTCCCAACAAGATATGATGAAAGGAATATCCCAACTGCTACAGTCCAGTCTAAAAAAATAGTTTTGCTCAAAGACCGGGAGACCACTCGGGCACCTCGCTCTTCAAGAATCCTCTTGTTATCAGTCCCTTATCCAACCCACCCCATGGGGCATCTTGTGCTCATCAAGTCAGTGCCTTTGCCCAAAGCTCAACCTAGCATGACCTTCAGAGACACGGCCTGTAGGGTTTTAGTTCTCGGTTTTCTTCTTTGGGAATTGGCGTGATTAAGTCGTGCATGTTGCATTTTCTCTTGAAATAATACATGGAACCAATGTTGTTGTCGTCATGCGCAGGTAGTAAGGATCTCTTGTGAGGGCTTATGTTATGTTTACTTGTTCGATTTCAATGAAAGAGACATTCATATGCACTTCATTTGGCAAGCATCTTATATTCTTTGATTCCTTTTAAACATTTCATTTATTCTTTATTATTATGAGCTTATTTTTGCTTTTTCGCACATATATGTATGTACTTTTTGTAAGAATGACTTAAATTCAAAATTTAAAAATCAAATGTTGTGAGGGTACCGCAAATGTGAACACCTTCTGTGCTATTTTAGTCAAGAGAGGAACGTCAATGAGTGTTTAGGAATAATGGGCAGATCCCATTGAGTGAATTTTTCTCTCAAGCATTGTTGTTCAAGGTCCTTGAATGAAGTGATAACCCTAAAACATCTATCACCTGAAGACTATTTGATATCTGTGTATGAGAGGATATTTGGCACTCCTTCATTTCCCTTCTCAAAGAAAGAAAATGAGAAAATATCCATTGTTGTCCCATTTTGAGCCTAATAATATTTTTTTCTCTAATTCAACCCAAACCAAGGATCACCCCCACACCGGGGGAAAAAGAGATAAAAGTTTATGGAAGAATGAATGACATTGAGTTTGGTCATGCTATGAAGATGGCGCCTCATGAATTAAGGGGCAATAAAGGATAGTCAATGCGTTGAATAATTCAGTTCATGCCACAAGAACATTAAAAGGAAATAGAGAGCTGAAAGTTTATGCTCAAGGAGCCAACCCAAGTCAAGGTGAAAATCACCAACATAAAAGGGTGAGGAAATTGAAATTGAAAGCACTAAGTGCAGTTTTGTAAAAGGTAAAAAGAAGATGAAGGGAAATGGAAAGAAAAAAAGAGAAAGAAAGAAAAATAAAAAAAAGGGAAAGGAGAAAGATAAAGGGAGTGAGAATGATAAAAGGCTATAAGAATTCTCCATCCAAATAGATTAGCCCTGAAAGATCGATCGCCTTTGAATGAAAGCATGTTGCAATGCAGTATAAAGACGTAAGTTGATCCGAAGCTGTAATAAATGAAAGGAAATGAACTCTAGGGTGAAAACCCAAAAATGGGCAGTCTAGAGCGATCCAAAAAAGGAAAAGCGAAAATAAGTATGTCATCTGAGTATATCCGTATCAGACAGTACATAATTGAGACTTTCAGTTGGAAGAAATAATCCTTGGTTTCATCACCCTCAAATACTTATTTGGGCCTACATACCCTTTCTTTCATAGCTATGAGCCATAGCCTACATTACAAGCCTCGAAAGACCATTTTGATTATACATGGATAGATGAATTTGTCTTCAGATCACATCCTGCCTATCGGGCTAACCTTCCTTCAAGGATTGCCACACTTCTAATGTCTGATTGAGATCAGAAAAGAGGGAAAGATGGGGAACAGTGAGTTTGTGACTTGAAGAGAGCCACCTTAAATTGGGTAGAAAGTAGGTACGGGGGTTGTTCCTCTCGGAAGCTTAATAGCTCGATAAGGATTTCACATGTACGTGCCCTCACAACGTTTGTGATCTTTTGAACAAAAAATGTTATTTGGGTTGATCTTTTTCCAAAACCCAAGCTTGGTTTCCATAAACATCGCTTGCCATGTTTCTTTAAAATGTATATATATAATAAAATTATTTGATCCATGTCTTTCTCATAAGTCTCTTGCATAGAAATGAACAAGTAGACTGAGATTGTGCCCAAAAGCATGAGGGTTGAGAAGTAATGCCCACAAGGGACCTCATTGGTTCTAGATGATGAAAGCCTATCCGAAAAGTACAGGGTTCTAAAACTGATCTTCACCAAGATGCTTTGGTGGGTTTTAAAAAAAAAGAAAGGTTGAATTTGACGAAGAATCTAGGGACTTAGAAGTATGTGATCACCCTAATGTCGGGAAAAAGAAAGAATTATAATGGGCAAAAGAAAGAGTTGGCCTTGACGTTCAGGGACAGTCTCAAATGCCGAATTGTGGGATATCACCGTCTTTTCATGGGAGCATGCCTACATGCCAGGTTGAGGTCATGAAGATGGATCTGATAGGGATTTAGGGCTTGATCGCATTTTCTTAAGGAATTTTGGATGACATTGATGTTCTTATTTCGGACTTGTTCGAACGCTTGACGATGAAGACGTCCCTCCACAACTTTAAATCAAGGACTGACATGCTTGAAATAACTGAACAATCACAAGATCTCCTATGTCAAACCATTCAGAGATTCGAGAGTGAAGAAAATACGAAAAACTTGTGGGGCATGAGTCCACCCCAAGGTTGGATTTATTGAAGGCTTATCATGACGAGCCCGATGGGAGATAGCAGTCACGCCTAGTTTAAGCAAGGGAAGTGCTATGAATTTGGACTTCAACAAATGATAGATTCAAATTTGACCAGTGTAATTCAGCACCCCTGTTCAAGAGGAATGAAGAAGGAAGATTCAGTAAAGAAAGATGAATAACGGACCTTATAGGAGTAAGAAAAAATATAGGAGGGTCATGCGTTCACCCCAGCATGGAGATTGAAGAAGGCACATCATAAAGAGCCAACGAAAAGACAACAACTAAGCCCAAGGTGAGTGGGGCAGTGCTTCAAAGAGGGACTTCAAGAAGTGACTAATTCTAGTCAAACTAGTACATGCCAACCATGTCCTTCCAAGGCGAGACATAAATAAAGACTCAACAAAGACATAAAACCCATGAAAGTTAAGGATGATCAACCCGAAAGCGAGGCCTCTTCCCCAGCAACTCTAAAAATGACTACATTCATGCATCATATTTAGTTAGACGTCCCTTGGTTAGGAGTATGCTAACTCATATCATCAAATCATTTTTATTGTTTTGACAGATTTTGTAGACTACAAAGGATTTTGGCTTGAAACTCCTCAACAGTGAGTCCCTAACGAAAAGAACTAAGCTAACGAAGATTCAAAGAAGTTTCCAAGGAGGGGGACTCGCTTAGCCGAGGAGAAGGAAAAGTTCGCCAGAAAGAGAAGAATGATAAAAGAGAAAAAAAAGAAAAAGAAAGAGAGCAAAAGAAAAGAGAATAAAGAAGAAAAGTGAAAAAGAAAAGAAAGAGAGGAAAGAAAAGAAAAAAAAGGAGAAGAAGAAGAATAAGAAGAAAAAAGGAAAAGAGAAGAAAGAAGAAGAGAGAGAGAAAAAGAAAAGGAGAAAAGAAAAAGAACGAGAGGATAAAAGAAGAGAGAAAGAGAAAAAAGTAGGGAAAAGAGAGAAAGAAAAAAAAAAGAGAATAAAAAGAAAAAAAGAAAAAGAAAAAAAGAGAGAATAACAATAAAGAAAGAAAAAGATGAAGAAAGTAGGAAAAAAGAGAAAGAAAAATAGAGAAAAGAAAAAAGGAGAAGAAGAAGAATAAGAAGAAGAAGAAGAAGAAGAAGAAGAAGAAATTATCTAAAGTGAAAACTTGTAGGGACACTTTAGATCAAGAGGTTAAGGAACTCAAGAAAAAGATGGGGCATAAAGGGTGGACCTGAGGTGAGAGAGGAGGCACCGCCATTGCAAAGAAAAAGAAGAAGAGGAAATCAAGATCAAGGGACCAAAAGGAGAGAGTATATCTAAAAGATAGATTGGGACCTTCTTAAGATGAAGAGTAAACGACAAAGCGAAAACCTAGAGAGAATTTCAGATCAAAGGAGGCAAATACTCAAAGCTCAAGGATTTCAGGCGAAGGATTTCAGACTCGCCGCGTTAGGATTTCAGAGCAAGGGGGTAGATACTCAAAGCTTAAGGATTTCAGGCTAATAATTTCAGACTCGCCACGTCATAATTTCAGAGCAGGGGAGGAAGATACTCATAGCTCAAGGATTTCAGGCGAAGAATTTTAGACTTGCCATGTCAGAATTTCAGAGCAAAAGAGGCATATACTCATAGCTCAAGACTTATGTCGAAGGATTTCAGACTCGCCACATCAGATTTTCCAAGCAAGAGAGATAGATACGCATAGCTCAAGGTGAAGAATTTCAGACTCACCATAATCAGGACTTCCGAGCAAAAGAGATAGATACTCGTACCTTAATATTTCAGGCGAGGGTTTCGGATTCGCCATATCTGACTTTTTGAGCAATTGAGGCAGATACTCATAGCCTAGGATGAAGAATTTCAGACTCACCATAATCAGGACCTCCGAGCAAAAGAGACATATACTCATAGCGAAGGAGACAGATACTCAAAGCTCGAGGATTTCAGGCAAAGGATTTCAAATTCGCCATGATAAGGTTTACAGAGCGGAGGAGGCAGATACTCAAAGCTCAAGGACTTCGAGGCACAAGGGGCAAATGCTCATAGCTCCGACTATCAAGGAAGAAGAAGAGTGAATAATTCTATATAGGAGGAACTCGCGACCCAGAACATTCAAACATGGAAGTGGGACAAAATTAGGGCTTATGGTCTTTGCTTTATTCTTTTCCACAAGTATAAGCAAAGAGGGGCAACTGTAATCACTAATTTTGTCCGGGGTAGACCCCTTTTACTTTTGTTTTCCATTAATGGGCTTTTTATATGTTACTATTCTATAAATAGAAAATGTGCGATAATGGGCCTTGCTTAACCTTAACCAGTTCATATTATATATGTATATTCAAGCCAAGAAGATTATTACTAGTATTACGTAGGTTGTTATTTATTATCATTGAAAACTCAAAATATTAGTGTGTTATATTAATATCCTTTATATCCGGCTATTATTACTATATCTATGTTCGATCATTGTTATCATTGTTATTATTATTCTCATTACTATTATTATTATTATTATTATTATTATTATTATTATTATTATTATTATTATTATTATTATTATTATTATTATTATTATTATTATTATTAAGCCTGAAAAAGAAAAAAAAATTATATATATATATATATATATATTTATATATGTGTGTGTGTGTACAAATCCATCTAGAATAAAGCCCAAGTTTATTAAAACAATCCATTATTACAAATATTAAAACCCAAAAATAATTTCATTACATAGGCCCAAATAATTAAAACAAGCCCTAATCTAATAATAAAGTAAAAACCCTAATACATTCTAATATTTTGCGCAGCCCATCCTCCACTGTCAGATCTAATCCATATATGACGCTCCAAATCGCGACAAGAGATGAATCCCTAGGGTGCCCTAACCCTTTCTCAGCACCGCAACATCTCAACCGTCAGATCTAGCTTAGATATGGCGATCCAGATTCAAGCAAGAACGACCCTCCAGCTCCTCACACGCGCGTCGAAGACACTCTCCAGACGTTTTAGATTACCTACAAACGCATGGTGTTCACGAGCACCCCACGAATTCCTTGTAACTGTCTGGATGCCTCGTCGGTGGCTGAGATCGCTCCTTGTCGTCTGTTTCTCTGGTTGGTCCCCTCTCGACTTGAAAACGCCGCATGCAACCAAACAACAGAAATTTCAGAAGATGCGCATGAATATGGACAAAAAATTTCAGAGAAATAGGCAACCAATAAGATATTAATCTTCTTATTTTTCTCATATCTAAATCATGTAATTTTCGGCTATAAAACCCCGAAACAACATTGTAACAGGGGGGAACAGAGGGATTCATTCGAGCTATAAAAGGAAGAAAAGAAAGAATTTTAGAGATATATCTCCACTTTTTTTGCATTCGAAAGCATTCAAAGAAGTTTAGGTTTTTTTACCTTTGGTTTTCGAACTCCCTTTCGTGTCGGTCCCTCTTCGGACGTTTTGTCTTCCATGTGATTGGCGCTGCTCTTCGTCCCTGATAAGCTTTCTGGCTCTCTCGAGGCTGCAGATAGGGAGACGGACGAAGTGGTAACCGAAAGGGTTTTGATTTCTTGAAAATGAGGGGTATTTTGGTTTTGAGGCAAAAAGAAGGGCTAGACCTGGTTTTAGATTGGAAAAAGGTCTTGCTTTCGGTGTTTTGAGTTTGTCGGCCGCCAGAGAACGACGGCCGACGCAGTGGCTTTCAGCAGACGAGAGGAGAAAGGGAAGATTTCTCTGGTTTTCTAAGAATTGGGTAAGGAAAAATTCTAATTTTGGCTTGAAATTGTATTTTATACCTTTTTATTTTTTTAAAAAATAGAAAAATCACGATTTAAGGACCTTCGTTCTGCCTTAATTACATTCGAAGGGTTTCTGCACTCCTAAATCACATGTTTGGTCCCTCCGTGTGGGTAAATCACGCCCCTGGCCATCGAAATCTTGAAATGATTTTCAATCTCGTCCCCTTTTTACTTAAATCTCTTTTTTTAATTAATTTAGCCCTTAAATTTTGTTTCTTTACATTCTGGTCCTTTCTAGTGTTGTTTAATACCCATGTTTATCATGCATTCTAATTTCTGCTGCTTTTTTTAATTTCTTTAATTTTAGTCTTATTCTTTCTTTTTTATTCGGTGATGTGTGGACTGTATGATGTTATTTGTGATTATGGGTTTGATTGATAATGAGGATATGTATGGTTGTCATGTACATGGTATAGGTTTCATAAGTTTTTATAATGTAAAATTTGCACAATTTATAATATGTATAATTTAAGGTTTTGGTATAACATGTGGCATGGCACATAATGCAACGTATGATTTCATAATGTATAACGTATTGTTTTAATGGAGAATGTTGTTTTTAGAGTATAATATATAGTTTTTGGTATAAAAATACGTTTTATGAGAAATGCAATATAACTTCCCAAACCAATAGTATGTTTTTATACGGTACATATATATATATATGAAAGTGATATGCGTATTTCTTAAAAACATGTATAACATTTTCCAAAAAATATGTAAAATGATTGTAAATGCAATGTATTGTTGGTAAGGTGGAAAATAGTTATGTTTTTCTAGATTTGGGCCTTGGGCATTTGGGCTTAGAATATTAGGATTAGGTATTTGTGGCCTTGTTTAGTATAGGTGGGCTTGGTCTAGGTAGATTAGGCTTTTAGGTTCTTTGAAGATCGATTTAATTGTTTTAAATTGTGTGCCCGTCTCATAGCGACACAGTTCGTACAATTAAACCTTTAATCGAGTTTAGGATTTTTTTTAAGAAAGCGGGCCTCATTAAAAACCCCTACTAACATCTCTAGGCGCAAGGCCTGGAGAAACCTAAACGGGGAAAAGAGTACCCATGGTTCATTTATAATAAACGAGGGGAAACCTCGCAGAGTAAGAGATTAGGGTTTTAACCGGCTTAATTCGCTTAAATTCATCATTGCCTTATTTGGATGGATATTAAGTTCATGAGACCGGTTAAACTTTTCTTAATCATATCTTTAAGATAAAATTGACATTAAATCTAGATGGATATAATACAAGATAATTTATAATTTATTAGGGTCTTCTAGTTTTGGGCATAATTAATTTAGGGTAATATAAGAATCACCTAATTAATAATTAGATCACTAATCAGACTCCCATAATTTGATCATTTTAGGATAGGACGTTGGGCAAGATTTTGTGTGTTCACCTTCAAGTTTTTCCATGACAGGCATTTATATTTGTCATTCATGAAACCGATAATGATTTGGTATGATAATTAATTAATTTAAAATATACACGAGAGAGGTATTTATTAACCCCGATATTTGTGTCAAAACAGTCCAAGCTAAATGGATGTAGACCAAATATTTGGGTTAATTTTCACCGTCTCTAGGTAAATAATAATTAAAATGGAAATACCATGTCATCATTCCTAAATGCTTGCATCATGCATAAAGGTGACGTACGGGATCTGAACCCTAAACTAACACGACAGTCAGACTTATATGATGTCGGTTTAGTCTATGGTCCGGTGTACCGTCATCCTTTTAAATTAAATGCTCAATTAATTCTAAAGAAACGATTTGATAAAGGCCGTACAATTTAAGTCAAATTTTTAGTTAAGAACTTCTAATTAAATTCACTTTAAATCTTAAATAATTTATATCGATTAAAGGCAACAAGTATTTTGGTACCGATTTCTGGGCGTGATGGGGGTGCTAATCATTCCCCACACGTAACCAACTCCCAAACCTTTTTTAAATCAAATCTCTGGTTTTGTGGTGTCCGGCCTACCTTAGTGGCCGGTGGCGACTCCAAATTTTTTACTGTTTTACAAAACACGAATTTTTAAAAGAAAATCTCCTTTTAACAAATCTTTCTCTAAAAGTGGGACACCTGAAGGTTTTTTCAAAAAGCGTCATTACAACACCATTTCACTAAAATGGTGTATTTTCTTACTATTCATTCTCAACACAACATTATATTTTAAATCCCCATAACATCATTTTAGTGTTGTCTACAGTACCACACAGAATTTGGTGCGATATTGTAGCAACACCAAATCTTTTTTATTTAAAAAAAGCCACACCATATGATTTTCCTCTTACTCATTTTTTTATTTCTTAATTAATTAATTTAATAAATTAAATATTAATTTAAGTGAAAATTTGACATTTCTTAATATAAAAATAATTGATAAAAATAATTACGAATTATACATAGATTAAAAACTTAAGTGGAACATAATTTTTTTAATTAAACACATTGCATCATAGATTACGTAACTCCCTCGTCCCGGTCTAGCCGACAGACCGGTCCGAACGAGTTACACGGGGAAAATCAGGGTGAAACCCACTAAGGCCTCACTCCGATTAGTAACCCTAATTTTTTTAAGGATTAACTACTGGAATAGTCACTTATGTTTTCCCCCAGTACAGAGTTGGTCACCGATTTTGAAAAACGACCAGTAAGGTCACTTATGTTTTCGGGGCGTAATCTTTTGGTCACCCAGCCGTTTGTTGCCGTTAAACACTGACGGATTGCTGACCTGACAACGAAAAATAAGGGTAAATTACTGCAATGGCCATTAAAGTTTATCTCATTTACATTTTTGCTCCCCAATTTAAAAAAATAAGCATTATAGTCACTAATAAAAATGTTTCTTTATAATTTCACCCTTAAATTTTTAAAAATTCATTTTTCAACCCTAAAACTTTACAATCAATTAGTACAATAATATTATAAATGCTTAGATGAAAATTAGGTGCCCAAAGTATACCCTTTTTTAAACTTAGGTGCCCAAATTGCTCCAATTTACTAACTAAACTTTCAAATTGCTCATATTTTTTCACTCTGAATTATTTTTATTATTATAACATGTCATGTCATTCTTTATTATTTTTAAATAAAATTATTTTTATTATTATCAAATTTAAAATATTTTAAAAAAATATTAGTTTTTAAAATAATTTAGGTGTCTAAAGTATTTTTTTTGTAAAAATTGGTGTCCAAAGTTTCTATAGGTACAATTTTAGGTGCTCAATTGTTAAATGAGTGTTGAAAATTGTCAACCAATCGGTGGTTGACATGTGACATTAATTTTATTTTTTAAATTTTTTAATGGAAAATACTCAAAATTTTCAAATTATTATAAAATCTCAAAATTTTACAAGCTTCACAAAACAATCCTTAAATCCCTAAAAATTCCCAAACTTTCATCGTCAACTGTCGCCGCTTCCGCCGCCAGTTGTCGTCGCTGACCGCACCCACTTGGTCGCCGGGCCAAGGCGACAATTTTCCCTAACACGACGTCGCCGGAAACGCCGAACGGTGTGTAGTCGAACGTCAAATGCGAACTTCGATTTCGAGTTTGACGTTTGGCTGCACGCCGTTGGGCGTTTCTGACGATGATGTGTTGGGAAAAATGATCGCCTTGGTCCGGAGACCAAGTGGGTGCGGTCAGCGACGACAACTGGCGGCGGAAGTTTGGAATTTTTAGGGATTTAGAGACTGTTTTGTGAAGCTTGTCAAATTTTGAGATTTTATAATAATTTGAAAGTTCTAAGTATTTTCTATTAAAAATTAATAAAATTAATGCCACGTGTCAAGTACCAATCGGTTGACAATTTGGGCACCTATTTTTACAAAAAAAATACTTTAAACACCTAAATTATTTTAAGAATTAATATTTTAAAAAATATATATTTTAAATTTAATAATAATAAAAATGATTTTATTTTATTTTAAAATTATTTTTAATTTAACAATAATAAAAATGACATGTTATGTTACAATAATATTAAAAACAATCTAGAGTGAAAAAATAGGAGCAATTTGAAAGTTTAATTATTAAATAGGAGCAATTTGAGCACCTAAATTTAAAAGGGGTATACTTTGGGCACCTATTTTTCATTTAAGCCTTTATAATATTATTATAATAATTGATTGTAAAGTTTTAGGGTTGAAAAATTAATTTTTAAAAATTCAAGGGTGAAATTATAAAGAAACATTTTCATTAGTGACTATAATGTTTATTTTTTTAAATTGGGGAGCAAAACTATACATGAGATAAACTTTAATGGCCATTGCAGTAATTTACCCTTATTTTTTCGTTGCCAAGTCAGCAATCCATCAGTATTTAACGGCAACAAACGGCTGAGTGACCAAAAGTTTACGTCCCGAAAACGTAAGTGACCTTACTGGTCGTTTTTCAAAATCGGTGACCAACTCTGTACTGGGGGAAAACATAAGTGACTATTCTAGTAGTTAACCCTTATTGATATATACATTTGGTCTTGGTTTTGGAAAACATGGCATTAATCTTATGAAGTTCATATTTGATTCAGTTTGATTAAATTTTTTTATTTTGATCGTTAAGTTATTATGAATATATTAAAGTTTCATGCAATCATTATATGATTACTCATTTCTATGATACTTTTGATTTTGACTTATAGTTAAAGATTGATGGCTTGACTTTAATTTTGGTAAATGCATGTTTCATGATTTTTTTTGGAATCAGTCAAAGGTTTGGTTTTTCGATTTCTAATAGCCCCATATTGACAACCTTATTTTGGGTTATCTTGGAAACTTAAGTGTTATAAAAAATTTCAGTTTTGATTGTTACAAAATTTTTAATTTGAATATCGGTATATTTATTTTATATATTTTGAGATAAATTAATTGAAGCATTAAGCCACCAAAGTGACCTCCATTGTGAAAATTATTTTATTTTAAAATATAGAAGGTTTTGTGCATGTAAGTTGGATTATGTTAGTATTAATCGGCCCAAAGAAAGGTTAATAATTAACATTATTACATGTGCAATTATGGTAATAAACAAGTGATAATTATTCAGTTTTATATGTGAGCAATAAATCGGGCCAAAGGAAGATTTCTGTTTGACATGTTCTTATTATCAATGTTTGATTACTGTACCAAGATATCACTTGCAAGTTAATGTTTTGTCTAAAGATTAAATATTAATGGAGCGTCTCGTATCTTGATATGAGGTTTACGTTTATTCAAATTTACTATTATTTTGGTTATCTTTTAATTTGATTGAGAGATAAAATTATGACAAATATTTTGAAACAATTAAATTTATATTTTGGCTTCGGATGTCTAATATTTTAATGAATTAGTTGAAACATAATGTCACCAAAGTGACCGCTTTTGTGTAGATTAATTTATTTAAAATATCAAGATGATTATGGGTTTTTGTAATTCATGCGTTTATTAATTGGCCCAAATGAAAGTTAATATCTGACATAATTACAACGACAACTGTGGCGATAAATGTGTGAGAATTATAATGTATTTTATGTGAGCAACACGTTAGTCCAAAGATTAATCTATTTCTTGATAAAGTTTATTGTCAATGTTTGATTGCTACAACAAGAGTGCCGCTTACAATTAATATTATTGCCCAAAGACTTGATATTAATGTTGTGCTTGGTATCTTGAGGGGAACTAGCCATTATTTTGAATTTATTTATTTACTTATGAATATTTATGTGAGTTTGTTTTAATTTTATTTATTTTTGTTTTATATTTAGTTAATTTATCCTTTGTTGTCACAATATCTGTTAAATACATTCTACACTCATGTTTAGTGAAACTAATTTCAAGGAATAGAAAAGACACTTACATATAATATTTGAATGTATGGACATCGATTTTGCACTAAGGAAAGAACATTTTGCACCTCTCATTGCGGTAAGCACTCATAAAAGCTATTTTGAGAGGTGAGATCATTCGTATCGCATGATTCTAGTGATCATAAAGTACAACATCATTCTAGATGTCTTTAGGAGAACAAATCTAAAGAGATTACTCGTATTAAGGGTTTCCTTGACGAAATTAAGAAATGTTTTACCCAAAACATTAAGGCTAAGATGACATCACTTATACCTTCTTTGATGTCTATGAAGCATAAGGGTCAAGGAAATGTGAAGGAGTACATTATGAAAATGTTTAATATTGCTTTAAAATTTAAGACACATAAGATCAAACTTTCTAACAATTGTTTGTTCTTATGATTTTGGTATCGCTTCATATACAATTTAACTAATTCAAAATTAGTTACAACTATCAAAAAGGAGAAATAAACTCTAATTGGGCCCATTTCTCATTGTGTCCAAGCGGAAGAAAAGTTGAAGCATTATAAGTGTAAAAGTACTCATTTGATTAGTGCTCATTTAGTTAGTGTCTTTAAGAATAAGGGCAATAAAAGAAAATATTAGAATAAAGTTTCTAAGGGTCCAACTCAAAAGAAACAACAATAAAATACAAAGAGTTGATTTCTTTTGTAACAAGTTAGGACACATGTGAAGTAATTAAAGTTTAAAAGCGAGCAACTACTTCTGTTATTTTGAGTGATCCATGAGCTGTAAATTTTATGTTCCCACAATTAAGATTATTTTAAGCGAAGATTTATAACTTTTTTTAGGATGTTGAGTTTGGAGGGAGAAATAAGGTTAGATACATTGTTATTGAGGAGGAATTGAATTATAATTTAATTCATACTATCATTTTTGATGATGTTTAGGTTTTCACACCTATCATTAATCAAGAATTGAATCAAGCACCTCGGCAAAATAATGTTGAACAACTCCCATTCAAGATAAGGTAATTGTTTCAGAAGAACAAACTCAACAACCTTAAAAACAAATGTCACGAGAGGAATGAGAAATACTATTTGAGGTTATTATACTGTATTTCCTCATGAAAATAAAGATAACAAAGAAATGGTAGAAAATGACTCAATCATTTTTATCAGAAAATAAAAGTTCCAACTCTCAAAAGTAGATTAATTTCATTCAAGAAGAGTATAATGTTATGCAAGACCATAAAGTTAATGAACTTGTCTCATTACCTTAAGGTGCAAACCAATTGGTTGTAAATGGATATTTAAAATCAATAGGGATGGAAATGGTAATATGGATAAGTATAAAGTATGTCTCGTATCTAAAGTATATACTCTAAAAGAAGACATTGATTTTGCAAAGACTTTCTCTCAAGTTTTATTGAAAGATTCTTTCAAGATAATTATTACACTTGTTTGTTTTAGTCCTAAGCTACATTAGATAGATGTTAAACTTGTTTTTTCAATGGCGACATTGAAGAAACTATTTATATGGTAAAACCATAAAGTTGTGTCTTATGATATAATATCAATGATATGTAAATTAAAGAAATCTATCTATGAGCTTAAGTAGGACTCCCATTAATGAATTTATAAATTTCATGTTGATTATCTCATTCGGTTTTGAGATAAATTTGGTTGACAATTGTATGTACTACAAGTTCAGTGGGAGTAAATCCAAGTGATACTCACATTGCTAAAGAAGAAAAATTTAGTCTTACTCAATCCCTAAAAGTAACCTTGAAATTTAGAAAATTCAAAGGATTCTCTATGCATAAGCTTTTGAGAATCTAATTTATGCTTAAGTATGTATACGTTTGGAAATTGTGTACATTTTTCAAATGTTAGACATATATTTGAGGAATCATATTATGGGCCATTGGATAGCAGCCAATGGGGTTATTAGATATCTTTAGAGAACAAAAATTACATGCTCACATGTCAGAGTTTTGGTAAGTTAGAGATCATCATGCAAAAGAATTTTGTCACTTAAGCTGCTAATCGTAGATTGAATAGAAAGACCACTTCAGTTATTTTGTGACAATAAATGTGCATTCATTTATTCTATAAACAATAGGAACACTTCAAATTTGAAGCACATAAATATTAAGTTCCCAGTTGTTAAAGAAAATTCAGAGTGGTTGTGTGTCTATAGAGCATATTGTTGAAAACTCCATAATTGCGCGCATATTAAGAAACTGTCACCCTAGGCCTTTCATGAGCACACTACTCATGTGGGTGTAATGTTATTTAAGCATATTTAGTTTTAGTGGGAGTTTGTAATTTTAAAAAATGCTCATTCGTTTTAGAGACAATTTCTGTTACTTCAGTTTAAGGATATTTTAAGATTGTTTTTTTTTTGCAGAAATAAAATTCTTTTCGTTTATGCACACTATGAATTCAGTAAAGTTTGATCTCACCAAGGTTTAGGAGGACCAGTTGGAAATAGACATGTTCGGTTCACATTTCATGTAATTTTCCATGCTACACATCCATGATTGATCTATGTCATTTGACTATGTTTGTATACGTGACCATTGATGGGTCCAATCATGATTGATATGGTGAAGACCGCTTTGATCCTATATGGATATAGTTGATGGACGAGATTGTTATAGAATACCTATTATATAATATCAAAATTTTGAGCTCATAAGGTTGTACATTTATCATGAAACATATGTTGCCCAAGTGGGAGATTGTTGGATTAACATCCTCAATTGTGGGCATATATGTAAAATGTATGATGCTATTATAAAATATGACACAAAGTCAAGTAACCAATTATGTTAGGCGTGTCATAGGTATTAAAGTGTCATGGAAATAAAAGGGTAGATACCATAAGATATATTTATAATTCAATGAGGGGCAGAGTTATAAATATTTAATAGTTGATTTACTAATCACCTATATAAAGAGGTAGTGGTCCCCAAGAAATATGTTAACTTGTATTACTCTTGTCCTTGTCAGAGAGTTTTTACGGCAAGGGCTAACCTATCTTCTTCGAAGATCACAACCACCTTTTAGGCGATCTCCATAAAAAGATTCAAGGTTTTCTATTGATTAATTCAGGTCCGCTTCCGCTTTTGGTTTATTGTTCTTGATGATTTGACATGATATATCATGGTTTAGATTTCATATCTATTATAATTTGGTTTTAAAAGATTCCACCAAAGCCATTCTTTCCATGAGAATCTCGAGGTTTTTCTCGTCTACCACAACCCACGATTCCATCACCGAGCCTAAATGCAAGACTTTGAAGTTGAGTCCCATGGTGACCATGCAACCCACGATGGAGCTGGTCACGGTGCCTTAAGAGCATGAGATTGAAAAGAAAGATTTCTTGGCCAGAGGTGGTGACGAAGGGTTCCTGGCGGTGGAAGAGCCTGAAATTGAAAGTGAAGGAGATGGTGAGCTGGACTTGGACGAGAGGGGGAGGTACAAGATGGATTCGCCAATGATTCAGGAAAGCAAAACACGGTGACAGAAACCATTGTTTGAATCGGAAGCCATTGGAGATCAAGAAATTGAGATCAGAGTAGGAGAAGGTTGCAGAGGTCTAACGGTCACAATGAGGTTTAAACTTTGAATGGTAGACATGGTGGGCATCTCCAATCTTCACTAACACTATAGCGCCATTTTGGTGTCAAAAATAATATAAAATTGTAAAATATAAAAAAAGTGAAATTAGTGTAAAAAGACTAACTTCAACCTTTGTACTAGAATAGTGCAAATTAAGATATTTAATATTATTTTGGTGTAAAGAGACTAACACCTTTTGTATCATTTTGGCTTTTTCTTTCAATTTAAAAAATTTTGGTGTTGCTACAGTTCCGCACTAAATATGGTGTGACACTATATACAACACCAAAATGGTGGCATGAGGATTTAGAATATGGTGCTGGGTTGGAGAATAGTGACCAAAAGCCACCATTTTAGTGAAATGGTGTGAACTATAACACAATTTTAGTGTCAAAAATAATATAAAAATCTGTAAAAAAAATGAAAAATTGAAATTATTGTAAAAAGATCATCTCTAACCTTTGCACTAAAATGGTGCAAATTAAGGTATTTTAATATTATTTCAACATTAAATTAAATCATATTCATCCATTTATTAATGTATAGTTTCATTATAAATTTCAAAGCAATATGTTTTATAATGAGAAATAACAAATAAAAAATATTTGTTAAAATTTAACTTAAGAAAAATTAAAAAAATCTTACACATTAAATAGAAAAATTACAACAAATATTTGTTAAATGTTAGTGATATCTATTGTATGCCGCAATCTATGTTTTAATATATGAAATTTATTAGATATTTAAAAATTAATCTGTAACACTCGGGTTTAGGGGGTCGGGTGTTAAGTGAATAATGGGGTTCAGGTCTTTGGGCTTGGTTTAAATAAAATGGGCTTGGTTTTGAATTAAAAATACAATGTGTTTTCATTAAGGGTAAAATGGGGTTTTTCTAATAAATGAAATAAAACAAGTAAAAGAAATGCTTTGAAGTCACCATCTTCTTCCCTCAAAACTAATACCCACGACACAAAACTTCTCCCCAACCCAAACACTGTTCCATCATCTTCCTCAGCGATTTCAAGAGTTTTTATCAAGGTAATAATGTTTTTTACTTCCCCTCTTCATCCTTAACATTTCCATGGTTTTAGATTTTCATAAAC
Organism: Hibiscus trionum; assembly: GCA_030270665.1. Taxonomy (NCBI): domain Eukaryota; kingdom Viridiplantae; phylum Streptophyta; class Magnoliopsida; order Malvales; family Malvaceae; genus Hibiscus; species Hibiscus trionum. Next base: position 41,024,766 of record BSYR01000035.1, on the reverse strand, counting down.
TTCATTTTTGAGTTGCTTCAAGTGTTCAAATTTTAAATCAAAGGTGGGAACTTTGTTGGATTTCATTGAGTTTTTTATTTGTAAAGTTTATATATGTTATAGTCTTGCTTTTAAGTTTAACATATGTTAAAATGGTAAGGTTTTAATGAAATCCCGAAATGGGTATTTGTGGGTGAGTTTAGAGGTGGAAATCTTGAGTTTTTGAGGTAGTTATGTCGGGAAAAGTTGGGCTGATGGTAAGGTTATACTTGGGGGCTATTTTGAACATGTTTAGTGATGATTTGGATGATGAAATTGATGGGTTGTGTTCAAGTCCGAAAATGAAGAGTTTAAGTTAGTTCTTGGCTTGGAAGTGTAGTGAAATTGTCTTGGGTTGTAATCTAATTTGTGGCAGCGATTTTGTGGGTGTTTTGATGTGTAATGCACTGTTTTTGGTTGTTTAGAAGCAAGGGAAAACGTTGGAGAAGCTTCAGGCTCAATTCCGGGGAACTTGGAGGCTTGATCGACATTCTTGGCTTGTATTAGGGGTGTTTGGTGAGTGGACTATTTCCAATGGTTTTAAATTGGTTCAAATTATGTTATTGGGGTACTAGATTGTGCTTGGTAGGCTAATCTAATGTGGGGTTAAGTTGGTAGCTTAATCTCTTGTTCAATTTTATGTATTTCTTGCTAAATGTGCATAAATGTGGTCTTGTGTGATAAGTGTCCGATCATGCGTGTTACGATACATTTATGTTGCATGATGGTGATTTTTATGATGTATTGCATGATTTGTGAAATCATGGTGAGTACTCGCTTAGTATGTTGGCACTAGTTATGTTACCGGATATAAATGATCGATCATTAGGATGAGTGTGCACACAGTAACAGTCAAATTCGTGCGTGGCCTTGGCGGTGTGAAGTCACCATGGTGGAGTACGGTAAAGTAACATTCCACCGGAAAGTATATATGTGTGATGATGAGTGGAATCCCATCCGTAAAAGAAAATGGTAATGAGTGAAATCCCACCGGAAGGTAATATTGTTGTTATTGAGTACGTTGGGCGAAAATCCCAACAGAAGCTATCCGCATATCCGAGTAAGCTATATAGTTGCCAATATACCTTGTTTATGTGTGGTTGATGTGGTAAGGTATTTTGTTACATCTATGCTAAGCATAACAAAAGGTAAGATGCCATGTTCTTGCATTCTTGTAGCGGTTGGCTAGATGCCATGTTCATGCATTCTTGTAGCGGTTGGCTATGTTGTTATGTTTGTGTTAATGCATGACTTGTTGATGATTTATGGATACCATGCTTTGAACCATGCATTGTCGATGTTTCTTTTTGAGCTCCCTCACTAAGCTTTCAAGCTTACGCTCTCATTTCCGACAATGCAGATCATTAGTGTGGAAGTTAGCAAGGAGCAAGAAAGGGGCACCCAAGAGCATGTGTTGCTGCTCAAGTATGGTTTTTCTTGAATAATGTAATAGTTGGAAATTGGGATGCTAAGTGTTATAGGACCGTATGTTAGACTCCTATGTTGGCTTTCGTGTTGTTGAATGTCCATGTTTTTTTTTTGAAGGGATATAAACCTTGTTCTATGTGATGCTCAAGTTGCTACATGTTTCTTATAGCTAAATAGACTCGTTATGCATGCTTGTGTGTTTAATCATGCTCAGTTGTAGGATGTGTTGCCTCTAGATTGTTTGTATGATTGTTGCTTTGATGAATGTTTAAATTGCTTCGCATGATTATCCATGGATGCCTTGTGTTGTATTTGAGTGCTTGTATGTTGCTTGGCTAGTAGTTTAGTGCATCTAGAGTCGAGTCCTTGTGTCTTTTGTAGCCAAAATAAGGCTTGTAGTGCAGGGCGTATCGATACACTCAAGGTTTGTATCGATACGCCCCATGCCTTGGTCCTTGTTTTAGGCTATGTGTATCGATATGCAGGGGTGTATCGATACGCCAAAAGCTCTCTTGAAATCTGAGAAATTGACGAGATTTTGGCGAACCGGTACGGGTACTGAGGGTATCGGTACAATCTTGTAGTTTGACATTGGGAAGTTGACCATTGAGAGCGTATCGGTACGATCTTCTAGCATATCGATACAGTCTCCCTAGGTTGACTTTGAGGAGTTGACCAAGTCTAGGCGTATCGATACGGTCTTCTAGCGTATCGATACGACCTGTTGTGTAAGTTAAAATGGGTTTGTTAAATTGCATGTTTTGCGTGTTTTGTATCCTTGTGTGTTTCCGCTGCGTTTCCTCTCACATAGGATATAATTAAACATCTAGACAAGATAATCTTTAAAAAAAATTAGGGTTGCTAATCGGAGTGAGGCCTTAGCGGGTTTCGCCCCGATTTTCCCCGTGTGACCCGTTCGGACCGATTTGTCGGCTAGACCGGGACGAGGGGGTTACATTTGTTGGTATCAAAGCCTGAGGTTTCCGCGACCTTGAGAAGGTAAGTAAGGTAAGTTTAAAGTGTTATGTTGCAATATCTCGGTGTATGTTGTGCGGTGAATGCTTTTGCTATGTATGCTTGTTGTTCGCTGCTTGCATGGTGTTTGAAAGCATGTGTTAGTATGGTTGTTGTGTTGAGGCGTAGTTGTCGAGTTCCCATTGCTACTATTACCTTATTGGAAAAGATTTTGAGTAAAGGAATACTTGAGCACCTTGGCCCTTGCCTTTGCTAACTCAATCCTTGTGTGTTTATTTTGTTTGTAGATGATATCTTGTTTGACGTAAGATGAGACCTAGAGGCAGGCTAGGGTGGTTCATTCGGAACCACGGGCTGCAGCTCCTGAAGTTGAGTCGGTTGTAGAGGTGGAGGCTCCTCCACCACCTCCTTCTCCTCCTCGAGAGGGAGGTGAAGCGAGAGCTGAGGGCGTAGGACCTCAGGTTGGCCAAGGTCCGGCCGGTATAGATCTAGCTTCGTTGGTTCAGGCTATAGCTCGGGCTTTTCAGGCAGCCATGGCCGGGGGACAAGCTGTGGCACCACCTCAGGGTGAGGGCACTCGTTTGCCACTTGAGAGGCTTCGTAGCTTGGGTGGAGAAGAATTCCGAGGGTTGGCACCCGAGAGATCAGAGGCTTGGTTTGATAAGACTGTTCGTATCTTGTCTCAGAAGGGTTGTACCGGGGCACGCAGACTGGGATGTGTTGTTTCCTTGCTTCAGGGTGATGCCTTCACTTGGTGGGCCACCATTACTACAGACATGCCAGATGCTGAGGTTACTTGGGAGTTCTTTGAGTCTGCTTTCCGCAAGAAGTATCTGGGTCCCCACTATCTTGATGAAAAGAAGAGAGAGTTCATGTCCTTGCTTCAGAGTGACATGACAGTGACCGAGTATGAGGTACGGTGTGTCAGATTGAGTCAGTACCCGTCCGAGCTAGTTCCTAATGAGAGGGAACGATGCAACCGTTTTCGTTACGGGTTGAGTGAAGGAGTGAAGAGGTATACTTTGGCTACGGATTACACGGACTTCGATGTCTTGGTCGCTAGGGCCAAGGACATAGAGAACAGTTTGGGTCTGACCAAACGTTCAGGTGGGTCTGGTTCATGGAAGAGGTCTATTGGCTTTGATAGAGGTGATGCCAAGAGGCACAGGGACAATAGGCATCATTTTGATCACAGACGTGGAGTGGTAACCACGGAAGAGGCCATCAAGGCTAGAGAGCTGGTGGGCGTTTACCCGAGTGTGCTAGGTGCGGGAGGTATCACACCAGGGAGTGCAGGGAAATTTTCATGTGTGCTGGAACTGTGGAGCTAGAGATCACCTTAGGTGTGATTGTCCACACCAGGCCGGGCTTGCACCGGTTCAGGCTCCTGCTAGAGCTAATGTGTACTCGAGAGGCTGTGGGCGCGGTCGATGTAACTTTTAGTTGAGGAACGATGGTCAGAGGAATATAGCTCATGTGGTTGCGATTCAGCCGGAGGACGGAGGTCAGGCTAGAGTTTATGCTCAACAAGAGGGACAGAACGACACGGGCATGATTGCAGGTAATTTCTTGATATAGTCTTTGAGTTTGCTTTCCTTGATTGACTCCGGGTCTACGTATTCATACATATTGAGTGAGCATGCAAAGATGTTAAATATACCTTGTGAGGTACTAGAGGTAGGTGTTAGTGTTACTAGTTCCTTCAGGGATACAGTAGTGGTTAGGAAGATGTATAGAAGGTGTCTGTTAATGGTTCGAGGGCATATATTTCCAATGGACATGATGGAGTTACCGTTTTATGGCTTCGATGTGATTTTGGGTATGGACTGACTTACAGAGCATAGGGCTAGGATAGATTTCGAAACAAAGAGAGTCTGCTTGAAGCTTGTAGATGACTACAAGATTGTGGTAGTAGGGGAGAATGTAAAATTCTTATCGAATGTTGTTTCAGCCTTAGAGGCTCAGAGATTAGTTGAGTTGGATTGTGAGGCGTACTTGGCCTGCGTGATGAATCCAAACATGAATGAAGTTAGACCGTAGGATATCATAACCGTGTGTGATTTTCCGAGTGTGTTTCCGGAAGAATTGCCTGGTTCGCCGCATGATAGAGAAGTAGAGTTTTCTATAAAGACATACTCAGATTCTGCTCCCATTTCGATTGCTTCATACCGTATGGCACCGAAAGAACTGAAACAGTTGAAGACTCAGTTACAAGAGCTATCAGACAGAGGTTTTATCCTTCCGAGTTCTTCGCCTTGGGGCGCTCCGGTATTATTTGTGAAGAAGAAAGACGGTAGTATGAAGATGTGCATCGATTATAGATAGTTGAATCAACTGACAGTGAAAAACAAGTATCCCTTGCCGCATATCGATGATTTGTTTGATCAGTTGAGAGGGGCATCAATCTTTTCAAAGATTGATTTGAGATCCGGTTATTACCAGTTGAAGGTAAAAGAGGTTGATGTACCGAAGACAGCTTTCAGGACTAGGTATGGTCACTACGAGTTCTTGGTTATGTCGTTTGGGTTGACAAATGCACCAGCTGCTTTCATGGACATGATGAACAGAATCTTCCATGAGTACTTAGATCATTTTGTGGTTGTATTCATAGATGATATTTTAGTGTATTCGCGTACCGAGGAAGATCATGACATGCATTTGAGGATAGTTTTGCAGACTTTGCTAGACAACCAGTTGTACGCTAAGTTGAGTAAGTGTGAGTTCTGGATCAGAGAAGTAGTCTTTCTAGGACATGCAGTATCAGCCGAGGATATTAGAGTTGATCCGAAGCAGATAGAAGCCATTGTTGAGTGGAAGCAACCAAAGTTTGTAACAGAGATTCATAGTTTCCTAGGCTTAGCAGGTTATTATAGGAGGTTTGTGAATGGGTTCTCGAAGATAACTGCTCCTTTGACAAAATTGCTTCAGAAGAATGTTCAGTTTGAGTGGTCGGATGCAAGACAACAAGCCTTTGAGAAATTGAAAGAAGCTTTGACAGATGCACCGATTTTGATTCAGCTAGAGTCGGGGAAAGAGTATGTGATCTACAATGATGCTTCATATGTAGGATTAGGTTGTGTGCTCATGCAGAACGAAATAGTTGTAGCTTATGCCTCGAGGCAGTTAAAGAATCACAAGCGCAATTATCCAACACACGACATAGAGCTCGCCGCAGTTGTGTTTGCCTTGAAGATCTGGAGACATTATTTGTATGGTGAGAAATGCACAGTGTATACGGATCACAAGAGTTTGAAGTATATAATGACACAGAGAGAGTTGAACCTTAGACAACGTAGGTGGCTAGAGTTACTTAAGGACTACGATCTCACGATTGAGTACCATCCGGGTAAAGCCAATGTAGTGGCAGATGCTTTGAGTAGGAAGGTAGATGTTGAGTTGAGAGCCATGTTTGCTAGTTTGAGCTTGTCCATTGATGGTGGTCTAGTGGTCGAGCTTCAGGTTAGACCTACCTTAGGCCAGTTGATTAGAGAAAACAGTTGTTAGATAGATCTTTGGCACCTCACGTGCAAGATATAGCCGAGGGTAAACCATCAAACTACAGTTTCAGTATTGGTAGGGTCTTGTGTTTTAGAGACAAAATAGTTGTGTTGGATGACAGTGATTTGAGACGTACTATCTTGAAGCACACAGTAGCTCGTTCGCTATGCATTATGGTAGTACAAAGATGTATAATAAACTGAAGAATGAATACTACTGGGTTGGTTTGAAGAAAGACGTAGCTAATTTCGTAAGTGTATGGTATGCCAAAGAGTTAAGGAAGAACATCAGGTTCCATTAGGTTTGTTGCAACCGTTGAGGATTCCAGAATGGAAGTGGGAAAATATCACCATGGACTTCGTTTCAGGTTTGCCTTTGACTCTTTCGAAGAAGAACTCAGTTTGGATTATAGTTGACCGCTTCACAAAGTGTGCTCACTTTATAGCTGTTCATACGACTTACTCCTTAGATAAGTTGGCTGATTTATACATCAATGAGATTGTGAGATTGCTTCGTATGCCGAAGTCGATTGTGTTTGACAGAGATCCGAGATTTACGGCCAGATTTTGAGAGTGTTTGCATAGTGCTTTGGGTACCTGATTGAATTTCAGTATGTCGTATCATCATCAGTCAGATGGTCAGTCAGAGAGGGTTATACAGATTTTGGAGGACATGTTGCGTTGTTGCATTATTGACTTTCAGGGTACTTGGAAGAAACACTTGTCGTTGGTCGAGTTCGCATATAATAACAGTTATCAATCGAGCATTCAGATGGCTTCGTATTAGGCTTTGTATGGTAGAAAATGTAGAACTCCGATTTGTTAGGCCGAAGCAGGTCAGAAGTTGTTACCGATGTCGGATATGCATAAGGGGACCACCGATAAGGTGAAGTTAATATGTGATCGTTTGAAGGCAGTTTCGGATAGACAGAAATCCTATGCCGATTTGAAGAGGAAAGAAGTTGAGTATGTCGTGGGAGATAAAGTGTTCTTGAAAGTCTCTTTGTGGAAGAAAGTTATGAGGTTTGGCAGAAAAGAGAAATTGAGTCCGAGACACATTGGGCCGTATGAGATTGTGAAGCGAATCGGTCCGGTTGTGTAACACCCCTCACCTGGGTTAGGAGCGAGGAGCGTTACCGGAAGCGAAAACTCAAATCAGAAACACAGAACATAATGTCAAATAGAAAATATGAAGCAAGAATCAATTCTCAATTAAGCAAACCATATTAATGCGCATGCGGAAAGTGGGCTAACAAAAACTTTTCTAAACATACAAGGCTAAATAGAATTTCATTTAATTTAACCTTACAAATTTTCAAGCCATTTTAATTTTCTTCTTAACACCTTATTAAGGATTCAATTTTAAGATAACGTTTAAGGTTTCCATTCGAACCCTAGGCTGACTATGTGGTTATTTTACTCTAACTGTTAACTAATAATTCACCGATTAATTCGTTGATAAGAATTAAATCAAACATGCCGATACACTTAAGCAATTTAATACCATGCCATTCGAACCCTTGTTAAGTTAGTCTAGGTGGTTTCGAAACATACAATATAGCCAATAATTAAAAACCTTAATATTAACAGACAAGTCGTGCTCGAATTCATAGACCATGATATCAGATTTCCATTAACTATTTCATTACAAAACATCAAGTTATCAAATGCTCCTAAGCCATGGCAAGCTATCAAACTATATACAACAAAAAGAATAATGCAAGACCACTAGCTTGACTTACATATTTACAACAAAAGAATGAGGCTTAATTAAAACAAAACATGATATTAGCCTCCTAACTAAACATCAAGGAGCATATAACTTCAAACACCAACATAAACTTAAGTTACGACCAAACAAGATGAAACGAGCCTTTAAACAAACTTCGAAGCCACCATCTAGGAGTCTAAAAATAAGACTAAGATCATACATTTCTAGTCTTGTAATTTTTCTCGATTGGATGCTAGCTTTGGTCCCAAGCTACCCTGCTAATTGGGAAGAAGGAAACAAAAGAGCGTTAAGTACAAAATTGTACTTAGCGAGGTAATGCTAAAACTAATCCATTCTTTTAAATAAATTTGTGATCAAACAATAAGTTACTTAGCTAGGTCAGAGAGTATATGATTAGCACCTAACTAAGCTTAGCACAATCGAACTCAAGTGGTTCCATACATCTCATGTACTTCAAGCATAGTATCATACTCAAACACATTTCGATTAACATTAATTTACAAAATATGCTTCATGTTCGAACAAGTCAAAACCATAATACAAAAGCAATCACCACATGCTTATACTCATGCTTATTAATCGAAGCAACCAACATCATACATTCATAGCATTGCATTATTAATTATTCAAGAGCAAGATTCGAAACAAATCTTAGACATATCATTCGAATGGATCACCAATCATTGACCATGAGATAAGCATATCAACATATCATATATCATTTCCATTCCATTCGAAAAAGGGCCATTGCCCACATTGTATATATTCAAATTTTCCAAGCATATCGCATGCATTTTATCACAACCAAATGGACCAATGTCCACAAAAATCATCCATAAAATATATATCATGTTATGCCAATTCAAATATCAATCCATTTATCCATTTCATAAGCTTCTCATAATTACGTATTTCTATTTAATTTAGTTAAGTTGCCCTAGGTATAATAGAAGAATCAGATAATCAAGTCATCAAGAGGGTACCAAGTACCAAACAGGGGTTGCCTAAGCAACAAGTCAAGAGATGCTCACTAGCATCAATGTGTCTTGAACACCAAACAAGATCACATTCGATCATCAAGTTCAGGAGTACACAAGGTACTAAATAGGGGTTGCACTAAGCAACAAATCAGGGGTTGCACTAAGCAACAAAACAAGAGAGCTCGGACTCTAGGCATGCCATACTATCTAAGACCTCTAATCGACCAAGGGCTTATTAATCTTATTAATTTATCATACATCTTTCAACGATATCTTCCATACTTAATTTAGCACATACATATTGCATCATTCGATTTGCATGCTCATTCTATCATATAATTGTACCAAATCATATAAATCATACTGATTAATTTCATGCCACATTTGAACAACATCAAAACATACATAGGCAACAACATCACATGTTATTACATGCATACACAACATAGCAAATAAATTACATAAAGGCAGTCCACATTTTCATAAATTCAAGCATTAACAAAGATCCATTTCATGCATCCATTTTCCATTTAACCTCCTCCTCTTACTAAACATGTTACCAATCATAAATTAATTCCATTTCATGCATAAAGTCATAAATTACATAAATAAAAAAAGTGGTTAGGACACTAGTCCCAACCCTAATATAGTTACACTCACAAACCCCTTAAGCTTGATCTTTGATTAGGATGCCCTTGTTCCTTCCCCTTGATTGGTCAATCTTTGCTTCCTCAAAGAATCCTCACAATTTTGATCTTAACACTCAACACAAAACAAATACAAACCATATCAGAGAGCAATTCAATTACATTCACTCACTTAATACGATTATAAACATTAATCCTCAAATCTGTTTTTCTATTGAATTAGTTGGAGGATCAGTTAGTATTTTGATCATAACTTCTTAATTACTAATCCAAAATCCACCTATCATGCACCATTAGAAAGGTATTAAACTCAGGTTTCCAACCCTTTAAACCTTATATTTTTATCTATTCTGAGTTTATACAGTTAATTTCATGAATATGACCTTTTCAACAATCCTGGACAGCTTGTACTGCCCAACTTCTTTAATCTATAACTTCCAATTCACATACTGGAATTCAATTTAGTATACTAGACATTTCAAAGTGTGTACCATAAAAATGTCAGCTCAAAATACTTTATATTCTATTTTTGGTGAATTTTCAAAGTTACAGCTTAAGGTTTAAGTTTTCTGGACAATTTACTCATTGATCACATTTAGCTTTAAATTCCACCTAATTACCTTGCTTTAATTCTAATTTCACTTAATACATGATTTGTAATATCCATTTACAACATTTTTAAGTCCTTAGCCATTCTTATTATCAACAGATAAGTCCTCAATTGTCCTAAATTTCCAGATCAGTCCTATTCTCTTGTTTCGAGTACTAACTTCCTTAATTCACCAATTTAGGTCATTTCGAATTCAATCCAAGAGTATAAATTTATTCTTACATAATCCCCTGATTCTAGATTATGAGTTAAGTGTTAAATTTCATATAATTCAGGTCCTTGCAATTAATCCAAGAGTATCCATTTACAATATTTTTAAGTCCTTAGCCATTCTTATTATCAACAGATAAGTCCTCAATTGTCCTAAATTTCCAGATCAGTCCTATTCTCTTGTTTCGAGTACTAACTTCCTTAATTCACCAATTGAGGTCATTTCGAATTCTATCCAAGAGTATAAATTTATTCTTACATAATCCCCTGATTCTAGATTATGAGTTAAGTGTTAAATTTCATATAATTCAGGTCCTTTCATATAATTCAGGTCATTTCGAATTCAATCCAAGAGTATAAATTTATTCTTACATAATCCCCTGATTCTAGATTATGAGTTAAGTGTTAAATTTCATATAATTCAGGTCCTTGCAATTAATGATTTTATTATTTTCGAATACATGTCCAATGTTGATTCTAATCAAAATTTCCTCATTCGAATTCATTTTTACCAGCAACCTAAGGCTTGTTCCTTATATTATTTCCATTTCCCTTCAACTTTGTGCTAATAGAAAATTTCCAGTTTGGTCCCTAACTATTTCAATTTTTCATTCAATCATGAATTTCTATTCTTTCTTCAAAACAGTCCCCTTTTAATCGATTCACCATTTCACAAATAATTATTCAGAAATTCAATTATTTCAACTCAACATAATCACCATAACTCTAACAATTTCATGTTTAGATTAACTTTAAACGTGCATGCATGATTTTTGCTCTTATTCGAACAACTAGAAGAAGGAATGAGAACTTACTTCTTTGGCTTTGCTACCACTAGTTAACCCTTCTTAATTCCTAGCTTAAATCCTTCAACATGCAAGCCATTTCCTTCTCCATTAGATATCAATTTTCAGAATTTTCAAGCTTTCATCCTCTCCCTTTTCTCTCAAGTTTCACGGCAATAAAGAAGAAAATGGAGAGAAAACACTTTCCTTAATTTGGGGGATATGTTGGGATTTTGGTTTTACTTAATTACCCTTCTTAGCTTCTCTATTCTAAACTTTTTACTATGGGTAGCCCCAAGGAATAACAAATTTTAACATGCAAATTTTGAGTTTTATTTTCTCTTTAATTTAGTCATCAATTTCCTCCCCAAACTCTTTCTTTCTTTCTTTCTTCCATCTTGGTCTGATTTCCACTAGGGAAATGTACCCCCTCTAATTATTTTTAATTCTCTAATCTTATTACTCTGACCAAGTTACTATCAATTTACATCCAAGTAAATTATCAACTCGACTCAATTCTTTAATTCGAATGTCTTGTTCCCTTTAATTCGAGTTGATGCATTAATTGCCTAATTAAAGGAAATTCAAGGACTAAATTAAATAATTTACTTAATTATAAACTTAATTGCTTTCTAAGAATAAATTAATATCTTAATTCAATGAATTAAATTCTAGGACGGAAAAGTGGATGTTAAAGGTTGCTTATCAGTTACGTCTGCCATCTAAGTTAGAGAAGATTCACAATGTGTTGCGTGGTAGACCGATTGAGTTGGTCAAAGTGAAGTGGCAACGCCGAGGTGTGGAAGAGGCCACTTGCGAGAGAAAAGAGGATATGGAGAGGCAGTTTCCGTATCTCTTCCCGTCAGGTAATTTCGGGGACGAAATTTTCATAAGTGGGGGAGATTTGTAACACTCGGGTTTAGGGGGTCGGGTGTTAAGTGAGTAATTGGGTTCAGGTCTTTGGGCTTGGTTTAAATAAAATGGGATTGGTTTTGAATTAAAAAGAAAACATGTTTTCATTAAGGGTAAAATGGGGTTTTTCTAATAAATGAAATAAAACAAGTAAAAGAAATGTTTTGAAGTCATCATCTTCTTCCCTCAAAACTAAAACCCACGACACAAAACTTCTCCCCACCACAAACACTGTTCCATCATCTTCCTCAGCGATTTCAAGAGTTTTTATCAAGGTAATAATGTTTTTAACTTCCCCTCTTCAACCTTAACATTTCCATGGTTTTAGATTTTCATAAACTCCATTTTTGAGTTGCTTCAAGTGTTCAAATTTTAAATCAAAGGTGGTAACTTTTTTGGTTTTCCATTGAGTTTTTGATTTGTAAAGTTTATATATGTTATAGTCTTGCTTTTAAGTTTAACATATGTTAAAATGGTAAGGTTTTAATGAAATCCCGAAATGGGTATTTGTGGGTGAGTTTAGAGGTGGAAATTTTGAGTTTTTTAGGTAGTTATGTGAGGGAACGTTGGGCTGATGGTATGGTTATACTTGGGGGGATGTTTTGAACATGTTTAGTGATGATTTGGATGATGAAATTGATGGGTAATTGCTGGGAGATGGTGAGTTGGACTTGGACGAGAGGGGGAGGTACAAGATGGTTTCGCCAATGATTCAGGAAAGCAAAACACGGTGACAGAAACCATTGTTTGAATCGAAAGCCATTGGAGATCAAGAAATTGATATCAGAATAGGAGAAGGTTGCAGAGGTCTAACGGTCACAATGAGGTTTAAACTTTGAATGGCGGACATGGTGGGCATCTCCAATCTTCACTAACACTATAACGCCATTTTGGTGTCAAAAATAATATAAAATTGTAAAATGTAAAAAAAAAGTAAAATTAGTGTAAAAAGGCTAACTTCAACCTTTGTACTAGAATTGTGCAAATTAAGATATTTAATATTATTTTGGTGCAAAGAGACTAACACCTTTTGTATCATTTTGGCTTTTTCTTTCAATTAAAAAAAATTGGTGTTGCTACAGTTCCGCACTAAATATGGTGTGACACTATATACAACACCAAAATGGTGGCATGAGGATTTAGAATATGGTGTTGGGTTGGAGAATAGTGACCAAAAGACACCATTTTAGTGAAATGGTGTGAACTATAACACAATTTTAGTGTCAAAAATAATATAAAAATCTGTCAAAAATGAAAAATTGAAATTATTGTAAAGAGATCATCTCTAACCTTTGCACTAAAATGGTGCAAATTAAGGTATTTTAATATTATTTCAACATTAAATTAAATCATATTCATCCATTTATTAATGTATAGTTTCATTATAAATTTCAAAGCAATATGTTTTATAATGAGAAATAACAAATAAAAAATATTTGTTAAAATTTAACTTAAGAAAAATTAAAAAAATCTTACACATTAAATAGAAAAATTACAACAAATATTTGTTAAATGTTAGCGATATCTATTGCATGCCGCAATCTATGTTTTAATATATGAAATTTATTAGATATTTAAAAATTAATCTGTAACACCCGAGTTTAGGGGGTCGGGTGTTAAGTGAGTAATTGGTTTCAGGTCTTTGGGCTTGGTTTAAATAAAATGGGCTTGGTTTTGAATTAAAAAGACAATGTGTTTTCATTAAGGGGAAAATGGGGTTTTTCTAATAAATGAAATAAAACAAGTAAAAGAAATGTTTTGAAGTCATCATCTTCTTCCCTCAAAACTAATACCCACGACACAAAACTTCTCCACAACCCAAACACTGTTCCATCATCTTCCTCAGCAATTTCAAGAGTTTTTATCAAGGTAATACTGTTTTTGACTTCCCCTCTTCATCCTTAACATTTCCATGGTTTTAGATTTTCATAAACTCCAATTTTGAGTTGCTTCAAGTGTTCAAATTTTAAATCAAAGGTGGGAACTTTGTTGGTTTTTCATTGAGTTTTTGATTTGTAAAGTTTATATATGTTATAGTCTTGCTTTTAAGTTTAACATATGTTAAAATGGTAAGGTTTTAATGAAATCCCGAAATGGGTATTTGTGGGTGAGTTTAGAGGTGGAAATCATGAGTTTTTGAGGTAGTTATGTCAGGAAAAGTTGGGCTGATGGTAAGGTTATACTTGGGGGCTATTTTGAACATGTTTAGTGATGATTTGGATGATGAAATTGATGGGTTGTGTTCAAGTCCGAAAATGAAAAGTTTGAGTTAGTTCTTGGCTTGGAAGTGTAGTGAAATTATCTTGGGTTGAAATCTGATTTGTGGCAGTGATTTTGTGGATGTTTTTATGTGTAATGCACTGTTTTTGGTTGTTTAGAAGCAAGGGAAAACGTTTGAGAAGCCCCGGGCTCAATTCCGGGGAACTTGGAGGCTTGATCGACATTCTCGACTTGTATTGAGGGTGTTTGGTGAGTAGACTGTTTCCAATGGTTTTAAATTGATTCAAAGTATGTTATTGGGGTACTAGATTGTACATGGTAGGCCAATCTAATGTGGGGTTATGTTGGTAGCTTAATCTCTTGTTCAACTTTATGTATTTCTTGCTAAATGTGCATAAATGTGGTCTTGTGTGATAAGTGTCCGATCATACATGTTACAATACATTTATGTTGCATGATGGTGATTTGTATGATGTATTGCATGATTTGTGAAATCATGGTGAGTACTCGCTTAGTATGTTGACACTAGTTATGTTACCGGATATAAATGATCGATTATTAAGATGAGTGTGCACATGATAAGAGTCAAATTCGCGTGTGGCCTTGGTGGTGTGAAGTCACCAAGGTGGAGTACGGTGAAGTAACATTCCACCGGAAAGTATATATGTGTGATGATGAGTGGAATCCCATCCGTAAAAGAAAATGGTGATGAGTGAAATCCCACCGGAAGGTAATATTGTTGTTATTGAGTACGTTGGGCGGAAATCCCAACGGAAGCTATCCGCATATCCGAGTAAGCTATATAGCTGCCAATATACCTTGTTTATGTGTGGCTGATGTGGTAAGATGTTCTGTTACATCTATGCTAAGCATAACACGAGGTAAGATGACATGTTCATGCATTCTTGTAGCGGTTGGCTATGTTGTTATGTTGGTGGTAATGCATGCCTTGTTGAGGATTTATGGATACCATGTTTTGGACCCTGCATTGTCGATATTTGTTTTTAAGCTCCCTCACTAAGCTTTCAAGCTTACGCTCTCATTTCCGAAAATGTAGATCATTAGTGTGGAAGTTAGCAAGGAGCAAGAAAGGGGTACCCAAGAGCGTGTGTTGCTGCTCAAGTATGGTTTTTCTTGAATAATGTAATAGTTGGCAATGGGGATGCTAAATGTTATAAGAGCGTATGCTAGACTCCAATGTTGGCTTTCGTGTTGTTGAATGTCCATGTTTTTGTGTTGAATGGATGTAAACCTTGTTCTATGTGATGCTCAAGTTGCTACATGTTTCTTATAGCTAAATAGACTCGTTATGCATGCTTGTGTGTTTAATCATGCTCAGTTATAGGATGTGTTGCCTCTAGATTGTTTGTATGATTGTTACTTTGATGAATGTTTAAATTGCTTTGTATGATTATCCATGGATGCCTTGTGTTGTATTTGAGTGCTTGTATGTTGCTTGGCTAGTCGTTTAATGCTTCTAGAGTCGAGTCCTTGTGTCTTTTGCAGCCAAAATAAGGCTTGCAGTGCAGGGCGTATCGATATGCTCAAGGGCTGTATCGATACGACCCCCTGTCTTGGACCTTGTTTTAGGCTATGCATATCGATACGTGGGGGTGTATCGATACACCAAAAGCTCTTTGGATATCTAAGAAATTGACGAGATTTTGGCGTATCGATACGGGTCCTGATGGTATCGGTACGGTCTTGTAGTTTGACCTTGGGAAGTTGACCGTTGAGAGAAAATCGGTACGGTCTTATAGCGTATCGATACAGTCTCGCTAGGTTAACTTTGGGGAGTTGACCAAGTCTAGGCGTATCGATACGGTCTTCTAGCGTATCGATACGGTCTTCTAGCGTATCGATACGACCTGTTGTGTAAGTTAAAATGGGTTTGTTAAATTGCTTGTTTCGCGTGTTTTCTATCCGTGTGTGTTTCCGCTGCATGTCTCTCACGTAGGATATAATTAAACATCTAGACAAGATAATCTTTAAAAAAAGGGTTAACTACTAGAATAGTCACTTATGTTTTCCCCCAGTACAGAGTTGGTCACCGATTTTGAAAAACGACCAGTAAGGTCACTTACGTTTTCGGGGCGTAAACTTTTGGTCACTCAACCGTTTGTTGCCGTTAAATACTGATAGATTGCTGACTTGGCAATGAAAAAATAAGGGTAAATTACTGCAATGGCCATTAAAGTTTATCTCATGTATAGTTTTGCTCCCCAATTAAAAAAAATAAACATTATAGTCACTAATGAAAATGTTTCTTTATAATTTCACCCTTGAATTTTTAAAAATTAATTTTTCAACCCTAAAACTTTACAATCAATTAGTATAATAATATTATAAAGGCTTAAATGAAAAATAGGTGCCCAAAGTATACCCTTTTTAAATTTAGGTGCTCAAATTGCTCCTATTTAATAACTAAACTTTCAAATTGCTCCTATTTTTTCACTCTAGATTGTTTTTAATATTATTGTAACATGACATGTCATTTTTATTATTGTTAAACTAAAAATAATTTTAAAATAAAATAAAATCATTTTTTTTATTATTAAATTTAAAATATATTTTTTTAAAAATATTAATTCTTAAAATAATTTAGGTGTTTAAAGTATTTTTTTGTAAAAATAGGTGCCCAAATTTACCATAGTTACAATTTTAGGTGTCCGGCTGTTAAATGAGTGTTAGAAAAATTGTCAACCGATCGGTACTTGACACATGGCATTAATTTTATTAATTTTTAATTGAAAATACTTAGAACTTTCAAATTATTATAAAATCTCAAAATTTGACAAGCTTCACAAAACAATCTCTAAATCCCTAAAAATTCCAAACTTCCGCCGCCAGTTGTCGTCGCTGACCGCACCCACTTGGTCTCCGGACCAACGCGATTATTTTTCCCAACACAGCATCGTCAGAAACGCCCAACGGCGTGCAGCCAAACGTCAAACTCGAAATCGAAGTTCGCGTTTGACGTTCGACTACACACCGTTGGGCGTTTCCGGCGATGTCGTGTTAGGGAAAATTGTCGCCTTGGCCCGGCGACCAAGTGGGTGCGGTCAGCGACGACAACTGGTGGCGGAAGCGGCGACAGTTGACGACGAAAGTTTGGGAATTTTTAGGGATTTAAGGATTGTTTTATGAAGCTTGTAAAATTTTGAGATTTTATAATAATTTGAAAATTTTGAGTATTTTCCATTAAAAATTTTAAAAAATAAAATTAATGTCACATGCCAAGCACCGATTGGTTGACAATTTTTAACACCCATTTAACAATCGAGCACCTAAAATTGTACCTATAGAAACTTTGGACACCAATTTTTACAAAAAAAATACTTTAGACACCTAAATTATTTTAAAAACTAATATTTTTAAATATTTTAAATTTATTAACAATAAAAATAATTTTATTTTAAAATTATTTTTAATTTAAAAATAATAAAGAATGACATGCCATGTTATAATAATAAAAATAATTCAGAGTGAAAAAATAGGAGCAATTTGAAAATTTAGTTATTAAATAGGAGCAATTTGGGCACCTAAGTTTAAAAAAGGGTATACTTTGGGCACCTTTTTTCATCTAAGCATTTATAATATTATTGTAATAATTGATTGTAAAGTTTTAGGGTTGAAAAATGAATTTTTAAAAATTTAAGGGTGAAATTATAAAGAAACATTTTTATTAGTGACTATAATGCTTATTTTTTTAAATTGGGGAGCAAAAATGTAAATGAGATAAACTTTAACGGCCATTGCAGTAATTTACCCTTATTTTTCGTTGTCAGGTCAGCAATCCGTCAGTGTTTAACGCCAACAAACGGCCGGGTGACCAAAAGTTTACGCCCCGAAAACATAAGTGACCTTACTGGTCGTTTTTCAAAATCGGTGACCAACTCTGTACTGGGGGAAAACGTAAATGACTATTCCAGTAGTTAATCCTATCAATAATGATTCAAATGAAACTAATCACATTACGTAACTAGCAATTAATCCAAACTGAAATTTATTCCAAACCTAAATCAAACCTTCAATATCAATTGTAACCATAGCACATAATATTATTTTCTAGGGAAAACTACACCAGTGACCACCGAAGATATTGGGGATACCTATTTGAACCACCAAACTAAAAAAAACATCAATCACACCACCGAACTTATAAAATCAACCTATTTTGACCACCGCCGTTAAAAACCTAACGGTGGAGTGACGGAACTGCCACGTGGCAGTTGATGGGTATATTTAAAAATTACACATTTGGTCCCTGTTATTTACACATTCTTTCAATTTAGTCCTAATTTTCAATTAATAAAATAATAAATTATTTAATTAAGTGGTGACACGTGTCAAGACCTTATTGGAGGATTTTAATTATTTATATTTAATTTTATTAATTTGTTTTCCCCCGCCAATCAAGTGGTGACACGTGTCACCACCAATTTAAAGGAGAAAAACAATATTTCACTCACATGCGTGCTGGGGGACTCGAACCTAGGTCTCCCAAGTGTAAATGCAGCAGCTCTGCCACTGCACCAAGCACATCTTTGTGCTATAATTCTCCACATATAATATATATCTCTTTATTAGTTTCTACATTTATAAGCCAAAAGCTCAAACCCTAAACACTAATTTCACATATATAAATCCTAAACCCTAAACTCTAACCCTAAATATTTCAATTTAAACCTCAAACCCTAAAATTTTTAAATTAATTCCACGCTAAATATCCTAAACCCTAAACCCTAAAAAATTCAAATTAATTCCACGCTAAATATTTCAAATTAAGCCTTAAACCCTAAACCCTAAATATTTCAAATTATTTTTACGCTAAATATTTCAAATGAAACCCCAAACCCTTAACCTTAAACCCTAAAAATTTCAGATTAATTACACGCTAACTATTTTAATTTAAACCCTAAACCCTAAATATTTCAAATTAATTTCACGCTAAATATTTCAAATTAAACCCTAAATATTTATCGTGTAATTAATTTGAAATTTAGGGTTTAGGTTAGGGTTTGGGGTTTAATTTGAAATATTTAGGGTTTAGGGTTTAAGGCTTAATTTGAAATATTTAACATGGAATTAATTTGAAAATTTTAGGGTTTGAGTTTAGGGTTTAATTTAAAATATTTAGTGTGAAATTAATTTGAAATTTTTAGGGTTTGAGGTTTAATTTGAAATATTTAGGGTTAGAGTTTAGGGTTTAAGATTTATATATGTGAAATTAGTGTTTAGGGTTTGAGCTTTTGGTTTATAAATGTAAAAACTAATAAGAGATATATATTATATCTGGAGAATTATAGCATAAGGATGTGCTTGGTGCAGTGGCAGAGTTATTGCCTTTACACCTGGGAGACCCAGGTTCAAGTCCCCTAGCACGCATGTGAGTGAAATATTCTTTTTCTCCTCTAAATTGGTGGTGACACGTGTCACCACCTGATTGGAGGGGGAAAACAAATTAATAAAATTAAATATAAATAATTAAAATCCTCCAATAAGGTCTTGACACGTGTCACCACTTAATTAAATAATTTATTATTTTATTAATTGAAAATTAGGACTAAATTAAAAGAATGTGTAAATAACAGGGACCAAATGTGTAATTTTTAAATATACCCATCAACTGCCACGTGGCAGTTCTGTCACTCCACCGTTAGATTTTTAACGGCGGTGGTCAAAATAGGTTGATTTTATAAGTTCGGTGGTGTGATTGACGCTTTTTTTAGTTCGGTGGTTCAAATAGGTATCCCCAATATCTTCGGTGGTCACTGGTGTAGTTTTCCCTATTTTCTAAACCATATCTTGCCCTTATTTTACTATATATAATAGCAGCGTATAGGCCCACCGTTTAGAAAAAACAAAAGTACTGATATGAATAATTTCCTTAACAATCAACTATTAAAGCACGAATGTCGATTGGCTTAAAAATCAAAATCTGATGGCAGAAAGTATGATAGTTTATCGCATAAAGTACTAATGAGCAAAATTAATACATGTTAAAATTAGTCTTTAGCCTACGCATAACAGTGCTTGAACCAAACACATTACAACTTACTTTTCCCAATAACCGTACTTAAACCAATCACAAAAAACATATATCAATTGTGATTAATGATATAAGCACAGTTTGAATAATCTAAATATATATATTTATAAATAATTTTATTATTAACCAATAATCAAAATTAAAGTTTTGATTAGACCAAATTAAAAATAATAATCCTGAATTGAAATCCAAATCGAGCAATCATACAATTGCAGGAGAACAAAATATGGGTATACGCAGTAATTATAAGAATTGAAAAATATTTATATTGCATACACAAACTCCAACATGAAAAGGCAATTGAATTATCAATTGAATTACCCTAAAAAACGAAGAAGCATACGATGGAAATTAACCAAAGTGAGAAAAATTTTAACGCAAGGTGAACGCAGCTATGTTCATCGCAAAGGGAAAAACCAATTATCGCATAATTTTTATATGAAATTTTAATCCATAAATTATAAACTTTAAAAACAATTGATTCTCAATGATTCAACATAATTTGTCTCTAATGCCACTTGTTAAAACCAAATTATAATAGATATGAAATCTAAACTAGGGTCTATCATGTTAAATCATTAATAACAATAAAACAAAAGCGGAAGCGTACCTGAATTAATCAGTAGAAAACCTTGAATCTTTTGATGGAGATCGCCTAAAAGGTGGTTGTGATCTTCCAAGAAAATAGGTTAGCCTTTTCCGTAAAAATTCTCTGACGGAGACAAGAGTAATACATGTTAACCTATTTCTTGGGGACCGCTATTCTTTATATAGGTGATTATTAAATCAACTATTAAATATTTATAACTCTGTCCCTAATTGAATTATAAATATATCTTATGGTATCTACACTTTTATTTCCATGACACTTAAATACCTATGACACGCCTAACATAATTGGTCATTTGATTTTGTGTCATACTTTATAATAGCATCATACATTTTACATATGTGCCCACAATTGAGGATGTTAATCCAACAGAATATGCGTTAGAGCTGGAAATAAACAACTGCGGGATGGTTCTGGCCAAAGAATCCTCAGTTAAGGAGATGGTCACGACGGTCAAGGTGGAAGACGGAGACGGAGATTGCACCTTGTGTTTGGAGGGGCTCGAAGTCGAATCAAATGTTGCCCGAATGCCCTGTTCGCACATGTTTCACGAAGAATGTATAGAGAAGTGGCTAAAGCAGAGCCATTACTGTCCTGTTTGCTGGTTCGAAATGCCATGCTAGTCCTAGAATAGAGATCATTATGGGTAAATTTTCCGTACGTTTTCTTTTTAAATCTTGTGTTCCTTTGCTTAAGGCTGGATAAACTTGTTCTTGTTATTGATTTTATAGCATTTTTATGCACAAAGAAACATATGAATATTGATCAAGTTTCAAATTTTTATAATGTTTTACAATGTTGTTTGAAGTTTGAACTTCCGTGGTGTTGTCACTGAATTTTCACCCCATTTATTTATTTATTTATTTTATTATTATTATTATTATTATTATTATTATTATTATTATTATTATTGTTGTTGTTGTTGTTGTTGTTGTTGTTGTTGTTTTAAAAAAAGTGGAAAAGTATTTTTTTTTTAAAATAAGGTTCATTCATAAAATAATAAGGGTCCACTTTCAAATAAATTAAAACCCATTTGTTTAACAAATGATAAAAGACCCAATTTTTAAAGCACAATAAATAATATAATTTTTAAAGCCCAAATTAACCCATTTGTTTACTTTTTGTAGGATTAAATAGGGCCGTTGGATCTAGGGGATAGAGATGGAGGGCTTGGATCAAATATAAAAAAGGTGGAAAAGGGGAGGACCACCCGCACCCACGCGTCTGGCGCGTGGGCTGCACGCGCGCGGGTGGTCTCCTCCCTCTCCCCTATTCGAACTGTAACACCCGAGTTTAGGGGTCGGATGTTAAGAGAGTTAAACCAGGTTTGAGTTGTTGGGCTTTTTTTAAATAAAAATGGGCTTTGTTTTAAAACTAAAAAGGCTTGAGTTTTCATTAAGGGCCAAATGGTAAATTTCTAAATAAAGGAAATAAGCTAAGTAAAAATGGACCTTTTGAAAGTCTTCTTCTTCCTTCACCAAAATCACGACCAAAACCTCCCCAAACCCCAAAACATTGTTCCATCCATTTCTTTCACGATTTTAAGAGCTTTCATCAAGGTAAATATGTTTTTGACTTTTCCTCATCATTCTAAACGTTTCTATGGTTTTAGTTTTTAATAAACTCCATTTTTGAAGTTCTTCAAGTTTTCAAATTTTGAGAAAAAAGGAGGAAGCTTTGATGGGTTTTTATTTGGTTTTTGATTTGTAAAGATGATATATGTTTTAATCTTGCCCTTAAATGTATTTTATCTCAAAATGGTAAGGTTTTGTTGAAAATCCCGAAATGGTTTTTTTTGTGTGTTAAAGGGTAGAAAACTTGAGTTTTTGAGTAGTTTTGTGAGAGAATGTTGGGCTGATGATATGGTGATGCTTGGGGTTGATTTGAACATGTTTAATGATGATTTTGGTGTTGGAATCGATGGGTTTTTGCTGGGTTGTATGTAAGTCCGAAAATGAAGATTTTGGTTAGTTCTTGGTTTGGGAAATATAGTGAAATGGTCTTGAGATTGTAATCTGATTTGTGGCGGTGGTTTTATGGATGATTGTTGGGTAATACGTTGTTTTTGGTTGATTAGAAACAAGGGAAACCGTTGGAGAAGCTTCGGGCTCGATTCCGGGAAATTTGGAGGCTTGATCGGCTTTCTTGGTTTGCTTTAAGGGTGTTCGATGAGTGGACTGACTTAAATGGTCTTAAAATTGGTTCAAAGTGTGTGGTTGAAGTATTAGATTGTGCGTGGTAGGCCAATCTAATGTGGGGATTAAGTTGGTAGCTTAACCTCTCGTTTGACTTTATGAGTTCTTGCTAAATGTACATATTTGATCTTGTGTGATATGTGTTCGTTTATGCATGTTGATATATATTGATGTTGCATAATGGTGATTGATATGTTGTGTTGCATGATTGTGAAGTCATGGTGAGACTTGTTTAGTATATTTGCACTAGTTATAATTTCCAGGTATAAATGATCCATCATTAGGATGAGTGTGCACACGGTAAGAGTCAAATTCGCGCGTAGCCTTGGTGATGTGTAGTCACCAAGGAGGAGTACGATGAGGTAACATTCCACCGGAAAGTGTTTGTATGGGAAAATGAGTGGAATCTCATCCATAAAAGAAACGGTGATGTGTGAAATCCCACCGGAAGGTAATATTGTTGTTTGAGTACGTTGGGGCAAAAATCCCAACGGAAGTTATTTGCATATCCGAGTAAGCTATACGGTTGCCAATATACTTGTTTTTGTGTGGTTGATGTGTAAGATGTTTTGTTACATCCTTGTTTAGCATAACATGAGGTAAGATGTCATGTTCATGCATTCTTGTAACGTTCGGCTATGTTTCTATGTTAGTGTAAATGTATGCCTTGTGAATGTCTTATGGATACCATGCTTTGGACCCTGCATTGTCGATGTTTTGTTTTTGAGCTCCCTCACTAAGCTTCTTGCTTACGCTCTCGCTTTTTACAATGCAAATCATTAGTGTGGAAGTTAGCAAGGAGCAAGGAAGAGGCATCCAAGCGCGAGTGTGGTTGCTCAAGTATGGTTTTACTGAATAATGTAATAGTTAGCAATGAGGATGCTACGTGTTGTAGGAGCATGTGTTAGACTCCTATGTTGTTAATGCTTTTGTGTTGAAGATTTGTAACTCGTGTTTTATGGATGTTTATGTCTTTGTGTGAAGGCATGTAAACCTTGTTTTATGTTATGTTTATGTGGATTCATGTTTCCTATGAATGAAATGGACATGTTATGCGTGCTTATATGATTGATCATGCTTGTGGTAGGATGTAATGCCTTTAGATTGTATGCATGGTTGTTGTTTTATGATTCTTGTTGTCTTGGAGCATGTTTGGGAATGTTTGGAGATGCAGAAAATTGTTTTCAGGGTCACTCTGTGTCCAAGCGTTTCGAAACGCTCGTGGTTGTTTCGAAACGGTTGTAGCTCTAGGGGTACTCGTATCAGAATGGAGGTGGTGCCGTTTCGATACGATTTGACACTGTGAGTTCCCATTTCGGTACGCGTTTCAATACGGTCTGCCTCTATGAGTGCCTGTTTCGGAACCAATTCCGGAACATTTCGACACTAGAGACCCCCATACCGAAACGAAGTGGACCGTATCGGTACGACCTGGTCTGGCTTTTAAATTGGAGCCCGCGTATCGAAAGGAGCAAGCCTGTTTCAAAACGCATCCCTGTAATCTGGCTTTTTGGCATCTTCAAAGGTTCTCGAATGTTGTGTTTTAGTCCCGTTTGTTTTATAAGTTTCCTTGATAGGTCTGTGTGTATCTTTTATGTATCGTTTGGCTTTGCATGCATGCAAATTAGACTAACATGTCACTCGGTAAATTTAAGTTACCTTATGTTTGCTTGGATGTTTTCTATATCGTTTTCCGTTGACGTTTTCGCACATAGGACTAAGTGTAACATTTAGACAAGATAATTAAAAGAAATTTTTCTAGGGTTGCTAATCGGAGTGGAACCTTAACGGGTTTCGCTTCGGTTTTCCCCGTGTAACCCGTTCGGACCGGCTTGTCGGCTAGACCGGGACGAGGGGGTTACACGAACAACCAGCAGAGAAAAGGGGGGCTATTTGCTGCACCTTCCGGCCGCCACAGGCCGCGACAGCAATCACTGAAGCCGCCGACCAACTCCTCTCGCCGCCGCCGTCATAACACCGTCAACGTCGCTTCCGTCCGTCATTGTTAACCTGTTTTTCTAGTTTTCATAGACCAAAACTGTTGTTTAAATAAAATAAAACGTTTTATTAAAATGATCATGCGTTAAATTGATCCAAACACACTTTTCCAAAAAGATTGGTGGCGACTCCGCTGATTTTAAAAGTTTTTCAAAAAGTCGAAGCTCGAAAGGGTTGCGATAGCTTGGCGACTCCGCTGGGGAAGTTTTGTTTAAAAAAAAACAAAAGAGGGTCAGACCACAAGTTGATTTCAATTTTTTTCAAAAATAAAGTTTTTTTTTAAAAAAACTAATGGAATTTGCAAGTTCATAATAGGTTAAATTTATTTGTCTATTTAATGAATATAATTCTATTTTACGCATTTAAGATTTAATTCCAAGCTCTATACCCTAGCTTTGCCTCGTTCGTTTAAGTGGGGGAAACACGCTTTGCTCATGTAAGAATATTGATTCTTCGTATGAGCCTAGCAAGTACCTTCGGGACTCATTCCCTTTGTCTTCGTAAGGATATTGATTCTTCAAGAAGGCATCGGTGGTGAGTCCTCCTGAGTTGAACTCGGTTCGTTTGAAGCCTGTGATGGGTGAGAATTGAAGGCCTTGCTACCCTTAGTAGGGGAAGTAAGGACAACTCTGGTACCTTTTAGAACCAAACCAAGTTTGAGAATCTAGAGCCTACCCCAATAGAGTCATGCGGAAAGCCTATGGTGTTGAGTCTGGTCAAAATCAATTCGCAAAAATAATCCGTGGAGGCATGTCCTGGAGTGTTGGAATGCCTGCCCAGAATTATTCATAAAATGATTTTTTTGGACCTTTTAGGTTTTATTTTTATTTTTATTAAAAATAGTACTAACCTTTTTGTGTGTGTGCTTTGTTTTGTTTTTGTGTCATATTTATTTGTTGCATACATCCCATATTTAGAGGGAGTCGATTCTAAAGCATGTTGCTCAATTAGAAAAGCTTTCACCATGGATGGAGGGTACCTAAAAGAATAAGACAATGCGAATGTACGCCACCAATTTGAGGCCCACCAGCATGCAATGAGAATTTGACGAGTATTCGCATTAGCGCCAAACAGAATACCATAAGTCACAAGTGTTATGACTTCGACGGTCCAACCAAGCAAATATTGAAGATGATCATTGGTCTACTTGGTGAGACGAGTTCGATAGAAGCATCACATCCTAAATTGAAGACGTAGCTAAGCATGTGGCATCAAGAAGTTACATTTCTTCGCCCCACGTCAGACCGACTGTAACACCCCGAAAAATAGTCTAGTCGGAATTGAATTTCGATGATCAGAGTATCGATATTAGAATGTTCAAGAATCGTATCTTTAGTGCTTAAATTATAGATTATATTTTTAAAGGACCCTAATTGAACTTATCCTTAGTTAAGAACCTCCTTGGAAATGCCTAAAATGTTGTTTTTTGAGCTAGGCATTTTGATACAGTAAGACACATACCGAAACGGCCTAGGTAAGGTGTTTCGAAGCGATTACAGGGCGTTTTGATACAGTTCTAGCGGTATTAACTAACTTTTGGATTTTTCTTAGTCGTTTCGATACAGCTTCATGCGTTTCGAAACGGGTCCCCTAATTCGAATCTGTTCAAAAGCAAATCAAAAGGAAATGGAGTTGTGATGACTCACCTGCTTATTGCTATCCCTTCCTACGTGGAAATAATTTAAAGAGATGACTTATAGTCATCTTTATTGAAAAGATGTATAGAATATAGATAATATATATATATATATAGCTTTCCCTTAGATGAGTGAAAACTTTTCATTCACCGTGAGGGAGGTGGGAAATAATTAAGTTTGAAAATGAAGAAAAGAAAGCTTTCATCTTTGTTTGGCTTCATCGAGACCCATTTCCATCTCTAGCTTTGAATGAATAAGCACACACCTCCATTGTCTTCAACCTTGAGCTCCTAAGTATACACCTCTCAATTTGAGATCCTTAAGCTTAAACTTTCCTTGATTTAAGAACATCAATTCTTAGCTATCGATCGGGTAAGTAGAAGCCCTAAGTTAATCATCGATTCTCTTGATCATTGAATGTCCAATTTCAAGCTTTGTCTAATAGATAATGGCTATTCAAGTATCGAAATTGTCATATTGATTCTAATAATTACCTATTGTTTACCTAGCTCAAGAAGTGGAGAAAGATCATCCACCACCATCGTCGATAGCTAGGGATAAGGGTGTTATTATCCGAGAGCCTTAGAAGCTTCGGATTATCGAGGTGAGTGTAGTCGGAGTCTCGGATTAGGCGAAGAGCCTTTCCGAATTCATTGTTGTTGATTTCGTTTGAGTAGCTAACATTGTCTTAAGGTAAATTGCATCGAATCTCTTGGTAGACTCTATTGGTAAGCCGGGGTAAGTCTCGCATTGAGATTGTGTCCGAAGCATTGTTGTTGTTTTCATCGAAGTCATTGAAACATTGCTACATAAATCATTGAGCATCAAACATTGATTATTGCATATTGGATATTGCATATTGCTATTGAGATATTGGTGTTGATGTGTGCATATGGTCATCAAATTATTGACATTGATTAATTGTTATCGATATCGATGTGAAGATATTGCAATTGATATTGTCATTGACACTATTATCGACTTCGCTATTGACATTGTTTTAGGCATTAGTAAAGATATTGGATTGATAAAATACTATTGAGGAAAAGTCCTTGGATACTTTGGCTTGGTACTTGGTATATTTATCGGGACTATGGTCCGTGAGCCACGGCTCAAAGGTGACGACCCTAGGCGAGATGGAGGTTCGTTTGGAGAGAGTACGGGCACCATAAGCATTAAATCATTGTTACTGTATTAAAAGAAGCCATTGATTTGTGCTTTGAGCTTATGTATTATCGATTTTTGAACCAAAGTTACCTAAGTCCAAAAGTGTTCCAAGGCGAATAATGCTAAAAGACTAATAAAGACATCAATAAAACTATTAAAGAACTACTCTGGAATTATATGTGTAAATATAATAGTAAATATGATCACTGCTAGGGCTGTAAATGATACGATACAGATCGCAAGCTACTCGAGATCGACTCGGTCAAAGTTCGACTCGATTGGACTCGACTCGAACTCGAACTCGACTCGAGTTCTTAACGAGCCGAGTCGAGCTACTCGATACTCGACTCGAAAAGCTCATGAGCTACTCGAAAAAATAATATTTAAATATATATTTTTTATTTTTAAAAATAATTGATTAATAAAATTTAGTTTTAAGTTATTTAATTTTTTTTAAAAAAAATATTCTAGTAATAATAGACATAATATTTGAGATTTTCAATCTTGAATCGAGCTCCTACATAAGTTTGAGAATATTTCGAGTTCGAGCTTTTCGAGTTCGAGCTTTTCGAGCTTTTGGAATTCGAGCCTTTCGATTTTTCGAGTTCGAGCTTTTCGAGTTCGAGTTCGAGTTTCATTTTTGATTTCGAGTTCGAGCTTGAGCTCAATAAATTTGAGCTCGCGAGCTTTCGAGTCGAGTCGAGCTCAGCTTCGAGCTTTTCGAGCTCGAGTCGAGCTCAGCACTACTCGAGCTCGACTCGGCTCGTTTACACCCCTAATCACTGCATTGTTATTACCACAAGGTTGTTATTGTCATAGCATTGTTATTTTCACAGTATTGTTATTGTCATAATATTATTGTTATTTCTTTGTCATGATATTATGATATTGATATTTTCATTGATGATATAATGATTGATACTATGATTTTAATATGAATAAAGAGCATGTCTGTAACACCCGGGTTTGGGGGTCGAGTGAAAATAATATTAAAATAATGTTTCGGGTTTCGGTTTTATAATTAAAATGATAAAATATTATTTGGGCTTCGTGTTTTCAAAACAAACATTTTATGTTGGACTTAAATTGATTTGAAACTCAAATTCCATGGGTTTTAAGTGTTTGAGATAGTCATCTCATTCATGGCATTATTGTAATTACAAGCCTTTGAAAAATAAAACCCCTTTTTACTTAAAAGACCACTTTTAACTCATCTTCTTCCCTCACCCATTCTTCATTTCAACGTGAAAAACTCCTCCCCTTCAAGTTCACTATTCTATCATTTTTCTTGCTCAATGTTCGTGATTTTTGAAAGGTAAACTCACTTTTGACTTGTCCTCTCTAACATCTACAAACTAGTACCTTTATTTTTCGCAAAGCTCATGATTTTTGTATTTTGGTGTTTTGAAAATTTAGATTAAAAATGTCATCTTTATTGTCTATAACTTAAGCATTTGATTTGTTAAGTTTATATAAGTTGTTTGCTACCTATAAGGTCCAACATAGTTGATTTTTACATGGTTTTATGATGTTTCCCGAAATCGGGTTTTAGGGAGGTTTTTGAAGGGTTTTAAGTTGAGTTTTAGGGGTGTTTTATGTTGGAATTTGTTGGCTGATGGTTAGGCTATGTATGAGGGTTGTTTTGGAAGCTTTTGGGAGTAATTTAGGTGTTGGAATCATTGGTTTTGGACAATGTTTCATGGCTGCTCGGGAATGAAGGTTTTGGGAGTTGTTCTTAGCTTGAATCTTGTGTTTTGTGCTTGAATAGTGTTCCGGGTTTACTACTTTGTTTTGTGAACTGATTTGAGGTTATTTTGATTGTGTTGGGATGATTAGAAGCAATGATTTGTGTTGGTGAAGCCTCGGGAACGAATCCGGAATCGTTGGAAGCTTGATCGGCTAGTGTGTTGAGCTTGGAATAGTCGGTGAGTGGTTAAATGCTTTTAAATGGTTTCAAGTGTTGGTTCAAGCATGTGGTCTAGGTTGGGCTTGGTAGACCCACCTAGAGTTGGGATTAGATTGGTAGTCTAATCCAAAACTTTAGTTAGAGACTATGGTTGATCTTTATATGTTGTGTATGCCTCATGTTTAATTGTGGTTATGGTGGCTATGTATATTGTGTTATACATGTATGTTGAGGCATGGTTTTGATGCATTGATATATGCATGTGGTTTGTGCATGACGGTGAGTCATGGTGAGTACGTGCTAAGCACGGAAGTTGATATGAAATAATGTTGTGAAAGGTTATGAATTGTTTTTAGTATTGGCACTAGTATGCTTGGGTACAATGATCGATCATTAGGATGTTTAGTGTGCACACGTGAGTCAAAATGCGCGCGTGGTCTTGGTGATGGTAGTCATCAAGATGGAGCACGGGTTCACCCAGAAATTCTTCTTATATATGTTAGTCGGTGATGAGTGTAATCCCATCGACGGGGTGTGAGGATGAGTGGAATCCCCTCCGCGTGAACGGTGATGAGTGTAATCCCACCATAAGGTAATGGTTGTGTTGGATGTGAGTTCCAACGGTTATCCGCGTATTCGAGCCATAGCTAGGTGCCAATATGGATTGAGATATGTGTTGCCAATTCGGATTATAGAATGCGTTTGTTAATACATTGATATGTGTATTTTCATGTGTTGAGCTTATGACTTGTTGAGCATGGCATAATATTGAGTTTATGTTCATGCATCATTATATTTTGGCTTTTGTGGTTCGAAGGTAAGAACATGCATTCTACCTTGGTTGTGTGCTCGTGCTTGGACCCTGCATTGTCGAGGTTTGTTTTAATGAGCTTACCCTCACTAAGCTTTATGCTTACGCTCACTTTTGTTCGACAATGCAGATCCGTAGCTCGTGGGTTGCTAGTGCAAGAAGAGGGCCTCCAAGTGTGCTTGTGGTGCTATCCTAGCTTTCAAGTATGGACTTTTAAGTTATGAGGTGTAATAGTCAAGCAATGGGATATGTATTGTTGTCTTGAACTTTTGGATGTGAGTTATGGATGTGATGTGTTAGGAGAATGTTTAGACTCCCTAATATGTTGTTGTTGGTGTGGCTTGTTGATGCCATGTTTGGATTGGAAACCATGTTTAAGTTGCTTACCTTGAATGCTTAAGTGTATGTTCTTGTTGAAGCATATTATCTTGAATGCTATGAATGATTCTTATGTAGAATGTTGACCCTTGAATGTATGGCTTTTACATGGTTGTTGAGTGCTAAGCATGTTTGTATAGGGTGCCCTGCACCTAGAGTTGATGTATGTTGGTTGTTGGAGGTTTTAGTTGTGTTTTGGGACAGCCTTGTGCCATAAACCAGCTAAAACCAATCTGCAGACAGAGGGCGTATCGAAACGGTTGGTCCCGTTTCGGTACGGTCCCTTTGTTTCATGCCAGGCGTTTCGATACGCAAGGGGAACGTTTCGGTACAATTTTGCCATTGGAAATATGAGATTTTGACGATAAATTGAAGTATCGAAACGAACCTTGGCGTTTCAGAACAGTCTTTCTATCGTTAACCACGAGAAGTTGATCGTTGAGGGCGGTTCGATACGGTCCACCCCTGTTTCGAAACAGTCTCCTCGGGTTGACTTTGGCCAGTTGACCTAGTCAAGGCGCATCGTAACACCCTGTGGGCGTTCCGATACGGCCTACAGTTTAAGTTAAAAGTGGGCTGTTTTGTTGGGCTGTTTGGTTGTTTGCCTCGTTTGTTTCTTCCGTTGTTGCCTTTCTCATATAGGACTTAACAATACATCTAGACAAGATAATAAAAGAAAAAGTTTTCTCGGGTTGTTAACCGAAGTGGAGCCTTAACGGGTTTCGCCTCGGTTATCCCCGGTGTGACCCGCTCAGACCGGTCAATCGTCCGGACCGGGACGAGGGGGTTACCCTTGTTGGTATCAGAGCCTAAGGTTTCCGAGACCTTGGGCAGGTAAGTGAGGTAAGTTAATTTCTTGTATTGCAATTGCACAATGTTTGCTTTCCATGTAAGTATGTTTGCTTGCTTATCAAGTATGCCTTGTTGTATGCTTGTTTGATCGTGTATGTATGTTGTTTGAAGCATGTTGAATAGAGTCTCATTGCTTCTATTACATCGGAAAAATGATTCTTAAGTGAGGGAACATACTTGAGCCACTTGGACCCTTGCCCTTGCTAACCCTATCTTCTATGTTGTTGTTGTGTTGTAGTTGTTATCTGTGAGCGCGTATGTCGAGGCCTAGAGGTAGACCGAGGTTGGTTCGTCAGGAACCACGTGTTGCGACTCCTGTTAATGAGCCAGTGGCTGGAGCAGAGGCTCATGTGGGAGAGCCTGCTGTTGGAGTTGGAGCTCCTCCACCACCACCACCTCCTCAGCCTGAAGTGGGAGGCGAGGCTGGAGCTGAGGGAGTGGGACCTCAGGTTGGCCAGGGTGGCCAAGGTCCTGCTGGAATAGATATGGCTCCGCTAGTTCAAGCTATAGCGGGAGCGTTTCAGGCCGCAGTTGCCGGAGCTCAGTCTGCAGCTCAGTCGAGAGGTGATGATGCTAGCTTACCATTAGAGAGGCTCCGTAGCCTAGGGTCAGAAGAGTTTAGAGGATTTATGCCTGAGAGATCAGATTTGTGGTTGGAGAAGACAGTTCGTATCTTAGCTCAGATGGGATGTGTTGGAGCTCGTAAGTTGGGCTGTGTGATTTCGTTGCTTCAGGGTGATGCCTACACCTGGTGGGTCACCATGTAACCCCCTTAACCCGGCCTAGACGATTGACCCGAATTAAGAAGTTTACACGGGGAAAACCAAAGTCAACCCGAAAGTCAACCTTGATTAACGACCCTTTTTTTTCTTTTTAATCTTATCTAAATGCATATTAACCCTAGATATGTTCATGACAACAGCATACTCAAAGATCAGCTCATTCGGAAAACATTTAGGGACTTAATTGCACAATATACAAGTTTAGGGACCAAAATGTAAATTCTGGAAATTTGAAGGACTTAACCCACTTTTAAGTTACCATTATGAAATTAGTCATATTTCAGGCTTCTCTGACAAAATTCAACTCAAACGGACATCTCAAACTCATTCAATTGCATAAACAAGATTCAGGACCAAAACGCAAAGGTTTCAAAACATATAACCAACAATTTCAGTGCCCAACGGTCGGGTGTTTCGGAACAGGGATGATCCGTTCCGAAACGCGGGACCGTTCCGAAACGCGTTGCGCAACAGGGCCTGGCAGTGGCCAAACTGTTTCGGAACGGCTCTGCCCGTTTCGAAACACCTAGGCCATTTCAGGCCCTCTGTTCCGAAACGGCAGCACCTGTTCCGAAACAGGCTGCCCAGATTGCAGAAATTTAGCTAGATTATCACACAATTGACCCATCAAACATGCTCCAAAGGCAACCAAATTAAACCAGCAACACCTTACATGCATAAGGAACATAATGGCATCAACAATTCATAAACATGGCATCAAACAAGAAAAGCCCCAATTCTATAGGCATGCATCCTATATTGAAAACCATTCAAACACCAAATCACCAAACAATCCTCATAAAGGCCATTTACAAGTTCCATCATCAACAACAACATAAAACCATCTTAGGGAGTCCAAAACATCTCCCAAAACAACAACATATGTTCCCCATTGCCAAATGCCAAAAGCTAATCAAGTTATGAAAATATTCACCATACATGAGCTTAGTTCTTCATTTGGATTCTTGACCTCTTGCTGCCCTTATAAGCACTTCAATGCTCTGCATTATTGGTTTAAGAAAAGAGAGAGCGTAAGCACATAGCTTAGTGAGGAATGCTCATTTAAGACAACACAATAATGCATTTATAAACACTTTCATAAATCTCAATTCAAAACAATCTTTAACCATGCACAAAAGCATTTAAAACAAGCATACATGCTTCAAATTATTAACATGTCATATTGGCCACAAGTGATAATCATAATCTTTCCATTTCAAAGTACAATCAACATAAGACTCACACATGGACTTTTAAACACCATTGCGATCTTACAATTCACAAGGACCACACATGGACTTTTAACCACCATTGTGTCCTTAGCACAAGAATCACCCATGGACTTTTAACCACCATGGTGTTCTTAAAATACAAAAGGCTCACACAAGGACTTTTAACCACCTTTGTGACCTTAACACAAGAATCACCCATGGACTTTTAACCACCATGGTGTTCTTAAAATGCACAAGGCTCACACAAGGACTTTTAACCACCTTTGTGACCTTACAAGGCTCACACAAGGACTTTTAACCACCTTTGTGACCTTAGCACAAGAACCAATCATGGACTTTTAACCACCATGTTGTTCTTAACACAAGAACCACCTATGGACTTTTAACCACCATAGTGTTCTTAACCTTTCTCGAAACATCACTTGCCAATATGCATCAATTATCAACAATAATCCACTGTTTTAAAGCATTTAACAAAGCCATTAATCATCATGCATCCTTATGCATCAAAACCACATTTTATCAAATGTTCAAAACAAGGATCTCTTACCTTGAGAATCCTTCAACACATGGCTTATAAAACCAGCAAATAAACATGCTATATATGCTTTCAAAACAGAATATAAAACATGCAAACAATCACCTTGCACACAACCAACACATGGTTCATCAACAAGAGAGTTTTTCCGAAAACTTACTCTTGAGCTTAGCAAAGTTGTTTAGACTTAAACTAAGCTCCCAAACCTCCAAAACAATGGTTTCAAAGCTGAAAACCAAAATCCACTCACCGATTCCGTTTCGCCACTTGTCGAAACACCAATCAAGCTTCCGGATCAAAACCACGAGGATCCGAAGATGTCTCCCATGTTTTAAACACATCAAAACAGTAGATTAATGCACCATCATGCATTAATATCCTCAACCAAGACATCTAAACTCGCTGCTCACATCAACACTCACATTTCGGCTAACAAACACAACCGAAATCACATCCAAACATCTCCTCAACACTACCCAGCCAAGATCCATCAATTCCAAACATCTATAAACCTCAATTAACATCCAAAATGGATCTCATCACGTCCTTATACCTCCAGCTATAGCAGAACATCAAGATCACTCCAAAAACCACCAAAAACTTAAACAAAACTTAGGAAAATCAACCTATTCGGGATTGCATTGATTAAACCTCAATTTCTCATCAATTATACATCCATTTTACATCAAAAACACATCTCAAAACAATGCCCAATCAGATCATACGAATTTCATCAAAATAAAAGCAAATCTTGCATTTTAAAGCCAAGATCAAGAACTCAATTGCAAAACCTTTAATAAAACATAATTCAAGGATTGAGAACTTGGGAATTTCAGTAAAGAACTGAGAATTTAGAGGAGAAGGACGTTCATACCTCTAAACTTGAGTTTCTCCCTTTTTGGAACCAAGATTCTTGAAAATCCAATAAGCAAATGCTAAGGTTTTGTTGTAGATTTGATTAGAGATCAAATGAGGATAGAAATCACATCTTAAGTTGTCAAAATCAGAGGAAATTCTGCTGGAGAAATGTGTTTGGGTTGAGAGAAAAGTTGAGAGAAAAGAAAATGGAAAATTTGGGAAAAGTTTGTTAAAATGCCAAAAATATCTTTCCCTCCCTTTTACCTTTATTTTAAAACCATTAATTAATTGATAAATATTCAGAAAAATCTGGAGAAACTCTTTTGGGTAAATAGCTCCTTAAAGATTCAAAGTTTCAATCCTTTTTAAAACAGTCACCAAGTTTCCGAAAATTACATTTTGGTCACTAACCCAAAATGTCACCCTTCCAAACCTCATTTTGTAAAATTGATTTCACCTTTCTCTTATATATAATAAAAGAGGATTTTAAGACATTTTTCCATATTTTTAATGCAACCCGAACTAGGCTTTCCTAAATTCACCCTTTTATATTCGAACCGCGATCCGACCGGTCCGGTCCAAACCCAAAACTTCTAAGCCCAAAAATTGGGGTGTTACAACTCTCCCCCCCTTAAGAAATTTTGTCCTCGAAATTTACCTGAAGGAAAGAGGTACGAAAACTGCTTCAACATGTCATCCTTCCGCTCGCACGTGGCTTCTTCAACACCACGATGTTTCCACAACACCTTTACCAACTCGATGGTCTTGCCACGAAGAACCTTACTATCTGAATCCAGTATCCTCACCGGTTCCTCATCATAGGTCAAACCCGGATTCAATTCCACTTCTTCCACAGGCATCACATGTGAAGGATCCGATCTATACTTCCGAAGCATAGAAACATGAAACACATCATGGATCTTCTCCAACTCTTGCGGTAACCTCAACTTATACGCAACAGGACCCACACGCTCAACCACTTCGTATGGTCCAATGTACCTAGGGCTCAACTTACCCTTTCGGCCAAACCTCATCACCTTTTTCCAAGGCGAAACCTTCAAAAACACACGGTCACCCACCGCATACTCAATCTCCTTACGCTTCAAATCCGCGTAAGACTTTTGCCGATCAGAAGCTGCCTTCAAGCGCTCACAAATGAGCTTCACCTTCTCGGTGGTTCCCTTCAACAAAGCTGGCATCGAAACCAACTTCTGACCCGTTTCAGCCCAACACAGAGGAGTCCTACACTTCCTCCCGTACAAAGCCTCATAAGGTGCCATTTGAATGCTCGCCTGATAACTATTGTTATAGGCAAACTCCACCAAAGGCAAATGTTTCTCCCATGAGTCCTGAAACTCAATCACGCAGCACCTCAACATATCCTCCAAAACCTGGATAACACGCTCGGACTGACCATCCGACTGAGGATGATAAGATGTACTGAAATTCAACCGTGTACCCAAAGCTTGATGCAAACACTACCAGAAACGCGATGTAAACCTCGGATCCCTATCCGACACAATCGACTTAGGCAAACCATGCAGCCGCACAATCTCAGCAATGTACAGCTCCGCAAGCTTATCCAAAGAATACGTAGTATGCACAGGCAAGAAATGCGCACACTTCGTCAAGCGATCCACAATCACCCACACCGAATTCTTCTTTCTCGATGGCGACAAAGGTAAACCAGATACAAAATCCATGGTAATCCTTTCCCACTTCCACTCAGGAATTCTCAACAGTTGCAACAAACCTGACGGAAACTGATGCTCAGCCTTAACTCGCTGACACACCATGCACTTGCTTACAAACTCAGCAACATCCTTCTTTAGACCCACCCAATAGTACTCATCACGAAGATCACGATACATCTTAGTACTACCAGGGTGCATAGCAAAAGGACTACTATGACCTTCAGTCAGAATAGCACGCCTCAAATCAACATCATTGGGCACTACTATCCGAATCCCAAAACACAACACTCCATCATTACTAAAACAGAAATCCGAAGGCCTACCCTCCGCGATATCCTGAACATGCGGTACCAAGGAATCATCCAACAACTGCTTTTCCTTGATCAACTGAACCAAAGATGGTTTCACTTGCAATTCAGCCACAAGACCACGATCACGCGAAATACTCAAACTGGCAAACATAACCCTCAACTCAACAACTACCTTCCTACTCAAGGCATCCGCTACAACATTAGCTTTCCCAGGGTGATACTCAATCGTCAAATCATAATCCTTGAGCAACTCTACCCAGCGTCGCTGTCTAAGATTCAACTCCTTATGAGACATCAGATACTTCAAACTCTTGTGGTCCGTGTACACAGTACACTTCTCACCATACAGATAACGTCTCCAGATCTTCAAAGCAAAAACCACCGCAGCCAACTCGATGTCATGCGTAGGATAATTGCGCTCATGCACCTTCAACTGCCGTGATGCATAAGCCACCACCTTACCCTCCTGCATCAACACACATCCCAAACCAACATAGGACGCATCACTATACACCAAAAACTCTTTCCCTGATTCAGGTTGAACCAAGATAGGAGCTTGTGTCAAAGCTGCCTTAAGTTTCTCAAAAGCATGTTGTCTCGCTTCCGTCCACTCATACTTAACATCTTTCTGCAACAACTTTGTCAAAGGTGCAGCAATCTTCGAAAACCCATCCACAAACCTTCGGTAGTATCCCGCCAAACCAAGGAAACTACGAACTTCATGAACAGACTTAGGAACCTTCAAATTCATCACCGCCTCAATCTTCTGAGGATCGACACGAATCCCTTCAGCAGAAACGACATGACCAAGAAACACCACTTCTCTAAGCCAGAACTCACACTTGCTCAGCTTAGCATAAAGCTGATTCTCCAACAAAGCTTGCAGCACAATTCTCAGATGCCCTTCATGCTCCTCCTCAGTACGCGAGTACACGAGGATATCATCAATGAACACCACAACAAACTTATCCAGGTATTCATGAAATACACGATTCATCATGTCCATGAAAGCTGCAGGAGCATTTGTCAACCCAAACGGCATCACAAGGAACTCATAATGCCCATACCTCGTCCTGAAAGCTGTCTTTGGCACATCCACATCCTTCACCTTCAACTGATAATACCCTGACCTTAAGTCAATTTTAGAGAACACAGCTGCTCCCCGAAATTGATCAAAAAGATCATCAATTCTCGGCAATGGATACCGATTCTTGATAGTCAACTTGTTAAGCTGACGGTAATCAATGCACATTCTCATAGTGCCATCCTTCTTCTTCACAAACAAGACCGGCGCACCCCAAGGTGACACACTCAGCCGAATGAAACCACGATCAAGCAACTCTTGCAACTGCGTCTTCAGCTCTTTCAACTCTTTAGGTGCCATTCGATAAGGAGTAATGGACACTGGAGTTGTGTTTTCATACAGCTCAATCCCAAACTCCACCTCACGATTAGGAGGCAATCCAGGCAACTCCTCCGGAAACACACCAGGAAACTCTCGCACAGTCCTGATATCTTGCACACGCAACTCCTTAGAGCTAGGATTCATCACAAAGGCTAGGTAAGCTTCACAACCTTGCCTCAGCATCCGGCTCGCCTCCAACGTAGACACCACATTGGCAAGAAACTTCACATTCTCACCAACCACAACCACCTCATAATCATCCGCAAGCTTCAACGAAACTCGCTTATTCTCACAATCCACTACAGCACGATGCTCAGCAAGCCAATCCATACCAAGGATTACATCAAAACCATAGAAGGGCAATTCCATAAGATCAACATGAAAAACATGATCTTGCACAACCAAAGGACATCTTCTATAAAGCTTTCGAGTCAAAACAGTCTCACCAAAAGAACTAGTGACACGCATACCAACATCCAAAGACTCAACAGGCAAACCAAGCAACTCAGCATGCTCATGCAAAATGTATGAGTATAGATCCAGAATCAATCAAGGAAAGTAATGACAAGGACTGCAAAGTAAAAGTACCTGCAATCACATCCCCGTCATTCCTCCCCTCCCTCTGAGCAAACACTCTAGCCTGGCCACCACCTTCAGGCTGAACAGCTACAACATGAGCCACATTCCGTCCACCCTCTTCTCTCCGCTGGAAGTTACCACGGCCGCGCCCACGACCTCTCTGTGGTGCAGCAACTACAGGAGCACGCCCTTGGCCACCAGCCAACATAGGACACTCTCTCCTCAAGTGATCCGTAGATCCACAGTTCCAGCACGAATTACCAGCTGCCACAACAAGAGCTTGCACCTCCCTCACAACTCGAGGACAATCACGTTTCATATGGCCACGCGATCCACATGTCCAACATGCGTTCGGTTCAGCTCTTGCCTTGCCTCCCTGAGCAGGCACACCACCACCTCGCTTAGCCGAAGGCTGATACCTCTGATCACGCCCCCTCTTGTTCCGTCCACCGCCGGAACTATACTCAGCAACTCGCTTACCAGCACCAGAACCAGCACCTTTAGATGATAAACCAAAATTCATCTCAATGTCCTTTGCTCTCCCAACCAGCACATCAAAATCATTATACTCAGCAGCTAGCATATACGTCTTTACTTCCATCACCAAACCATAACGGAACCTTTCACACCTCTCCCGCTCATCAGGAACAAGCTCAGGTGCGTACTGACTGAGTCGGACAAACTGAACCTCGTACTCAGCTACAGACATGCTCCCTTGGGTAAGAGACATAAATTCTCTCTTCTTCTCATCTAGGTACCTCACACCCAAATATCTCCTCTTGAACGCATTCTGAAAGAACGTCCAAGTTACATCAGCTTCCTCCATTCCAGAGATAGAGGTTGTCCACCAAGTGTAAGCATCGTCTTGCAACAATGATACCACACAGCCCAGCTTCTGCACATCAGTGCAATTCATTTGCCCCAAGATCCTCTTGGTACTTTCCAGCCAAGACTCAGAACCTTCAGTAGACAAACCCCTGAACTCAGTCCCTCCCAGACTGCGCAAACGCTCCAAAGGTAGTCTAACACCAGCATCTCCCTGATGCCCAGCTCCTTGAGCTCCAGCTACCGCTGCTCGAAAAGCTCCAGCAATGGCTTGAACCAGCATTGTCATGTCAGGAATAGCTTGTCCCTGACCAGCTTCAGGTCCAGCGACCCCAGCATCAGTACCAGCAGCAGCTCCTTCACCCCCAGCACCACCACCACCAGGTGGAGGAGGTAAATCCACCATATTTTCAGCATTCTCCTCATTCTCATTTTGAGCCATAGCTCGCGTATTAACCCTCAATTCTCTACGAGGTGCCATTCACTAAACAATGCAATCACAATGCAATAAACAAAGTCAGGCCCAACAAGGTAAGCAATACAAGTACTCAAGCTCATTTCCAATTAAAAACAACATCATTTCATTAGCTTTGATTTGGCAATGGGTCTCCCTAACATGCTTCACCTTAGCATACATCACAATTGTAACATACTTACAATTCACACAACATGCTTTCATTCAACAAGCATACAAAGCATACATACATTAATCACCCACATAATCATTCCCAATTACTCGAGAACTCAGCTCTGATACCACCAAATGTAACCCCCTTAACCCGGCCTAGACGGTTGACCCGAATTAAGAAGTTTACACGGGGAAAACCAAAGTCAACCCGAAAGTCAACCTTGATTAACGACCCTTTTTTTTCTTTTTAATCTTACCTAAATGCATATTAACCCTAGATATGTTCATGACAACAGCATACTCAAAGATCAGCGCATTCGGAAAACATTTAGGGACTTAATTGCACAACATACAAGTTTAGGGACCAAAATGTAAATTCTGGAAATTTGAAGGACTTAACCCACTTTTAAGTTACCATTATGAAATTAGTCATATTTCAGGCTTCTTTGACAAAATTCAACTCAAACG
The DNA here is from genome assembly GCA_030270665.1 of Hibiscus trionum. Classification (NCBI taxonomy): domain Eukaryota; kingdom Viridiplantae; phylum Streptophyta; class Magnoliopsida; order Malvales; family Malvaceae; genus Hibiscus; species Hibiscus trionum. Next base: position 40,983,826 of record BSYR01000035.1, on the reverse strand, counting down.
GACATCTCAAACTCATTCAATTGCATAAACAAGATTCAGGACCAAAACGCAAAGGTTTCAAAACATATAACCAACAATTTCAGTGCCCAACGGTCGGGTGTTTCGGAACAGGGATGATTCGTTCCGAAACGCGGGACCGTTCCGAAACGCGTTGCGCAACAGGGCCTGGCAGTGGCCAAACTGTTTCGGAACGGCTCTGCCCGTTTCGAAACGCCTAGGCCATTTCAGGCCCTCTGTTCCGAAACGGCAGCACCTGTTCCGAAACAGGCTGCCCAGATTGCAGAAATTTAGCTAGATTATCACACAATTGACCCATCAAACATGCTCCAAAGGCAACCAAATTAAACCAGCAACACCTTACATGCATAAGGAACATAATGGCATCAACAATTCATAAACATGGCATCAAACAAGAAAAGCCCCAATTCTATAGGCATGCATCCTATATTGAAAACCATTCAAACACCAAATCACCAAACAATCCTCATAAAGGCCATTTACAAGTTCCATCATCAACAACAACATAAAATCATCTTAGGGAGTCCAAAACATCTCCCAAAACAACAACATAGGTTCCCCATTGCCAAATGCCAAAAGCTAATCAAGTTATGAAAATATTCACCATACATGAGCTTAGTTCTTCACTTGGATTCTTGACCTCTTGCTGCCCTTATAAGCACTTCAATGCTCTGCATTATTGGTTTAAGAAAAGAGAGAGCGTAAGCACATAGCTTAGTGAGGAATGCTCATTTAAGACAACACAATAATGCATTTATAAACACTTTCATAAATCTCAATTCAAAAAACAATCTTTAACCATGCACAAAAGCATTTAAAACAAGCATACATGCTTCAAATTATTAACATGTCATATTGGCCACAAGTGATAATCATAATCTTTCCATTTCAAAGTACAATCAACATAAGACTCACACATGGACTTTTAAACACCATTGTGATCTTACAATTCACAAGGACCACACATGGACTTTTAACCACCATTGTGTCCTTAGCACAAGAATCACCCATGGACTTTTAACCACCATGGTGTTCTTAAAATACACAAGGCTCACACAAGGACTTTTAACCACCTTTGTGACCTTAACACAAGAATCACCCATGGACTTTTAACCACCATGGTGTTCTTAAAATACACAAGGCTCACACAAGGACTTTTAACCACCTTTGTGACCTTACAAGGCTCACACAAGGACTTTTAACCACCTTTGTGACCTTGCACAAGAACCAATCATGGACTTTTAACCACCATGTTGTTCTTAACACAAGAACCACCTATGGACTTTTAACCACCATAGTGTTCTTAACCTTTCTCGAAACATCACTTGCCAATATGCATCAATTATCAACAATAATCCACTGTTTTAAAGCATTTAACAAAGCCATTAATCATCATGCATCCTTATGCATCAAAACCACATTTTATCAAATGTTCAAAACAAGGATCTCTTACCTTGAGAATCCTTCAACACATGGCTTATAAAACCAGCAAATAAACATGCTATATATGCTTTCAAAACAGAATATAAAACATGCAAACAATCACCTTGCACACAACCAACACATGGTTCATCAACAAGAGAGTTTTTCCGAAAACTTACTCTTGAGCTTAGCAAAGTTGTTTAGACTTAAACTAAGCTCCCAAACCTCCAAAACAATGGTTTCAAAGCTGAAAACCAAAATCCACTCACCGATTCCGTTTCGCCACTTGCCGAAACACCAATCAAGCTTCCGGATCAACACCACGAGGATCCGAAGATGTCTCCCCTGTTTTAAACACATCAAAACAGTAGATTAATGCACCATCATGCGTTAATATCCTCAACCAAGACATCTAAACTCGCTGCTCACATCAACACTCACATTTCGGCTACCAAACACAACCGAAATCACATCCAAACATCTCCTCAACACTACCCAGCCAAGATCCATCAATTCCAAACATCTATAAACCTCAATTAACATCCAAAATGGATCTCATCACGTCCTTATACCTCCAGCTATAGCAGAACATCAAGATCACTCCAAAAACCACCAAAAACTTAAACAAAACTTAGGAAAATCAACCTATTCGAGATTGCATTGATTAAACCTCAATTTCTCATCAATTATACATCCATTTTACATCAAAAACACATCTCAAAACAATGCCCAATCAGATCATACGAATTTCATCAAAATAAAAGCAAATCTTGCATTTTAAAGCCAAGATCAAGAACTCAATTGCAAAACCTTTAATAAAACATAATTCAAGGATTGAGAACTTGGGAATTTCAGTAAAGAACTGAGAATTTAGAGGAGAAGGACGTTCATACCTCTAAACTTGAGTTTCTCCCTTTTTGGAACCAAGATTCTTGAAAATCCAATAAGCAAATGCTAAGGTTTTGTTGTAGATTTGATTAGAGATCAAATGAGGATAGAAATCTCATCTTAAGTTTTCAAAATCAGAGGAAATTCTGCTGGAGAAATGTGTTTGGGTTGAGAGAAAAGAAAATGGAAAATTTGGGAAAAGTTTGTTAAAATGCCAAAAATATCTTTCCCTCCCTTTTACCTTTATTTTAAAACCATTAATTAATTGATAAATATTCAGAAAAATTTGGAGAAACTCTTTTGGGTAAATAGCTCCTTAAAGATTCAAAGTTTCAATCCTTTTTAAAACAGTCACCAAGTTTCCGAAAATTACATTTTGGTCACTAACCCAAAATGTCACCCTTCCAAACCTCATTTTGTAAAATTGATTTCACCTTTCTCTTATATATAATAAAAGAGGATTTTAAGACATTTTTTCATATTTTTAATGCAACCCGAACTAGGCTTTCCTAAATTCACCCTTTTATATTCGAACCGCGATCCGACCGGTCCGGTCCAAACCCAAAAATTGGGGTGTTACACACCATTACTACCGGTGTGCCTAAGGCCGAGATCAGCTGGAACTTCTTTGAGACTGCTTTCAGGAAGAGGTATTTGGGGCCGAGATATCTGGATGAGAAGAAGCGGGAGTTCATGACTCTTGTTCAGGGAGATGCTTCAGTGACTGATTATGAGATTTGCTTTGTTCGACTGAGTCAGTACGCTCCAGAGCTGGTTCCTAATGAGAGGAACTGTTGTAATCGGTTCAGATATGGACTTCATGAGGAAGTCAAGAGGTGCACTTTAGCTTCAGATTATACTGATTTTGATGTCTTGGTCGCTAGGGCCAAGGACATCGAGCATAGCTTGGGGCTGACCAAGCGTTCGGGAGGATCTAGTTCTGGAAAGAGACATAACAATTTTGATCATGGTGATGCCAAGAGGCATCGGGGCGGTGGACATCAGTTTGACCATAGGCGTGGCGGTGGCCACCATGGTAGAGGCCTCAGGGCCATAGAGCTGGAGGGTGTTTGCCCGAGTGTACTCGTTGTGGGAGACAACATTCAGGAGAGTGTTGGGGTAACTTTCATGCTTGTTGGAACTGTGGTTCGAGAGACCACTTCAGGAGAGAGTGTCCGCATCAGGCGGCACAAGCATCGAATCTTGCTCAGGCTCCTGCGAGAGCAATTGACTATCAGGGAGGCCGTGGGCGCGGTCGTGGTTACTTCCAGCCGAGGGCTGATGCACCTAGGATAGAGGCACCGAGGAACCTTGCTCATGTTGTGGCAGTTCAGCCAGAGGCCGGTGGACCAGCTAGAGTCTACGCTCAGAGAGAGGCCGGGAATGACACAGATGTGATAGCAAGTAATTTTAAGTTACAGTTTATGTCTTTTCTTTCCTTAGTTGATTCGGGTTCCATGCATTCTTATATTTTGAGTGAGCATGCAAAGAAGTTAGACATACCTGTTGAGATCTTAGATGTAGGGATGCATGTGACTAGTTCCTTCGGTGAGACAGTTGTAGTTAGACGGATGTATAGGAGGTGTCCGCTGAAGATTCAGGGTCATGTGTTTTTGGTTGATATGATGGAAACTTTCGTTCTACGATTTTGATATTATTTTGGGTTGGATTGGTTGGTTGAGCACAGAGCTAGTGTAGATTTTGAGACAAAGAGAATTGCTTTGAAGCTTTCCGATGACTACGAGGTAGTAGTAGTAGGCAAGAACATTAAGTTATTGTTGAATGTTATGTCAGCTTTAGAGGCTCATAGGTTGATGGATTCCGGTTGTGGGGCTTACTTAGCGTATGTGATGAATTCGAATATGAGTGAGATTAGACCGAAAGATATCAGAATAGTTTGTGATTTTCTGGATGTGTTTCCAGAAGAGTTATCGGGTTTGCCTCCTAACAGAGATGTAGAGTTTGTGATTGAGACTGTTTCAGGGTCTACTCCAGTTTCTATTGCTCCGTACCGTATGGCTCCGAAAGAGTTGAAAGAATTGAAAAGTCAGCTTCAGGAGTTGTTAGACCGTGGTTTTATTAGGCCTAGTAGTTCGCCTTGGGGTGCTCTCGTGTTGTTTGTAAAGAAGAAAGATGGCAGCATGAGAATGTGTATTGACTACAGGCAGTTGAATCAGTTAACAGTAAAGAACAAGTATTTGTTGCCTCGTATAGATGACTTGTTTGATCAGTTGAGGGGTGTCTTAGTGTTTTCGAAGATAGACTTGAGATCAGGGTACTATCAGTTGAAAGTAAAAGAATGTGATGTTCTGAAGACAGCCTTTAGGACTAGATATGGTCAGTATGAGTTCTTTGTGATGCCGTTTGGGCTCACGAATGCACCAGCATCATTCATGGATATGATGAACAGAATTTTCAGAGACTATCTAGACCGGTTTGTAGTTGTTTTCATAGATGACATCCTTGTGTACTCGAGATCAGAAGAAGAGCATGATGAGCATTTGAGACTTGTTTTGCAAAGATTGATGAGTAATCTGTTGTATGCTAAGCTTAGTAAATGTGAGTTCTGGATTCGAGAAGTTGTGTTTCTTGGCCATGTAGTATCTGCTGAAGGTATCCGTGTTGATCCGACGAAGATTGAGGCTATTGTTGAGTGGAAACAACCTAAGTTAGTGACTGAGATTAGGAGTTTCCTAGGATTAGCCGGTTACTATAGGAGGTTCGTTGATGGTTTCTCTAGAGTAGCTTCTCGGTTGACTAAATTGTTGCAAAAAATGAGTTAAGTTTGAGTGGTCAGATGCGATACAGAAGGCTTTTGAGAAATTGAAAGAAGCTTTGACGAATGCTCCAGTGTTAGTACAACCAGTTTCAGGGAAGGAGTTTGTGTTCTATAGTGATGCTTCCTACGTAGGTTTAGGTTGTGTTCTGATGCAAGAAGGAAGAATTGTTGCTTATGCTTCGAGACAGTTGAAGGTGCCTGAGAAGAACTATCCTACGCATGATATTGAGTTAGCCACAGTTGTGTTTGCGTTGAAGATTTGGCGTCACTACTTGTATGGTGAGAAGTGCATAGTTTACACTGATCATAAAAGCTTGAAATATTTGATGACTTAGAGAGAGCTGAACTTGAGATAGAGAAGATGGCTTGAGCTGTTGAAAGATTATGACTTGACTATAGAGTACCATCCGGGGTAAGGCAAATGTAGTAGCCGATGCGTTGAGTAGAAAAGTTGTAGTTGAGTTGCGAGCTATGTTTGCTAGGCTGAGTGTATCAAGGGATGATGGTTTGTTTACAGAGTTGCAAGTGAAGCCTTTTTTGATTCAGTTGATCAGAGAGAAGCAGTTGCAAGATGTGTCTTTAGTTTCTCATGTCCAGGACATAGCCGAAGGTAGACCGACCGAGTATAGTTTCAGTGGTGAGAATGTGTTGTGTTTCAGAGACAGAGTTGTAGTACTTGAAGATGTTGAGTTGAGACGTCTGATTCTGAGCGAAGCACATTCGAGTCCTTTTTCTATGCATCCTGGAAGTACTAAGATGTACCGAGATTTGAAGAATGATTATTTATGGGTTGGTTTGAAGAAGGATGTAGCCGAGTATGTGAGTCGTTGTATGGTTTGTCAGAGAGTGAAGGCAGAACATCAGGTTCCTTCAGGTTTGTTACAGCCTTTGAAGATTCCGGAATGGAAATGGGAGAGGATCACTATGGACTTTGTGTTCGGGTTACCGTTGTCTCGTTCGAAGAAGAATTTTGTTTGGGTGATAGTTGATAGATTCACTAAGTGTTCTCACTTCTTAGCAGTGAACACTACAGATTCTTTAGACAAGTTGGTGCATTTGTACATTCGCGAGATTGTGAGACTTCATGGAGTTCTGAAGCCTATTGTTTCAGACAGAGATCCAAGATTCACTTCGAGGTTCTAGAGTTGTTTGCATAGTACCCTAGGTAGCTGTTTGCATTTCACTACTTCTTATCATCTGCAGTCAGATGGACAGTCAGAGCGAGTGATACAAATTTTAGAGGATATGCTCCGTTGTTGTGTGATTGACTTTTAGGGTTCTTGGGGGAAGCACTTACCCTTAGTTGAGTTTGCTTACAAAAACAGTTACTAGGCTAGTATACAGATGGCTCCTTATGAGGCTTTGTATGGTAGACGATGTAGGACTCCGATCTGTTGGGCTGAAACGGGTCAGAAATTGTTACCTATGCCAGATTTGCTTAAGGGGACTACTGAAAAAGTAAAGTTGATTTGTGACCGTTTGAAAGCAGCTTCCGATCGTCAGAAATCTTATGCAGATTTGAAGAAAAAAGAGATTGAGTTCTCAGTGGGTGAGAAGGTGTTTCTGAAAGTATCTCCATGGAAGAAGGTAATGAGATTTGGCCAGAAAGGCAAGTTGAGTCTGAGGTTTATCGGTCCGTATGAGATAGTTGAGCGGATTGGGCCAGTAGCTTACCGTTTGATATTGCCTTCAGAGTTAGAGAAGATCCATGATGTCTTTCATGTGTCGATGCTTAGAAGATTTAGATCAGATCCGTCTCATGTTATGCCCGTTGAGGAGATAGAGTTGAATCCGAATTTGTCTTACAATGAAGAACCAGTTGAGATACTTGCTTCTGATAGCAAGGTGTTGCGTGGCAAGACCATAGAGTTGGTCAAGGTGTTGTGGAGACATAGAGGTGTGGAAGAGGCCACGTGGGAAAGGAAAGCTGATATGCTTAAGCAGTTTCCGTATCTGTTTCTGTCAGGTAATTTCGGGGACGAAATTCCTTAAGTGGGTGAGAGTTGTAACACCCGGGTTTGGGGGTCGGGTGAAAATAATATTAAAATAATATTTTAGGTTTCGGTTTATAATTAAAATAATAAAATATTATTTGGGCTTCGTGTTTTCAAAACAAACATTTTATGTTGGACTTAAATTGATTTGAAACTCAAATTTCATGGGTTTTAAGTGTTTGAGATATCAATCTCATTAATGACATTATTGTAATTACTAGCCTTTGAAAAATAAAACCCCCTTTTTACTTAAAAGACCACTTTTAACTCATCTTCTTCCCTCACCCATTCTTCATTTCAACGTGAAAAACTCCTCCCCTTCAAGTTCACTATTCCATCATTTTTCTTGCTCATTGTTGGTGATTTTTGAAAGGTAAACTCACTTTTGACTTGTCCTCTCTATCCTCTACAAGCTAGTACCTTTATTTTTCACAAAGCTCATGGTTTTTGTATTTTGGTGTTTTGAAAGTTTAGATTAAAAATGTCATCTTTATTGTCTATAACTTAAGCTTTTGATTTGTTGAGGTTATATAAGTTGTTTGCTACCTATATGGTCCAACATAGTTGATTTTTACATGGTTTTATGATGTTTCCCGAAATTGGGTTTTATGGAGGTTTTTGAAGGGTTTTAAATTGAGTTTTGGGGGTGTTTATGTTGGAATTTGTTGGCTGATGGTTAGGCTATGTATGAGGGTTGTTTTGGAAGCTTTTGGGAGTAATTTAGGTGTTGGAATCAATGGTTTTGGACTGTGTTTCATGGCTACTCGGGAATGAAGGTTTTGGGAGTTGTTCTTAGCTTGAATCTTGTGTTTTGTGCTTGAATAGTGTTCTGGTTTTACTACTTTGTTTTGTGAACTGATTTGCGGTTATTTTGATTGTGTTGGGATGATTAGAAGCAAGAATATGTGTTGGTAAAGCCTCGGGAACAAATCCAAAATCGTTGGAAGCTTGATCGGCTAGTGTGTTGAGCTTGGAATAGTCGGTTAGTGGTTAAATGCTTTAAATGGTTTTCAAGTGTTGGTTCAAGCATGTGGACTAGATTGGGCTTGGTAGACCCACCTAGAGTTGGGATTAGATTAGTAGTCTAATCTCAAGCTTTAGTTAGAGACTATGGTTGATCTTTATATGTTGTGTATGCCTCATGTTTAATTGTCGTTATGGTGGCTATGTATATTGTGTTATACATGTATGTTGAGGCATGGTTTTGATGGATTGATATATGCATGTGGTTTGTGCATGACAGTGAGTCATGGTGAGTACGTGCTAAGCACGGAAGTTGATATGAAATAATGTTGTGAAAGGTTATGAATTGTGTTTAGTATTGGCACTAGTATGCTTGGGTACAATGATCGATCATTAGGATGTTTAGTGTGCACACGTGAGTCAAAATGCGCGCGTGGTCTTGGTGATGGTAGTCATCAAGATGGAGCACGGGTTCGCCCGGAAATTCTTCTTATATATGTTAGTCGGTGATGAGTGTAATCTCATCGACGGGGCGTGAGGATGAGTGGAATCCCCTCCGCGTGAACGGTGATGAGTGTAATCCCACCGTAAGGTAATGGTTGTGTTGGATGTGAGTTCCAACGGTTATCCGCGTATTCGAGTCATAGCTAGGTGCCAATATGAATTGAGATATGTGTTGCCAATTCGGATTATGGAATGTGTTTGTTAATACATTGATATGTGTATTTTCATGTGTTGAGCTTATGACTTGTTGAGCATGGCATAATATTGAGTTTATTTTCATGCATCATTATATTTTGGCTCTCGTGGTACGAAGGTAAGAACATGCATTCTACCTTGGTTGTGTGCTCGTGCTTGGACCCTGCATTGTCGAAGTTTGTTTTAATGAGCTTACTCTCACTAAGCTTTATGCTTACGCTTTCTTTTGTTCGACAATGCAGATCCGTAGTTCGTGGGTTGCTAGTGCAAAGAAGAGGGCCTCCAAGTGTGCTTGTGGTGCTATCTTAGCTTTCAAGTATGGACTTTTAAGTTATGAGGTGTAATATTCAAACAATGGGATATGTATTGTTGTCTTGAGCTATTGGATGTGAGTTGTGGATGTGATGTTTTAGGAGCATGTTTAGACTCCCTAATATGTCGTTGTTGGTGTGGCTTGTTGATGCCATGTTTGGATTGGAAACCATGTTTAAGTTGCTTACCTTGAATGCTTAAGTGTATGTTCTTGTTGAAGCATATTATCTTGAATGCTATGAATGATTCTTATGTTGAATCTTGACCCTTGAATGTATGGCTTTTACATGGTTGTTGAGTGCTAAGCATGTTTGTATAGGGTGCCATGCACCTAGAGTTGATGTATGTTGGTTGTTGGAGGTTTTAGTTGTGCTTTGGGACAACCTTGTGCCATAAACCAGCTAAAACTAGTCTGCAAACAGAGGGCGTATCGAAACGGTTGGTCCCGTTTCGGTACGATCCCTTTGTTTCAGGCCAGGCGTTTCGGTACGATTTTGGCACTGGAAATCTGAGATTTTGACGATAAATTGAAGTATCGAAACGGGCCGTGGCGTTTCGAAACGGTCTTCGTATCGTTGACCGTTGAGGGCGTTTCGATACGGTCCACCCCTGTTTCGAAACGGTCTCCTCGGGTTGACTTTTGCCAGTTGACCTAGTCAAGGCGTATCGAAACACCCTATGGGCGTTCCGATACGGCCTGCAGTTTAAGTTAAAAGTGGGCTGTTTTGTTGGGCTGTTTGGTTGTTTGCCTCGTTTGTTTCTTCCGTTGTTGCCTTTCTCACATAGGACTTAACAATACATCTAGACAAGATAATAAATGAAAAAGTTTTCTCGGGTTGTTAACCGAAATGGAGCCTTAACGGGTTTTACCTCGGTTATCCCCGGTGTGACCCGCTAGGACCGGTCAAGCGTCCGGACCGGGACGAGGGGGTTACAATGTCATGTTTATTCGCATATTTGATATTAGGGTAAACTACATAAATGACCACCGTACTATTAGAAAAGTCGCGATTTGACCACCTTACTTTTTTTGAAGCAATTAAGCCACTATACTATTAAATTGGATGCAATTTAACCACGTTGGTCCTCGTTACTTATACACTCTATTAATTTGATCCTAATTTTAATTTAATAAAATAAATTAATTATTTGGTGACACGTGTCACCACCTTAATTGAGGACTTTAATTATTTTTATTTAATTAATTAATTTCCCCTCCAATCAGGTTGTGACACGTGTCACAAGATTGGAGAAGGAAAATTGAAATAAAAGAATTAGGGGTGGGGGATTTCAACTTGGGTTGGAATGGTGGGAGGATGTTGGGCTTGCCACTAGGCCAAGCCTACTTTTGTGATATGAAGTACCGCATATATTATATGTTTATATCGTTATTAATGCCTGGAAAAATTGAAACTAACAAAATTGGGGCTGAGGGGATTCAAACCAAGGATCCCTTGGTGAAAAGAAACATGTGCTTGCCACTAGGCCAAAGTTATTTTTGTGATATAAAGTACAACATATAATATATCTCTTATATTACTGTTAATGCATGGAAAATGGAGGAAATGTGGTTTTAGGGAACACGAACACAACATACTTATAATGCATAAAAATATCTAACCCAATTAAATAAATCTAATAATTAAATTAAAATTAACAATATTTTGTATATATTTTAAATTATGTTTAGTGTACGATTAAAATAAAAAATTTAAAATTATATTAATTTTTTATATAAAGATTAAAATATATACAAATTTAAATTTTTTTTACAAATTTAATTAGTGCAGGATTGTCGTTATTTTAAATTTTTATATATTTTAATCGTCATATAAAAAAATTTAATATGATTTTAAATTTTTTATTTTAACCGTGCACTAAACATAATTTAAAATATATACAAAATATTGTTAATTTTAATTTAATTATTATATTTATTTAATTGAGTTAGATGTTTTCATGCATCATAAGTATGTTGTGTTCAAGTTCCCTAACATCGCATTTCTTCCATTTTCCATGCATTAACAGTAATATAACAAATATACTATATGTTGTACTTCATATCTCAAAAATAACCTTGGCTTAGTGGTAAGCACGTGCTTCTTTTCACCAAGGTATCCTTAGTTCAAATTCCTTTAGCCCCAATTTTGTTACTTTCAATTTTTTTAGGCATTAATAACGATATAAACATATAATATATGTGGTACTTCATATTACAAGAGTAGGCTTGGCCTAGTGGCAAGCCCAGCGTCCTCTCACCATTCCAACCCAGGATTAAACCCCCTCACCCCTATTTTTTTTATTTCAATTTTCCTTCCCCAATCATGTGACATGTGTCACAATCTGATTGGAGGGGGAATTAATTAATTAAATAAAAATAATTAAAGTCCTCCAATAAGGTGGTGACATGTGTCACCAAATAATTAATTTATTTTATTAAATTAAAATTAGGATGAAATTAATAGAGTGTATAAGTAACAAGGAGCAATTGTGTAATTATATCTTTATTTTTTTAACTGCCATATCACCCTTCTGTTAACCTCTAACGACTGGTGGTTTAAATGCATCCAATTTAATAATATGGTGGTTTAATTGCTTCGAAAAAGTAAGGTGGTCAAATTGTGACTTTTCTAATAGTATGGTGGTCATTTATGTAGTTTACCCTTGATATTATGATTGTCACTAAAGCATGCTAAATAATATACCATGATAATTTATTGTTATTGGCTACCTCACTTAGACTATATAAGTCTAATGCATTCGTTGTCCATACATTTCAGGTTAAGAATTTATCGTTTCAAGATCGGAGCTAGTTTGTAAAGCGGCAAGATGGAGGTTCGGTTGAAGAGAGTACGGGCACCAGAAGCATTGAATCATTGTTATTGTATTGAAACAAGCCATTTCTTTGTTCTTTGAGCTTGTGTATTATCGATTATCGAACCAAAGTTACCTAAGTCCAAAAGTGTTCCAAGGCGAATGATGCTAAAAGACTAATAAAGACATCAATAAAACTATTAAAGAACTACTATGGAATCATATGTGTAAATATAATAGTACATATGATCACCGCTTTGTTATTACCACAATGTTGTTATTGTCATAGCATTGTTATTTTCACAGTATTGTTATTGTCATAATATTATTGTTATTGCTTTGTCATGATATTATGATATTGTTATTGTCATTGATGATATAATGATTGATACTCTGCTTTTAATATGAATAAAGAGCATGTCATGTTTATTCGCATATTTGATATTATGATTGTCACTAAAGCATGCTAAATAATATACCATGATCATTTATTGTTATTGGCTACCTCACTTAGACTATATAAGTCTAATGCATTCATTGTACATACATTTAAGGTTAAGAATTTATCGTTTCAAGATCGGAGCTAGTTGATAAAGCGGCAAGTCACCTCGAGCCTAAAGTAAAGTATTTTGTCTCTGTGAACTCCTAGAATGGTGGCAAAGTAGATAAACTAGTTGACTTTGATGTTTTGTCTATGTGTATAAGGCTATGAGTTATGTATGGTTTAAGGGCCTTAAAAGACTTGTTAAGGTTGCTTGAAAATAGCTTAATATGCATATTTGGCTTAAAAAGGTGAAAACATAGTAAATGAACTCGAATGATAATGAAATTTGGCATGCCAGTAGTTTATGATATTGAAATATTGCATATAAAGTTTCATTGCATTTGGACACTGTTTGATAAGTCAATTTGATTAAAAACCATCAAGAATTTGTCATTACATGTCAGGTCGTATCAATACAGGTCATAGCGTGTCGATGTGGTTAAGCATAATTGAACCTAAGGATCTGGGCGTATTGAAACGTTCTAGGGCCGTACCGAAACATTTTGCTACTGGAATTCACTTTTTCAAAACGGGTAAAAGTCAAGGTCAAAGAGAGTCAACTCGTACTGATACAGGGCTTGCCCGTATCGATTCGGTATAAAGGATAAGTTAAAAAAGGTTGACCATCGTACACCCGTATCAAAACAACCTTAAGGTGTTTCGATACATGGTTAGTTATGTTGGTTAAAAGGCACAATCTGAAGGTTTGCACTGTTTACAGTTTGGTCACTAAATTTAGGACGATTAAATTGAATGAGTAAACGAACGCCGATTTGCATGAAATTTTACAGGCTAGTTAATATTGTACTGAATTTCATTATGGTATAGTTTATTGCATCGAAGGACCTCTAATTCAGTAGATTTACAGAATAGTCCCTAAAACTTGTAATGACTACGGATTGGTTCTAATTGGTTAATTACTGTTTTCTAATGAGTGAATTGGACTAAGATGTATATCTAGTAATGTTTTGTTTGTGTAATATTGTTTAAGTGTTGAATTTGGAATGAAATTTTATCACACCGATCACTGCATTGTTCACCAGTAGCACGCACCGACCCGGTTCTCTACTGGGCCAGGAAGGGGTGTTACATTTGTGGTATATTGTATATTGTGTTACTTTGCCACCTAGGATTTATTTATTGTGTATTGTGACTTGCTGACTAATCCGATCTTTTATTTATAGATGTCTAACCCTGTTAAGAATTCTGATAGCTCGAAACAAGAAATGGAGTATCCCATTTGTAACTTTTGTCAACGTAAGCACCCTGAGGGAAAATGTCGTAAGAAGTCTGGAGCTTGTTTCTTTTGCAATAAAATGGGACATTTTATCTGTGATTGTCCAAGGAACCCCATCAATTCCAAATCTTCTCGATTTTCTAAGACTAGAAGAGATTGGCCAATATCCTTTGGAAGAACGAGGGATTCGACGCTAGATGAATCCGAGCCTGAGGAATGTGACGATGATCAACACGCTAATTCAGGTAAAAATTCGAGGACGAATTTTTTTTAAGGAGGAGAATTGTAACACCCTGAAAACCGATCTAGTCGGAATTGGATTATGATGATTAAGGTATTGATATTAGAATGTTCAAGTATCGTATCTTTAGTGCTTAAATTATAGATTATATTGTTAAAGGACCCTAATTGAACTTTGTTAGGCTTGATATGCTCGATTTCCATCAACTGATTTAGCTCAGCACGGTCGAAGAAGATTGATTTTTGGGTGGAAGTTGTAGGAGCAAAAATTAGACAATGGACACAAGGATTTATAGTGGTTTGGCCTTCTAACTAGCACATACATCCACTAGATTTCATCAAATTCACTCTTGAATTTCTTCCACTTTTCTAGGATAAGGAAGCATCCTTTACACACTCAAAGCTTGAGTAAATCCTTTTTACAAGAGAAATTAGAGAAAACTTGAAATCCCTCACTAGGTAGATAGTTTGCAATCTTAAGCTCACTTACCCAAACCTAAACACTTGAGCAAATTTGACAATTTAGGCTCACAAGTGTTGTCTATACAAGAAATATACAATAAAGGCCCTAAAGACAATTTGACATCATAATGTTGTTGACAATTGAAGCATTAACATATCCTTGATGCTTGGAGGTCCCTTTTATACTCCCAATTGAGTTTGTAGCTGTTAAGGATCGTTGGGTTGAATTGGAGCCATTGGAGACTTTATTTCCCACCATAAATGCAGTTTTGGTGATGTCCGTATCGGAACGCCGTTATTCAGAACTAGTCGTTGAAGCCTGATGCAACAAGCCGTATCGAAACGCCCTGGCCGTATCGAAACAGTATGAGTTGTATCGAAACGGTTACAAATCGTTTCGGTACGAGTGGCAGTTGAGCTGCATTTAAAAGACAGTTGGGAAAATATGATCGTTGGGGAGATTTTGACCACTACCTGTATTGAAACACAAAAGGTTGTTTCAAAATAGCGCTACATCGTATCGAAACTGGCAAGACCTGTTTCGGTACGTGTTTTGGCAGTTTCAAATCGAATCGATACAGATTGGCCCTGTATCGAAATGGGTACCTTAATGACACTGGTTTGGAAACTTAAAAACATTTCAAACATTGCCAAAACCTTTTTAAAACATCGTCAAACATAATTTCAAGTTGTTTGGACTTAAAAGCATTTTTGAAATCTTTTCAATTTATTCCAAAACTATTTTTCAATTATTATATCAAAACATTAGTTCTACAATCTCCCCATTTTTGATATAATAAAACCAATCTTGAAAAATTGTTTGAGATTCTCCCCCTTAGTGAAATAAATTTTGAATAAGAGAATTAAAATTCAAAATCAATTAAAGCTCACCCTTATTCATTTGAAAATTCAAATTTTCAAAGCATTCTCCCTTTTTTGTTATATGAAAAATGGTTCAAAACTATATTTAAAAACTTTGATGTCCATAACAATGGAGAGTAAAAAAATGACAAAAATAATATTTTTAAAATTGGATCCCCCTTACTCAAAGCATCAAATATGGTTAGTTCAAAACATGATAATTTAGTTGAATTAAAAATAAATCAAATTAAACAAATAAAACAACTAGATTTTACCAACAGTTGAACTTTAAGGGAGGATGTGAAGTCTTCCTTCTTCAAGTGTTCTTCCTTGTGTGTATGGAGCTCCCCCTCAAATTTGGACTTGTTGATCACTCTCCATCACACCTAAACAAGACAATCAAGTAATTTTTGGTATCCAAATTGCTTTGAATCCATAGACGTTAGTTGCACATAGTTTAGTCCCCTTAGGAATCCATTTTTCAATTTCATCCTTTTTAGTTGAAGTACTTATTCCTTTTGGGACCCAAATACTTCTAAAAACTTTTCCATTCAAAAATCTAGGGGCACTAGATTGTCTAACATAAAAATTTGATTTTCCCAAATTGTTTTTCTTTTGAAGTCCGTTGGAAATCAAATCTTTTTCTTTCTTAAGATCATCAATTTCCTTTTGATGATCTTTTTCCATGGTTTGAAGCAAACTTTGTAAGTTTAAAATTTTAAGTTCAAAATCTTTAAGTTTTACTTCAAACTCCAGATTTGTTTGGAAAGCAAATCTTTTTCCTTTTTCAATTTTGAAACCAACTTTTTGTTTTTAGAAAATGATGCCTTAAATTCCAAAAGCAAATCATCATAGGCTTCTTGTAACTCATCAAATGTATATGATTTTGAAATAGATGAGTTAGAAGTTACCTCCCCCTCATTGAGGGTCATGAAGCATAGGTGAGCTACCTTATCATCGGTGGAGTCTTCATTACTCCATGTCGCCACATATGCTTTCTTTGAAGATGATCCATTTTTGATGGACTTGTGGGAATCCTTCATCTTCTTTTTCGATTCATGCTTAGAATTCTTCAACTCGCTCTTCATGAACCGGGTGAATTTCTTGGAAAGATGAACCATCTCTTCATCTTCACTTTCCTTCTCGCTCAAATAATCATGTTGGCATGTGGAGGATTTGAGAGCAACGACACTCTTGTTGATGCCTAGCTTTATGATCTTCTTCTTCCCCATCTTTCTTATCTCTTCCTTATTCTTCTCCTCTTCTTTGTATTTCTTCATGATTTGGTGAGTGAGAAGTGACCCCATAAGTTTATCAAGCTTTAAGGTCTTGAGATTTTTGGCTTCGATGATGGCGCTCTTTTTCGAGTCCCGTGACTCAGGAATGGAGTAGATAAGCTTTCGGACAAGATTTTCTTTCGGAATGACTTCTCTATAGACTTTTAGTCCATTGGTGATGGTGGAGAATCGATGGAACATCTTCTCAGTGTCCTCTTTCGGATCCATCTTGAAGTTCTCATACTCGTGGTTGAGGAGGCCGATCTTGGTCTCATTTACTTCGTTTGTTCCCTCGTATGTAACTTCAAGCTTGTCTCATACTTCCTTGGCACTCTCACAAGAAGACATCTTCTCATACATGTTGAGGTTAAGTGCACAAAAGAGGAAGTGCAAAGCCTTGCAATTTAGTTCCATCTTCTTGCGGTCGTCGGCACTCCATTCCGCCTTGCTTCTTTGTGATACGAACAGACCATCCTCAATAATGTTCCAAAGCTTGTAGTCTTTGGATTTGACAAAGAACATCATTCTCGTCTTCCAATAAGTGTAGTTGGTCCCGTCGAAGAAGGGTGGCTTGTCGATGGATTGCACCATTAAACTAGTTGTTTGAGATGTTGTTCGAGCTTGCCGGATCGCCTCAATAGGATGTTAATCCTCTTCAATTGAGCATTGCTCTGAAACCAATTGTTAGGCTTGATATTCTCGAATTCATTCAACCGATTTAGCTCACCAAGGTCGGAGAAGATTGATTTTTGGGTAGAAGTTGTAGGAGCAAAAATTAGAAAATTGACACAAGGATTTATAGTGGTTCGACCTTCTAAAAAGCACTTACATCCACTACCTTAGCTTCCCACTAAGGATTTCAACAAATTCACTCTTGAATTTCTTCCCCTTTTCTAGGCTAATGAGACAACCTTTACACACTCAAAGCTTTCTAACCCAAAGCTTGAGTAAACCCTTTTTTCAAGAGAAATTAGAGCAAACTTGAAATCCCTTGCTAGGTAGATAGTTTGCAATCTTAAGCTCACTCACCCAAACCTAAACACTTGAGAAAATTTGACAATTTAGGCTCACAAGTGTTGTCTATACAAGGAATATACAATAAAGGCCCTAAAGATAATTTGATATCATAATGTTGTTGACAATTGAAGCATTAACCTATCCTTGATGCTTGGAGGTCCCTTTTATACTCCCAAATGAGTTTGTAGCCGTTAAGGACCGTTGGGTGGAATTGGAGCCATTGGAAACTTTATTTCCCACCATAAATGCAGTTATGGTGATGTCCGTATCGGAATGCCTTTTCTTCAGAACTAGTCGTTGAAGCCTGATGCAGCAAGTCGTATCGAAACGCCTCTGGCCGTAACGAAACGATATGAGTTGTATCGAAACACTTACAAATTGTTTCGGTACGAATGACAATTGAAATGCATTTAAAAGACCGTTGGGGAGGTTTTGACTGTTACCCGTATCGAAACACAAAAGGTTGTTTCGAAACAGTGCTACACCGTATCGAAACGGGCAAGCCATGTTTCGGTACGCGTTTTGGCAGTTTCAAATCGTAGCGATACAGATTGGCCTTGTATTGAAACGGGTACCTTAAGGACACTGGTTTGGTAACTTAAAAACGTTTCAAATATTGCCAAAACCATTTTGAAACATTCTGAAACATAATTTCAAGTTGTTTGGACTTAAAAGCAATTTTGAAATGCCTAAAATGATGTTTTTGAGCTAGGCGTTTCGATACAGTAAGACCCGTTACAAAACGGCCTAGGTAAGGCATTTCGAAATGATTATAGGGCTTTCAATACAGTTCTAGCAGTATTAACTAACTTTTGGATTTTTTCTTAGCCGTTTCGATATAGCTTCATGCGTTTCAAAACGGGTCCCCTAATTTGAATATGTTCAAAGACGAATCGAAAGGAAATGGAGTGGTGATGACTTACATACTTATTGTTGTCTCTTCCCACATGAAAACAATTTAAAGAGATGACATATAGTCATCTTTATTGAAAAGATGTATAGAATATAGATAATATATATTATTATATAGCTTTCCCTTAGATGAGGGAAACCTTTTCATTAGCCATGAGGAAGGTGGGAAATAATTAAGTTTGGAAAATGAATAAAAGAAAGATTTCATCTTTGTTTGGCTTCACCGAGACCCATTCCATCTCTAGCTTTGAATGAATAAGCACACACCTCCATTGTCTTCAACCTTGAGCTCTTAAGTATACACCTCTCAATTTGAGATCCTTAAGATTAATCTTTCCTTCATTTAAGAACATCAATTCATAGCATTCAATCGAGTAAGTGGAAGCCCTAAGTTAATCATCGATTCTCTTGATTATTGAATGTCCAATTTCAAGCTTTAAGATAAGCTTTGTCTAACAGTTAATGGCTATTCAAGTATCGAGATTGTCATATTGATTCTAATAATTACCTATTGTTTACCTAGCTCAAGAAGTGGAGAAAGATCATCCATCATCATCATCGAAAGCTAGGGATAAGGGTGTTGTCATCCTAGAGCCTTATAAGCTTTAGATTATCGAGGTGAGAGGAGTCGGAGCCTCGGATTAGGCGAGGAGCCTTTCCGAATTCATTGTTGTTGATTTTGTTTGAGTAGCTAACATTGTCTTAAGGTAAATTGCATCGAATCTCTTGGTAGCCTCTATTGGTAAGCCGGGGAAAGTCTCACATTGAGATCGTGTCTGAAGCATTGTTGTTGTTGTCATCGAAGTCATTGAAACATTGCTACATGAATCATTGAGCATCAAACATTGATTATTGCATATTGGATATTGCATATTGCTATTGAGATGTTGGTGTTGATGTGTGCATATGGTCATCAAATTATTGACATTGAATTATTGTTATCGATGTCGATGTGAAGATATTGCTATTGATATTGTCATTGGCACTGTTAACGACTTCTCTATTGACATTGTTATAGGCATTAATAAAGATATTGGATTGATAAAATACTATTGAGGAAAAGTCCTTGGATACTTTGGCTTGGTACTTGGTATATTTATTGGGACTACGGTCCGTGAGCCATGGCTCAAGGGTGACGACCCTAGGCAAGATAGAGGTTCGGTTGGAGAGAGTACGGGCACCAGAAGCATTGAATTATTGTTACTATATTGAAACAAGACATTGCTTTGTTCTTTGAGCTTGTGTATTATCGATTATCGAACCAAAGTTACCTAAGTCCAAAAGTGTTCCAAGGCGAATGATGCTAAAAGACTAATAAAGACATCAATAAAACTATTAAAGAACTACTATGGAATCATATGTGTAAATATAATAGTAAATATGATCACCGCTTTGTTATTACCACAATGTTGTTATTGTCATAGCATTGTTATTTTCACAGTATTGTTATTGTCATAATATTATTGTTATTGCATTGTCATGATATTATGATATTGATATTGTCATTGATGATATAATGATTGATACTTTGCTTTTAATATGAATAAAGAGCATTTCATGTTTATTCGCATATTTGATATTATGATTTTCACTAAAGCATGCTAAATAATATACCATTATCATTTATTGTTATTGGCTACCTCACTTAGACTATATAAGTCTAATGCATTAATTATTCATACATTTAAGGTTAAGAATTTATCGTTTCAAGATCGGAGCTAGTTTGCAAAGCGGCAAGTCGCCTCGAGCCTAAAGCAAAGTATTTTTTCTCTGTGAACTCCTAGAATGGTGGCAAAGTAGATAAACTAGTTGACTTTGATGTTTTGTCTATGTGTATAAGTCTATGTGTTATGTATGGTTTAAGGGTCTTAAATGACTTGTTAAGGTTGCTTGAAAATGGCTTAATATGCATATTTGGCTTAAAAGGTGAAAACATAGTAAATGAACTCGAATGATAATGAAATTTAGCATGCTAGTAGTTTATGATATTGAAATATTGCATGTAAAGTTTCATTGCATTTGGACAATGTTGAATTGATCAAACAATTGCAAATGGCCAAGAGGGAGTTAATTGGCGATAAAAAATTTAAGGGTGGAAATTGGAAGAATAAAAATTGAGACACAAGGCAATTAGAGTGGTTCAAGTTCTCCAATGATCTCTGCATCCACTACCTTAGCTCTCACTAAGGATTTTCAACCAATCCACTAATAGATTCTTCCCTTTTTCTTGGATGAGGAGGAAACCTTACAATTTTGATTAAGCTTTCTACCCAATGCTTAATCCACTCACTTTTACAAGAAAGTGTTTTTTGGTAAACTTTACAAGTTTCTCTCTAAGGATAATGTTTATCCAATTACAATCAAACACTCTCCAAACTCACAATAAAAAATACAATGAAAATCACAAAGGAGTTGGGTTCAAAGTTTTGACTCTAAAAAGAACAAGGTTTGGATTTGAGTGCTTTGATGTTGCTTGTAGGTTCAATAATTGTTGTTGTGGAATTTGAGACTTATTTTTATACCCTTGCATTGATTTCTAGTCCTTTGGGTGGTTGAGATCATCAATAGAGCTTTTGGGCTGCAATTTCCCGCAATAAATGCTACTCAACAACCTACTGTATCGGTACGGCTCGTGGGCGTATCGGTATCTGTCTCAAATATGAAAGAGCCGTTGTAACTAAAAAACAGGGCGTATCGATACGCTTCGAGGGCGTATCGGTACGATATTAAGGGGTGTATCGGTACGGATAGCCGTATCGATACGAAATTTGCTCACTGGAATATTGAGTTGATTTTTTTAAAAAGAGTATCCGTACGCTCCCTTTGCGTATCGATGTCATTCAACGATCATTTAAAATTTAGGATACCAACTAACTAACAAGCGAATGTTCGAAAATTAAATGCAAGGATTTTGCAAAGGTTAGCATATCGTATCGATACGGTGACATGTCGTATCGGTACACTATAGCAAAATAATATTTTAATAAAATTGTATTAATACAGTTTCAATGCGTATCGGTACGCTATGAACGATTAAAATTCCAGTGTTGAAAAATTGTATCGATACGCATAAGGGTATCGATATGCTTGGGCGTTTTGTTGAAGTTTGGCTTTAAAACACATGAAAAGACTTAGTGAAAATTGAACCTTTAAGTATGTTTTGACTTGAAATATTGTTTGGTTCAAAATGTGTCTTTGAAAAAATACTTAAAAAATTATTGTTTTACAATTTAGTCCAAAAGTTAAATTGTTATATCAAAATCAATTTTGGTTTCACAATCTCCCCTTTTTGATATAACAAAACCAAGTATAAATTTTTAAGTTTTGAAACTTTTGAAAAGCTTACTCCCCTTAATTTAAGATAGGTTTTCAAAGTTAAGTTTTAAATTTTCAAAACAAATGGCTCTATCTATACTTCTCCCCCTTTTTGTTAGATAAACATAAACGCACAAGGTAGGATAATAGCAACAAAATATAACTTAATTCAATTTCAAACATCCGAATTTAAAAGCAACAAAATAGTTAAAAGTAATAAATCAAAACTCAAATCCTAAAACATAAAGAAAAGCATAGAGTTCTAAACATAGGTGCATAAACAATGAAACTAAATGTCATGAGATGATATGTATAACTACTCGTTCCCACCGTCATCGTCATCTTCGTCCTCTTCGTCCTCATCATCTTGACTTGGTTGATGCCTCTTAGATTGATTGAGCCAAGCACTATGGAAAGCGTTGAGAGAGACATCAATGGAGTTTTGTTGAAGAGCTATGGCTTTGACTTGATCCTCCAACGATGTGAAGCGTGTATCAAGACCTTTGACTCGATCTTCCAAGGATGTGAATCGAGTGTCAATGGCTGCAAACCCGACTTCCATGTTTGTGAATTTCTCGTTAAAGAATGTCATGAGGGTGTCCATGGAGAAGGAAGCAATCGGAGCACCTTGAGAGCTTTGAGGAGCTTGTGGAGCATCGGCTTGAGCATCTTGTCGAGGATCTCGAGATACACGAACCCATTCATTATTGACATAGGAAAAGTGAGCACGAGAGAGGGAACACTCATCAATAGGTTGGCCAAGGGGTTCAGGAAAGTCATGGGTGCGATCGATCTTAAGGGAATGGAACAAGTGACTCAACGCCGTAGAATAGTAAAAGGATTTTACTTGATCAGTGTGACGGTGTTGAACTAAGTAAACAAGGTCGGTAAACATGATTTGACAAAGGTTAGGGCGCTTACCCTCACAGAAACAGCTCAAGCCATCTTCTCTGCCTCAAGTTCAACTCTCTATGAGTCATCAAATACTTCAAGCTTTTATGATCAGTGTAAACCGTGCACTTCTCACCATACAAGTAGTGTCGCCAAATCTTCAACGCAAACACAACTGCTGCTAACTCAATGTCGTGCGTAGGGTAGTTCTTCTCGTGCACCTTCAACTGTCTCGAAGCGTAAGCAACAACTCTCTTTTTTTGCATCAGAACACAACCTAAACCTACGTAGGAAGCATCGCTATAGATTACAAACTCTTTCCCTGAAACTGGTTGTACTAATACTAGAGCATTCGTCAAAGCTTCTTTTAATTTCTCAAATGCCTTTTGTCTCGCATCTGACCACTCAAACTTAACTCCTTTTTATAACAATATAGTCAACGGAGCAACTACTCTAGAGAAACCATCAACGAACCTCCTATAGTAACCAGCTAGTCCTAGGAAACTCCTAATCTCCGTCACTGACTTAGGTTGTTTCCACTCAACAATGGCTTCAATCTTCTTCGGATCAACTCGGATACCTTTATCTGATACCACAATGCCATGAAACACAACCTCTCTGATCCAGAACTCGCATTTACTCAACTTAGCATACAATTGATTACTCATCAATCTCGAGTACACAAGGATGTCGTCTATGAAAACAACTACAAATCGGTCTAGATAGTCGCGGAAAACTCTATTCATCATGTCCATGAAAGCTGCTAGTGCATTTGTGAGCCCAAACGGCATCACAAGAAACTCATAATGACCGTATCTAGTCCTAAAAGCTGTCTTCGGAACATCACACTCCTTTACCTTCAACTGATAGTACCCTGATCTCAAATCTATCTTCGAAAACATTGAGGCACCTCTCAACTGATCAAACAGGTCATCTATACGAGGCAACGGATACTTGTTCTTTACTATCAACTGGTTCAACTGCCTATAGTCGATACACATTCTCATACTGACATCCTTCTTCTTCACAAACAACACGGGAGTACCCCAAGGCGAACTACTAGGCCTAATAAAACCTCGGTCTAACAACTCCTAAAGCTGACTTTTCAACTCTTTCGGAGCCATACGGTACAGAGCAATAGAAACTGGAGTAGACCCTGAAACAGTCTCAATCAATAACTCTACATCTCTGTTAGGAGTCAAACCCGGTAACTCTTCTGGAAACACATCCGGGTAATCGCAAATTATCCTAATATCTTTCGGTCTAACCTCACTCACATTCGGATTCATCACATACGCTAAATAAGCCCCACAACCAGAGTCCATCAACCTATGAGCCTCTAAAGCCGACACAACGTTCGACAAGAACTTAATGTTCTCTCCTACTACCACTACCTCGTAGTCATCAAAAAGCTTCAACGAAATTCTCTTTGTCTCAAAATCTACACTAGCTATGTGCTCACCCAACCAATCCATACCAAAAATGATATCAAATCCGTAGAACGGAAGCTCCATCATATCAACAGGAAACACATGACCCTGAATCTTCAACGGACACCTCCTATACATCCGTCTAACTACAAATGTCTCACCGAAGGAACTAGTCACATGCATCCTTATGTATAAAATCTCAACAGGTATGTCTAAATTTTTTGCATGCTCACTCAAAATAAAAGAATGTGTGGAACCCGGATCAACTAAGGAAAGAAAAGACATGGATTGTAACTCGAAATTACCTGCTATTACATCTGTGTCATTCCCTGCCTCTCTCTGTGCGTAGACTCTAGCTGGTCCACCGGCCTCTGGCTGAACTGCCACTAAATGAGCAAGATTCATCGGTGCCTCTATCCTAGGTGCATCAGCCCTCGGCTGGAAGTAACCACGACCGCGCCCACGGCTTCTCGGATAATCGATCGCTCTCGCAGGAGCCTGTGCCTGAATCGGTGTCTGTGCCGCCTGATGCGGACACTCTCTCCTGAAGTGGTCTCTCGATCCACAGTTCCAGCAAGCATGATAGTTTCCCCAACACTCTCCTAAATGTTGTCTCCCACATCAGGCACACTCGGACAAATGCCCTCCAGCTCTCTGGCTCTGATGGCCTCTACCATGGTGGCCACCGCCACGCCTATGATCATACTTCTGTCCACCGCCCCGATGCCTCTTGGCATCACCACGATCAAAGTTGTTGTGCCTCTTCCCTGAACTGGATCCTCCCGAACGCTTGGTCAGCCCCAAGCTATGCTCAATGTCCTTGGCCCTAGTGACCAACACATCAAAATCAGAATAATCAGTAGCCAAGGTGTACCTCTTGACTTCCTCATGATGTCCATACCTGAACCGATCACAACGGTCCCTCTCAGTAGGAACCAACTTCAGAGCATACTGACTCAATCAGACGAAGCGGATCTCATAATCTGTCACTGAAGTGTCTCCCTGAACAAGAGCCATGAACTCCATCTTCTTCTCATCTAAATATCTTGGGCCCAAATACCTCTTTCTGAAAGCAGTCTCAAAGAAATTCCAACTAATCTCGGCCTCAGGCCCGCCGGTAGTAATGGTGACCCACCAGGTGTAGGCATCACCCTGAAGCAACGAAACTACACAGCCCAACTTACGAGCCCCAACACATCCCATCTGAGCCAAAATACGAACCGTCTTCTCCAGCCATAACTTTGATCTCTCAGGCGTAGATCCTCTGAACTCATCTGCTCCAAGGCTACGAAGCCTCTCTAAGGGTAAGCTAGCATCATCTTTTCTCGGCTGAGCTGCGGCTTGAGCTCCGGCAACTGCAGCCTGAAACGCTCCCGCTATAGCTTGAACTAGCTGAGCCATGTCTATCCCAGCAAGACCTTGGCCACCCTGGCCAACCTGAGGTCCCGCTCCCTCAGCTCTAGCCTCGCCTTCCACATCAGGCTGAGGAGGTGGAGGTGGAGGAGCTCCGACTCCAACTGCAGGCTCTTCCACAGGAGCCTCTACTCCAACCATCGGCTCATTAACAGGAGCCGCAATACAGGGTTCCTGGCGATCAAGCCTAGGTCTACCTCTAGGCCTCGACATAACCGCTCACAGATAACAACTACAACAATAACAACATACAAAATAGGTTTAGCAAGGGCAAGGGTCCAAGTGGCTCAAGTATGTTTCCCTCACTTAAAAATCTATTTTTCCGATGTAATAGAAGCAATGTGACTCTACTCAACATGCTTCAAACAACACACACATACGATCAATTAAGCAAACATCAAAGCAAACTTGATAAGCAAGCAAACATACTTACATGGCAAGCAAACACCGTTCAATTGCAATACAAGAATTCAACTTACCTCACTTACCTGCCCGAGGTCTTGGAAACCTCAGGCTCTAATACCAACAAGTGTAACCCCCTCGTCCCGGCCTGGGCGACCGACCAGTCCGAGTGGGTCACACAGGGAAAACCGAGGCGAAACCCGTTAAAGCTCCACTTCGGTTAACGACCTTAGAAAACTTTCTTTTAATTATTATCTTGTCTAAAGACTTTAATACATCATATGTGAAACAACGACAACGGAAGCAACAAGCGAGGCGAATAACCAAACAGCTCATTTTAGCTTATACTGCAGACCGTATCGATACACTCAAAGAGGGTATCGATACGCCTTGACTAGGTCAACTGAACAAAGTCAACTCAAGGAGATCGTATCGGTACATTAGTTGACCGTACCGATACACCCTCAACGGTCAACTTCTCGTGGTCAACACTACGAAGACCGTTTTGATACACCTAAGCTCGTTCCGATACCCTCAAATTCTCGTCAAAATCTCAGATTTCCAGTAGTAAAAATGGTATCGGTATGTCTTCCCGAGTATCGAAACGCTTGGCCTGAAACAAGAAGGCCGTATCGATACGGGTCCAACCGTATCGATACCCTTGACTCGATCACACGGATTTTAGCTGGTTAAGGCACAAGGGCTGCCTCAAAGACACCCAACTAGGACCTCCAAACATGCATGCATAAACTATAAAGGCATACACCCTATTGCAAGCATGACCAACACACTACATACATAAAAAGGGCATGCATTTAAGGGAATCAAACATTCACCATAAAAAGACATTCATTGCATATCAAGGTTTGTGCCTTAGAACAAAACATACACAAAAGCATAAAGATAAGGGCACAAGGCCAACATACATGGCATGAACAAACCACAACCAACATCAACATACTAGAGGAGTCTAAACAAGCTCCTTAACACAAGCAACATACACAAATCCCCATTGCTTATCTATTACATCTTTTAACTTAAAAGTTCATACTTGAAGGTTAAGATAACACACTTGGAGGCCTTTCTCCTTGCACAAGCAACCCACGAACTAAGGATCTGCATTGTCGAACAAAAGAGAGCGTAAGCGTAAAGCTTAGTGAGGGTAAGCTCATAAAACAAACCTCGACAATGCAGGGTCCAAACACGAGCAACATAACCAAGGATGAATGCATGTTTCCTTACCTTCGGAACCACATGAATCAAATATATGAAATGCATGAACATAACATCAATTATCATATCATGCTCAACATGTCAACAGTACAATCATAAGGAAACACATTTAACAAACCGTATTGGCACCTAGCTATGACCCGAATATGCAGATAACAACCGTTGGAACTCACATCCAACAACTCAACCATTACATTACCTCTCGGTGGGATTACACTCATCATCGATTCACGCAGAGGGGATTCCACACATCCTCACGCCCCGTCGATGGGATTCCACTCGTCACCGACTAAAATATAAATGAAGATTTTCGGGCGTACCCGTACTCCATCTTGATGACTACCATCACCAAGACCACGCGCGCATTTCGACACTCGTGTGCACACTAACATCCTAATGATCGATCATTTGTACTCAAGCATACTAGTGCCAATACTAACTCACCACAAGATCATCATAATACAATATTCTTACCATTTCTCGTGCCTAGCACGTAACCACCATGATTTACCATCATGCATCCACATTTCATCAAACACATGCATATCACAATGCATAAATGAATCATCATGCCTCATCACAACACATATGCACCAAATGCATAGCAACATCATTCACATTTAATATATGAGGCATAACACAACATTTAGAAGTTCAACAAAAGTCTTCTAAACTAAAGCTTGAGATTAGAGTACCAATCTAATCCCAACTCTAGGCGGGTTTACCAAGCCCGACCTAGGTTCACATGCTCGAACCAAACATTTGAAAACCAATTTAAAATCGAAGAACCACTCACCGATTACTCCAAGCTCAACAAACTCTAACCGGTCAAACTTTCAAGCTTCCCGGATTGATTCCCGAAGATTCTCCAACACCAAATCTCGATGCTAGTCAATCAAAGCCAACAAAACAAACACAAATCAGCCCACAAATCACTGTAGCAACCTCAGAGTACAAAACAAGCATTTAGCTAACTAAGAACACCCTTAAACATATATTTTAGAGCAGCCCATTTGCACAGCTAATAACCATTGGTTCCAACCCCTTTTCCACTCTCATAAGCTTCCGAAATAACCCATAAACATCATACAATCATCAGCCCTCAATTCCCATTCATAAACAGCCCCAAAAACCAACCTTTGAACCACCTAAAACCTCTCTAAAACCCATATCCGAAAATGTTGTTAAAACCTTGTAAAAATCATATATGTTGGACCTTTAATGATGCTAAGAACATGTCTAACATCAGAGAATCAAAAACTTGCTTAAAGGTTGATAAAGTTTAGATTTTTAACTTAAAACCCAAAAATCTCAAAGTACAAAATAATGGGTTTCAATGAAAACTAAAAACATGGTTAGCAAGGGGAAGATGAGGACAACATGGGAGTGTGCTTACCTTTTGAAAATCACCAAGGATGAAGGAGGTTGGTGATGGAATAGTTACTTCCAATGGAGGGGAGGAGTTTCAAGTTGGAAATGTTTTTGGAGGTAGAAGATGATAGAAATTTTGGGTATTTGAAATAAAAGGGGTTTTATTTTATAAAAGACCATGTAATTACAAAAGATGAGGACAACATGGCCATCATCCAAGACTCTAAAAATCCATGGAAATTCGGGCTTTAAATCAAAATCGGGTCCAACATATTAAAGAAATTTTAAAAAGAAAAGGGAAAACCCGAAACATTATTTTAATATTTTATTTCCACCCGACCCCTAAACCCGAGTGTTACAGCTTTCTTTTTCGGTGCCATAATCCTGAAAACATCAAAACAATTCGAATATGTATGCAATTAACATCTCAATCAATCCAATAAATTACAATAATTTTAGGTATTTGAAAATCAATTTTAATGTTAAAAATATATACATGTATAAAAGAAATAGTTGGTTAAAAAAATTTCAAAAAACAATTTACAAAAATATACGATATAAAATTATATTCGAATAAAAAATTTCGGATTTTGAAAAGTTTTTGTAAAAACTTGAAAACCCATATCACATATATATGTTTTATACAAAAATTTAGTTAAATCAACTAATAAAAACAAACGAAAATAAAAAGGAAAAAGTTTATACCTTGATTTGTTAGAATGGATGAATGGGTTGATGTGAATGTACAAGATTGTTGAAAAAGCTTTGCTTTGATGTGTAGATGAAAAACCCTCAAAGAATTTTAAGTTTGGTGTGAAAATTTTAAGAGATTGAAGGGGGTTTTATAGGTATGTGCGGCTAGGGTTTGTAGAGAAAAAAGAGGGGAAGAGTTTTAAAAGAGTTTTGTCAAATAGCAGCCCTAATTTAACTCTCCGTCGAAACCGTATCGGTACGCTTGTAGAGAGTATCAATACACGTTTGCCCTAATTTTTAATTCAAATTTAATACTGTATCGATACGCGTGACCGTATCGATACAGTCTGACCTGTATCACTTCCCTTGATGAACCTGTATCGATACGCCTGAAACCGTATCGATACGCCTTTACCAGATAATGAAATTTTGACAGTTTTAAGTTCAAAAATCCAACATTAAACGTCCCTAGATGCATGTGAATGACATATGAACAAGATTTAATGACTAAAATGAATGCATACTTCCCCTAGCAACATGCATAGAAGCAAAATGAGGTAAACAACATAAGCATGTATATCAACCAATTTCAAGCAAAATTTTGACCATTTGGGACCTAAAAAGGATCAAGAAAGGCTAGTTAGCCCTAACTCTCTTCTAAGGGTCCAAAAACGCTCTTTATCTAAAGGTTTGGTAAATATATTCGCTAATTGGTTCAAGGTATCAACATATTCTAGAACAACATCATTTTTCAACACATGGTCTGTAATGAAATGATGTCTAATTTCTATATGTTTGGTTCTAGAGTGTTGGATGGGATTTTTAGTGAGATAAATGGAACTAGTGTTGTCACACCTAAGGGGTGTGGTTTCTACTTGAACACCATAATCTAAGAGTTGTTGCTTCATCCAAAGGACTTGAGCACAACAACTCTCTAAGGATATGTACTCCGCTTCGGTGGTAGATAAGGCTACGCTATTTTTTTCTTAGAGAACCAAGATACGAGCATACTACCTAAGAATTGGCATGTCCCAGAGGTACTTTTCCTATCTATCTTGCATCCCCCATAATCCACATATGAATAAGCATGAAGGCTAAAGGAAGAATCCTTAGGATACCAAAGACCTAAGTTAGGTGTGTCTCTAAGGTACCTAAAAATTCTCTTATTGGCTACTAATCGTGATTCTCTAGGACTATCTTGGAACCTAGCACACAAGCAAACACTAAACATAATATCTTGTCTACTTGCGGTAAGGTAAAGCAAAGAACCTATCATAGATCTATAAAGCTTAGAATCAACACACTTACCTCCTTCATCTTTGTCAATCTTTATAGAAGAGCTCATAGGGGTGGCTTGAGGCTTTACATTCTCCAAGCCGAACTTTTTGAGCATATCATTCACGTACTTTGCTTGATTTATGAAGGTGTCATCCTTCCTTTATTTGATTTGGAGCCCCAAGAAGAATGAGAGCCCCCACATCATGCTCATCTCGAACTCACCTTGCATTTGCTTAGAAAATTCTTTGCAATAACATTCATTAGTAGAACCAAAAATGATATCATCAACATAAATTTGCACTACTAAGATGTCATTACTATATCTTTTTATGAAAAGTGTTTTGTCCACCTTACATTTTTCAAAACCTTTTTCAATCAAAAAGTTTGAAAGTCTTTCATACAAAGCTCTAGGATCTTGTTTGAAACCATAAAGAGCTTTGGTTAGTTTAAAAACATGATTTGGAAATTTTGAATCCTCAAAACCTAGTGGTTGTTCAACATACACTTCTTCATTTATAAAACCATTTAGAAAAGCACTTTTTACATCCATTTGAAAAAGCTTAAAATCATGGTAACATGCAAATGCTAAAAGCATCCTAATAGCTTCCATTCTAGCTACAGGTGCATATGTTTCATCAAAATCAATTACCTCTTCTTGAGTGTAACATTGAGCAACAAGCCTAGCCTTGTTTCTCACTATGTTACCATTCTCATCTAGCTTATTCCTAAAGACCCTTTTAGTTCCTACAGTAGATTGATTACTAGGTCTTTCAACTAATGTCCATACTTTACTTCTCTCAAATTGATTCAATTCTTCTTGTATGGTCAAAATCCAAAAATCATCTTTTAATGCTTCTTTGATATTTTTAGGCTCAATGCATGAAAGAAATTCAACATGGATCATTAATTTAAGAGAGGGTCTAGTAGTTACCCCCTTGAATGGATCACCCAAGATTTCACCACCTTTGACATAGTTGAACTCCCTTGGGTATGTCACCTCCTTTTCCTTAAGAGCCAAGTCCTTCAAGGCTTAAAGAGGTGGATCTTGTGCATCTTTTCTTTGTTTGGAATCTCATCCACCTTTGACGTTTGTCCTCCATCAATGACTTCAATGATCCCTACATCATCATCATCACAAGAATCCTTCGTCAGAAGGAGGTTATCATCGAAAACAACATGAATAGACTCTTCTACTACTAAAGTTCTCTTATTAAATACACGATAGGCTTTAGAGTTTGAAGAATATTCTAAGAAAATAGCTTCATCGCTTTTAGCATCAAATTTACCTAAATTGTCATTTCCATTGTTTAAAACAAAACACTTGCAACCAAATGGATGAAAATAGCTAATGTTAGGCTTCTTAGATTTTAAAATCTCATATGGTGTTTTCTTCAAAATTGACCTAATCATTACTCGATTTATAATGTAGCAAGCGGTATTTGTGGCTTCCGCCCAAAAATATTTAGGTAAATTATTTTTACAAAGCATGATTCTAGCTATTTCTTCTAAAGTTTGATTTTTTCCTCTTAACTACCCTATTTTGTTGAGGAGTGCGAGGTGCAGAAAAATTGTGGCTAATCCCATTTTCATTTAAAAACTCTTCAAAACCTAAATTTTGAAACTCGGTTCCATGATCACTCCTAATATGATAAATTTTAAGCTCAAGATCATTTTGAGATATTTTTTAAAATGTGATGAGTTTTTCTAAAGCCTCATCTTTTGTACTTAAGAATAGAACCCAAGTAAACCTGTAACGCCCCGGTTTTGGGCTTAGAAGTTTTGGGCGTTGACCGGTTTGGTCAAAGTCCTGTTCGAATCTTAAGAGGTGAAATTAGGAAAGCCTAGTTCGGGTTGCATTAAAAATATGGAAAAATGTTCTAAAATCATCTTTTAATATAATTAGGTGAACTGTGAAATCAATTTTGAAAAATGGGTTTTGGAAGTATGACATTTTGACTAGTGACCAAAATGTAAATTTCGAAAGTTTGGTGACTGTTTTATAAGGAGTTGAAACTTTGAATCTTTAAGGAGCTATTAATCCAAAGATGATTTCTCCAGATTTTTCTAAGATATTTTAAGTCTAAAATCTGATTTTAAAGGTTATTAAAATTGGAGGGAAGCCATTTTGGCTATTTTTGGATTTTGTAACCAACTTTGCTAAACTTTCTTTCTCTCATTTTCTCTCAAACCAAACACTACTTTTCCAGAGAATTGGATCTGATTTCTTCACCTAAATCCCTCCATTCAACTCTCATTTGATTCCAAATCATTGTATCTTCAAATCTCTTCAATTACTAAGTGTTTCTTCAAGGATTTTCATTCCAAAAAGTGGAGAATCACAAGTTTGGAGGTAAGAACGTCCTTCTCCTCTAAACTATCAGTTCTTTACTGAAATTCCCAAGTTATCAACTCTTGATTGATGTTTAATTAAAGGCTTTTGAGTTTGGAATTGTATCTTGGCTTATAATGCAAGATTTGATGGTTTTTCATGATTTTTCGTTAGATCTGATTAACCTGTGATTTGAGATGTGTTTTTGATGTTAAATGAACTCTAAATTGATAAGGAAATGAGTTTTGATTGATGCAATCCCGGATAGGTTGTGTTTCCTAAGTTTAGCTTAAGTTTCTTGGATGTTTTTGTGGTGATCTTGTGGATCTGTTGTTGCTGGAGGTATAAGGATGTTTGTAGGTTGTTTTTAGATGTTTTATGGAGATGATGGATGTTAGGTTTTGCTGGTTTATGGCTGGGCTTTGTTGAGAAGTGGTTTTGATGCAATTTCGGTTGTGTTTGGTGGCCGAAATTGGAGTATGAATGAGAGCAGCGAGTTTGAGTGCTTTCATTGAAGCTTTTGATGCTTGATGATGCATTAAACCTCTGCTTTAATGTGTTTAATCAGGGGAGGCATCTTTGGATCCAAGAGTTGTTGATCCGGAAGCTTGAATCCGTGCTTCGGCAAGTGGCGAAGTGGAATCGGTGAGTGAAAATGGGTTTTCGGCTTTGAAACCAATGTCTTGGGAGCTTAGTTTAAGCCTAAACAATTTTGCTAAGCTCGAGTGTAAGTTTTCGGAATTTCTCTCTAGTGGTGGCCATGATTTTGTTGTGATGCGAAATGATAATTTGCATGTTTTACATACTGTTTTGGAAGCATGTTTTAGCATGGTTTTTGCTGATGATGTAAGCCATATGTTGAAAGTAACTCTAGGTAGGAGTTCCTTGCTTTTGTACACTGAAATGATGTGGTTTAATGCTTTTAAATGCATGATGAATATGGCTTGGTTTTATGCTTAAAAACTGTGATGTAAGTGATGAAAATGATGTATATTGGCAAGTGATGTTTTTAAAATGTTAAGGTCACTAAGGTGGTTAAAAGTCCTTGAGTGAGCCTTGTTACTTATGAACATCAAGGTGGTTAAAAGTCCTTGGATGGTTCATGTTGTGGACACTAAGGTGGTTAAAAGTCCTTAGGTGATCCTTTTCTATGGTGTTTAAAAGTCCATAGGCCAAGGTGTTTAAAAGTCCTTGGGATCAAGGTGTTTAAAAGTCCTTGATGAGTTACGTTTCATGGTGTTTAAAAGTCCATGGCCAAGGTGTTTAAAAGTCCTTGGGATCAAGGTGTTTAAAAGTCCTTGGGGTGAAAGTTGATGAACTTGTGTTTAAAGAAATGGAATTTATCACTTGTAGCCAATATGACATGTTTTGATTTGATGCATGAGATGCATGTTTAAGAATGCTTTTGAGCATGTGTAAATGATGGTTTGAAGCATGTTTTATAAAGTGTTTTATAAATGCATTATTGAATGGTTTAAATGAGCATTCCTCACTAAGCTTTGCTTACGCTCTCTTCGTTTTTCTTAATTCAATAATGCAGAGCATTAGAGACCTTTGAAGGCAGCAAGAAGGGCAAGAATTCAAGTGCAAGTAAAGCTCAATGTATGGAAGGTTTTTGTTAAACATTTTAGCTTTTGGGTGATTTGGCAATGGGGGACCAATGTGTATGTTTTGGGAGGTGTTGGAGACTCCCTAAGTATGTTAAATGTTGATGTGTTTGCTGGCTTTTGAATTGGAACCTTATATGCTTGTTTTGGAAGTTTGGTGTTGAATAGCTAGCTTGTGTAGGAAGCATGCCATTAGAATTGGGGCTTTTTGCATATGATGATGTTTGGTTGAATTGTTAGTGCTAATATGTTCCTTATATGTTGAATTGCATGTTGGCAAAGTTTGGTAGCATTTGGAGCATGATTGGTTGTGTAATTACATGTTTAAAGTGGAGTTTTGGAGCAATCTGGGCAGGGTGTTTCGGAACAGCACCTACCGTTTCGGAACGGGTGCCTTAATTGTGCCCAGGCGTCCGAAACGGGAGGGGCCGTTCCGAAACGGAAAGGCTTCTGCCAGACCCCCGTTTCGAAACGGGCTATGCCTGTTTCGGAACGGCCCCGCGTTTCGGAACGGGCTGTCTCCCGTTTCGGAACGGTCGACCGTTGGGGGCTGACATTGGCAGTTATATGTTTTGAATTGTTTGCATTTTGGTCCTGAAACTTGTTTGTGCAATTGTATGAGTTTGGGAAGTCCTTTTGAGCTGAAATTTCACAGGGAAGCATGAAACCTGATTAATTTCAAGTTGGTAACTTCAATTTGGATTAAGTCCTTATAATTATCAGAATTTACAATTTGGTCCCTAAAGTTGTAAATTGTTCAATTGAGTCCCTGTTTGATCTCTGATGTTTGTGATCTTTTGGTATGATGTTTGTGTGATCACCATTAGGCTTAATGTGCATCTAGACAAGTTTTAAAAAGGAAAAAAAAAGGGTCGTTAATCAAGGTTGACTTTTGGGTTGACTTTGGTTTTCCCCGTGTAACTTTCTTAATTCGGGTCTACCGTCTAGGCCGGGTTAAGGGGGTTACATTTGGTGGTATCAGAGCTGAGTTCTCGAGTAATTGGGAATGTTTGTATGCATGATTGAAGTATGTATGCTATGAATGCTTGTTGTTTGAAAGCATGTTCAGTGGTTTGAAATGTTGATGTAGTTGAGTTGTATGCTCAGATGTTGCATGTTGAGGGTACCCATTGCCAAACAAAAGCTAAAGGAAAGATGTTGTTTTGAAATGAAATTGAGCTTGAATACTTGGATTGCTTACCTTGCTGGGCCTGATTTTGTTTTATTTGTGTTGTGATTGCATGGTAAAAGTATGGCACCACGTAGAGAGTTAAGAGGTAATGCGAGAGCTACGGCTCCTAATGAGAATGAGAATGAAGAGCACACTGGTAGTGCTGTGTTACCCCCTCATCCGCCTGGTGGTGGTGCTGGAGGTGCGAGAGCTGAAGCTGCAGCTGATGCTGGTGCTGGAGCTGATGGACCAGAGGTTGGTCAGGGGCAAGCTATGCCTGATATGTCTGCTTTGGTACAAGCTATTGCGGGTGCTTTTCGAGCAGCAGTAGCTGGAGCTCAGGGAGATGCTGGAGTCAGATTGCCTTTGGAGCGTCTGCGCAGTCTTGGAGGGACTGAGTTTAGAGGTTTGCCAGCTGAGAGTTCTGAGGCTTGGCTGGAAAGTACCAAGCGTATCTTGGGTCAGATGAGTTGCACGGATGTGCAAAAGCTGGGCTGTGTTGTGTCCTTGCTGCAGGACGATGCTTATACATGGTGGACGACTACCATTGCTGGAATGGCTGAAGCTGATGTTACCTGGACATTCTTTCAGAATGTGTTTAAAAGAAGATATCTGGGAGTGAGATATCTGGATGAGAAAAAGCGGGAATTCATGTCTCTTACCCAAGGGAGCATGAGTGTGGCTGAGTACGAGGTACAGTTTGTACGGCTCAGTCAGTATGCACCGGAGCTGATACCTGATGAGAGGGCTAGGTGCGAGAGGTTTCGTTACGGTCTTGTGACGGGTGTTAAGATGTATTTGTTGGCCACCGAGTATGTTGATTTTGATGTGTTGGTGGGCCGAGCAAAGGACGTTGAGATGAACCTGAGTTTGTCTGCTAAGGGTGCTGGCAAGCGAGCTGCTGAGTATAGTTCCGGAGGTGGACGGAACAAGAGGGGACGAGATCAGAAGTATCAGTCCTCAGCCAGGAGAGGTGGTGGTGTGCCTGCTAGAGGAGGCAATGCTAGAGCGGATCCCAGTGCTTGTTGGATCTGTGGTTCACGTGGTCACTTGAAGCGTGACTGTCCTCGTGCTGAGAGAGTGGCACAAGCTCCTGTTGCGGCTGCTGGTAACGGGTGCTGGAATTGTGGTTCTGCAGACCACATCAGGCGAGATTGTCCGAGGATGGCTGGTGAGCAGGTGCGTGCTCCTGTTGTTGCTGCACCGCAGAGAGGTCGTGGGCGCGGCCGTGGTAATTTTCAGAGGAGAGAGGAAGGTGGCCGAGGGGTAGCTCATGTTGTAGCTATTCAGCCTGAAGGTGGAGGCCAAGAGAGGGTGTATGCTCAGAGAGAGGGCAGGAATGATGCAGATGTGATTGCAGGTACCTTTACTTTGCAGTCCTTGTCATTGCTTTCTTTGATTGATTCTGGATCTATGCATTCATATATTCTTCGTGAGCATGCTGAATTGCTTGGTTTGCCTGTTGAGTCTTTGGATGTTGGTGTTCGGGTCACTAGTTCTTTTGGTGAGACTGTTGTGACTCGAAAGTTGTATAGAAGGTGTCCTTTGGTTGTTCAAGAGCATGTTTTTCATGTTGATCTTATGGAG
Source organism: Hibiscus trionum (assembly GCA_030270665.1). Taxonomy (NCBI): domain Eukaryota; kingdom Viridiplantae; phylum Streptophyta; class Magnoliopsida; order Malvales; family Malvaceae; genus Hibiscus; species Hibiscus trionum. The sequence continues at coordinate 40,946,667 of BSYR01000035.1, read as the reverse complement.
TTGCCCTTCTATGGTTTCGATGTGATCCTTGGTATGGATTGGCTTGCTGAGCATCGTGCTGTTGTGGATTGTGAGAATAAGCGTGTTTCGCTTAAGCTTGCGGATGATTATGAAGTTGTGGTGGTTGGTGAGAATGGGAAGTTTCTTGCCAATGTTGTGTCTTCTTTGGAGGCGAGCAGGATGCTGAGGCAAGGTTGCGAAGCTTATCTAGCTTTTGTGATGAATCCTAGCTCTAAGGAGTTGAGGGTGCAAGATATCAGGGTTGTAAAGGAGTTTCCTGGTGTTTTTCCTGAGGAGTTGCCTGGTTTACCTCCTAACCGCGAGGTGGAGTTTGGAATTGAGTTGTATGAGAATACAACTCCTGTGTCCATTACTCCCTATAGAATGGCACCTAAGGAGCTGAAGGAGCTGAAGACGCAGTTGCAAGAGTTGCTTGATCGTGGTTTCATCCGGCCGAGTGTGTCACCTTGGGGAGCACCGGTCTTGTTTGTGAAGAAGAAGGATGGCACTATGAGAATGTGCATTGATTACCGTCAGCTGAACAAGTTGACTATCAAGAATCGGTATCCTTTGCCGAGGATTGATGTTCTCTTTGATCAATTTCGGGGAGCTGCTGTGTTCTCTAAGATTGACTTGAGGTCAGGGTATTATCAGTTGAAGGTGAAGGATGTGGATGTGCCTAAGACAGCTTTCAGGACAAGGTATGGGCATTATGAGTTTCTTGTGATGCCGTTTGGGTTGACAAATGCTCCTGCTGCTTTCATGGACATGATGAATCGTGTGTTTCATGAATACCTGGACAAGTTTGTTGTGGTGTTCATTGATGATATCCTCGTGTACTCGCGTACTGAGGAGGAGCATGAAGAGCATTTGAGGATTGTTTTGCAAGCTTTGTTGGAGAATCAGCTTTATGCTAAGCTGAGCAAGTGTGAGTTCTGGTTAAGAGAGGTGGTTTTTCTTGGGCATGTGGTCTCAGCTGAGGGGATTCGTGTTGATCCTCAGAAGATTGAGGCGGTGATGAGCTGGAAGGTTCCTAAGTCTGTTCATGAGGTCCGTAGTTTCCTTGGTTTGGCGGGATACTACCGAAGGTTTGTGGATGGGTTTTCCAAGTTTGCTGCTCCTTTGACAAAGCTGTTGCAGAAGGATGTTAAGTATGAGTGGACAGAAGCGAGACAGCAGGCTTTTGAGAAGCTGAAGGCGGCTTTGACGCAAGCTCCTATCTTGATTCAGCCTGAATCAGGGAAAGAGTTTGTGGTTTACAGTGATGCATCCTATGTTGGTTTGGGGTGTGTGCTAATGCAGGAGGGTAAGGTGGTGGCTTATGCATCGCGGCAGTTGAAAGTGCATGAGCGCAATTACCCTACGCACGATATTGAGCTGGCTGCAGTGGTTTTTGCTCTGAAGATCTGGAGGCATTATCTGTATGGTGAGAAGTGTACTGTGTACACAGATCACAAGAGTTTGAGGTATCTGATGTCTCAGAAGGAGTTGAATCTTAGGCAGCGGCGTTGGTTGGAGTTGCTCAAGGATTATGATCTGACGATTGAGTATCATCCTGGAAAAGCTAATGTTGTTGCTGATGCCTTGAGTAGGAAGGTAGCTGTTGAGTTGAGAGCCATGTTTGCTAGCTTGAGCTTATCGCATGATGGTGGTCTTGTGGCTGAGTTACAAGTGAAGCCATCTTTGGTTCAGTTGATCAAGGATAAGCAGTTGTTGGATGATTCCTTGGTGTCTCATGTTCAGGATATCGCGGAGGGTAGACCTTCGGATTTCTGTTTCAATGATGATGGTGTGCTGTGTTTTGGTAGTCGGATAGTTGTGCCCAATGATGCTGAGTTGAGGCGTGCTATTCTGACTGAAGGTCATAGTAGTCCTTTTGCTATGCACCCTGGTAGTACTAAGATGTACCGTGATCTTCGTGATGAGTACTATTGGGTTGGTTTGAAGAAGGATGTTGCGGAGTTCGTGAGCAAGTGTTTGGTGTGTCAGCGAGTTAAGGCTGAGCATCAGTTTCCTTCAGGTTTGTTGCAACCGTTGAAAGTCCCTGAATGGAAGTGGGAGAGGGTTACCATGGATTTTGTATCTGGTTTACCTTTGTCTCCATCGAAGAAGAATTCGGTCTGGGTGATTGTGGATCGTCTGACGAAGTGTGCGCATTTCTTGCCTGTGCATACTACGTTTTCTTTGGATAAGCTGGCAGAGCTGTACATTGCTGAGATTGTGAGGCTGCATGGTGTGCCTAAGTCGATTGTGTCGGATAGGGATCCGAGGTTCACATCGCGTTTCTGGCAGTGTTTGCATCAAGCTCTGGGTACAAGGTTGCATTTCAGTACATCCTATCATCCTCAGTCGGATGGTCAGTCTGAGCGAGTTATCCAGATTTTGGAGGATATGTTGAGGTGCTGCGTGATTGAGTTCCAAGGTTCTTGGGAGAAGCATCTGCCTTTGGTTGAGTTTGCTTATAACAACAGTTATCAGGCGAGCATACAGATGGCACCTTATGAGGCTTTGTACGGGAGGAAGTGTAGGACTCCTCTTTGTTGGGCTGAAACTGGTCAAAAGTTGGTTTCGATGACGGCTTTGTTGAAAGGGACCACAGAGAAGGTGAAGCTCATTTGTGAGCGGTTAAAGGCTGCTTCTGATCGGCAGAAGTCTTATGCGGATTTGAAGCGTAAGGAGATAGAGTATGCGGTGGGTGACCGTGTGTTCTTGAAAGTTTCGCCTTGGAAGAAGGTGATGAGGTTTGGCCGGAAGGGCAAGTTGAGCCCTAGGTACATTGGACCATATGAGGTGGTTGAGCGTGTGGGTCCTGTTGCGTATCGGTTGAGGTTACCTCAGGAGTTGGAGAAGATTCATGATGTGTTTCATGTTTCTATGCTCCGGAAGTATAGATCTGATCCTTCGCATGTGATGCCTGTGGAGGAAGTGGTTTTGAATCCGGATTTGACCTATGATGAGGAACCGGTGAAGGTTCTGGATTCGGATAGCAAGGTTCTTCGTGGCAAGACCATTGAGTTGGTGAAGGTGCTGTGGAAGCATCGCGGTGTTGAGGAAGCCACGTGGGAGCGGAAGGAAGACATGCTGAAGCAGTTTCCTTATCTCTTTCCTTCAGGTAAATTTCGAGGACGAAATTTCTTAAGGGGGGGAGAGTTGTAACGCCCCGGTTTTGGGCTTAGAAGTTTTGGGCGTTGACCGGTTTGGTCAAAGTCCTGTTCGAATCTTAAGAGGTGAAATTAGGAAAGCCTAGTTCGGGTTGCATTAAAAATATGGAAAAATGTTCTAAAATCATCTTTTAATATAATTAGGTGAACTGTGAAATCAATTTTGAAAAATGGGTTTTGGAAGTATGACATTTTGACTAGTGACCAAAATGTAAATTTCGAAAGTTTGGTGACTGTTTTATAAAGAGTTGAAACTTTGAATCTTTAAGGAGCTATTAATCCAAAGATGATTTCTCCAGATTTTTCTAAGATATTTTAAGTCTAAAATCTGATTTTAAAGGTTATTAAAATTGGAGGGAAGCCATTTTGGCTATTTTTGGATTTTGTAACCAACTTTGCTAAACTTTCTTTCTCTCATTTTCTCTCAAACCAAACACTACTTTTCCAGAGAATTGGATCTGATTTCTTCACCTAAATCCCTCCATTCAACTCTCATTTGATTCCAAATCATTGTATCTTCAAATCTCTTCAATTACTAAGTGTTTCTTCAAGGATTTTCATTCCAAAAAGTGGAGAATCACAAGTTTGGAGGTAAGAACGTCCTTCTCCTCTAAACTATCAGTTCTTTACTGAAATTCCCAAGTTATCAACTCTTGATTGATGTTTAATTAAAGGCTTTTGAGTTTGGAATTGTATCTTGGCTTATAATGCAAGATTTGATGGTTTTTCATGATTTTTCGTTAGATCTGATTAACCTGTGATTTGAGATGTGTTTTTGATGTTAAATGAACTCTAAATTGATAAGGAAATGAGTTTTGATTGATGCAATCCCGGATAGGTTGTGTTTCCTAAGTTTAGCTTAAGTTTCTTGGATGTTTTTGTGGTGATCTTGTGGATCTGTTGTTGCTGGAGGTATAAGGATGTTTGTAGGTTGTTTTTAGATGTTTTATGGAGATGATGGATGTTAGGTTTTGCTGGTTTATGGCTGGGCTTTGTTGAGAAGTGGTTTTGATGCAATTTCGGTTGTGTTTGGTGGCCGAAATTGGAGTATGAATGAGAGCAGCGAGTTTGAGTGCTTTCATTGAAGCTTTTGATGCTTGATGATGCATTAAACCTCTGCTTTAATGTGTTTAATCAGGGGAGGCATCTTTGGATCCAAGAGTTGTTGATCCGGAAGCTTGAATTCGTGCTTCGGCAAGTGGCGAAGTGGAATCGGTGAGTGAAAATGGGTTTTCGGCTTTGAAACCAATGTCTTGGGAGCTTAGTTTAAGCCTAAACAACTTTGCTAAGCTCGAGTGTAAGTTTTCGGAATTTCTCTCTAGTGGTGGCCATGATTTTGTTGTGATGCGAAATGAAAATTTGCATGTTTTACATACTGTTTTGGAAGCATGTTTTAGCATGGTTTTTGCTGATGATGTAAGCCATATGTTGAAAGTAACTCTAGGTAGGAGTTCCTTGCTTTTGTACACTGAAATGATGTGGTTTAATGCTTTTAAATGCATGATGAATATGGCTTGGTTTTATGCTTAAAAACAGTGATGTAAGTGATGAAAATGATGTATATTGGCAAGTGATGTTTTTAAAATGTTAAGGTCACTAAGGTGGTTAAAAGTCCTTGAGTGAGCCTTGTTACTTATGAACATCAAGGTGGTTAAAAGTCCTTGGATGGTTCATGTTGTGGACACTAAGGTGGTTAAAAGTCCTTAGGTGATCCTTTTCTATGGTGTTTAAAAGTCCATAGGCCAAGGTGTTTAAAAGTCCTTGGGATCAAGGTGTTTAAAAGTCCTTGATGAGATACATTCTATGGTGTTTAAAAGTCCATAGGCCAAGGTGTTTAAAAGTCCTTGGGGTGAAAGTTGATGAACTTGTGTTTAAAGAAATGGAATTTATCACTTGTAGCCAATATGACATGTTTTGATTTGATGCATGAGATGCATGTTTAAGAATGCTTTTGAGCATGTGTAAATGATGGTTTGAAGCATGTTTTATAAAGTGTTTTATAAATGCATTATTGAATGGTTTAAATGAGCATTCCTCACTAAGCTTTGCTTACGCTCTCTTCGTTTTTCTTAATTCAATAATGCAGAGCATTAGAGACCTTTGAAGGCAGCAAGAAGGGCAAGAATTCAAGTGCAAGTAAAGCTCAATGTATGGAAGGTTTTTGTTAAACATTTTAGCTTTTGGGTGATTTGGCAATGGGGGACCAATGTGTATGTTTTGGGAGGTGTTGGAGACTCCCTAAGTATGTTAAATGTTGATGTGTTTGCTGGCTTTTGAATTGGAACCTTATATGCTTGTTTTGGAAGTTTGGTGTTGAATAGCTAGCTTGTGTAGGAAGCATGCCATTAGAATTGGGGCTTTTTGCATATGATGATGTTTGGTTGAATTGTTAGTGCTAATATGTTCCTTATATGTTGAATTGCATGTTGGCAAAGTTTGGTAGCATTTGGAGCATGATTGGTTGTGTAATTACATGTTTAAAGTGGAGTTTTGGAGCAATCTGGGCAGGGTGTTTCGGAACAGCACCTACCGTTTCGGAACGGGTGCCTTAATTGTGCCCAGGCGTCCGAAACGGGAGGGGCCGTTCCGAAACGGAAAGGCTTCTGCCAGACCCCCCGTTTCGAAACGGGCTATGCCTGTTTCGGAACGGCCCCGCGTTTCGGAACGGGCTGTCTCCCGTTTCGGAACGGTCGACCGTTGGGGGCTGACATTGGCAGTTATATGTTTTGAATTGTTTGCGTTTTGGTCCTGAAACTTGTTTGTGCAATTGTATGAGTTTGGGAAGTCCTTTTGAGCTGAAATTTCACAGGGAAGCATGAAACCTGATTAATTTCAAGTTGGTAACTTCAATTTGGATTAAGTCCTTATAATTATCAGAATTTACAATTTGGTCCCTAAAGTTGTAAATTGTTCAATTGAGTCCCTGTTTGATCTCTGATGTTTGTGATCTTTTGGTATGATGTTTGTGTGATCACCATTAGGCTTAATGTGCATCTAGACAAGTTTTAAAAAGGAAAAAAAAAGGGTCGTTAATCAAGGTTGACTTTCGGGTTGACTTTGGTTTTCCCCGTGTGACTTTCTTAATTCGGGTCTACCGTCTAGGCCGGGTTAAGGGGGTTACAAAACCTAGAATAGTCATCAACAAGTACAAAAGCATAAGATTTACCACCCAAGCTCATAGTCCTAATTGGCCCAAAGAAATCCATATGAATCAATTGTAAACATATACTAGTAGAGACATCATTAATGGATTTAAATGAGGTTCTATGTTGTTTACCCTTAGAGCATGCATCACATATGTTATCATTAGAGAATTTAAGTTTGGGTAAACCTCTAACTAGATTACAGGAAACTAATTTCTCTAAAACACTCATGCTAGCATGTCCTAATTTTCTATGCCAAAGCCATGAGTCATGTTCATCATTTGCAACTAAACATGCATGAGATGTGTGAATGTCATCTAAATGCACCATGTAAATATTTCCTATCCTATGCCCTATGAGCATCAATTGATTCGTTTTAATGTTCATTATTTTGCAACCATTTTTATTAAATAGAACATTAAAACCTTTATCACAAAATTGGCTAATGCTTAACAAATTATGTTTAAGACTGTTGACATATAAGACATTTTCAATGAAAATAGAAAAGTGATAATCTTGAAAATCATAAAGAAGTTTTTCAAGATCAAGTTTTTTTTCTTCTTAAGATCATTTGAAAGATTTATCAAGTATAAAACCCTTTTTTTCCAATTCCGAGTTAGATTTTGAAAAAGACTCATTTTGATTTTTCAAATCAGAAATATTTTTCTTATTTCTCAAAATTGACTCTTTATATTTTTCAACTTACTCATCATAGACCTCTTGCAACTCATCATATGCATCATGAAGTTCATCATAGGTAAAATCAAAATTAGATGAGTTGAGGTTTACCTTTGGATCATCATCAATGGCCATGAGGCAAATGTTAGACATTTTCTCCTCCTCCTCGGATGACTCCTTGTCACTCCAAGTTGCCACTTGAGCTTTGAGTTTGTTCTTCTTCCTAAAACTCTTCCTCTTTAATTGAGGGCACTCGGATCGATGTGGCCAGATTTCTTGCACTCATAACATATGATTTGGTCTTTCTCATCTTCTTTACTCTTGTTCTTGAAGTCCTCTTTTCTATTGAACTTTCTCCCTCGGTTGGACTTTATAAAGCGAGTGAATCATTTGGCCAACATGGCCATCTCCTCATCTTCATCTTCACTAGAATCGCTTTCATGATATGAAGCTTTAAGGGCGATTCCAATCTTCTTTTTCTCAACTTTCTTCTTCTCAACCTTCTTCTCCTCTATCTTCTTTTTTTCTTCTCTTCCCTTCTTCATGATCTCATGGGTAAGTAGAGATCCAACAAGGGCATTGAGCTTGAGAGTCTTCAAATATATAGCTTAAATAATGGTCGTTCTCTTGCTATCCCAAGATTCCGGAAGAGAATACAATAACTTCCTCACTAGCTTGTCTTCGGGAATGATTTCATTGAAACCCTTCAATCCATTGACGATGACCGAGAATCGATCAAACATCTTGGAGACACTCTCATCGGGATCCATTTTGAAGTTTTCATAGCTTAGATTGAGTAGCCCGATCTTTGTTTCCTTGACATTGCTAGTTCCCTTATATGTTGTCTCGAAGGTGTCCCAAACTTCTTTGGCATTCTCGATCAAAGACACATTGGAGTAAATATCCGGACCAAGAGCACAAAAGATGGCATGCAAAGCTTTATCATTGACTTGCATCCTTCTTTCTATCATTTTCGGTCATTTCGGCTTTGACCTTTGGGACAAGTCTTCCTTCACCATCTCTTTTCATCGAAATATATGTCCCTTCTTCAACTACATCCCATACCATGTAGTCGGTAGATTTGATAAAGAGTCTCATCCTATTCTTCCTATATTGGTAGTTATCCCCATTGAAGAATGGTGGTTTGGTGGTAGATTGAGACACATAGAGGTTGGAAGTGGAGGTGGAAGCCATTGCTTGACTTGTTGTTGATCAAACTCTCCTAGAATCGACTCAAGAGGGTTGTAATCCTTCCAATGAGTGTAGCTCTGATACCAATTGTTGAGTTGATCAAACAATTGCAAATGGCCAAGATGGGGGTGAATTGGCGATAAAAATTTTAAGGGTGGAAATTGGAAGAATAAAAATTGAGACACAAGGCAATTAGAGTGGTTCAAGTTCTCCAATGAACTCTACATCCACTACCTTAGCTCCCACTAAGGATTTTCAACCAATCCACTAATAGATTTTTCCCATTTTCTTGGATGAGGAGGAAACCTTACAATTTTAATTAAGCTTTCTACCCAAAGCTTAATCCACTCACTTTTACAAGAAAGAGTTTTTTGGTAAACTTTACAAGTTCCTCTCTAAGGATAATGTTTACCCAATTACAATCAAACACCCCTCAAACTCACAATAAAAAATACAATGAAAATCACAAAGGAGTTGGGTTCAAGTGCTTTGATGTTGCTTGTAGGTTCAATAATTGTTGTTGTGACATTTGAGACTTGTTTTTATACCCTTGCATTGATTTCTAGTCATTTGGGTTGTTGAGATCATCAATAGAGCCGTTGGGCTGCAATTTCCCGCAATAAATGCTGCTCAACAACCTATCGTATCGGTACGGCTCGTTGGCGTATCGGTACCTGTCTCAAATAAGAAGAGTCATTGTGACTGAAAAACATGGTGTATTGATACGCTTCGAGGGTGTATCGGTACAATATTAAGGGGTGTATCGGTACGGATAGCCATATCGATACGGAATTTGCTCACTGGAATCCTGAGTTGAGTTTTGTTAAAAAGTGCATCAGTACGCTCCCTTTGCGTATTGGTACCATTCAACAGTCATTTAAAACTTAGGATACCAACTAACTGACAAGCCAATGTTCAAAAATAAAATGCAAGGATTTTGCAAAGATCAGCATATCGTATCGATATGGTGACATGTCGTATCGGTACGCTATAGAAAAATAATATTTTAATAAGAAAATTGTATTGATACGGTTTCAATGTGTATCGGTACGCTATGAACGATTAAAATTCCAGTGTTGAAAAGCTGTATCGATACGCATAAGGGTATCAATACGCATGGGCGTTTTGTTGATGTTTGGCTTGAAAACACATGAAAAGACTTAGTGAAATTTGAACCGGTAAGTATGTTTTGACTTGAAATATTGTTTGGTTCAAAATCGCTTGTAAAAATGTGAGTCTTTGAAAAAATACTTAAAATTTTATTTTTTTACAATTTAGTCCAAATGTTAAATTGTTATATCAAAATCAATTTTGGTTTCACATACACTGTTTGATAAATCAATTTGATTAAAAACCAGCTAGAATCTATCATTACGGGTCAAGCCGTATCGAAACGGTCTAGGGTCGTACCAGAACATTTTGCTATTGGAATTCACTGTTTTGATACGGGTCTAACTTGTATCGAAACGGGTCAAAGAGAGTCAACCTGTAACGATACAGGGCTTGCCCGTATCGATTCGGTATGAAGGATAAGTCAAAAAAGTTTGACCATCGTACACCTGTATCGAAACAGACTTAAGGTGTTTCGATACAAGGTTAGTTAAGTTGGTTAAGAGGCAAAATATGAAGGCTTGCACTGTTTATAGTTTGGTCACTGAATTTAGGATGATTAAATCGAATGAGTAAACAAACACCGATTTGCATGAAATTTTACAGGCTAGTTAACATTGCTCTGAATTTCATTGTGGTATAGTCTATTGCATCGAAAGACCTCTAATTTAGTATATTTACAGAATAGTCCCTAAAACTTATAATAACTACGAATTGGTCTTAATTAGTTAATTACTGCTTTCTAATTAGTGAATTGGACTAAGATGTATATCTGGTAATGTTTTGTTTGTGTAATATTTTTAAGTGTTGAATTTGGAAAGAAATTTTATCGCACCGATCACCGCACTGTTCACCGATAGCACGCTCCGACCCGGTTTTCTACCGGGCCGGGAAGGGGGTGTTACACCGACAAGGTAGGACCAAGACTTCAAAAGTGTATCAAAGAAATGAGTGCTCAAACCGATACGTATTCGTAGGACCTTCGTCATCCAATGGAAGCTACATCTAGAGCAACATCTTAATAGAATTGATGGCCTTTCGCTTGCATTCATGCTTCTGCATACATACATTTGTTTCCATGCATTTGCTTTTTGTTTGTTTTCATTAAATAATGTTTTGATCATTTCATTCGCACGTGTATAATAAAAAGATTAATTTTGGAAAATTACATTTAAGTAGTAAAGATCTCGTGCAAACATGGTACTTGAGCTATGAACACTAAGGAAATATTGACAATCATGGAAGCAAATCAGAAGAGCATCCATGATAAGCTTGAGAAAATAGAAAATGATCTAAAAAAGAGATTGAGATATCACACCGAAAAACAATTAGTTCGATTGAAGCTATGTTTGGGTTCAAGGTTCCATAAGCAATAGAAGCTAGTGAAGAAGCCAATATGTTACTTAAATTTCAGGGGATGTCCTTTGTCTATGAAAAAGAAAATACTTCACCTAAAGTGAAGATTTCGTCTTATACTGCTGAATCCTCTGCCCGAAATTAAGTGAAGGCAAATTCTGAGGAAGTTCATGAGGTACTTTACTTCAATGAAATCACTTACAAGGCAAAGGTCGAGAAGAAATAGAAAGATCGCTATAAGAAGCTGGAGGAAATGATTAAAACTTCTCAAGGAGGAAGCATTTATGGTGGCATAGATGCTAGAGATTTGAGCCTAGTATCTGACCTGGTGGCTCCTCCAAAATTTAAGGCCCCTAACTTTGAAAAGTATAATGGAACTACATGCTCGTTGGCACATTTGACCATGTACTGTCGAAAAATGTCACCACATTTAGAAAATGAGAAGTTGTTGATCCACTGTTTCCAAGACAGTCTATTTGGGTCTGCTATCTGATGGTATACCCAATTAAGTCGGGTCAACATACGGACTTGGAGAGATTTGTCGAAAGCTTTCTTCAAACAATACGATTATGTGACAGATATGGCCCCAAGAAGGATCACACTATAGAATATGGAACAAAAGCCCAATGAGAGCTTCTGCCAGTATGCCCAAAGATGGAGAGATGTGGAAGCCCAAGTACAACCTCCACTATCAGAAAATGAGGTTACTCCAATGTTTGTGGAGACTCTAAATGGCCCATTCTATGACTATATGTTAAACCATGTCACTGAAGGTTTTGCAGACATGGTCATGAATGGAGAATTGATATTGGCAGCCATCAGAAGTGGAAGACTCGAGAGAGAAGAATATGATTCGTCATGAAGCAGATGGAGGCAAGATTAGTTGGAATTCATCCTTGCCTCTCTGAAATAATACAGAATCATCCTAGACAGTTGGGATCATACTTAGAATTAACCCTTTTGCTTTTGCCCACGAGCATTAGGGATCTTTTGTAAGGGCTTCTATATCAAGTTACTTGTTTAATGATACTTTTTCTTTCTTCTCTCAAGTGGCAAACATTTCTCATTTTTATTTCTCTCATCCATTTCTCTTCAAGCATAAATATTTTTTGCAGAGTCCCTATTATTGATTGTATGAATGATTCTTGAATCTAACCTGAGATAGAGGGTAATAAAGTGTGTTCAGGTTTAATATACAGATTTTGAGTGAATTTTCCTCTCAGACATTGTTGTTAGGGTCCTTGAATAAAGTGATAACTCTAAAACATCTACCAACTGAAGACCACTTCTCTTCGATGATGTTTGCGTGTGAAATGACATTTGGCATTCCTTCATTTCCCTTCACGAAAAGAAAATAAAATCCCTTGCTTTCCTCTTTTGAGCCTAATATTATTTTTCTTGATCAAAACCCTAACCAAGGATCACTCCTCACACTAGGGGCAAAGAGGATGAAAAGATGTTCCGGAATGAAAGGAACACAAAAAGAAAAGAAAAGGAAAAAGGAAGAAGAAAAGAAAGAAAGAAAAAAAAGAAAAAAAAGAAGGAAAAGAAGAAAATAAAAAGAAGGAAAGAGAAAAGGAAAAAGGAGAAAGAAAAGGATAAAAGAAGAAATGAAAGCTGGAGTGCGGAGGAAAATTTGAAACAAATCCTCCAAATAAGACATGTTCCAGAAAAGGAAATGAACTCTAGGGTGAAAACCCAAAGTGGGCAGTCTAGAGTGATCCAAAGAATAAAAGAAGAAGAACAAAGATTTCATCAGGAAAAGTTGATCCTTGGTTTAATCACCCTTAAACATGTATTTCTGCCTATATACCTTTCTTTGGCAACCCGAGCCTAGCCTACATTACAAGCCTTAAAAGACCATTTGGATCACACATGAATATTTGAGAAAATGAGTTTGTCTTCATAATACATTTTGCCTAATTGAGTTAACCTTTCTTCAGGGACCTCAAAACTTTTAATGTCTGATTGAGATTAGAAAAGTGGGAAATTTTAAATTTGGGAAGCGTGTGAGTAAAAGAGAGCCACAAAAGGTGGGTCATTATCCGGTTGATGGATTCATGAATCATTCATGCTATGAATTTTGGGGCAACTGACTTTGCCCTATTACTGTGTTTTCCATGACTTTTTCTTTCTTTCTTCCCCTCTCTTAATTCATATTTCTAGCCTTTTCTTGCATCTTACAAGTAGGCTAACATAGATTCATGAAAAGCAAAAGATTTCTCGGTATTGATCCCAACCGTAGGAAATAATAAACGAGTGTTTACATCACTTCAGGAAATAATGAAGTGGTCGATAATTGAACCTTAGTTTGAACGGGGGCATTGCCTTGCATAAGAAGGTAAAAAGAGAAAAGAAGAAGAAGCACATGCGTTGAAGAGTTTTAAGTGAGTCGGGTTTTCAAGAAAAAATCCGCAAATAAGATTCAAAAGCTCAGAAGCATGAAAAAGAGATAGAATTGCACTTGATAAGAAAACGATGCCATCAGATTGGGGCAGTCTATGTTGGCCAATTATTTAAGGCCCTTAGTGTTAATAGGCGCGAGAGGAAGAGATTAAAGTGCCAACATCATTCGAATATATTCAAGGTAGAAATAAGCTTTCCTGCAAGGATTTATATGCAAGAACTTCAAGGTGCCCTGTAGGGGCAAGAATTTGAAAACTCACAAGAAGCGCTGAAGGTGCTTAATTCTTAATAAGGGGCATATGAAGACTTTAAGCTTTCAAGACCACACAAGAAAGTCTTTCACTCAATATTGATGTATCAATTACAATGATAGTAGATCTTACGACATTTACCTAGGAATATCAGATGTTTTCGATGAAGCAAAAAGGCAAAAAGAATGAGAATGACGAAGTAGAGACAATTGAAGAAGTTTATCCTTCTAACTAAGAGTATAAGATTACTGGATTAAGTGAGCAAATTTGCAAAGATTAGATGTTTTCCATGAGTCGAAGAAATACAGTGGAAAAGCACAACTGCTTATCTGGATTGAGCAAACAAACGTGTGGAAAAATTAATTCCGAGAAAAAAAGGATTTAAAAAGCAAAAGAAATCGACATGCATCCATGTTTTAGGCATCCCTAGGGGCATGCACATCATAATTGCATTGAATATCGCATTTTACAGGTATATGAATAACTTTTTAACAAAAGAATCTGCCTATTTTTTCAGACATAAGGAGAATAGTACTCGTTTATTCATCCAAGCATAAGGAGGATGAAATCTTTTGAAGCTTGTTTGCATATTCATCCAAGCATGAGAAGGATGAAATCTTTTGGAGTTTCCTTTGTAACCCCCTCGTCCCGGTCTGGACGGTTGACCGGTCCGAGTAGGCTACACGGGGAAAACCAAAGTGAAACCTGCTAAGGCTTCCCTTCGGTTAGCAACCCTATAAAATTTCTTTAATTGTTATCTTGTCTAAATGGATCAATTTAATCTTATGTGAAAGGACAACAACGGAAGCAACAAACGAAGCGATCAACCCAACAGCATACCGAAAACAGTCCATTTTAGCTTAAACTAAAGGCCGTTTCGAAACACCCAAGGAATGTATCGAAACGCCTTCACTAGGTCAACTGGCCAAAGTCAACACGAGGAGACTGTATAGAAACGTTGGTCAACCATTCCGAAACGCCCTCAACGGTCAACTTCTCGTGGTCAACGATACAAAGATCGTTCCGAAACGCCTAGGCCCGTTTCGATACTTCAATTTATCGTCAAAATCTTAGATTTCCAGTGGCAAAAACGTATCGAAACGACCCCCTTGCATACCGAAATGCTTGGCCTGAAACAAGAGGCCGTATCGAAACAGGACCAACCGTTTCGATACACCTGCTACGAACAGACAGGTTTTAGCTGGTTTTTGGCACAAGGCAGCCCCAAATTCCAACCAAAACCTCCCACAACCAAACGCACAATAAATCTAGATGCTAGACACTCTAAAACAACATGTTTCATACTCATTATACATATAAAAGCCACTCAAGTAAACATCAAATTAACAAGGATTCATACATAGCATTTATCATACATGCCTTAAACAAGAACACATAGCATTCATGGAAAGGGTATGAGTCTTCAAACACAAGGCAAATATGCATCAAGTAAATATGGACTACAATCCACAACATAAAGGCATACACATGGCCAACATGAAATCAACAATTTAACTTGCTCAACCAAACCTAAAAAACTAGCTAAGGAGTTTGACACCAACTCCAAACAAGTCTACACTCCCATCGTCTAGGCATTATTACAAATATGTAAATCATACTTGAGCCAATTGAGAAATCCAAAAGCTCCTCCCTTGCCCACTTGCCTCTCGAACTCTAACGATCTGCATGTTGGAAATAAAGGAGAGCGTAAGCTAACTAGCTTAGTGAGAGAAGCTCTAAAATTCAACAAGCATGCAGTTTTCAAAACACTTTTCATAATTGACAATAAATCAATGGATGCACGAATGATCATCACAACAAGACTACACATGGCTTGCACATGCACAACCAACATACACACGGTGGGACCATTCATCACCGTTCGACTAGTAGTTTTCCGATGGGACCACTCATCACCTTACTCTACTACTAGTCACTACCGGTGGGACCACTCATCACCGTAGTTATGACAACCATCACGTGAGGCTCGACTACACAACAACAACGGTATAAAACAACTCAAGATGTACATGATGCCACACCATATAGCCACTCATCAACACATAACAAAAAGGTAGGAGGAATAACTTACACTTAGGTTTAGGTGAACCCTCTAGGTCCCACCCAAACCCCCAAGAGTTCCATTTCGAAAACAAATCAAAGGTTGACATTTCAACTCACCGTTGCAACCCAAATGAAAGACGAAAACCAAGCTCAAGCCTCCAAAATCTCCGGATTCGTTCCCGATGCTTCACCAACAAGATTTCTTGCTTCTAATCATCCCAACACAATCAAAACAATCATAATTCAGTCCACGATTCAATGTAGAAAGCCCCGGACACAAACCAAGCACAACATACATAATTTCAAGCTAAAGACAAACCCAAATTCCACATTCCCGAGCAGCACTAAAGCACAGCCTAAAACCAACGTTTCCAACACTTATATTACTCCTAAAAGTTTCCAAAACAACCCTTACATATAGACTAACCATCAGCCAACAAGTTTCCACCTTAAACACCCCCAAAACTCAACCTAAAACCCTTCAAAAACCTCCCTAAAACCCAATTTCGGGAAACACCATAAAACTTTATAAAAATCGAATATGTTGGACCTTATAGATGGTAAACAACTCATGTATCATTAATAAATCAAAAGCTTAAATCAAGACTAATAAAGTTCACATTTTTAACCTAAACTTTCAAAATTCCAAAATGAGAAATCATGGATTTAAATGAGAAATAAAACCATAGACTTGTAGAGAACGATAAGGACAAGTCAAAAGTGAGTTTACTTTGAGAAATCTCCGACAATGAGCAAGAGAGATGATGGAATAGTAAACTAGGGGATATAGGGTTTTTTTGTCGTTGAAATAAAATGGAAGAGGAGAGAAGAAGATGATGAATAGTTGGGTGTTTTAAAATAAGGGAGTGTTTATTTTAAAAGTCCAAATATTTACCACTTTGCCATTAATGAGATGGGTAACACTAAAAATCCTAAAATCCATGGAATTGAGCTTTAAACTAAAACAAGTCCAACATAAAATCTTTTGTTTAAAAACAGGAGGCCCATTAAAATAATATTTTATTATTTTAATTCACTCGACCCCCAAACCCAGGTGTTACAACTCTCCTCAACTTAAGTAATTTCGTCCCCAAATTACCTGACGGAAATAAGTACGGAAACTGCTCAAGCATATCAGCTTTCCTTTACCACGTGGCCTCTTCCACAACTCTATGTCTCCATAACACCTTGACCAACTCTATGGTCTTGCCACGCAACACCTTGTTATTAGAAGCAAGTATTTCAATTGGTTCTTCGTTGTAAGACAAGCCCGGATTCAAATCAATCTCTTCTACGGGAATTACATGGGACGGATCTGATCTATACTTTCGGAGCATCGATACGTCAAACACATCATGAATCTTCTCTAGTTCGGTAGGGAGTCTCAATCTATATGCAACAGGACCAATCCTTTCAACTATCTCATAAGGTCCAATGAATCTTGGGCTTAACTTACCCTTCCTACCAAACCTCATCACCTTCTTCCATGGTGAGACATTCAAAAACACTTTATCTCCTACGGAATACTCTACATCTTTCCTCTTTAGGTCGGTATAGGACTTCTGTCGATCTGAAGCTACCTTCAAATGATCACAAATCAACTTTACCTTCTCGGTGGTGCCTTTAAGAAAATCAGGCATCGGTACAAGCTAATGTCCGGCTTCGGCTCAACAAATCGGAGATCTACACTTCCTACCATACAAGACCTTATACGGAGCCATCTGAATACTCGACTGAAAACTGTTGTTATACGCAAACTCTACTAACGGTAGATATTTCTCCCACGACCCCTGAAAATCAATGATACAACATCTCAACATATCTTCCAACACCTGAATCACTCTCTCAAACTGACCATCTGACTGCGGATGATATGAAGTGCTGAAGTTCAACCAAGTACCCAAGGCTCGATGCAAACACTCCTAAAATCTAGCTGTAAATCTCGGATCTCGGTCTGATACAATCGATCTCGGTACCCCATGTAGTCTCACTATCTCACAGATATACAGATCCGTCAACTTGTCTAAGGTATAGGTGGTATGAAGTGGTATGAAGTGGGCACACTTAGTAAACCTATCCACTATCACCCACACTGAATTCTTCCTCGAAGGAGTCAACGGTAGCCCTGACACAAAGTCCATGGTAATACGTACCCACTTCCATTCCAGAATATTCAATGGTTGTAACAATCCTGAGGGAAACTGATGCTCGGCCTTGACCCTCTGACAAACCATACACCTACTTACATACTCGGCCACGTCCTTTTTCAAACCAACCCAATAGTACTCTTCTTTTAACCCTCGATACATCTTCGTGCTACCCGGATGCAAAGCAAAAGGACTGTTATGAGCTTCATTCAAGATCGTACGCCTCAACTCGGCATCCTCCGGAACCACTATCCTATCCTTGTAACATAGGATCACATTCTCACCAAAACAATACTCATTAGGCCTATCTTCGGCTATGTCTTGCACGTGAGGTGTCAAAGACTCATCTCGCAACTGTTTTTCTCGAATTAACTGAGCTAATGAAGGCTTAACCTGAAGCTCGGCTATCAACCCACCATCATTAGACACGCTCAATCTCACAAACATAGCTCGTAACTCAAAGGCCACATTTCTACTCAAGGCATCGGCCAATACGTTTGCCTTACCCGGATGGTACTCTATCGTGAGGTCATAATCCTTAAGAAGCTCTAACTACCTACGTTTCCTGAGGTTCAACTCCCTCTAAGACATCAAATACTTCAAACTCTTGTGCTCGGTATACACGGTGCCCTTCTCACCATAAAGATGGTGCCTCCAAATCTTCAACACGAACACCACTGCGGCTAGCTCTATGTCATGGGTGGGATAATTCTTCTCATGAACTTTCAACTGTCTTGAAGCATATGCTACCACCTTACCCTCTTGAATAAGTACACAACCTAGCCATACATAAGATGCATCACTATAAATCACAAACTCCCTCCCCATTCCAGGCTGAATCAGGATAGGAGCTTCGGTCAAAGCTTTCTTCAATTTCTCGAACGCTTCTTACCTTGCATCGGACCACTCATACGGAATATTCTTCTGTAGCAACTTAGTCAAAGGAGCCGCTATTCTAGAAAACCCCTCAACAAACCTTCTATAGTATCCCACCACACCTAGGAAACTGTGGATTTAGGTCACCGACTTCTGTTGTTTCCAATTCACTATAGCTTCTATCTTTTTGGGATCCACACTAATCCTACTACCCGAGATCACGTGACCCAGAAAGACTACCTCCTTAATCCATAACTCACATTTGCTTAGCTTGGCATACAACTGATTCTCTAGTAGGGTCTGAAGTACTAACCGCAAATCCTCATCATGTTCCTCTTCGGTCCTAGAGTACACTAAGATGTCGTCTATGAACACTACCACAAACATGTCCTAGAACTCATGAAACACACGGTTCATCATATCCATGAAAGTTGTCGGAGCGTTAGTCAACCCAAAAGGCATCACCAAAAATTCATAGTGCTCATAACGTGTACGAAAGGCTGTCTTCGGTATGTCCACATCCTTTACCTTCAATTGGTAGTACCCGGACCTCAAGTCAATTTTCAAAAACACAGAAGCACCTCTCAACTGGTCTAGCAAGTCATCTATCCTAGGCAAAGGGTATTTGTTCTTCACTGTCACCTTATTCAACTTCCTATAATCTATACATATCCTCATGCTACCATCTTTCTTCCTGACAAACAAGACCGGAGCACCCCACGGAGAAATACTAGGCCTAATGAAGCCTCTATCAGTCAACTCCTGAAGTTGTGTCTTCAACTCTTTCAACTCTTTCGGTGCCATTCTATACGGAGTGATCGACACTGGTGCAGAATCAGAATACGTCTCAATAGCAAACTCGATTGCTCTGTCTGGAGGCAAACCCGATAACTCTTCCAGAAAAACACTCAGAAAATCACATATTGTTCTGATGTCCTGAGGTCTCACCTCACTCATATTCAGATTCATTACATAAGCCAAGTAAGCCTGACACCCCGAACTCAACAACTTCTGAGCTTCCAAAGCTGAAACCACATTGGTCAAGAACCTAACGTTCTCACCCACTACCACAACCTCTAAGTCATCGATAAGCCTCAAAGAGACTCTCTTGGTCTCGAAGTCAACCCTAGCCCTATGTTCTACGAGCCAATCCATGCCCAAAATCACGTCAAAATCGTAGAAGGGTAACTCCATCATATCGACCGGAAATACGTGGCCCTGAACCATTAAGGGACACCTCCTATACACCTTCCTAACTACCACTGTATCACCAAAAGAGCTAGTAACATTTACACATATCTTTAGCCATTCACATGGTAACTCTAATGACCTTGCGTGCTCACCAAAAATATACGAATGTGTCGACCCCGAATCTCTCAAAGAAAGCAAACTCAAAGATTGTAATGAGAAATTACCTGCAATGACATTAGTGTCATTCCCAGCCTCTCGTTGAGCATACACCCTAGTCGGTCCTCCTCCCTCGGGCTGGACTGCTACTACATGAGCCAAGTTCCTCTGACCCTTATTCCTTGGCTGAAAGTTTCCACGACCGCGCCCACGGCCTATCTGATGCTCAAAGCCCCTAGTTGGAGCCGGTCCGCCCCTAGCCAGGTGTGGAAAGTTACGCCTCATGTGGTCTCGAGATCCACAGATCCAACACGGCCCAAAGGTAGCCGCACACTCACCCTGATGGCGTCTCCCACACCTATTGCACTCTGGTGTGTGCACAACAGCTCCTTGGCCTTGATGGCCCTGACCATAGTTACCACCACTATGTCTCGAATTGGGTTGGTACCTTCTATCCCTATGCCTCTTGGCAT
Organism: Hibiscus trionum; assembly: GCA_030270665.1. Classification (NCBI taxonomy): domain Eukaryota; kingdom Viridiplantae; phylum Streptophyta; class Magnoliopsida; order Malvales; family Malvaceae; genus Hibiscus; species Hibiscus trionum. The sequence goes on along the minus strand of BSYR01000035.1, from coordinate 40,926,464 downwards.
GATCTCTATCCCAATTCGCATGTCTCTTTCCGGAATTGGACCCACTAGCTCGTGCACTAGAGCCCAAGTTCTGCTCAATATCCTTGTCCCTAGAAACCAAAACATCAAACTCAGTGTAGTTAGAGGCAAGCATGTAGGTCTTCACATCTTTAGTCAACCCATATCGAAAATGCTCACACCGCTCCCTCTCATTAGGGACCAACTCGGTTGCATGCTGGCTCAATCTCACAAACTGGACCTCGTACTCAGTCACGGTCTTGTTACCCTGAACCAAGGCCATAAACTCCCTCTTCTTTTCATCCAAGTACCGAACTCCAAGATACTTCCTCTTGAAGGCATTTCTGAAGAACTCCCACGTGATATCCGCTTCGGCCATCCCTGAAGTAACAGTGGTCCACCAAGTATAAGTGTCCCCCTGAAGCAAGGAGACAATGCAACCCAACTTACGGGCGTCTGAACACTCCATCTGACCCAAGATGCGAGTAGTACTCTCAATCCACCCCCTCCGAACCCTCAGGAGTTAACCCACGAAACTCAATTGCTCCCAAGTTACGAAGCCTCTCTAGGGGTAATCTTGTCCCCGCACCCTGAGGTGGTGCTGCAGCTTGTGCACCTGCCAAAGCTGTCTGAAAAACCCCGGCTATAGTCTGAATTAGATGGGTCATGTCCGCGCTCGCTGGACCCTGACCTGCCTGAGCCCCAACACCTCTGACATTAGCATCGGCCTGAGGCCCATTACCATCACCTCCGACTTGCGCACCAGCCTGAGGCACGTCACCTTCACCACCCACTCCATTACCACCGGGAGCAGGAGGAGCAGGAGGCTCACCTCCGGGTGCCTGGTCGCCCACTCTAGGTCACCCCCTTGGTCTCACCATGATAAGCTCTCAAATGTGATACTTTTTAATTGCTATTTTTCTAGTTTTTAGGATTTCTTGCTACCTAATCCATTTCATTTTGCTATATTTTGTGCAAAGGACCTAATTCTGGAAAACAGCAGCAAAAGAGGGCATTTTTGCAGTCTTTTTATTATTCTGGTCACGACTGGCATCATGGGCACGACACTGAGCACGACGCGTCTGACGTGGCAGATGCGTGGCGACTTCTAGAAGCTTCTGGAACGTTCTGAGAGATTTTATCAGCTTATCCGTTTAGATTTTTTGCATTTAAATTTTAAAACATTTGAATTGTTTTATCTTCACTTTATTATTTTAAATTTTCTTATCTTTTATCTTTGTAAATCCAAGCCTATAAATACCACTCTTTGGTAAAGGCTTAGGCATCAATCAATTAGTCTTTGTCTTTTAGTTTGAAACACTTTTTATTCTTTAATCAAAGTTCTCTTTTCTTTACTTTTGTTCTTTATGTTATTTAATTATTTTTTCAAGTTAAGTATGATAATTAATATCATGCTTAGCTAAACTTCTTGAGCCAAGAGCTAGCCAAATCAATTCTAATCGTGAGAATTGAACATTGCCTAAATTCCTTCGGGAATACATTTTTATCTTTCGGTTTAGATAGTTTGGCAATTGGCCTTACTAAAGTTTTTAATCGTTTTTCAAATCAAAAAGAGCTCGTTGGTCTGGAATCGTTTAAAAATATAGTTGGGAGGAAGGATCGGCCTGTGCAATTTTGACTTCCTGTGAACACTCTTAGTGGCGGTCCGCTAAGGAAAGATAAAATCAGAAGTGATTCTTTCTAAGACATTTTCTGAGTCGGGCTTTTCCTGTTCTAAAAACTAAATATTTTAACGGCGATAGAAGTGGTTAATTTGTTTAAGAACCAACCTTCGAAGATAGACTTGGGAGGATTGGTTACTCGAGAGAAAAGCAAGTTACGACGGGTTGGGCCTCGTAGACTGTAACCGACATGACCCCCGAAGTAAAAATCTATTTCAATGATCGAAGGAATTGACAAGGCTGGTTCGAGGCTATTTCACATACTTGATTTTTCTTATTCTTTTTACCTCTACATTTAAATCTTGCTATTTCATTTTCATCCAATATCAGATCACTCCCCCCATTTTATTTACTTATTCTACATATATTCTTGGAAGTGGTAATCGAAGCAGCCTCCAGTCAAGAATTTCGACTAATCTCCCAATGGATCGACCCTCTTTCCCTATAACTACTTAATTTCTCTATTTTTATTATTTGTTGAAAGAGGTTAATTTATTTATTTATTTTGACGGGTAAAACGACGCATGTCACACCATAGCAAAATAAGATCTAAAACAGCGAACACACAACAAATAAGGAAAACATTAGGTTAGCAAAAGGGCAAGGACTCCGGTTCTCAAGCTCGTTAAACCAAAACAATTTTCCTTTTTGACAACAACACCTAACAATGGGGACATTTGACTAGCCCTTAACCCAACCAGAAAAAACCACTGAAACATGCTATCAAACACCGTACTAACAAGCAAACTTCGTGCAATACATGGTAAAAACACTCATCGAGGCATAGAAACACATAACAACCCAAACTTACTTCACTTACCTACCCGAGGTCTCGGAAACCTCAGGCTCTGATACCCTCAAATGTAACCCCCTCGTCCCGGTCTAGACGGCTGACCGGCCTGAGTAGGCTACACGGGGAAAATCGAAGTGAAACCCGCTAAGGCTTCCCTTCGGTTAGCAACCCTAGAAAATTTCTTTAATTGTTATCTTGTCTAAACGGATCAATTTAATCCTATGTGAGAGGACAACAACGGAAGCAACAAACGAGGCGATCAACCCAATAGCATACCGAAAACAGTCCATTTTAGCTTAAACTAAAGGTCGTTTTGAAACACACAAGGAGTGTATCGAAACGCCTTGACTAGGTCAACTGGCCAAAGACAACAAGAGGAGACCGAATCAAAACGTTGGTCAACCGTTCCGAAACGCCCTCAGAGGTCAACTTCTCGTAGACAACGATACAAAGACCGTTTTGAAACGCCTAGGCCCGTTTCGATACTTCAATTTATCGTCAAAATCTCATATTTTCAGTGGCAAAAACGTATCGAAATGACCCCCTTGCGTACCGAAACGCCTGGCTTGAAAAAAGAGGTCGTATCGAAACGGGACCAATCGTTTCGATACACCTGCTAAGAATAGACAGGTTTTAGCTGGTTTTTGGAACAAGGCAGCCCCAAATTCCAACCAAAACCTCCCACAACCAAACACACAACAACTCTAGATGCTAGACACCCTAAAACAACATGTTTCACACTCATCATACATATAAAAGCCACTCAAGTAAACATCAAATTTACAAGGATTCATACATAGCATTTATCATACATGCCTGCAAGCACACATAGCATTCATGGAAAGGGTATGAGTCTTCAAACACAAGGCAAATATGCATCAAGTAAATATGGTCTACAATCCACAACATAAAGGCATACACATGGCCAACATGAAATCAACAATTTAACATGCTCAACCAAACCCAAAAAAACTAGCTAAAGAGTTATGACAACCATCACGTGAGGCTCGACTTCAACTAGTAGTTTTCCGATGGGACCACTCATCAATAGATGCACGAATGATCATCACAACAAGACTACACATGGCTTGCACATGCACAACCAACATACACACGGCGGGACCACTCATCACCGTTCGACTAGTAGTTTTCCGATGGGACCACTCATCACCTTACTCTACTACTAGTCACTACCGGTGGGACCACTCATCACCGTAGTTATGACAACCATCACGTGAGGCTCGACTTCAACTCGAGATGCACATGATACCACAACATATAGCCACTCATCAACACATAACAAAAAGGTAGGAGGAATAACTTACACTTGGGTTTAGGTGAACCCTCTAGGTCCCACCCAAACCCCCAAGAGTTCCATTTCGAAAACAAATCAAAGGTTGACATTTCTACTCACCGTTGCTACCCAAATGAAAGCCGAAAACCAAGCTCAAGCCTCCAAAATCTCCATATTCGTTCTCGAGGATTCACCAACAATATTCCTTGCCTCTAATCATCCCAACACAATCAAAAAAATCATAATTCAGTCCATGATTCAATGTAGAAAGCCTCGGACACAAACCAAGCACAACATACATAATTTCAAGCTAAAGACAAACTCAAATTCCACATTCCCGAGCAGCCCTAAAGCACGGCCTAAAACCAACGTTTCCAACACTTATATTACTCCCAAAAGCTTCCAAAACAACCCTTACATATAGCCTAACCATCAGCCAACAAGTTTTCACCTTAAACACCCCCAAAACACAACCTAAAACCCTTCAAAAACCTCCCTAAAACCCAATTTCGGGAAACACCATAAAACCTTGTAAAAATCTAATATGTTGGACCTTATAGATGGTAAACAACTCATGTATCATTAATAAATCAAAAGCTTAAATCAAGACTAATAAAGTTCACATTTTTAACCCAAACTTTCAAAATTCCAAAATGAGAAATCATGCATTTAAATGAGAAATAAAACCATAGACTTGTAGAGAACGATGAGGACAAGTCAAAAGTGAGTTTACCTTTGAGAAATCTCCAACAATGAGCAAGAGAGATGATGGAATAGTAAACTAGGGGATATGGGGTTTTTTGTCGTTGAAATAAAGTGGAAGAGGAGAGAAGAAGATGATGAATAGTTGGGTGTTTTGAAATAAGGGAGTGTTTATTTTAAAAGTCAAATATTTACCACTTTGCCATTAATGAGATGGGTATCACTAAAAATCCTAAAATCCATGGAATTGGGCTTTAAACTAAAACAAGTCCAACATAAAATCTTTTGTTTGAAAACACGAGGCCCATTAAAATAATATTTTATTATTTTAATTCACCCGACCCCAAAACTCGGGTGTTACAACTCTCCTTTACTTAAGGAATTTTGTCCCTGAAATTACCGGATGGAAACAAGTACGGAAACTGTTCAAGCATATCAGCTTTCCTTTACCACGTGGCCTCTTCCACACATCTATGTCTCTAGAACACTTTCACCAACTCTATGGTCTTGCCACGCAACACCTTGCTATTAGAAGCAAGTATTTCAACTAGTTCTTCATTGTAAGACAAGTCCGGATTCAAATCAATCTCTTCTACGGGCATTATATGGGATGGATCTGATCTATACTTTCGGAGCATCGATACGTGAAACACGTCATCAATCTTCTCTAGTTCGGTCGGGAGTCTCAATCTATATGCAACAGGACCAATCCTCTCAACTATCTCATAAGGTCAAATGAATCTTGGGCTTAACTTACCCTTCCTACCAAACCTCATCACCTTCTTCCAAGGTGAGACTTTCAAAAACACTTTATCTCCCACGGAATACTCTACATCTTTCCTCTTTAGGTCGGCATAGGAATTTTGTCGATCTAAAGCTGCCTTCAAACCATCACAAATCAACTTTACCTTCTCGATGGTGCCCTTAAGTAAATCAGGCATCGGTACAAGCTTATGTTCGGCTTCGGCTCAACAAATCGGAGTTCTACACTTCCTACCATACAAGGCCGCATACGGAGCCATCTGAATACTCGACTGAAAGCTGTTGTTATATGCAAACTCTACTAACGGTAGATATTTCTCCCACGACCCCTGAAAATCAATGATACAACATCTCAACATATCTTCCAACACATGAATCACTCTCTCAGACTGACCATCTGACTGCAGATGAAATGAAGTGCTGAAGTTCAACCAAGTACCCAAGGCTCGATGCAAACACTCCCAAAATCTAGGTGTAAATCTCGGATCTCGGTCTGACACAATCGATCTCGGTACCCCATGTAGTCTCACTATCTCAAAGATATACAAATCGGTCAACTTGTCTAAGGTATAGGTGGTATGAACTGGTATGAAGTAGGCACACTTAGTAAAACTATCCACTATCACGCATACTAAATTCTTCCGCGAAGGAGTCAACGGTTGCCTTGACACAAAGTCCATGGTAATACGTTCCCACTTCCATTCCGGAATCTTCAACGGTTGTAATAATCCTTAGGGAAATTGATGCTCGGCCTTGACCCTCTAACAAACCATACACCTACTTACAAACTCGGCCACGTCCTTTTTCAAACCAACCCAATAGTACTCTTCTTTTAACCCTCGATACATCTTCGTGCTACCCGGATGCATAGCAAAAGGATTGTTATGAGCTTCATTCAAGATCGTACGCCTCAACTCAGCATCCTCCGGAACCACTATCGTATCCTTGTAACATAGGATCCCATTCTCACCAAAACAATACTCGGTAGGCCTATCTTCGGCAATGTCTTACACGTGAGGTGCCAACGACTCATCTCGCAACTATTTTTCTCGAATTAACTGAGCTAATGAAGGCTTAACCTGAAGCTCGGCTATCAACCCACCATCATTAGACACGCTCAATCTCGCAAACATAGCTCGTAACTCAACGGCCACCTTTCTACTCAAGGCATCGGCCACTACGTTTGCCTTACCCGGATGGTACTCTATCGTGAGGTCATAATCCTTTTGAAGCTCTAACCACCTACATTTCTTGAGGTTCAACTCCCTCTGAGACATCAAATACTTCAAACTCTTGTGGTCGGTATACACTGTGCACTTCTCATCATAAAGATGGTGTCTCCAAATCTTCAACGCGAACACCACTGCGGCTAGCTCTATGTCATGGGTGGGATAATTCTTCTCATGAACTTTCAACTGTCGCGAAGCATATGCTACCACCTTACCCTCTTGCAATAAGTTCACAACCTAGCCCTACATAGGATGCATCACTCTAAATCACAAACTCTCTCCCCATTCCAGGCTGAATCAGGATAGGAGCTTCTGTCAAAGCTTTCTTCAATTTCTCGAGGGTTTCTTGCCTTGCATCGGACCACTCATACGGAATATTCTTCTGTAGACTCTTAGTCAAAGGAGTTGTTATTCTAGAAAACCCCTCAACAAACCTTCTATAGTATCCCGCCAAACCTAGGAAATTGTGGATTTCTGTCACCGGCTTTGGTTGTTTCCAATTCACTATAGCTTCTATCTTTTTGGGATCCACGCTAATCCCACTAGCCGAGATCACGTGACCCAGGAAGACTACCTCCCTAATCCATAACTCACAATTGCTTAGCTTGGCATACAATTGATTCTCTAGTAGGGTCTGAAGTATTAACCGCAAATGCTCATCATGTTCCTCTTCGGTCCTAGAGTACACTAAGATGTCGTCTATGAACACTACCACAAACCTGTCCAAGAACTCATGAAACACACGGTTCCTCATATCCATGAAAGCTGTCGGAGAGTTAGTAAACCCAAAAGGCATCACCAAAAACTCATAGTGCCCATAACGTGTACGAAAGGTTGTCTTCGGTATGTCCACATCCATTACCTTCAATTTGTAGTACCCGGACCTCAAGTCAATCTTCGAAAACACAGAAGCACCTCTCAACTGGTCTAGCAAGTCATCTATCCTAGGCAAAGGGTATTTGTTCTTCACTGTCACCTTATTCAACTGCTATAATCTATACACATCCTCATGTTACCATTTTTTTCTTCACAAACAAAACCGGAGCACCCCACGGAGAAATACTAGGCCTAATGAAGCCTCTATCAGTCAACTCTTGAAGTTGTGTCTTCAACTCTTTAAACTCTTTTGGTGCAATTCTATACAGAGCGATCGACACTGGTGCAGAATCAGAATACGTCTCAATAGCAAACTCAACTGCTCTGTCTGGAGGCAAACCCGGTAACTCTTCCGGAAAAACACTCGGAAAATCACATATTGTTCTGATGTCCTGAAGTCTCACCTCACTCATATTCGGATTCATTACATAAGCCAAGTAAGCATGACACCCCGAACTCAACAACTTTTGAGCTTCCAAAGCTGAAACCACATTGGTCAAGAACCTAACGTTCTCACCCACGACCACAACCTCTAAGTCATCGATAAGCCTCAAGGAGACTCTCTTGGTCACGAAGTCAACCCTAGCCCTATGTTCTACGAGCCAATCTATGCCCAAAATCATGTTAAAACCGTAGAAGGGTAACTCCATCATATCGACCGGAAATATGTGGCCCTGAACCATTAAGGGACACCTCCTATACACCTTCCTAACTACCACTGTATCACCAAAAAAGCTAGTAACATTTACACCTATCTCTAACCATTCACGTGGTAACCCTAATGACCTTGCGTGCTCACCAAAAATATATGAATGTGTCGACCCCAAATCTATCAAAGAAAGCAAACTCAAAGACAGTAATGAGAAATTACCTGCAATGACATCAGTGTCATTCCCAACCTCTCGCTGAGCACCCTAGCCAGTCCTCCTCCCTCGGGCTAGACTGCTACTACATGAGCCAAGTTCCTCTGACCCTCATTCCTTAGCTAAAAGTTTCCACGACCACGCCCACGGCCTCTCTGATGCTCAAAGCCCCTAGCTGGAGCCGGTCCGCCCCTAGCCAGGTGTGGACAGTTACGCCTCATGTGGTCTCGGGATCCACAGTTCCAACACGGCCCAAAGGTACCCGCACACTCGCCTTGATGGCGTCTCCCACACCTATTGCACTCTGGTGTGTGCACAACAGCTCCTTGGACTTGATGGCCCTGGCCATAGTTACCACCCATATGTCTCGAATCGGGCTGGTACCTTCTATCCCTATGCCTCTTGGCATGATCTCTATCCCAGTTCGCATGTCTCTTTCCGGAATCAGACCCACTAGCGAAACAGTGCAACCCAACTTACGGGCGTCTGAACACTCCATCTGACCCAAGATGCGAGTAGTACTCTAAAGCCACCCCTCCGAACCCTCAGGAGTTAACCCACGAAACTCTACTGCTCCCAAGTTACAAAGCCTCTCTAGGGGTAATCATGTCCCCACACCCTGAGGTGGTGCTGCAACTTGTGCACCGGCCAAAGCTGTCTGAAAAACCACGGCTATAGTTTGACTTATATGGGTCATGTCCGCGCACGCTGGACCCTGACCCGCCTGAGCCCCAACACCTCCAACATTAGCACCGGCCAGAGGCCCATTACCATCACCTCCGACTTACGCACCAGCCTGAGGCACGTCACCTTCCCCACCCACTCCATTACCACCGGGAGCAGGAGGAGCAGAAGGCTCACCTCTGGGTGCCTGGTCGCCCACTCTAGGTCGCCCCCTTGGTCTCACCATAGCAAAATAAGATCTAAAACAGTAAACATACAACAAACAAGGAAAACGTTAGGTTAGCAAAAGGGCAAGGACTCCGGTTCTCAAGCTCATTAAACCAAAACAATTTTCCTTTTTGACAACAACACCTAACAATGGGGACATTTGACTAGCCCTTAACCCAACCAGAAAAAACCATTGAAACATGCTATCAAACAACGTACTAGCAAGCAAACTTTGTACAATACATGGTAAAACACTCATCGAGGCATAGCAACACATAACAACCCAAACTTACTTCACTTACCTACCCGAGGTCTCGGAAACCTCAGGCTCTGATACCATCAAATGTAACCCCCTCGTCTCGGTCTAGACGGCTGACCGGTCCGAGTAGGCTACACGGGGAAAATATAAGTGAAACCCGCTAAGGCTTCCCTTCGGTTAGCAACCCTAGAAAATTTCTTTAATTGTTATCTTGTCTAAATGGATCAATTTAATCCTATGTGAGAGGACAACAACGGAAGCAACAAACGAGGCGATCAACCCAATAGCATACCGAAAACAGTCCATTTTAGCTTAAACTAAAGGTCGTTTTGAAACACACAAGGAGTGTATCGAAACGCCTTCACTAGGTCAACTGGCCAAAGACAACAAGAGGAGACCGTATCGAAACGTTGGTCAACCGTTCCGAAACGCCCTCAGAGGTCAACTTCTCGTGGACCACGATACAAAGATCGTTCCGAAACACCTAGGCCCGTTTCGATACTTCAATTTAACGTCAAAATCTCATATTTCCAATGGCAAAACGTATGGAGACGACCCCCTTGCGTACCGAAACGCCTGGCCTGAAACAAGAGGCCGTATCGAAACGAGACCAACCGTTTCGATACACCTGCTACGAACAGATAGGTTTTAGCTGGCTTTTGGCACAAGGCAGCCCCAAATTCCAACCAAAACCTCCCACAACCAAACACACAACAACTCTAGTTGCTAGACACCCTAAAACAACATGTTTCACACTCATCATACATATAAAAGCCACTCAAGTAAACATTAAATTAACAAGGATTCATACATAGCATTTATCATACATGCCTTAGACAAGCACAGATAGCATTCATGGAAAGGGTATGAGTCTTCAAACACAAGGCAAATATGCATCAAGTAAATATGGTCTACAATCCACAACATAAAGGCATACACATGGCCAACATGAAATCAACAATTTAAATGCTCAACCAAACCCAAAAAAAACTAGCTAAGGAGTTTGACACCAACTCCAAACAAGTCTACACCCTCATCGTCTAGGCATTATTACAAATACGTAAATCATACTTAAGCCAATTGAGAACTCCAAAATCTCTTCCCTTGCCCACTTGCCTCTCGAACTCTAATGATCTGCATGTTGTAAATAAAGGAGAGCGTAAGCTAACTAGCTTAGTGAGAGAAGCTCTAAATGTAGCACCCCTCGCCCGGGAATACGAGCGAGGAGCGTTACATTTGCAGCGTATTATTATTCGGATTCATATTATACATATTCATGACATACATAAGCAATTCCAATTATCATAACATACTTGACATACAAGTTTCTTTATGAAACATACTTTAGATTTATACAACGTATACATGCGGAAGCTTACTCTAACATTCAACCAAAAATGTAAATATACATATATGTGGGCTAACAAAAACCTTAACTATTACATACAAGCAATCATGTTACAATCATAACAATTACATACATGTACTAACACAACAAGATAATCATTTAATCTTGCTTATACATTCAACAACCATTACATAATCATGTTACTAAACCAATTTCTTAATCTACCCTATTCGAATCATACATATAAACAAGGCTCATTCCATAGGTATATTCTAACTAAGCATAGCAATACATTTAATCTTCATTTTATATCATACATCTAGATGCATATTACAATCCTATAGTTCATGTCTCATTAACACAATCAATTTTCCAAGATCACATAATCATACAAGCACCCTTTAATCATATTCGGTTTCAATAGGAACATTCAAGGCTCGGCTAAATTATTATGCAACTCTAATTCAATCATTTGGTCATATAAGCAAATCATACAAGCATACTTTAAATTCCATAGCAACCATCATTCCTATATATATATACCATGGTCCTTTAGTACTTAATTACACAACCGAAGCATTAAGCATGTTAAAATACATATTACATAATCAAGTTTTTAAACATAACATTTACATGTCAAGCACCCAAAATACATGTATCATATGCATGTGACATTTATATACATCTATGCCACCAACTATAATAACCAAAAGAGTCATACTTGTGCTTGGACTTCAAGGTCAGCTCTCTAAGACAATCGACTAGCTTTCGGGACTAGTACCTGAAATTTTTGGAAGAAGGGAACAGAAGAGTGATAAGTACAAGGTATATACATAGTGAGGCAGCCCTAAACTTTACTAATTTCTATCTTTTAGAGCATTATTCAATCTTTAAGGTTACCTAACTAGGCTTTAATCAAAGTTCACTTAGCTAGTCCATCATGCATAAGTAGACTTAGCTATTCTTGTAACCATTTCAAGTAACCATTGATGCAACATAAACAACATACTTTTATGTTCATTCATACAGCAAGTATCGATCAAAACATTATCATATACAACAACAAGCATCATTTAAAAGCATTAGCATATACAAGGCAAGTAGGCATATCAATTTCATTTCATTGGTACTTATCATTTAGGTACTTATCTTTCAAGTCATGTAACTTTTAAATATGTTGCCTTGGATGATTAATGAACAAGGTAATCGAGTCTACGTGTGACATATGACTTTGGATACCCAAAGGTATCAATGCTTTGTAACCAACTTGTAACATGTAATCAGAGGATGCCATAGCATCAAGGTGACTTACCACCTTAAGGAATATTGGTGACTAACCACCATCCTTTAACAATAATCAGAGGAGCTCAATGACTCTAAGGCATGCCCTTCTACCTATAGACATTAATCAAACCAAAGTCTTATCTTAACTTATATGCTTAACAAAACCAATAGCTTGTTATTCAACAATTCACCAAACATGTAACAATATCGATCTTTATTTCAGAGCAATCATTCAATTCATGATAACATGAAAAATCAGCAAGCACATATTATCATTTTCATCATGTAAACATCAAAATACAGTAGCTAAACTCATCATATAAGTTCATGTCATATGGTTTATTCAATCATCAACCCAATATAACATATCTAGGTCAAAGTAAGCATATCTAACTAGCATAGTCAACATATCATAAGTATTTCCTTTAATCCTTCTTCCTTAGCATTTTAGTTTTTACCAACCATTATTAGGTTCATTTCATGCTTCCTTCATGTTATCTAATAATAAAAAAATAACAAGGTTAGGATACTAATCCTAACACTTTAAACAAAACTACACTCACAATACTCCAAGCTAGTTTGTCTCCTTAATGATGATGCCTCTCCCTTTCTTCTTGGTTTGATCACCCCTTGATTCCTCTAATATCTCTTCACCAATATGCTCTTGAATCATATTAAAACATATATAACATCCATTAGTATCAACCTTAGCACAAAAATCCAACCAAATCAAGCAAACAACAATAAACACACAAGCTGTCCTTAACATGGCAGTTTTGAGCATTGTCCACTAATCTGTCCATAACTTTTTATTCCCTAATCCAAATAAGGCATATCATATTATTCCGGAAAGCTTATAAACACACCTTTAAAACCATGTATGGCTCATATTTTTAGCATTTCCCAATTAATACAGTTTTACATTTTAGAACAGGCCAATTTCAGGGCCTAATCTGTCCAAGCTTAACTTAGTGACTTTAGTGCATTTAAATCCTATATTTCACAATTCATTTGATTCTAAGATATTAACCACATTAACCTGAATGTATTAAAATAACAATGAAGTTCTAACATCTTTAAAAACAGAGCATTCAAGTCCTCAATTTATCAATTTCCACAAAACAGTCCCCTTTAATCCTTTAATAATCCTACATGTGATCTAAATGCATTTAACCTACCAATTGAGACTTAATTCAAGCTTGGCCATTTAATTTTTATTCATTCCATGACTCCCCTGTTTCAAGCATAAATTTTCAGAATTTATTAACACCATTTTGACCCCTAAACATTTCGAATTTCACAATTTAGTCCAGCAGATTCCAAATTCATTCAGTTTCAGTCCAGTCAACTTCTAACAACAATTCAGAGACCTATACTTAACATTTTTGAGCAACTCATACCTCTATTCCATGTAAAATTTTGTCCTCTACAACTTTGTATAAGAACACTTTTTCCAGAAATGACTCTAACATGCTTAATTTTCCAGATTTCTACAGGGTATCACACAAGTACGAATCTGGGCAGATTCATACCTAAGTTCATGTTCATGCTTTAATTTCCAGAAATTTATCCTAAATTCAAGAACCCAGCATTTTAACAACATCATAACTTAATTCTAAGCCTACTTCCAACAAGAAATCATAATCAACACATCAAAATAACCCTAATCAAAATAACACAAAATTATACTTACTTGAATTTTTACAAGAACATGCATGCATTAGTATCTTAATTTCCAGCACAAAATCCTTCAAAACTCACTCACTCTCTCTCTCTTGGATTCTATGGTTTCGGTGGCTTTTTGGCTGAATGAAGAAGATGAATGTAAATTGGGTGTTTTTACCCCTTAATGCCGAGTGTCCCTTAAGTTTTAAGGGTGGGACACTTGGTTCATTATGAACCAAGTATCATTCCACTATCTATTATTTTAATTCAGCATTTTATTCTTTAATTATCATATATTAATCTTATATATATTTGATATATATATATATATATACATAACTATATTACCCACCGAAGTATACATATTTATATTAGTTATAAATTGATCTTTATTATTCTAAGTTTACACATGAACTTACATGTTGCACTTTAATCCATTTGTAACTTACTAAAACATAGCTTATTTTATTTCATTATAATCTTAGTTAATTCGTAAAATATTTACGCTATCCTCCTCGTTTTCTATAATTCGAACTAAGGTGGTTTTAGGGTGTTACACTAAAATTCAACAAGCATGCAGTTTTCAAAACATTTTACATAATTGAAAATAAACCAAAGGATGCACAAGTGATCATCACAACAAGACTACACATGCCTTGCACATGCACAACCAACATACACACGGTGGGACCACTCATCACCGTTCGACTAGTAGTTTTTCGATGGGACCACTCATCACCTTACTCTACTACTAGTCACTACCGGTGGGACCACTCATCACCGTAGTTATAAAAACCATCACGTGAGGCTCGACTTCAACTCGACTACACAACAATAACGGTATAAAACAACTCAAGATGCACATGATACCACAACATATAGCCACTCATCAACACATAACAAAAAGGTAGGAGGAATAACTTACACTTGGGTTTAGGTGAACCCTCTAGGTCCCACCCAAACCCCCAAGAGTTCCATTTCGAAAACAAATCAAAGGTTGACATTTCTACTCACCGTTGCTACCCAAATAAAAGCCGAAAACCAAGCTCAAGCCTCCAAAATATCTTGATTCGTTCTCGAGGCTTCACCAACAAGATTCCTTGCTTCAAATCACCCCAACACAATCAAAACAATCATAATTCAGTCCACGATTCAATGTAGAAAGCCCCGGACACAAACCAAGCACAACATACATAATTTCAAGCTAAAGACAAACCCAAATTCCACATTCCCGAGCAGCACTAAAGCACAGCCTAAAACCAACGTTTCCAACACTTATATTACTCCCAAAAGCTTCCAAAACAACCCTTACATATAGCCTAACCATCAGCCAACAAGTTTCCACCTTAAACACTCCCAAAACTCAACCTAAACCCTTCAAAAACCTCCCTAAAACCCAATTTCGGGAAACACCATAAAACATTGTAAAAATCTAATATGTTGACCGTATAGATGGTAAACAACTCATGTATCATTAATAAATCAAAAGCTTAAATCAAGACTAATAAAGTTCACATTTTTAACCCAAACTTTTAAAATTCCAAAATGAGAAATCATGGATTTAAATGAGAAATAAAACCATAGACTTGTAGAGAATGATGAGGACAAGTCAAAAGTGAGTTTACCTTTGAGAAATCTCCAACAATGAGCAAGAGAGATGATGGAATAGTAAACTAGGGGATATGGGGTTTTTTGTCGTTGAAATAAAATGGAAGAGGAGAGAAGAAGATGATGAATAGTTGGGTGTTTTGAAATAAGGGAGTGTTTATTTTAAAAGTCCAAATATTTACCACTTTGTCGTTAATGAGATGGGTAACACTAAAAATCCTAAAATCCATGGAATTGAGCTTTAAACTAAAACAAGTCCAACATAAAATCTTTTGTTTGAAAACATGAGGCCCATTAAAATAATATTTTATTATTTTAATTCACCCTACCCCCAAACCCAGGTGTTACAACTCTCATCCACTTAAGGAATTTCGTCCCCAAAATTACCTGACAGAAACAAGTACGGAAACTGCTCAAGCATATCAGCTTTCCTTTCCCACGTGGCATCTTCCACACCTCTATGTCTTCATAACACCTTGACCAACTCTATTGTCTTTCCACGCAACACCTTGCTATTAGAAACAAGTATTTCAACTGGTTCTTCGTTGTAAGACAAGTCCAGATTCAAATCAATCTCTTCTACGAGCATTACATGGGACGGATCTGATCTATACTTTCGGAGCATCGATACGTGAAACACATCATGAATCTACTCTAGTTCGGTCGGGAGTCTCAATCTATATGCAACAGGACCAATCCTCTCAACTGTCTCATAAGGTCAAATGAATCTTGGGCTTAACTTACCCTTCCTACCAAACCTCATCACCTTCTTCCAAGGTGAGACTTTCAAAAACACTTTATCTCCCACGGAATACTCTACATCTTTCCTCTTTAGGTCGGCATAGGACTTTTGTCGATCTAAAGTTGCCTTCAAACCTTCACAAATCAACTTTACCTTCTCGGTGATGCCCTTAAGCAAATCAGGCATCGGTACAAGCTTCTAACCGGCTTCGGCTCAACAAATCGGAGTTCTACACTTCCTACCATACATGGCCTAATACGGAGCCATCTGAATACTCGACTGAAAACTGTTGTTATACGCAAACTCTACTAACGATAGATATTTCTCCCACGACCCCTGAAAATCAATGATACAACATCTCAACATATCTTCCAACACCTGAATCACTCTCTCAGACTGACCATCTGACTGCGGATGATATGAAGTGCTGAAGTTCAACCAAGTAACCAAGGCTCGATGCAAACACTCCTAAAATCTATCTGTAAATCTCGGATCTCGGTCTAACACAATCGATCTTGGTACCCCATGTAGTCTCACTATCTCATAGATATACAGATCAGTCAACTTGTCTAAGGTATAGGTTGTATGAACTGGTATGAAGTGGGCACACTTAGTAAACCTATCCACTATCACCCACACTGAATTCTCCTCGAAGGAGTCAACGGTAGCCCAGACACAAAGTCCATGGTAATACGTTCCCACTTCCATTCCGGAATCCTCAACGGCTGTAACAATCCTAAGGGAAACTGATGCTCGGCCTTGACCCTCTAACAAACCATACACCTACTTACAAACTCGGCCACGTCCTTTTTCAAACCAACCCAATAGTACTCTTCTTTTAACCCTCGATACATCTTCGTGCTACCCGGATGCATAGCAAAAGGACTGTTATGAGCTTCATTCAAGATCGTACGCCTCAACTTGGCATCCTCCGGAACCACTATCCTATCCTTGTAACATAGGATCCCATTCTCACCAAAACAATACTCAATAGGCCTATCTTCAGCTATGTCTTGCACGTGAGGTGCCAAAGACTCAACTTGCAACTGTTTTTCTCGAATTAACTGAGCTAATAAAGGCTTAACCTGAAGCTCGGCTATCAACCCACCATCATTAGACACGCTCAATCTCGCAAACATAGCTCGTAACTCAACGGCCACCTTTCTACTCAAGACATCGGCCACTATGTTTGCCTTACCCGGATGGTACTCTATCGTGAGGTCATAATCCTTAAGAAGCTCTAACCACCTACGTTTCCTGAGGTTCAACTCCCTCTGAGACATCAAATACTTCAAACTCTTGTGGTCGGTATACACGATGCACTTCTCACCATAAAGATTGTGTCTCCAAATCTTCAATGCGAACACCACTGCGGCTAGCTCTATGTCATGGGTGGGATAATTCTTCTCATGAACTTTCAACTGTCGCGAAGCATATGCTACCACCTTACCCTCTTGCATAAGTACATAACCTAGCCCTACATATGATGCATCACTATAAATCACAAACTCTCTCCCCGTTCCAGGCTGAATCAGGATAGGAGCTTCGGTCAAAGCTTTCTTCAATTTCTCAAACGCTTCTTGCCTTGCATCGGACCACTCATACGAAATATTCTTCTATAGACTCTTAGTCAAAAAAGCCGTTATTCTAGAAAACCCCTCAATAAACCTTCTATAGTATCCCGCCAACCCTAGGAAACTGCAGATTTCTGTCACCGACTTCGGTTGTTTCCAATTCACTATAGTTTCTATCTTTTTGGGATCCACACTAATCCCACTACCGAGATCACGTGACCCAGGAAGACTACCACCCTAATCCATAACTCACATTTGCTTAGCTTGGCATACAATTGATTCTCTAGTAGGGTCTGAAGTACTAACCGCAAATGCTCATCATGTTCCTCTTCGGTCCTAGAGTACACTAAGATGTCGTCTATGAACACTGCCACAAACTTGTCCAAGAACTCATGAAACACACGGTTTATCATATCCATGAAAATTTCCAGAGCGTTAGTCAACCCAAAAGGCATCACCAAAAACTCATAGTGCCCATAACGTGTACGAAAGGCTGTCGTCGGTATGTCCACATCCTTTACCTTCAATTGGTAGTACCCGGACCTCAAGTCAATCTTCGAAAACACAGAAGCACCTCTCAACTGGTCTAGCAAGTCATCTATCCTAGGCAAAGGGTATTTGTTCTTCACTGTCACCTTATTCAACTACCTATAATCTATACACATCCTCATGCTACCATCTTTCTTCTTCACAAACAAGACCGGAGCACCCCACGGAGAAATACTAGGCCTAATGAAGCCTCTATCAGTCAACTCCTGAAGTTGTGTCTTCAACTCTTTCAACTCTTTCGGTGCCATTCTATACGGAGCGATCGACACTGGTGCAGAATCAGAATACGTCTCAATAGCAAACTCAGTTGCTCTGTTTGGAGGCGAACCCGGTAACTCTTCCGAAAAAACACTCAAAAAATCACATATTGTTCTGATGTCTTGAGGTCTCACCTCACTCATATTCGGATTCATTACATAAGCCAAGTAAGCCTGACACCCCGAACTCAACAACTTCTAAGCTTCCAAAGCTGAAACCACATTGGTCAAGAACCTAACGTTCTCACCCACTACCACAACCTCTAAGTCATCGATAAGCCTCAAAGAGACTCTCTTGGTCTCGAAGTCAACCCTAGCCCTATGTTCTACGAGCCAATTCATGCCCAAAATCACGTCAAAACCGTAGAAGAAGAGAGAAGAAGATGATGAATAGTTGGGTGTTTTGAAATAAGGGAGTGTTTATTTTAAAAGTCCAAATATTTACCATTTTTCCATTAATGAGATGGCTAACACTAAAAATCCTAAAATCCATGGAATTGGGCTTTAAACTAAAACAAGTCCAACATAAAATCTTTTATTTGAAAAACACGAGGCTCATTAAAATAATATTTTATTATTTTAATTCACCCAGCCCCCAAACCCGGGTGTTACATGCTTATTCATCCAAGCATAAGGAGGATAAATCTTTTGAAGCGTGTTTGCTTATTTATCCAAGCATGAGGAGGATGAAATCTTTTGAAGCATGTTCGCTTATTCATCCAAGCATGAGGATGATGAAATCTTTTGAAGCATGTTTTCTTATTCATCCAAGCATGAGCAGGATGAAATCTTTTGGAGTTTGCTTATTCATCCAAGCATAAGGAGGATAAAATCTTTTGAAGCATGTTTGCTTATTCATCCAAGCGTAAGGAGGATGAAATCTTTTGAAGCATGTTTGCTTATTCATCCAAGCATAAGGAGGATGAAATATTTTGAAGCCTGTCTGCTTATTCATCCAAGCATGAGGAGGATGAAATCTTTTGGAACTCGCTTATTCATCCAAGCGTAAGGAGGATGAAACCTTTTTTTTTCAAAACCTTGCTCATCTATTCGGGCATAAGGAGAATAGAACCCGCCTATCTGTTCGGGCGTTTGGATAATGGAATATGCTCATCTATTCGATCATAAGGAGAATAGAACCCGCCTATTCATTCAGGCGTTTGGAGAATGGAATCTGCTCATCTATTTGGGCATAAGGAGAAAAGAACCCTCATATATGTTCGGGTGTTTGGAGAATGGAATCTGCTCATCTATTCGGCATAAGGAGAATAGAACCCGCCTATCCATTCGAGCGATTGGAGAATGAAATATGCTCATTTATTCGGGCATAAGGAGAATAGAATCTTCCTATCTGTTCGGACGTTTGGAGAATGGAATCCGCTCATCTATTCGAAGATAAGGAGAATAGAATCTGCCTATACGTTCGGGCGTGGAGTCTGCTCATCTATTCGAGCATAAGAAGAATAGAACACGCCTATCTGTTCGGGCGTTTGGAGAATGGAACTCACTCATCTATTCGAGCTTAAGGGGAATAGAGTTCGCCTATCCGTTCGGGCATTAGGAGAATGGAACCAGTCAACAAATCGGTGAAAATCAGTGTCTTTTGGTCTTTTCTCTATCCCTGTTTCACAGAGATTAGCAAAGAGGGGCAGGTGTTGTTACTAAATTTTCACCCCATTTTTTATTTATTTATTTATTTATTTATTATTATTATTATTATTGTTATTATTATTATTATTATTATTATTTTAAAAAAATGGAAAAGCATTTTTTTTAGAAAAATAAGGTTCATTCATAAAATGATAAAGGTCCACTTTCAAATAAATTAAAACACATTTGTTTAACAAATAATAAAAGACCCAATTTTTAAAGCCCAAATTAACCCATTTGTTTACTTTTTGTAGGATTAAATAGGGATCGTTAGATCCAGGGGATAGAGATGGAGGGCTTGGATCAAATATAAAAAAGGGGGAAGGGGAGGACCACCAGCACCTACGCGCCTGGGGCGTTGGCTGCACGCGCGCGGTTGGTCTCCTCCCTCTCCCCTGTTCGAACAGCCAGCAGAGGAAAGGGGGGTTGTTTGCTGCACCGTCTGGCTGCCACGGGTCGCGTTAGCCGCCGACCGACTCCTCTCGCCGTCGCCATCATAACGTCATCAACGTTGCTTTCGGCCGTCTTCGTTTGCCTGCAAAATGAAGGAAAAGGGGGTTAAAATCCCAACTCGAAATTAGGATAAATTTCATCCAAAAATCCAAAATCCGAGCACTTTACTCTGGATTTTTATAAGCATGCAAGAATGAAGCTCTTTGTCTTATAATGGCTCAATTTTAGGGATGAAAATTTGTTATTTTCCTTGTGAATTCGGATTTAGAACACTATTTAACCCCCCCCCCCCCCAAAACCCATTTGTTCAACACACTAAAATACCCATACATACTCACTCTCAAATTTATACGAAAATCATTTTGAAGTTCAAATTTTGTTGTGGAAGAAGCATCCGAGGAAGCATTGTAATTTGAAAGAGAATTTTCAGTTGAATCGAATCAAGTGTTCTTGAAGTTCAAGCTTTGTTTCCTCTATTCTTGGTATGATTTTACTTTAATTATTCGTTTGCATCATTTTTTTAAATTCGTTTTTTTTTTATATTAGATTGTTGTTAGTTCAATATGAATGTTTCTAATATGTTTTATTCGAATAAAAACGCTTTTAGATCCCTTTTTATAGAATTTTTGGATAAAAATAAAAATGGTGTTCTTCATTTTGAAGAACTCTAAGAACACTCTTTTTTTGGAGTTTGATCTTTCATGATGAAAAAATTTTAAAAAGTGTTATGAATATTTATCTATGTGGATGTCTATCATGATAAGGACTTTATCAAAGGAGATTTGAATTATTTTATCATTAGGAATATTATCTACATTAATTAGAGTTTAATGTATTATGTACTTCTTATGCCTACAAATAGATGATTTACTGAAGGCGTTGTACACAAGTCAATATTTAGAATAATACAAATCTCTTTCTTTTCTCTCATCTTATTTTGTTTCTATTTCTTCTTGTTCTTGTTTTTTTCACATTATTTACAACACGTTATCAGCACGAGTTTGCTCAGAAGATTTTAGTTATAAATCAAGATTCTCCAAAGATTTATCTGGTATATTCTTTTTCCATCTTATATATTTTAATTTATAAAATAATATATATACAATAATAAATTAAAACAATATATATAATTAATTCCATGTGTTTTTTTATTTTGTTTGATATTTGTTTTAATTTGTCATGTTTGGTTATTATAAATTATATGTGGGTTTGTTTAATTTTGTTTTAACAATGACACGTATGAGGATTAAATCTTCTTTTATGTTGTTTTCGATTATATATATTAATTTATAATTAATCTAATTTGATTGTTTGTCTTTTATAGTACATCAATGACAAATCTTGCAAAGATTGAGTTTGCGGCTCTTAATATTTCCGGAAAGAATTATTTATCCTGGATCTTAGATGCCGAAATACACCTAGATGTTGATGGTCTAGGAAATACTATTAAAGAGGGGAATGCAGAATCTGCCCAAAATAAGGCCAAAGCCATGATACTTCTTCGTCGTCACCTCCATGAGGGGTTGAAATCAGAATATTTAACGGTGAAAAATCCTCTTATTCTTTGGAATAATCTAAAGGAACGATATGACCACCAGAAAACTGTTATTTTACCTAAACCTCGATATGACTGGTTGCATCTGAGATTGCAAGATTTTAAATCTGTAAGCGAGTATAACTCTGCTATGTTTCGTATTACTTCACAATTGAAGTTATGTGGTCAAATTATTACTGATGAGGATATGTTAGAGAAAACATACTCCATTTTTCACGCAAACAATGTTGTCCTTCAGACACAATATCGTGAAAAAGGCTTTAAGAAATATTCTGAGTTAATTTCTTGACTTCTTGTGGCTGAGCAAAACAATGAGCTACTGATGAAGAATCATGAATATCGCTCAACTGGCTCCGCTCTATTCCCTGAAGCGAATGCGACATTCTATAGCGGAAGAAATAAAGGTTACACCAACAATCGTGGTCATAACTATGGGCGTGGTTGTGGTCATAGTCACGGTCGAGGACATAGGCGAGGTGGTCGTTTTAAAAATAACTATACCCACCGTAAGTGGAACAATAAGGATGACAATAGTGCAAAAGATCAATCCAAGAAAGAGGAATCTATGTGTCATCAATGTGGCAGCTTAAATCATTGGGCCCGTGCTTGCCGTGTGCCAAAGCATCTTGTGGATCTTTACCAACAGTCAATCAATGGTAAAGGAAAGAAAGTTGAAACAAATTTTGTTTATATCAATGACAAAGATGATTATGGCATTGGCAAAGATGATTATGGCATTACTGGCACTAGCAATGGCGATTATGGCTTTATAGATATAGATGTTAATGATTTCCTCATTTCCCCTAAGAAGAATACTTGATTTTTTTTTTGTTTATGTTTATTATTATTTTAGGAAAAGTCTGTTAGAAAGATATAATATTTTATTAGGAATTATATATATAAGAATAAAATTCATGGATGTTATTTATTTAATTTATATTTTGAATATTTTTGTAACATTTATTTTATTTTTCTTTGAAGAATATGATTTCGTCACAAATACAATCCGCCAAAAATGGTGACGATTTATGCTTAGCGGACAGTGCAAGTACTCATACTATACTTAAGCACAAGAAGTTTTTTCCCATTTAACAATGCAAGGGAATAATGTGAGTACTATATCCGGAAGTGCTAATATTATAGAAGGCTCCGGAAGAGCAAATATGTTATTGCCAAATGGAACTTTATTCCATATTCATAATGCGCTATACTTTCCAAAGTCGCAAAGAAACCTATTAAGTTTTAAAGATATTCGCAATAATGGATATCATATTGAGAGTAGTTGTCAAGGAGATACTGAATATCTCTATATTACAAGTATAACTCAAGGCAATAAGAAAATTTTAGAAAAATTACATGCACTGTCATCCAGATTGTACTACACAAGAATTAGTGCAATTGAAGCACGTGCTATTGTAAACTATAAGTTTACTGATAACTTTATTATTTTGCATGACCGGTTAGGTCATCCCGGTTCGATTATGATGCAAAAAATTATCGACAATTCATGTGGTCACTCATTGAAGAACCAACAGATTCTTCAAAGTAATGTGTTTTCATGTGATTCTTGTTCTCAAGGCAAACTAATTATTCGACCATCACCAGCTAAAATAAATTATGAATCTATCAATTTTCTAGAACGGATACATGGTGATATATGTGGGCCCATACACCCTTCTTGTGGACCATTTAGATATTTTCTAGTTTTAATCGATGCATCGACTAGATGGTCACATGTATCCTTGATATCAACCCGCAACTTGGCATTTGCGAGGTTACTTGCTCAGTTGATAAAATTACGAGCACATTTTCCAGATTCCCCTATAAAGACAATTCGTCTTGATAATGCTGGTGAATTTACTTCTCAGACTTTTGATGATTTTTGCATGTAGATTGGAATAAGTGTTGAACACCCTATAGCGCATGTTCATACACAAAATGGTCTTGCAGAATCCTTTATCAAACGACTTCAATTAATTGCGAGACCGTTACTAATGAAGTCAAAACTACCGATTTCTGCATGGGGGCATGCCATTTTACATGCAGCATCATTGATTCGTATCAGGCCTGTAAGTTATCATAATATCTCCCCATTACAAATGGTTTTTGGTCAGGAACCAAATATTTCTCATCTTAGAATTTTTGGATGTGCGGTATATGTTCTGATTGCTCCACCACAACGCACAAAGATGGGTCCTCAAAGGAGGTTGGGAATATATGTCGGTTTTGAATCCCCTTCGATAGTTAATTATCTTGAGCCTTTGACGGGGAATTTATTTACAGCTCGATTTGCCGATTGTCATTTTAATTAGTCGATTTTCCCAACATTAGGGGAGAAAATAAACAGCTGGAAAAAGAAATAAGTTGGAATGGATTATCGTTATCTCATTTTGATCCGCGTACCCAACAATCTGAATTAAAAGTTCAAAGGATAATTCATTTGCAAAAATTAGCAAATCAATTGCCAGATACTTTTGTTGACCCTAAAAAAGTGACTAAGTCACATATACCAGCTGTGAATGCTCCGATTAAAATTGATATCCTAGAAGGACAAACTCTAGTTGCTAATGAGTCAAACGCACGCCTGAAGCGTGGTAGACCAATAGGTTACAAAGATAAAAATCCTCAAAAAAGAAAAGGAGCTATATCTTGTGACGGTCTGATCGAGGAATCAATGGATTATGAAAAATCTCGAGAAGAGATTAAAAGGTCTCCAAAAGAGACATTAGACATGAATCAGGTACCTGATAATGATGAGATCTCAATAAATTATGTCAAGTCTGGTAACAAGTGGAACCGAAACAAAATCGATGTCGATAATACTTTTGCATGCAATATAGCACTAGAGATTTTGAATGATAATGTGGATCATGAACCATTGTCAATTGAACAATGTAAGCAAAGAGATGATTGGCCAAAATGGAAAGAGGCAATTGAAGCGGAACTTAAATCTCTTTCAAAAAGAGAAGTATTCGGGCCTATAGTCCGTACACCGGAAGGTGTAAAACCTGTGGGGTATAAATGGGTCTTTGTGAGAAAGAGAAATGAAAAAGGGGAAATTGCGAGATATAAAGCTCGTTTGGTTGCACAAGGATTCTCACAAAGACCTGGAATTGATTATGAAGAAACATACTCCCCAGTGGTGGATGCAACCACTTTTAGATTTTTTATTAGTCTGGCAATAAAAGAAATGCTTAATTTCCGCTTAATGGATGTTGTTACAGCCTATTTGTATGGGTCTCTTGATAATAATATTTATATGAAACTTCCGGAAGGTTTCAAACTGCCTGAAGCAGTTAATTCAGGTTCTCGGGAATATTATTCAATCAAATTGAACAAATCCCTTTATGGATTAAAACAATCTGGGCGCATATAGTATAATCGCCTCAGTGAATACTTATTAGCAGAAGGCTATAAGAATGATCCAATTTCTCCATGCATTTTTATTAAGATATTTAGCTCTGGATTTGTCATTATTGTTGTGTATGTTGATGATTTGAATATTGTTGGGACTCTTAAAGAGATCTCATTGACAGTAGAATATTTAAAGAAAGAATTTGAAATGAAAAATCTTGGAAAAACAAGATTTTGTCTTGGATTACATATTGAGCACTTAAAGGATGGAATCCTTGTGCATCAATCAACATACATAGAAAAAATGCTAAAGAAATTTTACATGCATAACGCACATCCATTGAGCACTCCTATGGTTGTTAGGTCACTTGATGTTAACAAAGATCCATTCCGTCCTCGAGAGATGGATGAAGATATTCTTGGTCCAGAAGTGCCATACTTAAGTGCTATTAGTGCATTAATATATCTTTCTAGTCACACACGACCTGACATATCATTTGTTGTCAATTTATTGGTAAGATTTAGTTCATACCCAACTCGAAGACATTGGAATGGGGTCAAACACATATTTCGTTATCTTCAAGGTACGAAAGACGTGAGATTATTTTTCTCTAATGTATCCAAAACAAAATTGGTTGGTTTTGCGAATGCAGGATACTTATCTGATCCTCATAATGCTCGATCACAGACTGGTTATGTATTTACATACGGTGGTACAGCAATTTCTTGGCGCTCAATGAAACAAACAATTACTGCAACTTCCTCTAATCATGCTGAGATTTTGGCTATTCATGAGGCTAGTCGTGAATGTGTGTGGCTAAGGTCTGTAACCCATCATATTCGCAAAAATTGTGGTTTACACTCTGGAAAAGTAGCTCTGACGGTCTTATATGAGGATAATACGGCTTGTATTGCCCAACTTAAGGAAGGATACATAAAGGGTGATAAAAAAACACATCTCCCCAAAATTCTTCTTCACTCGTGATCTACAAAAGAATAGAGACATTGATGTCCAACAGATTCGTTTATGTGATAATTTGGCAGATTTATTTACCAAGGCACTCCCTACTGCTCCATTTGAGAAGTTAATTTATAATATCGAATTGCGTCGTGTCAAAGATCTTATATGATGTATTTATGATGGGAAGCAAAATACGCGTTGTACTCTTTTCCTTATCCATGGTTTTGTCCCATTGGGTTTTCTGGAAAGGTTTTTAATGAAGCAACATGTTATGCGTATTAAAGATGTGTGTACTCTTTTTCTTTACTAAAGATTTTTTTTCTTTCTCTTTTTGGGGTTTTTATCTTAGTAAGGTTTTAACGAGGCACACTGTCTTCATAGACATCCAAGGTGGAGTGTTATGAATATTTATCTATGTGGATGTCTATCATGATAAGGACTTTATCAAATGAGATTTGAATTATTTTAACATTAGGAATATTATCTACATTAATTAGAGTTTAATGTATTGTCTACTTCTTATGCCCATAAATAGATGATTTACTGAAGGCATTGTACACAAGTCAATATTCAGAATAATACAAATCTCTTTCTTTTCTTTCATCTTATTTTGTTTCTATTTCTTCTTGTTCGTGTTCTTTTCACATTATTTACAACAAAAAAGTGTTTTTTGGGCTAAAAAATCAATCCTTAAATTTTGTTGGGCTCTAAAAGAATAGTTTACATGGACCTATTTTTGAATCCAACTTAAAAAAAAATGAATGATTTTTTTTTCTTTCTTTTTAATTATTTTTTAAAAGGATAAAATGTTTTTTAAAAAGAAAAAAAAATAATTATTATTTGTCTATCAAAAATATTTTTCAAGTAATAATAAAAATATTTTTTTCATCATTTATTTTTTTGTTTGAAATGATAATAAAGATATTGACCCGACTAAAAATAAATTTCAAAAATGTATAAAAAAGAATATTTAAAAAAACAAATAAAGATTTTCTTCATTTAAAAAAAAAGAAAATGACAAAGTTAAAAAATAAAAAGTGTTTAAATGTTAATGTTTGTTTCTTGCTTGTTGTTTAGATTTAGGAAGCCTTAGGATTTAAGTTTTAGAAGCTTAGATAGACATTTTCTTTGAATAAAATGACTCTTTAAGAGAAAAAATGAAAAAACACTTAATTAAACTTTAACCTTAAAAAAATAGGTAAAATGCTTAGACTCTTTTAGGTAAATAATTTTTTAGCTTAGAAATAATAAAAATGTTCAACACATAAATTTTCTTTGTTTGTTTGTAAAGAAGTGAAATTAATTAAAATGTGGTGTCTTACCAAACGGGAATGACGGGCTAGCTCCAGAAATGTTAGCGATGATTAAATTTCATTTCCCGAGAGATAAGGTCGTTAAAATAGATTGATATTCATATATCGAACATTCGTGAACTTGCAAATTCCAATTTTTAAAAACATTTTTGAGATCAATGAGGTACAAATTTTGGGCGTCGTGAGGGTGCTAACTCTTCCCTACGCGTAATCGACCCTCGAACTTGTTTTTCTGGTTTTCACATACCAAAATCGTTGTTTTAATAAAATAAAACGTTTTATCAAAATGACCATGCTTTAAAGTGATACAATCACACTTTTCCAAAAAAATTGGTGGTGACTCCGTTAATTTTAATTTTTTTTTTCAAAAAATCAAAGTTCGAAAGGGTTACAACACGTGGAAGACATATTTTTGCAAGATACTATTATGGTTATGTATGTCGTCTTCTTTTTCACCATCCATGGTGTCTTAAATGTGGTTATCAAGAAAATTCAAGAATCACCAAAAATCAATGAATTCAAAAAAATTGATATAAAGAAAACGTGACAAATTAATTTTCGAGAATGAGATCCCGGAGATGGCGGTAAGTGGCGGGAAATTAAAATACATTACTAAGATTTTTTTTTTTTTGAAATTTTGAAATATTTCTATTACTTTTTTTGGTATAAAGGTAAATTTAGTCTCTAATGTTTATAATTTTTTTTGTCAGATTAATCCTTATTTTTAGTTAAATTTAGCTCATCAACCTTTAAAAAAAGTCACATCGTTAGCAAACATTACGAGTACATTTTTTAATAGTCTAAAGGTGATTACAATATAATATATATTCATAGATATTCTTAATCTTTTGACAATATACATACATCTTACAGACAAAATGATTGAACTTAGGTCCTCTATAATAAACTTTATCCACTTTTTTTATCGGAAGCATTTGTTGGGTTTTATGATGAGTACATTTAAAAAGTTTGGTGATATTTATAATTTAATTTGTGACGGGTGACCACACAAAATTCCAATTTTGAAAAAGGAAAACAAGGAAGAAAAAAAAAGAATTCAAATATTTTGACAAGTAAACTATTCTAGAGATTTGTTTAATCACTTCTAGAAGGTTGTAAGTAGAATGATTGTATATAATTTATTGTTAATATTTATTGAAAAATAAATATAAATACAAAAAATTAAATTCTTAAAATATAACAATGACATAATTATTTTTAATGTATAATTTTATGCCGTAAATGAGAGTAAATTGAGTTAGACTTTTATAATTATTTGATATGAATTAATAAATTAATAAATTTAAATATTTATTATTACAAAAATCTTAAAATATAAGAATGACACAATTATTTTTTAATGTATAAATTTATGCCGTGAATAGTGTATTAAGTATATAAATCATTTTAAATAAATGTAATTTTGTTAACCTTATGAAAGGTCGTGTAATGGTTTGTCTCCCACTACTAAGGGTATTAATTTGGGTAAATTGTACAGAATATCCTTTTATTATGTATTACTAATTGATTTAACATCTTTATTGTATATACAACAGTTTTAGTCATTTTGTTTCTTGAAAATATATATTTTAAATTTTAAACATGTTTTTATATTTAAATATTTTTTTAACCTATTATTTTAGGGAAAACATCTCATGTGTTGGTGGTAAAAACGAAAATTTTTTACAAGCACCTTAGTCTTAAGGTTTAAATATTCGATTTAAGATCTAGTGTTTAGGGGTTTAAGTGTATGTGTTTAGAATTTAGCGTTTATGAATAGAATTTAGAGTTTAGAAGTTTAGGGTTATATGGTTTTAACCTATAAGTCTTAAAACCTAAATTCGTACAACACCCCTAAATTCAAAATTCATACATTTAAACCCCTAAACACTAGACCCTAAACAAAATTCCTAAACTTTAAAACTAAGACGTTTGTAAAAATAAAATTTACACAAACGCTTATGCATAGACTAATTATCTATTATTTTAAATATGCAATGGCATGACTTTGACATTTTTAATTTTATAGTTGAAAACATTTTTGTAATTTTAAAAAGATTTTTTTCAAAAGAATAGTATTTATCTAATTGCAGAGAAATTAACTATCAGCCTATGTTATTTCGCGCATGTTTAGTGTTTAGAAAAATTAAGTAGAGATTGCAAATGATTAACTTAGAGTAATATAACTTTTAATATCTAATTTTTGTATTTATGTGTATTTTTGCAATTAAATACTTATTTTTAGAAATGGTGTAATTAGGTATTAATTTTTATTTTGGGTGCAATTTAGTACTCACTTTTTATTTTTTCTGTGTAATTAGGTATCTAACATTTTTTAAATTACAAGTGCTCATACTTAAGATTTTAACACAAATCTTTTGATTCTGTAACATATATTATCTTTTTAAATGAACGGTAATAAATTATAAGTATAAATCAATTAAAACTGAACATGTGTAATTAAAAATTTTAAGATATTTAATTGCACAAAAAAAATTAGGTACGCAATTGCATAAAAAATAAGTCACTAATTGCACGATTTAAAAAAGGTGCGTATCATATTGCACAAAAATATCAAAATTAGATACCGAAAATTATATTTACCCATGAAATTATGATATGGACTTAATAAAAAAGGGGAAACTACACGAGTGGTCACCAAATTATATGTTTTTCTGTTTTAACCATTAAATTAATTTTTCGTCAAAAACTAATAGAATCACTTAATTGTTTTTTTATTTTATTTTTTAGATTTCCACGCTATTTTTTATTATCCAAATCAGCTTACACGTGTAAAGAAAGAAATGGAAAGTTTATCAAGCTTTTCCTCAACCGCCCAGATCTCATCCATTTCAAGTTGCTTGCTTTCTCATTCGAGACTTTCTGGTCGTTGCCGTTGCAACATGAGAGTCGTTTTTTACGAAAAAATAGTTTAGTGACTAAAATAAAAAAACGGACATAGTTCAGTGATCACTCGTGTAATTTTATCCAAAAATATATCAAGGAGCCAAACTTTTCTTTGCGGGAAAACAGTGTTTCCGCCATGGAAATGAATAAAACCATCTCTTTCGTACCTTTGTTTCTCAATAACTGGCTTTTTTAAATTTTAACCCAAGGCCCTGTACACGTCCTTTTCACTCAGCAATTTCTCTACTTAAAAATGCAATAATGGAGTAACGAAGCAAATAAACAACCACAAAAAATGTTCAAGGTTGCTCCTTTTCTCCTCCAATTCCTCTTCACCATTT
Source organism: Hibiscus trionum (assembly GCA_030270665.1). Taxonomy (NCBI): domain Eukaryota; kingdom Viridiplantae; phylum Streptophyta; class Magnoliopsida; order Malvales; family Malvaceae; genus Hibiscus; species Hibiscus trionum. The sequence goes on along the minus strand of BSYR01000035.1, from coordinate 40,895,555 downwards.
CATCATCTTCTACAATCATTCCTCTACCCTCAACTCTTCGAGCTTCAGCTAGAAACCAATCATGGTCATCTCCCAGTTTCTCAATTTCTTTCGTTCCAATCACCCAATCTTCTTTCGTCCTTGCCATCACTTACAATACTGGAAATGTTATCGTATGGTCAGCTAGTAACAACGGCACCGGAGATGCCGTTGTTGTTGATTCCGGTGGGATCTTGAATTTGCTTCGCAATGGAGCCCTACGTTTAGTTAATGGCTCGGGTCCCGTTGTTTGGGACTCTGGTACTGCTAACAGAGGAGTTTCACATGCGTCGATTGATGATTCAGGCAACTTTCAGCTGCTCAACAATGGTGGTATTCCGATATGGTCTTCATTCGAGAATCCTACTGATACTCTCGTTCCTTCACAGAATTTCACCGTTGGTAAGATTTTACGCTCTGGGTCTTACTCTTTGTCTCTTGATAGATCAGATAATCTTAATTTGAAATGGAATGATACTGTTATATACTGGAGTTTAGGGTTCAACTCCTCCATCAATGGGAATTTGAGTTCTCCTAGGTTTATGTTGCGGTCTAACGGGATTTTGGTTGGTTTAGATCCTTCGTTTCCTGGTGGGATGGTTAACATGGCTTTTAGTACTGATTATGGTGAAGGGAATGATGTGTTTAGGTTCTTGAGGATGGATGGTGATGGTAATTTGAGGATTTACAGCACTAGTGGGAGCAACGGGGCTGGGAATGTAACTCCGACATGGGCGGCCGTGACGGACCAGTGTCGGGTTTTCGGATTCTGTGGCGACATGGGCATTTGTAGTTACAGAGATTCGAATCCGATTTGTGGGTGTCCGTCTCAGAATTTTGAGCCTATTGATGTAAATGATGGAAGAAAAGGGTGCAAGAGGAAAGTGGAGCTTGAGGATTGTCCTGGGGATGTTTCCATGCTGCAGTTGGAACGTACTGAATTCTTAACTTATCCTCCTGAGGTTTCTGAGCAGACATTCATCGTCGGAATTGTGGCTTGTCGGTCGAATTGTCTTCAAAGTGGTTCTTGCATTGCTTCCACTTTAGTAGCTGATGGAAGTGGATTTTGTTACATGAAAACGCCTGGTTTTGTTAGCGGTTACCAGGGTGAGGTTCTCCCAGGCACCTCGTTTGTGAAAGTTTGTGGACAAGCGGTTCCGAATCCACCACTTTACCAGGACACATCCGGGAAGGGTAACGATTTGCGATTGCAAGTGATGGTTGTTGTTGTTATAGTTTTGGCCACCCTTTTGGGTTTGGTTGCAGTAGTGACTAGTTTTTGGTGCTGGTTTTACCGTGGTAGCGAAAAATCAGGGCATATATCAGCTAAATATGAACTTGTTGATTATGCTTCTGGTGCACCGGTGAGGTTCTCATACAAGGAGCTGCAACAGTCTACAAATGGGTTTTCGGAGAAGCTTGGAGAAGGCGGTTTCGGGGCTGTTTACAAAGGAACATTGGCTAATAGAATGGTGGTTGCTGTGAAACAACTCGAGGGAATCGAGCAAGGTGAGAGGCAATTCCGGATGGAAGTTGCAACTATTAGCAGTACACACCACTTGAATTTGGTGAGATTGGTGGGATTTTGCTCCGAAGGGCGTCACAGGCTTCTAGTGTATGAATTCTTGAGAAACAGTTCACTTGACAAGTTCCTTTTTACACCAAATGAATCGTTGAATTGGGAAAATCGATTTAACATCGCCCTTGGAACGGCTAGGGGAATCACCTACCTTCATGAGGAATGTCGAGACTGCATAATTCACTGTGATATAAAACCGGAAAACATTCTGTTGGATGAAGTCCACACTGCTAAAGTGTCGGATTTCGGCCTTGCAAAGCTTATGAATCCAAAGGATCAGAGGTACTTGTCTTTGGCAAGCATTAGAGGGACTAGAGGATATTTGGCACCAGAGTGGCTTGCAAATCTCCCAATAACCTCAAAGTGTGATGTTTATAGTTATGGCATGGTTTTATTAGAGATAGTGACTGGAAGAAGGAACTTCGAGGTCTCCCCCGAAACAGATAGTAAAAAATTCTCCCTCTGGGCTTATTCGGAGTTTGAAAAGGGCGACGTCGAGGCCATTGTCGACAAAAGACTAGAAGAAGTTAACAATGAGCAAGTTGTAAGGGCAATTATGGTGAGCTTTTGGTGCATCCAGGAGCAACCATTACAGAGGCCAATGATGGGAAAAGTAGTGCAGATGTTAGAAGGAGTAATTGATATCGAGAGGCCACCGGCTCCAAAACCGGTGGCTGAAGTCTCCAGTGGTGGTACAACCATGACTTTAAAAAGTAATGTCAGTGCTCTATCAACATATGCAACTTCCACCACCGCTCCCTCTTCATCTCCTTCATTCATCAACATAGGAATTTCGCCTACGAGATCAGTGGTGTGAAACCGATCTCGCTAAAGCATACCAATGTGCAGTTTCGTATCCGATGCTATTGGATTCACATGTAAGATTATGATTCTTTTTTTGCAGATTTGCAATGAGAAATGCAACAATGAGAGAAGTTAAAAGCTATACATTACAATGAAATTGTTTCCAAATACATTGGTCTGGGTTGATGTACCTTCAACCTCCCAACTGGACCTTTGATATTTATGCCAAAATAGATAGAAATTTATTAATTTAATTTTTAACCGCTCCCACTCTATGAAATTTATTGGACTGCGGAGTGCCTCCTGGATTTGTTTAATGGCCTAAGTCGGTAAGTAGTTGTTCATTACTTTTCAAATTAGCTCTCTTTTTTTTTAATAAATAATGGTTAACGGGGTTGGTTTTTTTAGTACATTTTAAATTAGTTTTTAAAATAGGTTAAGATAATGCGTAGAGGTGGCAAACTACCCGAGACTCGAATCGATTTTATTTGATTTGAGACCCGATATTGACTCGGACAAGATGATCTAAACTTGATCTGAAATCCGAAATTCAAAACAAATCGAATTGAATTGAAACCGACCCGAAATAAACCGATTTTTTAACTGAGCAGAACGGACCCGAACCGATTTTCAACTGAACTGAATGGACTCGAACCAATTTCATCATAACCGAAAGTAACCCGAACTGAAAGCAACCCGAAATAAAGAAAAAGATATTGAAAGAAATAATGAAATATTTGATGTGAATTGTTGCACAACTCACTAAAAAGTCAAATATATTTGCTTTATAAAGTCATATATTGATTTAAAAAACTGATCCAGCCTGAAAACCTGACTGAAATATATCGATCTCCTAACCGATCTTGACCTGACCCGAAAGCAATCGACCCGAAATCAACCGAACTAATGTGACTCGATCCGAACTGATACCCGACCCAAATCACTATAAACCCGAATCAAAATCGAACCAGACTAAATCCGACCCGAACAGAACCGAAATCGAAGGTAGTCAAAATTGAACCTGATCCAAGTCGAACCCGATCCAAATCACCTGTTTACCACTTCTATTAATACGAAGGTAATAGGCTAACCGATGACATGAATAAATTAGCTTCACAATATCCGTTTGATTATCATGGTTTTCGACTTTTCTTAGTCTATTTGATTATCATGGTTTTCGACTTTTCTTAGTCTATTCGACTTTTCACAATATCCGTTTGTTTCTATAAAAACAAAAAGTTTACACAAATTCCTTATAAATAAGGTTTAGTGATTTAATTTAAGGTTTAAACGTTAGGGATTAAAGCGTATGAGTTTAAAATTTAGGATTTAAAAGTTAGAGGTTAGTTTTTAGGGTAATATGGTTAGGGTTTAGGTTTTAACCTATAAACTCTAAATTTAATCACACCCCAAAATTCAAAACTCATCTACTCAAACCTCTAAACAATATACTCTAAACAAAATCCTTAAACCCTAAAACTAATCCACAAGCACTTATACATGGAATAATTGCCTTTATTTTGTTATTATATAAGGGTAATTATTCAATACACAAGCACTTTGTGGAAATTTTGTTTAAATAAGCGCCTTAGTTTTAGGGTTTATGAACTCTATTTAGGGATTTGGGTTTATGGGTTTAAGTGTAGTAATTTTGAATTTAGGGGTTGTTGATAGAATTTCAGGTTTAGGGTTAAAATTTAGGATTTATAGGTTAAAGCCTAAATCCCTAACCATATTACCATAAACCTAAACCCTAACCATAAACCTTAAATTCTAACCATGGACTCTAAATTTGAAACCATAAACCCTAAAATTAAGGCGCTTGTGGAAACAGAAAGTTTACACCGCTTGTGTATAGGATATTAATACATTATATAAAGAGAAAATATATGATGCATTGGCGGTGGAAACATCTTGTTTCCACCATAGCCATAATTTCAGTGGTTATGGATCTAGTTTAGGTTTTAGAATTTAGGGTATGTTGTTAGAATTTAGGGTTTAGGGTTTAGATGTTAGGGGTTAGGTTATAGAGTAATGTCTTAGAGATTTAGGTTTTTACCTACAACACTTAAATTCTAACCCTTAAACTTTAAATTCAAACCACGATCCTTAAATTCTAAGCACATAAACCTAAACCCCTAAAGTATGAACCCTAAATTAAATCCTTAACCCTTAAGATTAGGGCGCTTGTGGAAACCACCGTCAGTGCATGATATAATTACCCTTATATAAATTTTTTTATTATTTTTCATCAAATTTTACTTATATTTTGGGCTAACAAATTAGTTAAAAATAGACAACGAATGAAACAGCCATAAAAAAGTTTAGTATTATCCAAAATTCTCAATCTCTTGTGAAAATTCTACATAGTGAGTAATTTTAACATTTTTTGTAATTTTCTTTATTCACTTTTAATTTTTTTATTTTATTTGATATTATTGTAATCAGTATTATATTGAGGAGTTGAAGTCAGTTACGGTGGTTAGGAATTCTGTTAGTTACCACTTCAACTGACTATCACATTCTATCCCTTGTATAAATACCGATTTGTCTCTTCTTTGAGATATTACAGTCTAATCAATAAAATACAGAGAGTACTGTCTTTCTTTCCCCCTTTCACTCATAATCTTAGCATGATATCATTCGCCATCAACAGTCCTTTCACTCATAATCTTAGCATGATATCATTCGCCATCAACAGTCCTGGTGTTGATCTTCTTCTGCTGCTCTTGTTCCTCGTTCATTGCGTTTGTCGGTTCTTCCGGTGCAACTATCGCCAGTGTCGTGCTCTTTGTTCTCGAGAGTTGTAGCTTGTGGTTACGCCTTTTCCGCTACTGTTTGCGTTCATCTTCTTCCTCCTTCCTTGGTACGGAATCCACTGCAAATGCGAATCAAAGATGACTCAAAAATCAATTCCTAAACTGTTTGAACTTCTTTTTTGAGAGATTTCAGGTCAGTTATGGTCAGATTACTGTACTCATTCCTTGATTCTTTCTGCATCGATTCTTTAGATCTCTGTTCTGAGGATTATCGTTTTTTTATCGTAAGGAAATCTACTTGGTTGTTGATTGTTGTTCAGTAGATTAGTTATCTGTAAGATGTACTTTGGATCTGAGAATCGTATCTCATCTACCTGTTAGTTGTTGGTTGTGAGGTATTGCAGTGTTGATTCTGTTGTTCTTGTCTTGCTGTGATTGTTGCTCTTGTGCTTCTCTGGTTGTGTTCTTATGTTTTTGCCCATAATCTGTTTGTTCTTTTGTCTGTGAAAGTTTTCTGGTTGCTATGGTTGTGGATCTGCCAAATACTCACGAGACTATGTCTGATTCTACTCATGTGAATGTCACTATGAATTCTTTAGCCAGTTCTTCTAATACTTTTGTTTCTACAACTGTTCATAATCTTACTAAGCTGGACACTTTTAAATTGACTGAGAGTACGTATATTTTGTGGAAGCATCAGATTATGTTAATACTTGAGGGTTATGGCTTGCTACATTTAATTTCTGATGCATATAAGCCTCCGAGTAAGTTTTTTCTTAATGGTGAAGGTGTATCGGTAGAGAATTCATCTTTTCTTGTTCATCGTCAACAAGATAAACTTCTTGTGTCCTGGCTTTTGTCTACTATTACCTCTGATGTTTTGCCACATCTTATTGGTTTGAATACGTCTTGTGTCATTTGGAATACGATTTCTCGTCTTTTTGGTGCTAAGTCAAGTGCCAAAGTTAGCTCACTTCAACATAATCTCCATTCTCAGAAGAAACGCGATTTGTCTGTTAGTGAATACTTGGCAAAAATCAAGTTGATTTGTGATACCTTGAATGCTACTGGTAGTCTTGTTACTGAACATGAGCAAGTTAGTGTTATTCTTGCATGGTTAACAATGAAATTGAGTCGGTTATTGCTATAGCCTCTTGAGAGGTGCTTTCTCTTGATAGTCTCATTGATATGTTGTTTGAGTGTGAGACCAGGCAAAAGAATTTCATGTTTGAAGCTTTGTCCACTCAAGCTAATGTTGTTGTGCAACAAATCTCTCTACAATCTTCTAGTTCTGGTGGTCGTGAGTTTGTTTTTAAAACTCAGTCCAACCCTCAAATTACTCAATCCTTTTTTAGGGGACAAAGGGGTGGACATCGTGGTGGTCGTGGACGTGGTCGCTATTCTAGCAACCGTCCTTAGTGTCAAATATGTGGGAAACTTGGTCATTTGGCTCGGAAGTGTTGGTATCGCTTTGATCAGGATTTTCAAGGGTTTGCCGGCAGTTCTGACAATACCCGAGAGGATGCTGGTAGGCGTCAAGACAATAGATTTGTGGTTCATTCTCCAATGCCCATTGCACCTCAGGCTTATACTCATGTTGTTCATCCTGTGTCGGCTACGATGGGCTCCACCTTCCCAGCTCCACATGTTTTTGGGCAGATGTTTCCAAATTCCTTGTATGGGCCTGTCTCTCAAGGTGGGGCTGTTTTTTCTGCAGGGCCTTATTTTGTAATTGGGTCAGCTGGGCCTTCCCATGCTTCTAGCTCTGGCTTGTCCACTACTAATGTTCCTCAAGCCTTTTTTTCCACATCCTCTGGTTCATCCGCGTCGATATCCTCTGCTCCCTTTTCTAGGTTAGAATCTCTGGCGCACTCTGGCGGTTCTTTTGCTCATGTTTCTCCTTCGTGTGTGCCCACTGCTTCTCATGTTGTTGTGCCTCGTGCGGTCTCGTGGTTTCCGGATTCGGGGGTGACTCATCATATAACCAGTAACCGTGCCAATCTTCATTTTGAGACTGCATATACATGTAATAATTCTCTCTTAATGGGCAATGGGGATGCGGTTCACATAGCTAGTGTTGGTAAAGGTTTGTTGCCTACTACTTCTAAGCCCTTATATCTACAAAGTCTCTTACATGTTCCTCAAATTCAGAAAAATCTTTTATCTGTTTCTCAGTTAACTAGAGATAATAATGTTTTTCTTGAGTTTCACCCTCATGGGTGTTTTGTGAAGGACTCTCAGACACAGGCTACACTTCTGAAAGGGAAGCGCACTCCTGAGGGTCTTTATGAGATTCAACCGTTCTCCAAGTCACTGGTATGCTCTTCGGTTCCTAGCCATGGTGCTGCTATTAATGTGGCAACCAACTCTGGTTCTTTGTTTCAGTGGCATTAGGGATGTAAAAACAAGTCAGAACCTGGAAACCCGACTGAAACCTGCTCGAGTCAGAACCTGATTTGACCTGAGAATTTAATGACCCGAACCCGATCTGTAACTGACTGTTGTTGATCTGAACCCGAATTTGACCTGTTACTGTAGTGACCGAACCCGACTTGCGTCCGACTGAAAACGACCCGAATCCGAATTGGACCTGTTACTGTGGACCTGAAACCCGACCTGCGCCCGACTGAAACGAACCCGAACCTGAAGCCGACCTGGCAGATAACCGATTTTACCCGACTGAATTGACCCGAGATCCGATATTACCCGACCTGTTTTGAACCCGACCTGTTTTGGACCCGACCTGTTTTGAACCCGACCTGTTTTGAACCCGACCTGTTTTGGATCCGACCTGTTTTGAACCCGACCTGTTAATTGACCCGACCTGCTTTGAACCCGACCTCTTTTTAACCTGAACTGATATTGATCTGACTTGATATTTACCTGATATATAGTTGAAGAAGTCTACAATTTGATAAATTTAAAGTGATGATAAATGTAAAGTATTAATTTATTAAATTAATTTAATACTAACTCGTTCAATATAAATTATTTGTGAAGTTTAATAAAAATTAACATACTTAAATTTATTTTATTAAAAATATTTAAAATTTAAAATTTTTATCAAATTAATAAGTTGTGATGGATGAATTTAAAACAAGTTATATAAAATTTAAATCAATTTATTAATTGTGATAATTAAATTTAAAAAATATTTTATTAAAATTTTTAATTATAACTATTAAAACAATAAAAAAATATTTTTTTAGTTTAGGGAAAGTTTTTTTTGAACTAATGGGAGAAAGTTTTTTTGATCGATAGGAAATTAATTATGGGGAGGGGGATTTTTTGGCGCCAATAAAACAAAGTGTGGCGGGGGGGGGGAGATTTTGCTGACAAAATTGGGGGAGGGGGGAGATTTTGCCGCCACATCAAATAAAATTGGGTATGGAGGTGTGATTTTTTTATTTAGGGGTTAATTATTCTTTAGGTCCTTCCTTAATTAGATGGTTAGGGTTTAGGTTTTTTAAATTTTAGTTTGTGTTTTTTAGTCCTAACTTTTGGTTTAGTTTCTTTAAATTTCATTTAATTAGGTCATGCTTCATAAATTAATTAACTATTAAGCTTTTTGGTTTGCTTTAAATTTAATTTGGTCCTCGTATAAAGATTTGGTAAGTAATTAAATTTAATAATTTTATTCATTTGTAATTTTGGCTCTAATTAATAATTTAGTTTTAATTTATTTTTAGATTTGTCCTTTTTATGTTTCAATTTATTTTGTTTGTTAGATTTATGGGTTTATGTTTAGGGTTTAGGGGTAAATGTGTCAAGTTGATTGTTTGGGGCTATGAGATTAGTTTAGGGATTATGTGATTAGACGTGCACTCTAATTATTAGTGAATAGTGCCTGTAAGATTTAGATATTCATGTTTGGGGTTTAGGGTAAATGTGTCAACTTAATTATTTGGGATTATGAGATTAGTTTAAGGATTAGGGGACTAGGCTTGTACTCTAATTATTAGTGATTATAAGATTTAAGGGTTGAAGTTTATGGGTATTGTTTAGGGGTATACATATATACATACAAATATGTATGTTCTAGTATATATATATTACAATATATCCACACTAAAACTTACATACATATATATATATGTATATGTATAATTATAACAATATATATGGTGATATTTTTATTCATTTTATTCTCTAAAATTTTATTTTTCACATAAAGTTACCCTTATTAATTTTTAATTTTTGTAATTTACTCCAATATTTTAGATATAAAACATTTGATGATATTTTTGTTCATTCTAGTGCCTAATATTGTGACTAAAATGTATGTATGTATGTATGTACATATCAATGTATGAACCCTAAACTCTTAATGAATTTTCTCTTAACCCGAAACCTTAAACCCTAAGAATCATAAACCCTAGACACTAAACCCTAATGTGTATAAGTATGTATGTAGTTATCTATGTATGAACCCTAAACCCTTGATGAATTTCCCTAAACCCTGCACCATAAACCCTAAACCATAATGTATGCAAGTATATATGTATCTATCAATGTATGAACCCTAAACCATTAATAAATTTTCCCTAAAACCTAAACCCTCAATCGTCTAATATTTTATAATTTTAATTTGATATTTCTGTTCATTATAGCCCTTAAAACTTTATTTCTATTCCAAATTGACCCCTATATACTAATTGTTTTTTAATTAGTCCAATAATATATAATTTTGCTTTGACATTTTGTTCATTTTAGTCCCTAAACTGTATTTGTATTCCAAATTGACCACTTTTTATTTTTTTAATTAGTCCGATGTTTTATAATTTTAATTTGATATTTTTGTTCATTTTAGTCTCTTAACTTTATTTTAATTAGTCCGATGTTTTATAATTTTAATTTGATATTTTGTTCATTCTAGTCTCCTAAACTTTAGTTTAATTCCAAATTGACCCACACTTATTTTTAATTCCAAATGTTTTATTATTTTAATTTGAAATTTTGTTCATTCTAGACTCTAAAACTTTATTTTTATTCTAAATTGACATCTACATATTGTTTTTTAATTACTCTAATTTTTATACTTTTAATTTGATATTTTTGTTCATTACAGTCCCCAAAATTTTATTTTTATTCCAAATTGACCCACATTTATATTTTTAATTTGTCCAATGTTTTATTATTTTAATTTGATATTTTCTTCATTGTAGTCCCTTAACTTTATTTTAATTCCATATTGACCCCTATATATATATTTTAATTCATCATGTTTTATAATTTTAATTTGAAATTGTGTTCATTCTAGACTCTAAAACTTTATTTTTATTCTAAATTGACATCTACATATTGTTTTTTAATTACTCTAATTTTTATACTTTTAATTTGATATTTTTGTTCATTACAGTCCCCAAAATTTTATTTTTATTCCAAATCGACCTCTTTTCATTGTTTTCTTTTAAATTTGTCTAATGTTTTATAAATTTAATTTGATATTTTTGTTCATTATAATCCGTGAAACTTTATTTTTAATCCAAATTGACCCCTTTTCAGTTCAAATTGACCCCTTTTCATTATTTTTTAATTAATTCAATGTTTTATAATTTTAATTTGATATGACTTTAAATAATTAACTCCAAATCAATAACGATTGACGAAGGCCAACCTAAAGTCTATCGACTACTTATACGGTTGTACCGAACTCAATACAAATTTCAATCCTGAAAATACTTCGACCTGAATTACCCGACCTGAAACTACCCGACCTAAAATTACCCGACCTGAAATGCACCCGACCTGAAATGCAACCGACCTGAAACGGACTCGACCTGAAATGGACCCGACCTGAAATGGACCCGACCTAAAACGGACCCGACCTGAAATGGACCCGACCTGAAATGGACCCGACCTGAAGTGTATCCGAACCCGAATTAACCTGTCAATTATCTGCTTCGGACCCGACCCGTTTTGACCCGACCTGAAATGAACCCGACCTGAAATGGATCCGACCTGAAATGGACCCGACCTGAAATGGACCCGACCTGAAATGGACCCGCACCCGACCCGAGTCGAGTCAAAACAGAAAAATGACCTGAAATGACATGTACCCGATTTTACCCGACCTGACAATACCCGACCTGAAACCCATCCGATTACCTGTTTTTACATCCCTAAGTGGCATCAACGTCTTGGGCATCCTTCTTTGCCAGTGCTCAAGACAACTTTACATAATGGTAGCATTTGTGTTAGTAATTATATGATGCCTAATGTGTGTTCTTCATGTGTACAAGGGAAAGCACATAAGCTCCCTTTTTCACTGTCTATAAATAAATATGATAGGCTTTTTCAGCTTGTTGTGTCTGATGTGTGGGGTCCAGCTTCTGGAGGTTTTATTTACTATGTTTCGTTTATTGATGTGTTTAGTCGTCATACTTGGATGTACTTACTGAAACGAAAATCTGAAGTGTTTGACTGTTTTGTTAATTTTCATAAGCTTGTTGAGGTTCAATTTGGTTGTAAGATTCAAGCTTTCTAAACGGATGGTGGAGGTGAATATCAAGCTTTAGACAAATGGCTTGCTTCAAATGGAGTGTTGCACAGGGTTTCGTGTCCTAGTACTTCTGAGCAAAATGGAAAAGCTGAGAGGAAGCATCGTCACATTGTGGAAATGAGGTTGACCTTACTGTCTTATGCAGGTTTGCCATTAAGGTTTTGGAGTTATGCTTTTGTAACTTTTGTTTTCTTGATAAATAAGCTGCCTACTCCTGTCTTGAATAACAAGTCTCCTCATCAAGTTCTCTATGGTCAAAATCCAGATTATTCCTTTCTTAAGGTTTTTGGATGTGCTTGTTATCCCTATCTCAGACCTTTTAATAAACACAAACTTGAGTTTAGGTCTAGGCAGTGTGTGTTTATTGGATATAGCAATTCCCATAAAGGGTATAAATGTCTTGATGATAGTGGTAAGGTTTTCATCTCTCGACATGTCATATTTGATGAAACAGTTTTTCCTTTTGCTCGGAAGTTTGGTTTTGCTGAAAATAGTTTCGTTAGTTTTAATTCTTTTGGGGTTCCTTTGGTTTTGTCAGAAGGTGACAATGGTTGTGGTTCTTCTCCTACTGACTTGAGGACTTCGGGTGTGTCTAATTCAGTACCTCAGGCTAGTGTTCAGGGTTGCGATCCTTATGATTCTTCCCCAGTGCTAGGTTGTAATTCTCATGTTGCGGTTACATCTTCTTCTTCTAGTTCAGTGGTCGTGTCTTCTGGTAGGCTGTCACCACCAGTTGTAGGTTGTCCCTCGCCAGCACAAGTGGGTTCCCCTTGTTCTTCTCTAGTTCAAGTGGGTGGATCTGAGTTTGTTTTGACATCAGACGCTGCTGCTTCTCCTCTGGCGTATGTTCCTCTTGGTTTTGAGGAGGAATGTTCTTGCAATCCTTCGTGTGAGGTACCTAATGTGGTTGTTGAGGAGGCTGCCACGTGTGAGGTACCTAATGTGGTTGTTGAGGAGGCTGCCACGTGTGAGGTACCTAATGTGGTTGTTGAGGAGGTTGCCATGTGTGAGGTACTTACTAAGACGTTTGAGAAGGCTGGCACATGTGAGGTTCCTGATGAGATTTTTGAGGAGGCTGATTTAGAGGATCCAAGCTCTGAGTTTCTGTGTCCAGCATCTTCTGTGGAGAATGTACATCCCATGATTACTAGAGATAAAAATGGGAGTCGCAAGCCTAAGACATACTTTGCGAATGCCCTGTGCAAGTCTTGTCTCTTGATTTGGGTACAAATGTCTTAGTTGAGCCTAAAACTATTGAAGAAGCTATGTGTAGTGCTGAATGGAAGGCAGCAGCCCAATCTGAATTTGATGCTCTTGTCAGGAATAATACATGGACATTGGTGGACTTACCACCTGACAGGAGAGCTGTTGGGTGTAAGTGGATTTTCAAACTCAAAAAGAACGCTAATGGGTTAGTTGCGCGCTATAAAGCAAGGCTAGTTGCCAAGGGCTATTTGCAGCAAGCTGGGGGTAATTATCATGAGACTTTTAGTCCTGTCGTGAAGTCAACCACCATTCGAACCATTTTGTCTATAGCATCCACTAAGAGATGAGTTTTAAGGCAAGTAGATGTGAATAATGCCTTCTTGAATGGTGAGTTGGCTGAGGAGGTGTACATGGTTCAACCTCCAGGGTATGAGCAGGGAGATAAAAGAAGTATTGTGTGCAAGTTAAATAAGGCTATTTATGGTCTCAAACAGGCTCCAAGAGCTTGGTTTGAGAAATTAGAAGCTTATTTGTTGTCTGTGGGGTTTACTCTGTCCAAATCTGATGCTTCTTTGTTCATTCAGAAAGGAACTAATAGTGTTCTCTATCTACTTGTGTATGTAGATGACATAATCGTTACTGGCAGTAATGATAGTCAAGTTCAGCGTGTGATTACTGAGCTCAACGAGGTGTTTTCTTTAAAATATCTTGGTCTACTTCATTTTTCTTAGGGATTCAAGTTGAGTATACTGCTGCAGGTTTGTTTTTACATCAGCGTAAGTATATTGATGAATTGCTGCAACGGACCGGGTTTGATAATGCTAAAAGCTTGCCCACTCTAATGGTCTCGTCTTGCAAGCTTTCTTCTAATTGAGGCAGCCCACTCTCTAATGCCACAGACTATCGCAACATTGTTGGAGCCTTGTAATATGTCATTATCACCAGACCTGACATAGGGTTTGCTGTGAATTGTGCATGTTAGTTTATGCAAAACCCTTCTGATGAGCATTACAATGTTGTTAAAAGAATTTTGCGATATCTTCGGAGTACTCTTGACTATGGTTTGAGGTTTAGTTATTCCTCTCGGTTGTCTATATTTATGTTTGTTGATGCGAATTAGGGGTCTGATATTGATGGTCGCCGCTCCACTTCTAGTTTTTGTATTTATTTTGGTGGAAATCTCATTTCGTGGGCTTCTCGTAAGCAACAGGTGGTTTTCCGCTCCACGGCTGAAGCTGAATATCGAAGTGTGATTTGTGCTACAGCAGAGATCTTATGGCTTCAATCCTTGCTTAGTGAACTTGGTGTTTCTTTAGTTGGACAACCTACGGTGTGGTGCGATAGTTCGAGTGCAGTTGCTGTATCAGCTAATTTTGTCATGCATTTTAAATTCAAACATGTTGAATTGGATTTATACTTTGTGCGTGAGAAGGTAGCTGCTGGGTGATTGTGTGTCAATGAGGTTCCTGCTAGTGAGCAGGTTCCTGACATCATGACAAAACCCCTTTCTACTCTCTCCTTCAATAAGTTTCGACAGAAGTTGTTGGTTGAGCCTATGACTTGCAACACGGTTTCTTCATCTTCAGGGTAAGGTTTCAGGTATTTTCTAGGTTTTACTTTCTTGCTGCGTTTGTTTGTCATTAACTAGACTTTAATGATAAAATTGTTCAAAATGTTATTAATCGTTGTAATCTTACATTACCTAAGAAAAAGGTAATTAATGACAATGATATCATCATCTACTCCATCCTCTGAAAAGAAACAACAAACTATAAAAATTAAGGAAATTATAACAAAAATAATAAAAATAAAATTAATTAAAAATTAAATGTAAGTAAATACCATGAAAAAGTTACAAAAATTAAATATATTTTTTTTAAAAATTAAATATATGTACGTATCCCTAAAAATGGTTTTTTTATAATATATTGATTACGTAACTAGATAATTGTAATTAAAAAAATTCTTTTAAAAATACAATATATGCACTATAAATTAGATAATCTTATAAATCTATAAAATAATTGTGAAAAAACAGATAATTTTATAAAATAAAAAAGGGTTTAAGGGTGTAGTAAGCCCTTGAACTTTTGAAAAAAATCAATTAAACCCTTACGCTTTTTTACACCCAATTAAATCCCTGAACTAAAAAATTTAATCAATTAAGCCCTTGAACCAAAAAATTTAATCAATTAATCTCTTTGACCAATTTTGACCATTAAATCTTGAAAGTTTTTTCTTTAGATATTACCGGCACATGATACACTACAATTTTATCATGTTCAATTTACAGATTTTTCTCAAAAATAATTTTTATATGATTTTGGAATTTTTAGAATTTTAAAGAATTTTTAAAATGAAATAAAAAAATTCAAAAAAAAATATCAAGTGAAAACACCCTGACACAACTGATTGCACCAATAGATCCAAAAAAATGTAAATATTTAATGACCAAAATTGGTTAAAAGACTTAATTGATTAAATTTCTTGATTTACGGGCTTATTGATTAAAATTCATTGTTCAAGGGCTTAATTGGGTCTAAAAAAGTTCAAGAATTTATTTGATTTTTTTAAAAGTTTAGGGGCTTTTACCTACTTTAGCCAATAAAAAATTAAAAATATCAAAAATTAAAGGGTAAAGTACACCAATGGTCACCGAACTTTTAAAGCGCGTTCATTTTGGTCACCAAACTTTTAAAAATTTCATTAGAGTCACCCAACTTTTATTTCGGTCTCTCTCGTTACCTTATGTTACAAAAGGATGACGTGGCCTGTTAATTTTTATTTTTCTTATTAAAATAATATACTTTAGGTCCCATTTTTTAATTAAAATATCCATGTCATCATCTTCTTCTCCAAATCTCATTCTTACTCTTCTTTAAGAATAAAACTGACTTTTTTGCGAAAAGTAAGTGGCAATGGCTACTGTGACACAGAGTGCAAAAGAGATCCACCGCCATTACGGTCGCCACTGTTAGCAGCAAACAATTTCTTAAACCTCCAAGTCTCTACCGGATGCATCAAAAGCAGCTAATGTGGTGGTAAAACAGGTTCATTGTTGTGTCCCTGAGCTACAGCAGCTTGGTGTTCATGGCGATGATGCAAAAATAACTGAAGTGATAACCTCCAATTTCTTACTGACTTGGTTTTTGATGTGAACATCATCGGCTATTGTTGTTGATGCGTTTGGGTCTTCATCTTCGTTGAAGTCGTTGTTCCAAAAATCTTGCTTTGGGAGGAATGTCCAAAAAATTAATCACAGGGTTGCAGGCTGCAGACATTGAGGTGAGGCAATTAATATTTGAGGAGTTTGGCATCTTTCGGGAAATGAATTTGAAACCGAAATAAAAGTTAGGTGATCTCAATAAAATTTTAAAAAATTCAGTGACCAAACTGAACGCGCCCTAAAAATTTAGTAACTGTTTTTTTTTACCAAAAACTAAAAGCACATAAATAAATAAATAAAAATATTTGGCTAAAGGGTCAAATTTGCTCATGTAATAATCTGAAATCAGCAATGTTATCCCTACTTTTTTTTCTCCGTAATTTTGCCCTTAAAGTTAGTCAATTGTAGCAATGTTTCCCTTTAACCGATTTTGACCGTTAAATGCTAACGTGGCAGTTAACGGTGCTGACAGGGTAATTTTACCTTCGAAGTCATTCATGCAATTTTGCCCTCGAAGTCATTCATTACAGCACTTTTACCCTTGGTTTATTTAGTTTTTGAATAAAATTAGATAAATAATTTAGTTTTTTCGAGTTGAACTTTAACAAACAGAATATATGAAAAATCGATTAACAAATTGATGTAAATATCCTTTGAGTCCCTAGTAATTTTAAAAATAAGCAAAATGAGAACTCTCACAAAAAATCAAAATATTATTCAATTTTTTAAAAAAAATCTATAAACTTAATAAAAATAAATACGATATTCAAAAAAATTATTGAAAATAAACCAACGAGAAGCATGTTAATTGAACGGTGAATGCGAACTATTCTATTCGAACGACGTTCGATTAACATACTTACCGACGATGGGTTGTTCGGAAAAAATGTACGGTGAACTCGAATCATGTGGCTCAGGTTGAATTCTGCTTTATCTTCTAGATATCTTTGTATTTATCTCCCATGCCGTTTTCGCCGAACACCACTAATTTCGTTTTCTGAGATCATCGTACATTTTTTCTAACAACCCATCGTCGGTAAGTGTGTCAATCGAACGTCGTTCGAATAGAATAGTTCGCATTCACCGTTCAATTAACACGCTTCTCGTTGGTTTATTTTCAATAATTTTTTTGAATATCGTATTTATTTTTATTAAGTTTATATATTTTTTAAAAAAATTTAATAATATTTTGATTTTTTTGAGAGTTCTCATTTTGCTTATTTTTAAAATTACTAGGGACTCAAAGGATATTTACATCAATTTGTTAATCGATTTTTCATATATTCTGTTTGTTAAAGTTCAACTCGAAAAAACCAAATTATTTATCCAATTTTATTCAAAAATTAAATAAACTAAGGGTAAAAGTGCTGCACTTAATGACTTCGAGTGCAAAATTGCATGAATGACTTCGAGGATAAAATTGCCCCGTCAGCACCGTTAATCGCCACGTCAGTATTTAACGGTCAAAATCGGTCTAATGGCAACATTGCTACAATTGACTGACTTTGAGGGCAAAATTACGAAGAAAAAAAGGTATGGACAACATTGCTGATTTCAGATTACTATAGGGGCAAATTTTACCATTTAGCCAAAATATTTCCGCCGTGGAGCGGCTGAAACCATGTCTTTCATGCCTTTGTTTCTCAAAAATTGGCGAATGAACGCAAGGCGGTCGATGTCATTCATTAATTTCTGCAGCTCCAACCTTAAATGCAAGCAATAATGGAGTGTGAAAACAGAGAAATTGAAAAAGGGAAATGTTCAAGTTTGCTCCCTTTCTCCTCCAATTCCTCTTCACCATTTCATCATCTTCTACAATCATACCTCTAGGCTCAACTCTTCGAGCTTCAGATCAAAACCAATCATGGTCATCACCCAACTCCACTTTCTCACTTTCTCTCCTTCCAATCACTCCCTCTTCTTTTGTGGCGGCCATCACTTACAGTCCTGGAGATGTTATCGTGTGGTCAGCTAGTAACAATGGCACTGGAGTTGCTGTTGTTGTCGATTCCGGTGGGACATTCAATTTGCTTCCGAATGGAGCTCTTCACTTAAAAAATGGCTCCGGCTCCATTGTTTGGGACTCTGGTACTGCTAACAGAGGAGTTTCACATGCGTCGATTGATGATTCAGGCAACTTTCAGCTGCCCGACAATGATGGGTTTCCGATTTGGTCTTCATTTGAGAACCCCACGGATACCTTGGTTCCTTCACAGAATTTCACTGTTGGTAAGATTTTACGCTCTGGGTCTTACTCCTTGTCTCTTGATAGATCAGGTAATCTTAATTTGAAATGGAATGGTACTGTTGAATACTGGAGTTTAGGGTTCAACTCCTCCATTAATGGGAATTTGAGTTCTCCTAGGTTTATGTTGCGCTCTAATGGGATTTTGGTGGGTTTATATCCTTCTTTTCTTGGTGGGATGCTTAACATGGCTTTTAGTACTGATTATGGTGAAGGAAATGATGTGTTTAGGTTCTTGAGGATGGATGGTGATGGTAATTTGAGGATTTACAGCACTAGTGGGAACGGTGGGGCTGGGAATGTAACTCCGACATGGGCAGCTGTGACTGATCAGTGTCGGGTTTTCGGATTCTGCGGCGATATGGGGATCTGCAGGTACGAAGATTCGAATCCGGTTTGTGGATGTCCATCTCAGAATTTTGAGCTTGTTGATGTGAATGATGATAGGAAAGGGTGCAAGAGGAAAGTGAAGATTGAGGACTGTCTTGGGGATGTTACCATGTTGGAGTTAGAACATACTGAATTCTTAACTTATCCGCCGGAGGTTTCGGATCAGTTGGTCACTTTAGCATTCGTAGCTTGTAGGATGACTTGTCTTCAAAGTGGTTCTTGCATTGCTTCCACTTTAGTAGCTGATGGAAGGGGGTTTTGTTATATGAAAACGCCTGGTTTTGTTAGCGGTTACCAGGGTGTGGTTCTCCCGAGCACCTCGTTTGTGAAAGTTTGTGGACAAGCGGTTCCGAATCCACCACTTTACCAGGACACATCCGAGAAGGATAACGATTTGCGATTCCATGTGATGGTTGTTGTTGTTGTGGTTTTGACCGCACTTTTGGCTTTGGTTGCAGTAGTGACTAGTTTTTGGTGCTGGTTTTACCGCGGTAGCGAAAATTCAGGGCATATATCAGCTAAATATGAACTTGTTGATTATGCATCTGGTGCACCGGTGAGGTTCTCATATAAGGAGTTGCAACAGTCTACAAAGGGGTTTTCGGAGAAGCTTGGAGAAGGCGGTTTCGGGGCTGTTTACAAAGGAACATTGGCTAATAGAATGGTGGTTGCTGTGAAACAACTCGAGGGAATCGAGCAAGGTGAGAGGCAATTCCGGATGGAAGTTGCAACTATTAGCAGTACACACCACTTGAATTTGGTGAGATTGGTGGGGTTTTGCTCCGAAGGGCGTCACAGGCTTCTAGTGTATGAATTCTTGAGAAACAGTTCACTTGACAAGTTCCTTTTTACACAGAATGAATCGTTGAATTGGGAAAATCGATTCAATATCGCTCTTGGAACGGCTAGGGGAATCACCTACCTTCATGAGGAATGTCGAGACTGCACGATTCACTGCGATATAAAACCGGAAAATATTCTGTTGGATGAAGTTCACACTGCTAAAGTGTCGGATTTCGGCCTTGCAAAGCTTATGAATCCAAAGGATCAAAGGTACTTGTCTTTAGCAAGCATGAGAGGGACTAGAGGATATTTGGCACCAGAGTGGCTTGCAAATCTCCCAATAACCTCAAAGTGTGATGTTTATAGTTATGGCATGGTTTTATTAGAGATAGTAAGTGGAAGAAGGAACTTCGAGGTCTCCCCCGAAACAGATGGTAAAAAATTCTCCCTCTGGGCTTATTCGGAGTTTGAAAAGGGTAATGTGGAGGCCATTGTCGACAAAAGACTAGAAGAAGTTAACAGCGAGCAAGTTGTAAGGGCAATTCTGGTGAGCTTTTGGTGCATCCAGGAACAACCATTACAAAGGCCAATGATGGGAAAAGTAGTGCAGATGTTAGAAGGAGTCATTGATATCGAGAGACCACCGGCTCCAAAACCGGTGGCTGAAGTCACCAGTGGTGGTACAACCATGACTCTAAACAGTAATGCCAGTGCTCTCTCAACGTATGCAACTTCCACCACCGCTCCCTCTTCATCTCCTTCATTCATGAACATAGAAGTTTCACCTCCGAGATCAAACATGGATACGACAAAAGAATCGTCTTCCTTATTAGGCCTAAAGTGAAATGAAACCGATCCCTACTCGTAATTCATCTATGAAAGAAGTATGCTGATGTGCAGAGTTTTCTTTTATGCAAGCCCAAAGAAGCTTGAAACATGATTACATGAAGCAACAAATTGTATAAAGTATTACAATATGAAATTTTCTGCGAGATTTGTGCGAGACAGTGACAACTTCGTTGGTTGGTGGCCGGTCGTGATACACGGTGGTCGGATTTTAGGTTAAGAAAACAGATATAAAATAGGAGGCAATTTGTTAATTAAACCACATAAATATGAGATAATGAAAAGGTTGAGTAGCATATAATTAGTATATTCAA
The DNA here is from genome assembly GCA_030270665.1 of Hibiscus trionum. Taxonomy (NCBI): domain Eukaryota; kingdom Viridiplantae; phylum Streptophyta; class Magnoliopsida; order Malvales; family Malvaceae; genus Hibiscus; species Hibiscus trionum. The sequence continues at coordinate 40,874,943 of BSYR01000035.1, read as the reverse complement.
TTGCATAGGACATTTAAGTGAAGGAAACATAAACATATACTTTCAAGGCACTCACACAGCTCAATACTACCATGATCTGCGCATTTCAATACCAAAGGTGAATCCTAAGTACATGCATGCTTCTCCCCTCTTCAAAACATACCAAATTGCAGATTTTGTGAGTTTAATTGGAGAGGGGACAAGGATGAAGCTAACATTTTAGAATTAAACAATCAATAATTCTAAGGAATAAGTTGTTAAAATTCTGTCGATTGAGTTGGCGGACCCATAAATATATTTGAGGGTGAGCACACATAAAATCTCAAAATTTCAAGGTGGGCACAAGTTATAAATATTACAAAAAATTAAGAATTAATTCATAAAAATTAAAAAAAATTAAAGGCAAATGTGTGAACTTTAAAAAATTCAAGGGGTGCACAGACCCACCCTACATCACATGTAGATCCGCCATTGAGTTCAATTAATATTATTGTTGGTGTAACATACAAAAGTGAGATTTAAGGTGCTTAAACACCCAACTTTCTTCTATTTATAAATGGAAAGAGATATACAAAAAAAAAAGTTTGTGTTATCAAAAAAATTGACAAAGAGTGTCGAAACAACGATGAATGAGTATTTACAGATTTAGAATTGTAGCAAGCATTTTCCTGCAATGAAACAAAACAAGAACAAAAATATAAGGGGTTGTTTAAGGCTTGAAAATACACGAAATAGAGGGAAGAAAATAAAAGGGAAAGATGAAAAGAAGTTGCTGTTTTGGACGAAATTTCTAGAGGTTGAAGATGAGTGCTTCAAGTATTCATCAATGGCAGAAGCTTCAAGCATTTAACAATGGCATAAACTTCACGAAACGAACAAAATTCAAAGAACTCAAATAATATATTGAACGAATCCGAACCTTATAACGATCTTCTTCAAGCGCGATTATACAACAATCGAGAATCTAAAATATCAAAGTGTTGCCTTAAAACGAATAATAGGTTCTATTGGCATGACCTCCTTTGCTGGCATGGATGTGCTCACATCAAAAAGTCAAAAATTTAAATTCAATAACTATTGTGGACAAAAAAATAATCCAAATTTAAAGACTGAAAAGTCACTTTATCCTAATGCTAAAACACCACATTTTTTTTAAATATTTCCAATGAATATCTTGCACAAATTTCAACAGATTAGTTGGAATTTTCATGGGGCTAATAAAGCTCTTTCATCATGTAAGCTTAAGGTTTTTCAATGATTATTGCACCTAGGGCTGTAAATGATACGAGACAGATCGCAAGCTACTCGAGATCGACTCGGTCAAAGCTCGACTCGATTGGACTCGACTCGAACTCGAACTCGACTCGAGTTCTTAACGAGCCGAGTCGAGCTACTCGATACTCGACTCGAAAAGCTCATGAGCTACTCGAAAAAATAATATTTAAATATATATTTTTTATTTTTAAAAATAATTGATTAATAAAATTTAGTTTTAAGTTATTTAATTTTTTTAAAAAAAAATATTCTAGTAATAATAGACATAATATTTGAGATTTTCAATCTTGAATCGAGCTCCTACATAAGTTTGAGAATATTTCGAGTTCGAGCTTTTCGAGCTTTTGGAATTCGAGCCTTTCGATTTTTCGAGTTCGAGCTTTTCGAGTTCGAGTTCGAGTTTCATTTTTGATTTCGAGTTCGAGCTTGAGCTCAATAAATTTGAGCTCGCGAGCTTTCGAGTCGAGTCGAGCTCAGCTTCGAGCTTTTCGAGCTCAAGTCGAGCTCAGCACTACTCGAGCTCAACTCGGCTCGTTTACACCCCTAATTGCACCTACGAATTGGAAAATTTTTAAAAATATAAAAATTGATATGAACAAAATTATTTTTCATAACTATCATTATTTTATTTATTAATTGATTAAATTAGATCAAATGGTCAAAAAATTTATTATCAAGAGACTCTTCTAATTTAACTTGTTTTATTTACAATATTAAAATTTGAACTTTAACTCTTTCTTAAAGAATTTAACTTTTTATTCCACCGTACCGAGAAAACAACTGTTCTTAAAATTAGTATATATGTGTATGTATCACACCCAAACTTTAGTTCCTCACATTTGAAGCTTTATGTTTTTAGAATAACTAATAGGTTTGAATAATTGGAAAAGCATAAAACCGAAAGTTGCTTACTAGAATAGTAATAATAAGGTATAAAACCAAAAAATCACTAAACGTTTAACTAAAGTAATTTAAATTATTTAATAATTAATATTTTATTTTTAGTCAAAATAACTTTTTTGCGAATGAAATTGTTAGTTAACTAACGATAAATGATTTGAAATGGCGTGACAAACCAACATAACAGTGCACGTTGATATGGCAGTGTCGTATAGACAAAGATGTTGACCTGAAACAATGTCATATTAGTTAAAAATATATTTTTATAAAATTATATAAATATATATAATTATTTTTTTCTGATAACGTTTTATTCTATTAAGTCATTTTAATCTATTTATCGTTAGTTGACTAACAGTTTTCATCCGCAAAGAGACAAGTTTGATTCAAAATAAAACGTTAACGGTTCAATTACTTCAAACGAAAAAAATAAGTATCAATGTGACCAGTCAAAAAACCCTAAGGCCATTTTTTGACATTATGCATACTATTATTACTATTATTAATTACTCTTAATCTGATTTATATAATATCAAAAAAATACCAAATAATAATAATATCATTGGTATTTTTCATGTTATATAAATCATATTAAGAATAGTTTTTTTCTTAAGGGAAATAAATTAGAATAATTTTATACAAGATGACCATCATATGATTATTGACCCAAACCTCAAAGTGCACAATATCATAATTTACATAACTGAAGTGGCAGTACAAATTAATTCATGCAAATTTCATATATACACACTTGGGGTTCACATTTCATGTACATATTATGATTGATGTGCTTTATCCATATATCCATTAACTAAACTATATCTTATAAAACAATTCATTTATATGTTACATCAAACCAGGCATAATTAGAACATCACCAAACTTTCCACATTATTTATTTGGCTTTTTTGTCTCTTTGTTTTTCTTTTTGTGTGTATATATAGGCTTTGGGACCACAAAGTTCAATCCTTCAAGCAAAATAATTTTTTTTCTTCTATTTTTAATTGGAAAACCCAACACTCCAAGGCAAAGCAAATAATTCATAGGAATTTGTAAGCTTTTATTTTACTTAGATCAGTATGAATTTGACCATTTATGTCCAATACCAACCTTGGCTATAATTGAGTCACTCAAAGTTGTCAAGATAAGACTTTATGTTTGTTGCTATGTGAATTCCACATTTCATACTTTTGAAATTTTTAATGTTTTTTTGGTTAAATTATCATTAAAAAGATTCGGTTGGTCTAGCGAGATAAGGTATTATGTCTCTTAAGCAATAGTGTTAAAATGTTAGCATTGTAAATGAAAAAAACTGAGTTGAAAGTGTCGTCTCTTTTAATAGATCTATACAATGCTCAATCTAGATTAATCGAATATTAATTTAAATGGTTTTTATGTTAGATCATGTTCTTGAAAATTAATAATTATTTATGTTGGATTGTCAAATATTGACTAAGAAAAGGATCATTGAAAGTTGTGGATGTAATATCAACAATGGTAAAAGATGAATGAAAGAATGGTAAAAGGGTTAATTAGGTTGAATAAATACTCTTCTATTTACCATTAATTGCCATTGCAAGATTAATTGTATTATAAGCCTTCAGATTATGACTTTAATTCTAGATTGGTCTCTTGATTTCAAAATATTTTAATTAGAGTTTTCGAAATTTCGATGTCATATCTAAGTTGAATCTAATGTGACACATAATTAAAATACATGGATAGGAATTTAAACAATATGGTATGAATAATTTAGATCTAACTTGTTAAAAAAACATAAAACTAAAAGCTTGGGTCAATTTTTTAGCTTTAATTTTGTATTCTTTTGTCTTTCAACGCTGTATCTAAGTTGTTCATGTGATATAAGCATACATTTTTCAAATTCGATCCACATATTTTTTAAATATGTTCCACATAAAAAATTGAGATGACATTTATAATCTACACCAACGGTTAGATTGATGAAAGGATCTAGTTGATACAATCATGATATTTTAAAGACTTAACTAAAATGTTCTAAACTTTATGGACCAATAAGAATTAAAATCATAGTCTGGGAATCCAATCAAATGCCATAAAATCTAAAATTTTTCAATCATAACTACCATTTTGTTATTATTATTATTTTTATAATTTTGCTATAAAAATAGTAAAAAGATTATTTACTATTCTCCCGTTTGAAAGGTAATTATTTCTCTATTTTAGTTTTATACTAGAGTAACTTTTTATTTGTTGAGCGATGATCCTTCCACTCGGTACTGTCGGATCACTGAGGCATAATTTAGAACAAAGTTGAAATCTTATCGAATTTGAACATGTTTAAGTATGTAATATTTTATAATTCAATTAATTATTTTTTGATTAAATTTAACTCGATATTCTCTGATTTATAAACGATAAAACGTTTTAATAGGATAAACATTCTATTAATATGTATATTTAAAAATTAAAACTAACTAAATTATAGATAAAATGATACAATTATTATCTGTTAGCATATTAGGTTGTAACAATAAAAGAATAAAAAAATATTTTTTAAAAAATTATAACATTATAGTTTATATATTTACAAAGACTAAGATGGAGTAATTTTCATTATTTTAAAATAGAATTCAATTTTTAGTGAGATTGTATTATTTGTTCATTGAAAATACATAATTTTATACCCATTTAGCGGTGAAATTGGTGCAATATTGCACGAGGAATTTTTTTCTTTCCAATTTATAATATTTGATGGTTTATTTTAAATTTTATTGTATTTTCCATAATATTCTTAAAGTCGGATTGAAAGGGTTTCGACTTTAAATAGTAATTTTGATTGTTCTTATTAAAATAATTGAAGACGGTATATTTACATTCGGAATTCACTATGTGGCATATTTTCATTGATTTCATTGACTTGGAGGAAAATTTTTTAATCAAAAAATAAAAATACTGTTTAAAATCGGAACCCTTTTAATCCAACTTCAAATATACTATAAAAAATACAATAGATTTGAAAATAATCCACCAAATGCTATAGATTGGGAAAAAATATTTCTTGGTGCAACCCCATTTAGCATATTAAACATGAATCTTAATAAAATTTCGAAATTCTTTTATGAGAATACTAATGAAATTACACCATTAATTTCTGTTTAGTGATGTCACTTCTTGATTTTGACTGATTATTGATTTGACATTAATATGTTTAGTGATTTTACTCGTTGATTGAAAGTATTGCATATTCTTGTTTAATATAGACCGATATTTATTTCAAGTGATAAGGAGAATATCGTTTAAACAGGTATATAGTTTGAAGTTTTGTGTATATAAAAAAAATTTGTAGGAAAATTTATCCACCAAAATAAGATGTGTGACAGGAATATATTCAAATTAATCAGAACAAAGCCATAAGAATTGGGAGAGCAGCCAAATAGAATATCTCTAGATATTTTAAATATTTTTTTTATTGGCATAATGCTAAAAAATGCCTCTAATATGTGATTGAGTAATCGTTTTAACCCTATTATTTTTTGAAGCACTTTTAATGCCAATGTTTCATTTTAGGTCAAAATGACCCCGCCGTGGATGAAATTTGCAAGTCAACTAACGATAAATAATTTAAAATGACTTGACAAAATGACATATCATCCGAAAAAATTTATATATTATATAATTTTATAAAATTATTTTTTAACTGATGTGTCATTATGTAAAGTCAACAAATTTGTTTATATGACACTGTTACACACACTGTGCACTGCCATATAAATTTGACACGACATTTTAAGTCATTTAATGTTAGTTGAAATAATTTTCAAATAAAACATTAAAGGTTAAAAATTAAAATGCTTCAAAAAAGAATATAAGCCAAAGTGATTATTCAGTTAAATGTTAAAGGTATTTTTTTTTTACATTTTACCTTTTCTATTCGGGAAAGAATTAAAGTATATATATTTAAAAACCTTAAAATACATAATAAATATATATTTTTAAAAATCCACCATTGGTTAGAATTTGGGTCAAACTCTATAGAAGCTACTTGAACTATAATGTTCTATAAATTTAGTCCCTACATTATAATTTGCTATTTTTAATCTATTTTATTTCTTAAATATTTTGACATTTCTTTATTTTTTTTTATAAACATATGATGACATGATAGTCATATTTTTAAAATTGGGCAAACTTTTTGTACATCTAAAAAGACTAAAAAGGATAAGATATAATATTTTTCAAAATGTAAAGAAATTCAAGGTTTTTATTAGAAATTGCCATAAAATTTAAAAAATGAATTATGTTAAATAAGTTTGACCAATTAGTAAACTGGGATGCTGATCACCTTATAATGAGACTATACAATACTTGATTTTGGATTAAACAATCAATGAGTCGAATACAAATAATTATATAGAAAAGAACATAAAATAGAATCAACGAAAAGAAGTTTGACTCTAAATTGAAAATAAAGAGTTCAAAATGCAAAGAAAAAATGATCAAACTATATAAAGGGACTAAATTAGAATACAACTCATCGTAGAGGATATTTCACTAAATTTAACCTAAAATTTATAAGGGAGAAAGTAAAATCCTAGTAAAAAATAGCTTAACTACAAAATAAGTGCCCAAAATATATCTCTTTTTTAGAATAGGTGCTTAAAGTATTTTTTTGGCTGAAATATGTGTCTAAAGTTTTATTTTTGGCCGAAATAGGTGCATAAAGTATTTTTTTGGTTAAAATAGATGACTAAAGTTTCATTTTCTTAGCTGAAATAGGAGCCGGAGTAGGTGCCTCAGTTGACTTTAAAACAAGCCAATAATGAAATTTTAGGCACCTATTTCAGCCAAAAAATACTTTAAACACCTATTTTAACAAAAAAAAAAAAATAAAACTTTAAGTACCTATTTCAGCCGAAAAAATATTTTAAGCACTTATTATAAAAATGTTTAACCGTCAAATAGGTGCCCAAACTATGCCCTTTTTTTCTAGTTAGGTGCCTAAACTATTTTTCGGGCCAAATTGGGACCTAAAGTTTCATTCCATGACCTATTTAAGGTTCATCGTTAATTTTTTCCGTTAAAGGACACGTGTCACCTCTAGAAAAATCCAAAATTATATTCAAAATAAATAAAATTAATAAAAGAAAATAAAAATAAAAATGTATCATGAAAGTTTCAAACATTCCCAAAATAGTCCCCAAATCCCTAAACCCCAAAATCCGACCACTCTCACCGCCGGCGTCCGCGTTGTTGGCAACAGAATGAAGCGCCCTCCTCTCGCCAAACAACCCACACGTCGTTCGTCGCGAATCGTTCGAAAGAACCATTTGACAATTTCGTCGATACACATGACGTCAGTTGATTTCCGACGACGAGGTAGTGGGGGAAATGGTCGTGATGGTTCGATGACCGATTTGGTGGGTGGTGGCATGGAAATCAGCGACGAAATCGAGATTTAGATTTTTGGGTTTAGGGATTTTGGAATTTGGAGGTTATTTTGTAAAATCTGAAAAATTTAGAGATTTTTGAAAATTGATTAATTTTATTTATTTTTAATATAATTTTAGATTTTTATGGAGGTGACACGTGTCTTTGAACGAAAAAAATTAACGGCAAACCTTAAATGGGTTATAGAATGAAACTTTAGGTCTAATTTGGCCCGAAAAATAATTTAAGCACCTAACTAAAAAAAGACATAATTTGGGCACTTATTTGATGGTTGAACCCGTAAAAAAACATAATTTAAACACTTATATTGTAGGTAAGCCTAAAAAATGAATGCAATTGATCTCTTCTTCTTAACTTCACCATATATATATATTCTCTGTGTAAAATTCGTGTCTGCGTTAGTAAACGACAGAACCCAGCATCTCTTATAATCTTTCTTTCTTCTCAGATCCAATCCTTTTCTCTGTTTCCCCACCTGGTAATCTTTTCTTTTTCTTGAGAGGGGATTTTATATTACTTTATTTTCCCAGTATTTTGATCTCAAAGTCCTGATTTTTCTTCTTGTTTTGCTAATTGGGTATTTGCCTGTTTTCTGGGTTTTCTTTATCCTAGTCAAGCACAGTCAAAATCCTTTATTTTGTTTCTGCTTTGAGCTGGGTTCAGCTTATTCTTTGCTGCTTTGCTTGGAGTTTGTATTAATGGATTTGCTTGTTTTCTTGCTGTTTTGCAGTTTGGTGAGGCTTGGTGTTAATGGACTGAAGCTTTAGCATGAATAATAATTGGTACCTTGAATGTTTTGCTGGGACTTGGCTAGTTTACATCTCTAGGTTTAGACTGCTATGAATTCAATAAGTAGCTAAGGGTCCTATCAGATAATCTGATTCAGTTTTGTTTGAAGTTAGGAGCTTTTGATTAGATATTTTTTTAGATTGTTTTGATTGGAAAAGGAAACAATCTTTGTTCTTCTACATAGTTGAGAGCTTGTTGGCTTTGTTTTATGGAAAATTTCAATCAACACTGAAAATTCGCGGGGATTGACACAAATGGGTGGGCTTTGCTCGAGGAGATCCACTGTAGATAGTGCTCCCAGTGGAGGCTTTCCCCATGTTAATGGCCATTTCGGTCGAGGGTCTGGAATGGTTTTTCAGACCCGGGAACTGCCCGCGAAAATAAACAACAATTCAGCTCCTGCCGAGGACAGTGTGGGCATGGAGCTAAGAGAGCCTTTTTCATTTCCGGAGATCAGTACGGCTCCATATGGTATGAATCCAGAGGATATGGATGATGGAATTCCTCGTTTGTCGAGGGTTCTATCTAACAAATCTAGATCAACCAAGTCTAAGCAGGCTGCTGTTGCAAAGGTAAGTTCAAATTCTATTGTGTTCCCCTACTATTTTATCCTACTTTTATGTTTTGTCTGTATGTGTTTATGTTGTGTAAAGTGTTTTTCTTGAATTATATCTAACCTTAAAACACTGAAACCAATGGGTCATATGGTGTAATTCCATGAAAATTTGTGTTTCCTGATAGAAGCGAGCTTTTTGACAAATGTCTTATGGGGCTATTCGGATATCTTTCTTGTATATAGGTTCTTCCCATAGATTCTTCTATAAAAGGAATTCACTGAGGTTAGGATGAGCATTTTGCCAATCTTTTTCACTACGATTGGTGTTAATGTATTTGGAGAACAAATTGAAATGAAAATATAGTTCTGAACTATTCACTAAAGTGATTCTAATAACGTTTTTCTATGCCATTGATTCCTCAGTATGAGTGCGGCCATATACTCATGATAACTTCCATTATATGTATAGAATGGATGGAAGCTTTCATGCTTAATCTAATCTCTTATATTATATATATATATGTGTGTGTGGATAAATTTTCTGATTTTTCTGTAATTCATATTTGTAAACAGACAAGTTAGGTTATTGATTGTTCTGATATTTTAAATCTTTGGATTCTAGCATTATGTAATTGCTGCTTGTTAGCTCCCAGCTGAGATTAGAGCAAAGAGGGATGCTTCTGGTTCTACTATTATGACTTGCAAGTTTTATTTGATGAATACAATCTACTTAACACGTTTCACAACATTTTGAAAGATCAATTGGTTGCCTTCCTTGCAGGTTTCCGAGGTTAGTTCTCTTTTAGGTAGAGCTGGTACTGCTGGGTTTGGAAAGGCGGTAGATGTTCTAGACACCCTTGGTAGTAGCATGACGAATTTGAATCCTGGCGGTGGGTTTACTTCAGGGGTAACGACAAAAGGGAATAAAATATCAATTCTATCTTTTGAAGTTGCAAATACTATTGTTAAAGGTTCCAATCTGATGCAATCACTTTCTAAGGAGAATATTAGACATTTAAAAGAGGTGGTCCTTCGGTCAGAAGGAGTACAAAATTTAATATCAAGAGATATGGATGAACTCCTAAGAATTGCAGCTGCTGATAAGAGGTAGATAATGCAGAAAATGCCATTTTGTAAACGATTCTGTTATATAATTTGTTAATATCCTAAATAGTTCTTATGTTCTCTAAGAATATAAGAGGCTCTTTTCTTTCCCCAACTTCAACAGGGATGAGTTAAAAGTTTTTTCCGGAGAGGTGGTACGTTTTGGAAATCGTTGTAAAGATCCTCAATGGCACAATTTGGATCGTTACTTTGAAAAGTAATTTCACAGCTTGCACTCTTGAAGTGTTATCTATGAATTAGAATTAGATTCTAATATTCGGTCCTTCACTTTTATACTTTCAGGTTGGGTTCAGAACTTACACTTGAAAAGCAATTGAAGGAAGAAGCAGGGACAATGATGCAACAGTTGATGTCTTATGTTCATTATACAGCTGTAAGTTCTAAATCTTACTGTTATAACAAGAAAGCTGCTCCCAAAATTTGCATTCTAAGATTATATTGTTTAAACCAAGATGGTTCATATATCTTCCGTCTTGTACTAAGTTGTGAAATTATTTCTTTGTCTCCCTTTTGTTTTGAGACATTGAATGATATATGTACCACGTGGAGAATAGATTGGTTTTTGTGGGTTCTTTTTAGTTCTTTCTTCTGAATATGAGCTGGTGGGTAGATATCATAGTTTTAAGGCTTGTTATGATTAACCCAATACAATTCAGAATTCCTTCTCTGAAATTATCTATTTGGAATTTGTTAAAGTTATTTTGATGCCATTTTGTTTTCTTTGCAGGAATTATATCATGAGTTGCATGCCTTGGACAGATTTGCACAAGATTATCGACGTAAGCTCCAGGAAGAGGATAATTCGAATGCTGCTCAAAGGGGTAAACCTGTCTGTCTCTCTATTATAATTTCCACTTTTTTGTGACATACTTCTAGGTTAACAAGGTGTTTCTATATTAAAATGTTGAATTGTATCAAACACTAAAAAAGCTGCTGATGTGTAGAAGAAACAAATACTTCTTCTGTATTGTCGAAAGGCTGATAAAAAACTGATCTTTTTATTATATTTCGACTGTTAAATTGCTACTGATTTACAGACTAAATATATAGACTTATGCCTTAGCTAAGGAAACTCCTAACTAGGAAAGAAACTAATTCTAGTAAAGAAATACAATCCCTTATAAATAGGGATTCTAATAAATAACAAAATATTTACAGATCTTCTGAACTTTTGGAAACAATCTCTGACACTCCCCCTCAAGCTGGGGCATGGATGTCCTCCATCCTCAGCTTGCTTGTTAACTTCTGAAAATCCTTGCCAAGTAAACCCTTGGTGAGAATATCTGCAATCTGATTACCAGTAGTCACATAAGGAGTACAAATCAAACCACTGTCGAGTTTCTCTTTTATAAAATGTCTGTCCACTTCAACATGCTTTGTTCTGTCATGTTGAACTGGATTATGAGCAATATTGATTGCTGATTTGTTATCACAGTACAACATCATTGGTCCATTCCATTCTACTTTCAAATCTTCTAGAATGATCTTCAGCCACAGTAACTCACAGATTCCTAAAGCCATAGCTCGAAATTCAGCTTCTGCACTGGATCTAGCTACCACGTTCTGTTTTTTGCTTCTCCAAGTAACCAAATTTCCTCCAAAAAAGGTGCAGTAGCCTGAAGTTGATCTTCTGTCCATTCTGGAACCTGCATAGTCTGCATCTGTGTAGGCTTCCAGAGTCGGGTTTCCTCCTCTTCTAAACATGATTCCTTTACCTGGTGTACCTTTCAAGTATTGCAAGATTCGCATTACAGCTCTTAGGTGTGACTCCTTAGGATTGTGCATGAATTGGCTTACCACTCCAACAGCATATGCTATGTCTGGTCTGGTATGTGATAAATAAATAAGTCTTCCCACAAGTCTCTGAAATGAACCCCTATCAACTGCCATATCATCTTCATCTGAATCTCCAAGTTTGTGGTTAACTTCTATGGCGTTTCTGCTGGTTTGCATCCAAGCTTTCCAGTTTCCTTTAAAAGATCCAGGGTATATTTTTGCTGTGATATAAAAATTCCCTGTTGTGAGTGTGCCACCTCAATACCCAGAAAATATTTTAATCTCCCAAGTTCCTTCACCTCAAACTCTTTTATAAGACACTTTTTCAGATTGATGATTCCTTCTGAATCATTACCTGTAACTATGATGTCGTCCACATAAACCAGTAGTATGGTTACTCCCCCTGAAGATGAATGCTTCACAAATAAGGTATGGTCTGAAACCCTGCCCTAACATTACCTTAGCAAATCTTCCAAACCAAGCTCTTGGGGACTGTTTTAATCCATATAGAGCCTTTTTTAACTTGCAAACTACTTGTCCAACAGTCGAATTAAACCCTGGTGGAACATCCATGTATACCTCTTCTTCGAGATCTCCATGCAAAAATGCATTTTTAATATCAAACTGCAGTAAATTCCATCCCTGGTTAGCTGCTAAGGAGAGTAGAACCCTCACTGTGTTCATCTTTGCAACAGGTGCAAATGTCTCCAGATAATCTATCCCATAGGTTTGCGAGTACCCCTTTGCCACCAACCTTGCTTTGTATCTTTCCAAGGAGCCATCTGATTTGTATTTTACAGTGTACACCCATCTACATCCCACTGTTTTTTTGTCTCCTGGCAGCTTTACTAAATCCCAGGTCTTATTCTTTTCCAGTGCATCCATTTCCTCCTGCATAGCCTTTTTCCAATTCTCATTATCTAATGCCTCGGCTACTGTTTTAGGGATGACAATATTGTTTAAGCTGGTAAGAAAGGTTCTGTGATTCGGGGACAAATTATTATAGGTCATAAACAAATATGAAGGGTGTTTAGTGGTGCAGGTTCTTTTTCCCTTTCTAATAGCAATAGGAAATTCAAAATCAGAATTAGAATTCATATCATTATGATCAGGATCAGTTTCAGAATGTACCTCAAAATTTATGGGAATGGGAGCAAGAGCAGGAGCAGGAGATGATTGAGTCTGCATAGGTATCTTCCTTCTCGAATATGTCTTTAGAGGACCAGTAGTTTCTTGAACATTTTGCTGAGAAATATTTCTGTTTGGTTGAGTTTGAGGACTATTGGGTTCTGTTTGTAAGGACTGTGAAGGCGGCTGGATTTCTGCAGAATGAGAAGGCTGGATTTCTGCAGAATGAGAAGGAGAAGGCTGGATTTCTGCAGAATGAGAAGGCTGGATTTCTGCAGAATGAGAAGGCTGGATTTTTGCAGAATGAGAAGGAGGTAGATCAATGAGGGACAAAGATTGTTGCTGAAGTAAAAACAGATCTGCATCCTTATCTTCCCTAAAAGACATCTCCCCCTGAAGATAAGGAGCAGTGAAATAACTCTCTCTTTCAACAAAAGTAACATCAGCAGTAACATAGAACTTTCTAGTAGGTGGATGATAGCATTTGTAGCCTTTTTGAGTAGAGGAATACCCAAGAAAAATGCACTTTACTGCCCTAGGATCAAGCTTACCTCGGTTTGGAGAATGAAGATGAACAAAGGCAACACACCCAAACACTCTTGGCTGAAGGTTAAGAGATAGGTTCAAATGTGGGAAAAATTTTGTAAGGGTTTGAATAGGACTTTGGGATCCAAGGACTTTAGTGGGTAGTCTGTTCATCATAAATGTAGCTGTTAAGACAGCTTCCCCCCAGTATTTTTTTGGAACATTATTCTGAAATAAAAGGGCTCTGGTTATAGCAAGAATATGTCCATTCTTCCTTTCTGAAATTCCATTCTGCTGGGGAGTGTTTACACAGGATGATTCATGTAAAATACCTTTTTCTAAGAGAAAAGGAGACAAGATTTGATTAAAATAATCCTTGGCATTATCTGATCTAATTCTTTTAATCTCGGCTCCAAACTGGGTTTTTATCATGGTGTAAAAGTTTTGAAAGGTCGATGCAACATCAGATTTCTGTTTTAACAAATAAATCCAAGTAACCCTAGTGTGATCATCTATAAAAGATACAAACCACCTTGCCCCAATTATGTTAGGAACAGAAGAAGGTCCCCATACATCACTATGAATAAGACTAAAAGGAATATTGATTCTATTATTACTTGCTGGAAAAGAGGAGCGTTTGTGTTTAGCAAGTTCACACACGTCACAATGTAATTCCTCAACATCTAAGGTTTTACATAAAGAAGGAAACATAGTCTTTAGAAGTTTAAAAGGTGGATGACCGAGGCGAAGATGATGGAGCCAGATTTGGTCTTTATTGTTTGTAGAATTAGATAAAAAAGATGAGGGTGGAGTGTTCAAGATTCTAACTTGTCCTCCAAGATTCTCAAGATAATAGAGTCCATTGATCTCCTTAGCACGCCCAATCATCTTCTTCGTTTCCTGCTCCTGGAAAAAACAGTGCGTAGAATGAAACAAAACACTGCAATTAGTATCCCTGACAAGTTTTGGTATTGAGATAAGGCTAGTAAATAATTTTGGAACATGTAGAACTTTTCTAAGCAAAATGTTTTTACTAATGGCAACATCTCCTTCACCAGCAACTGTTATCATGGTACCATCAGCAACTGTAATTTTCCTATTGCTAGGGCATGGTGTATAATTGAGAAAGTTGAGAGGGGAATTGGTCATGTGATCAGTTGCTCCTGAGTCTATTACCCAGGAGGTTTGATTAGGTATGGAGGATTCCAAGGCATTAGAGTTTTGAGAAGAGGAAGAGGATATACCTGAGAAAACCAGATTACCTGTACCAGCAATTGATGATTTTCCTAAGGACTCCAGTAGAATCTTCAACTTCTCTACTTCCTCTTGAGTGAACTCTCCAGATTGTTCAGTGGATTCCTTGGCTACTTCTCTAGTTGCATGGGCTCTGCTCTGCGATCCTTCCCTTTCTATGAAGTTTTTGTTTGTGGACTGAGGCTTCCCATGTAACTTCCAACACCTCTCTCTAGTGTGTCGAGGTTTTTTGCAATACGTACACCACATGGAATCTTGATTCACTGCCCTTGTTGTTTCTGATTTTCTTTCAAAACTTTCCAAACGTGTTGGCTTTTCAGAAACTATTTGAGTCACTAGAGCCGAGCTTCCTACTTGATTATTTCCAATCATCATTACTTCTCTAAGGGAACGAGAAATCGAACAAATACTGTCTAACAGAACATTTAAAGCCTAAAGAAAAAGAGGCTCCGATACCATGTCGAAAGGCTGATCAAAAACTGATCTTTTTATTATATTTCGACTGTTAAATTGCTACTGATTTACAGACTAAATATATAGACTTATGCCTTAGCTAAGGAAACTCCTAACTAGGAAAGAAACTAATTCTAGTAAAGAAATACAATCCCTTATAAATAGGGATTCTAATAAATAACAAAATATTTACAGATCTTCTGAACTTTTGGAAACAATCTCTGACATGTATTTCTATTCAAAATCCCACGTGGTCAATTCGGTTTAAGTTGTAATGGACTTGTAAGCTTTATCATGGACCTTCTACGCATTTTAGTACTCATTTTAATGGCGTTTTGTTTGCAAATTTGCTGTCAAGTTCTATGTACATTAAGTTTTCCCCCTTCCACGGTAATTTTATGTAATATAGTTAATGCCGTCCAAACCCTTCCCGTTGAGATTATTTTGGTTTTGGCATGTAGGAGACAGCCTTGCAATATTGAGAGCAGAGTTAAAGAGTCAAAAGAAGCATGTGAAAAATTTGAAGAAAAAGTCTCTTTGGTCTAAGATTTTGGAAGAGGTACTACTACTAGTAAAGCACAAGATTTACCAGTGTTGTTTTGCTGCTTTATTTTGAAGTTAATATATATTAGTGGAAGTTTTATACCTTGTATTCATAGGTCATGAAGAAGCTTGTAGATATTGTTCATTTCTTGCACTTGGAGATTCACGAGGCATTCGGTACTGCTGGTAAGAATTTTAAATAATCGGATGAGGAACGTTTGGAAATGGAATTACTTTTTCAAGGAATTTAAACCGGGTATATTTATTTAGTTGTCTTGGATTTTACTTGTGACGTTGCAGATGGTGAGAAACCTGTTAAAGGTTCTGTCAACAGTCATAAAAAGTTGGGGACGGCTGGTCTTGCATTGCATTATGCGAATATCATCACCCAAATTGATACTCTTGTAAGTTGATTGTACTCTGCTGAATTATATTTTTTTCTTTTACGTCTTTGCTTTATTTCCTTTAATTCGTGGTGGTATATTTTCTGAACACTTAGAACGGATGACCGAATCGCTCCCTCGGCAATCTAGTGAGTGAACATATTGTCTAAGGATGGTGGATACTTTGTATTACAATCTTTTTTTACTTCCATAATGTAGAAGTAGCTATAAGAATGGCAATATGATAAAATGGGGTACACCGAGAATCATTATGGATGAGTTCAGATATCTTCCTGTGTTTAGTAACAACATGCGGATTTTGATATAAGTTTATAACTGAAATGTACTCCTCAGGTGTCTCGATCAAATTCTGTGCCCCCTAATACAAGGGATTCATTATACCAAGGGCTTCCACCTACGATAAAGTCCGCTCTGCGGTTCAGGCTGCAGTCCTTTCAGTTGAAGGAAGAGGTGTGATGTTTTGATAATCTCAATACTTGATATATTAGTTGCTATTTGCTTGTCTGTTATACACTCTTTTGGGATTTTGAAGATGCTACTAGCCTTAAGCTTGTTGAAAATATTTACTTATAATTTGCCCAGACCAATACATTTTCGAAATTTCCTTGCAGCTAACTGTGCCACAGATCAAAGCTGAGATGGAGAAAACATTGCAGTGGCTTGTTCCGATTGCCACTAATACAACCAAGTAAATAGCTATCTTCCACAATGGATTGTTTTGTCATTGCCTGCTAGTTATTGTTCTTTCAAGTTTATTTCAGACTACTCATCCTTGTTTCCGTTGTCCCAACTAGAGCTCATCATGGGTTTGGCTGGGTCGGAGAATGGGCAAACACCGGGTAACGTCTGAGTTTGGATGGTTTTTGTTTACTCGAAGTTGATGCTTTTTGTTACTAAGCTTTTGTTTCAAAATTTTCAGTTCTGAGATGAGCTGTAAACCTGCTGGCCAGACTGACTTGCTGAGAATCGAGACACTACACCACGCGGACAAGGAGAAAACTGAAGCTTACATCCTTGATCTGGTAGTGTGGCTCCACCATCTTGTTACCCAAGTAAGGGTTAGCAATGGTGGGATGAGATCTCCTGTTAAGTCTCCAATCAGGTCCCCGAACCAGAAGACGATTCAACTGTCAACTCAGAAGCAGTCCCCGTCATATATGTTGACAGTCGAAGATCAAGAGATGCTTCGGGATGTGAGTAAGAGGAAAAAACCACCTGGAATAAGTAAGAGCCAGGAATTTGACACTGCAAAAACGAGGCTAATCAAGCACCGTAGGTTGAGTAAAAGCAGTAGCCATTCTCCAACAAGTGAAGCAAAGACAGATTCCTTCCCTATTCGGAGATTGTCATCAGTTCCTTTCATCGACTTTGATATCAACCGGATCAAGGCATTGGATATTATGGATCGAGTGGACACGATTCGGAGTTTGTAACAAAACGTGGAATCATGATTCAGTTTGGTGTAGGTGATATTTTTGGGGAGTTTACAAAGTGGATGCTGAGTGATACAATTACAAGCTGTTATTTTTCTTACATGTGAAAAGTGTAGGGGTGGTGAATGTATTTGTTTAAGGGGGGGGGGAATTGAAACTGATCTCAAGCCAATAGTTTTGTCTTAAGTTCCATATGTACATAATATTTCATTATAAATCTGTGCTTCTCTTATTGGAATCATATCCCTGTTGATAAACAATTTGGAACTGGTGGCTGATTTACCTACAATGAGGTATGAGGTGCAGTGCAGTTAGATTGAAGATAAATATAGCGAGTAGCAAGTAGCAACAGTGGAAATACTCGTGATAAGCTTAATATATGGATGACAAATGAGAAAAGAAGTCAATTTTTGGAACCAACTTTCTCCCAATTCATCTTCCATTACTTCAGCGTTCATTTCTTATAATATAATGAATGTTAACTATTCACTGTTTTAGATAATAATTTATATGGAGCTAGAGGGTTCATCATTTGTGATATCATGAATCAAATTACTTTTTTTTTTAAATATGCTGGGTGCGATGCAAGGGTAGCATCTGTTCAACTTTCGTAGTCTTTTCAAAGACGGCACACACAACATGACATTACTGGTGCTCGAACCCGAGTCCTAAAGGATGATAAACATCTACCTTTACCATCAGGACACAAGAGGATGAGCATGAATCAAAGTACTTTTACATACAATACAAATTTTATTGGAAAACCCACCCACCGCACTATATCAATAGATAAGTCACAACTTTTCGATTGACTTGGATATTAAAGTAACTCTTTAAAGATTGAATTTTAAAAATGATATACTTATTAATCTTTTAAACCTTGATAAGTTAATCCAAATTTTGAATTTATTTTATCTAGACTATGCAAATGGAATTTGTAGTAAAAACTTCGAACCCATAAAACTTCTATCATTTGAAAACGAAAAAAATGATAAAATAATGTTGTTTGAAATGTTATAATTCTATAAGGTTAAGAAAATTAAATTTAGAGTTATAAGTTTTTATTGTTGAGACATAACAAGAATGATATAAGCTGAAAAAGTAAATTAAATCTAGCAATGTCTCCAATGACATGCTCCATCTCAAGCAATAGTTTGATTATACTCAGACATTAGACATTACCGTTTGTCTAAGTCGACATATTAACTCTATGTGTCCAAAATAGATAACAACTTATCTCGCTCGCTAAAACCAGTAATTAAGAGACTTTGAGCCAAATCAGTGTATATATTGTCATATTGTTTATCATCAATGCCCATTAGAGACATTTTCGCGATTTTTTTAAATTTTTTTTGTATAATCATTTTAATATAATTATACCCACTTTTCTTATCGGCCAACCATTCTTCCTTCCATGAAATCATTTTCTTTGCAAAATAATATCAAATGTTTTAGCAACCTCCAAAATATACACTTTTTTTTGTGAATTTTTTTTTAATGAAAACTCACTAGATTATCATTTTGATTAGGCTTAATACATTTTCCCCCTAAACTTTACATGTTTTTCTTAAATTTAGGGTATGGTTTAATATATTTATTTTATTTTTTAAAATTTAAAAATAAATAAAAAATGACGTGGCGCTTTCTGATTGGTCAAGATAGATTTTCTTTAACGGTAGGAGGCAATATAGGTAACGGAGAAAACTTTAGAGGACAAAAGCAGTCAAAATGAATTTGAAGGACAAATTAAAAAATTATATAAAATTTAGGGGGAAAGTGTATTAAGCCTTTTTGATTATTAACTAACTGTTCATACATGCCAATGTTCCATTCACAATTTTAAATGGGAAAAAGTAGATGTAATTTGGTATTCCATCCCACAAGCAATAAGATTTCTAATATATGTAAAAGCATTTTGACTCAGGATATCACAATCGATGATCCCTTTTAGTCCATATTTGTTGCATATAAACTATGTAAGATGCAAATAAGAACATTCAATAGTTAACATTCACTATGTCATAATAAATTATGCAATTAATTACGGCTGAGGCTGAGATTATTCTCGAACTACGTTATAATCCATGTAATTGAACCGGGCGGAGAATCCAGAAGGGCTGTCTTTCCCGACACGAGATGACGACAACGACGGCGACGATTCGTCCATTCAGCAAGTAAATGAGAAATCAACGGTGTGGATGATTTTGGGTCGTCGACAAGCTTTTTTTTCCAGAAAAAAGAGGATAATAGGGGTGAACAAAACTCGACTCGACTCGAAAAAATCGATATTTTTTTTTCAATTTCGAGTTATTCGAGTCGAGTTATTCGAGTTGTTCGAGTTATTCGAGTCAACTCGAAAAAATTTCGATTTCGAGTCGATTTGGAATTTGCCCAACTCGAAAAATCGAAAAACCTAATTTTACAGTTTTGCAATTTAGTCACCGATTTCATTTTTCTTCAATTCCTCCTTCATTTTAAGTCCATTTTTGACCAAATTTGAACCACGTATTCCTAAACCAGCGTAAAATACATATTTATCTTCAATTTATATTTTTGAAAATAAATTTCATTTTTTTCAATTCAGCCCCTTAACTTTGTATGATTTCCTCATTTCTTCAATATCTCCTTCGTTTTAAGTCAATTTTGACCAAAATTGAACCACATGCTCCTAAACCAATATAGAAACTAGAATACCTATTTAGATTCAATTCATATTTTTAAATTAAATTTCCTACTTTTGTAATTTAGCCCCTCTACTTTGAATGTTTTCCATTTCTTTAATTTCTCTTTCATTTTAAGTCTATTTTTTTTTACCAAAATTAAACCACATGATTCACTAACACTATATAATATCTATATAACATCAATTCATATTTTTAACAAATTTATTCTTTTTTTAATTTAGCCCTTTAACTTTATATTTTATTCAATTTGATCATTCAACCGAATTTTTTGTAATTTTTTTCTTTACATCAATTCATTGACTCATTTATACCCCCATCAGTACTTTATCCTTAAAAGTTCCTTATTTAAAAATAATATTATAAATATATTTTAGAAGTTTAGATGATATTTTTTTATTAAATAACATTACAAATCTTACTTATGCATGTGAAAAATAATATATATATATATATATATATATATGAATAGAGAAAGTCGTTTAAATTGGAACCAAATCGTACTATAACATGGTAAATAATTACAATTAAATTTGTATAGAAACTCGAAAACTCGACTCGAATCGAAAAAATTTCAAATTAAGTTCAAGTCGTAAAATATGACGCGTCAACTCAAATAACTTGAAATTTTTTAATTCGACTCGACTCGACTCGCTCGAACGCTCACCCCTAGATAACGTGAGAAACGGACACATACGACCTCTTTGTTTGTCTATTTATGGAGCAAATAACAAGCAAAACAGAGCGAGGGTATTTCCGTACATTAACATGAGCAATGCTGGTTTGGTTCCGGTTTTGTGGTAGGTAAGGATAGGTAATACTCGTGCCTCGTGTCTGTATCCCACGGATTGAAGAATGGGGGACAAACAAATATAAATATTTAAAAAATAAGAGTAAATTTATAATTAATTAAAATTTTTAAAAATTATACATAACAAATGTAAAAAAAAAAACTGGGGTGGGGTAAGTGGGGGTGAGCGTTAGACCGAATCGAGTTAAGTTAAAAAATTTCGAGTTAATTATGTTAAGAATCATATTTTATAACTTAAACTTTATTTGAAATTTTTTCGAACTAAGTTGAGCTTATAAAATTCAAGTTCTAGTTTCTATTTAAATTTAATTGTAAACATTTATAATGTCATGGTAGTAATTAGATCAATTTAAATGATTTTCTATAACCATATACAATACACATATATTTATTCATATTTTTCATGTGATATATATTTGTCAGACATAATTGAGAGACTCGACTCGAACTTTAAAATTGATTCACTAATTACTAAAAGTTTCGAGTTATTCGAGTTTCCATTTTATAGCTTAAACTTTATTTGAGTTTTTTTTTTCCCGAGTCAAGTCAAGTTTATGAAATTACGAGACTAGTATTGTTCGTATCGAGTTGAGTTGAGTTTTGCCCATCCTAGAGGTAAGTGTTGGGGAAACCGGGTTATTTCCCACACGAACGTAGCTTCAAATCTGAGCTGAAATGTCGAGATCGAAACTACCGAAATTTGCACAGCGGACAAACCCGTCAACTATTGAATATTGAAACCCAATGAAAAAAACTCAATGATAAGCAAGCGAAATGAATAATGGAGAGAACATACCGAATTTATGAGGTTCGACGAAAATGCCGTCTACTCCTCAGGCACCACCACCGGATGATAACTTCACTAATACTAAAATGGTACAAACAAATAGAATTCCTAAGAATTCCCAAATATTACAAATGGGAGAAGAGAAACAAATGAGAGAGATGGTATGGATTTTGGGATGATTTCAAATGGCAAAGGTTAGGCCTATTTATAGTTGAGCTCCATGGACTAAACCTATAAATAGCCTAAAGTTTAAGGATCAAAAAATAATTTTCCCATGCCACATTTTCAACCCCACTTTCGGTGCATAAATGCACTGCACTGTAAAATTGACTTTGGCATTGATTTACAGTGCCAACTCCCTGCCAAATTGACTTTGGCTTTGAAATTTCAAGCCAAATTAACAAATTTTCACCTTGGCTTGAAATATCAAAACGTTCTTCAAATTTCTTTCCCTCCAAACGTTATCTTTCGTAGTGCCTCCAAATGCGCTCACAATCGCCATACACCCAAAGGTGCTCAAATTTGCAAGATGTTAATCAAGTTCAAACAATGATTGATGTTGAGTGTGTAAAAGTTCTATTATTTACACCCTTTTTAACCCATATTTCTGCTGCATTCAAGCATCATTTCATTGCATTTAGGCTAGTTTACAGTAAAACATCACAAATGGATTAAAGGCACGGATTCTGCTAAAAGATGGCTTATTTTGCAGGTAGCTGCCATCGTAGACGGTGAAGGCGGGCGCAGGGCAGAGAAGCAGGAGAGCTGAACTGGACAAGCAGACGACGAGGAAGAAGCTGCCATGGATCTGTCGTGACAGCAAGGTGACAGCAGCCTTATGAAGAGGAAAAGTAAAGTGGACCTCGATAGATAGAGAAAAATCTGCTCGTCTGTCGTGTGAAAGTCAAATATTTTTCCAAGCCCCGGATCAAAAGATATGTCAAGCCAAAGCTCAAGGAGAGGAATTCCCATGAAACAAGGAGGCGGCTGAAAAGTAGGAATCCTTAGAGATTAAGCATTCATTAGAATCTTACTTTTCATTAAAGTTGTAATCCTTGTTAACTTAGAATACTTGAGCCCAAAGCTTATATAAGGGTATAGATTTAACCTAGGAGGCATAATACCCCATAACCGATAACCTAAACCCCTCTGCCGTTTACCCGTCGTCGACATGTTCTAAATTCTCCTTAGGGCCACAGGTTGTTTTGTAAAGTAGTTGCAAGGGTTGTTTTGTTTTAGGATTTTCCAAGTTCAATAAAATAAACTTCAAGTTCTCTTATTTTGGTTTTAATATCTTGCAAGAGCATCGGGAGAGCATTGTGAGGTTATCTATTTACTTAGCATCGGGAGAGTTAAGTATACAAAAGAAATAAGAGCAAGTTCTCTAGTTTATAGTTGAACTATCTCGTGCCTAGGGATAGGGCGAGGTTAAGTGGCTAAAGAAGAATTCATACACATCGGTGTTCATCCTTCGATTCACGCCGGGAGGTATCATCAAGACGTGATCATCGACAGACTTGGACCTAGGGATAGGCCAAGGCAGATCTGGGATTCTTGCCAAACTTGAAAGTACTGAGTTGAGTGTTTGCTGCCGCGACAATCAACGGACTGCTGCCGCGACAGGTGCTGCCCGCGACAGGCGCGATGAGAGAACTGGATTTCCTAAACTCTGCAATACCTGCACTACTGAGCAATTCAATACCAGCCCATTCTCTCTATCTTGATTACTCTATTCTTTTATTTACGTTTTCCTTTATTATTCTCGTGACAACTCTCAATTATTTCCTTTACTTCGTGCAGTGAAATTAGGTGAAGTCATTAGCCCAATCCCTGTGGAGACGATATCCGATACTTCGTATCACTTTACTACTTGCGTCGTGTACACTTGCACTACAATTGCGATAGACTCTTTTACACGCAACAAGTTTTTGGCGCCGTTGCCGGGGATTGGCAACATAACTACACATTTCTTTTATTGCACTTTTCGTTTTTGTTTTTGTTTTTGTTTTTTTTCTTTTAATTTTTCTTTTTCTATTTTTTGTTAGTACTTTAAACTCTTGCTTTTCACAAGGCTATCTTGTTTATGCACAGATCTAAAAGAGGCGAAGATCCTGAGTATAAATTAGATCCGGAAATCGAATGTTCCTTCAATCTCAAGAAACAACTTCGCCGCCTTTTAGACAGGAACGAGTACCTTGAGGAACAGCTAGAGAAGATGGCCCGTAATCCGCCCGCTGGTGATGGTGTACCGCCTGTCGGCGACCCGCCCGCAGCAGCTGGACGACGGTCATGTCGTGACTACATGCTGAACGATCATGTAGAGCTGGAGACCGCACTGCCGGATATTAATGTTGATAACTTCGAACTCAAGCCTGTCATGTTTAGTATGATCAACAATGCCGGACAGTTTAGTGGTGCTGTGACAGAAGATGCTAGGGAGCATCTCAAGACGTTCCAGGAGATCTGTGGTTCGTTTAGACTGCCAGGAGTTAATCCGGAGATACTGAGGCTTCGGTTATTCCCCCACTCATTGAGGGACAGAGCTAAGACTTGGTGGAATAAACTAACACCGGGTTCAATCGTAACTTGGGCAGATTTGTCTCGTGAATTCTTATCTCGTTTTAATCCTTCGCATTTATCTGAGCGATTACGTAACGAAATTGCTACTTTTCAACAGGAAGATGACGAGCCAATGCACGAGGCCTGGGACAGATTTACTACTCTTCTTCGAAACTGCCCCATGCATGGATTCCCCGTCTGGAATCAGGTAACTAAGTTCTATAATGCTGCTAACTTACAAACTCGTATTCGAATTGATTCTGCAGCAAATGGACTATTATTGGATAAAGATCCGGACGAGGCATTGCAAGTCTTGAAAAATCTAGCTAAGAATGAGGAGCAGTTTCCGACTGCAAGAAGAGGGGGTAAACGGGTACTTGCTGTCAAGGATTATGAAGCCGACAACACTATGAAATCACAGGTAGCATTCCTTACTAAAGCAATGAAAAGGTTGTTGAATGATGATGGATTACAAGGATTTGCTGTTGAGGAAGTATGTGATATCTGTGAGGGAAATCATAGTAGGGATGAGTGCCCAATACAAGTAGAAGAAGGAAAATATGTTGGAAATTATAAGCCAAATTACAATTCCAACAATTATAACCCCAATTGGAGGAAGGATCCCAAATTTTCCTGGAGTAATCCTAACAACGCCCTGAATCCGCAAGCACACAATCAGAATCAGGGAGGACCTAGATTGCTGACGCGACAGCAACTGCCGCAGAACCTGCCACCGCAGCAGCAACAACAGCCACCACCTGCCACGAGCAGTATATTGGAACAGACTCTGGCCACCTTTATGTCTCAAACCGGTACTTATATTGAGAATATGAATCAGTTTGTTAAGAAGACAGAGAACTTCATGGATAAGACAGAGATGAGAATGACAATCATGAAGCTACTTTGAAATCTCTGGAGACACAAATGGGTCAAGTTTCTCAACATATTAAGCCGAGGCAGAGTGGAGGATTCCCTAGCAATACTGAAAGTGCTAGACCACCCACACATGAGCAATGCAAGGCAATTACTACTAGGAGTGGGAAGAAACTACCAGGGCCGGAAAAAGAAGCTGAAACAGAAAAGGAACCAGCCGTAGATAAACCTGCCGAGGAAGCTGCCCCGACAGGTGATAAACAGACTGCTGCCGATGAACCTATCACGACAGCAGAAGCGACAGAGGAGAAAAATGAAGAACATCGTCCTCAGATTCGTATGCAGTGGAAAGGACGTATTGCTGATTACCGTCCCCCACCACCTTTTCCTCAACGGATACAGCAAACTAAACAGGAATCTCAACTTAAAAAGATTTATGATATTTTTAAGCAGGTTCAAATTAATATTCCACTGTTAGATGCCGTTAGGGAGATGCCTGGTTACGCCAAATTTCTCAAGAATGTCATGTCAAAGAAATATAAATTTGGGGAATTTGAAACGGTAAGGATGGCAGATGGTTGCATGAGTATTCTTCATCGGCAGCCACCCCAGAAAAAGAAGGATCCAGGGAGCTTCATCATACCTTGTGTAATCGGAGACAAATTTGTGGGTAAGGCACTTTGTGATCTTGGTGCTAGTGTTAATTTAATGCCAAAATCTGTTTTTCAGAAATTAGGTATTGGAAAGGCGCGGCCCACGACAGTAACTCTGCAGCTGGCAGACCGCTCTTACGTTCATCCAGAGGGAAAAATTGAAGATATTCTGGTAAGAGTGGATAAGTTTATTTTTCCTGCTGACTTTCTTGCTTTAGATTGTGAGGCAGATGAAAATGCACCAGTCATCCTTGGGCGACCCTTCTTAGCCACGGGAAGATCACTGATTGATGTGGAGAAAGGAGAACTCACTATGCGCGTGAACGATCAAGAGATT
This sequence comes from Hibiscus trionum, assembly GCA_030270665.1. Lineage (NCBI taxonomy): Eukaryota > Viridiplantae > Streptophyta > Magnoliopsida > Malvales > Malvaceae > Hibiscus > Hibiscus trionum. The sequence goes on along the minus strand of BSYR01000035.1, from coordinate 40,848,672 downwards.
AAATTAAAAGTTCTCCAAGCAATGAAACATGCAGATGTGGATGAGGAATGCAAGGCTATCATTGAAGTAACCCTTGATCATCCATACATTAGGTCGGGCTGTCATGATATAAACTTTGGTCACTGCTGCGACAACCACTTACAGGCCTGTCACGACAGCAACGAAGACAGCACCGACGACAGCAACTCCTCTGACTCCGATACATCTGATACTGAAGATCAGGAGGAGGTAAACTGGTTAGGCCATCGTCCAGGTAAGTTATTCGAACCTTTGAATTACACTTCGGATAACCATTTAATCCAAAAGCCATATACTATTGAACCACCTGCCTTAGAACTCAAGCCCCTGCTAGGGCAGCTCAAATATGCTTTTCTTGGTTCAAATGATACGTTGCCCGTAATCATCTCTTCTAAGCTGCCGCAGGAACAAGAACGACAGCTAATCGACATGCTAAGGCAGCATAAAAAGGCGATTGGATGGACAATAGCAGACATTCAAGGCATTAGTCCGGCGTTATGCATGCACAAAATCCTCCTGGAGGAAGACCATAAGCCGACTATTGATGCCCAAAGACGGCTAAACTATGCGATGAAAGAGGTGGTGCGTAAAGAGATAATCAAATGGTTAGATGCTGGTATTATTTACGCCATCTCCGACAGCAAATGGGTAAGCCCGGTGCAATGCGTTCCCAAGAAAGGAGGAATGACCGTGGTGACCAACGAGAACAATGAGTTAATCCCAACCAGGACTGTGACCGGTTGGAGGGTTTGTATGGACTATCGGAAGCTTAACAAAGCTACCCGAAAGGACCACTTTCCTTTACCCTTTATTGATCAAATGCTTGATAGATTAGCGGGTAAATCTTACTATTGTTTTCTTGATGGTTACTCAGGTTACAACCAAATTGCTATTGCACCGAAGGATCAAGAAAAGACGACTTTCACATGCCCCTACGGAACATACGCGTTTAGGAGGATGCCATTCGGACTCTGTAATGCACCTGCCACCTTCCAAAGGTGCATGGTGGCCATATTCTCCGACATGGTAGAGGACTTCCTAGAGATTTTTATGGATGACTTTTCCGTCTTTGGAGACGATTTTGAAAGCTGTCTTGGCAATCTTCAAAAGGTACTTGAAAGATGTGAAAAAGCTAATCTTGTTTTGAATTGGGAAAAATGCCACTTTATGGTGGATGAAGGGATAGTCCTTGGCCATAAGATTAGCTGCCGTGGGGATAGAAGTCGACAGGGCCAAAATAGAAGTCATAGAGAAGCTGCCGCCGCCAACCACAGTCAAGGGTATAAGGAGTTTTTTAGGGCATGCTGGTTTTTATCGAAGATTTATCGCAAATTTCTCAAAAATCACCAAGCCCCTATGCCATCTCTTAGAGCAGAACCGACCCTTTGACTTTAATGATGAATGTACTGAAGCATTCAAGGTTCTGAAGGAAAAACTAGTGACAGCCCCCATAGTACAGCCACCAGACTGGACACAGCCATTTGAGATTATGTGTGATGCTAGTGACTATGCTGTCGGGGCAGCACTTGGGCAGCGCAGAAATAAGCTGTTTCATGTCATATACTACGCCAGCAAGACATTAAATGACGCCCAAGTGAACTACACCACCACAGAAAAGGAGCTATTAGTTGTGGTGTTCTCCATTGACAAGTTTCATTCTTACATACTTGGGACGAAGGTGGTAGTGCACACAGACCATTCTGCCCTGAAATATTTGTTTGCAAAGAAGGATGCAAAGCCTAGATTGATACGGTGGATCTTGCTATTACAAGAATTCGACCTAGAGATCAAGGACAAAAAGGGGACAGAAAATCAGGTGGCAGACCACTTGTCAAGATTGGAGAAGGGACGGAGTCTACCAATTGATGAGACAAACATACTAGAGACCTTCCCAGATGAGCAGCTCTTTGCTGCCGCGACAGCCATGGCGGCAGGCAAGTCTTCTGAACTCCCCTGGTATGCTGATTTCTTTAATTTTATAGTTAGCGGAATACTCCCTTCTGATCTTAATTATCAAGCCAGGAAGAGGTTCCAAAATGATGTCAAGCATTATTATTGGGACGAACCTCTTCTTTTCAAATTATGTGCAGATCAGGTTATAAGGAGGTGTGTACCACAAGAAGAGCAAGAGTACATTCTCCATCACTGCCATGCTTCCCAATATGGAGGTCACTTAGGAGGCAACAAAACTGCTGCCAAGGTGCTGCAGTCAGGATTCTACTGGCCGACACTGTATAAAGATGCACAGGACTTTTACAAGAACTGTGACAGGTGCCAGCGGATAGGTAACATCTCGAGGAGAAACGAGATGCCACTGCAGAACATTCTGGAAGTCTAGATCTTCGACGTTTGGGGGATTGATTTTATGGGACCTTTTCCATCTTCATGTGGAAATTTATACATCCTCCTAGCAGTAGATTATGTCTCTAAGTGGGTTGAAGCTATCGCCACACAAAAGAATGATGCCAAGACGGTCCAAAAGTTTTTACACAAAAACATTTTTTCGAGGTTTGGCATCCCTAAGGCGATTATCAGTGATGAAGGGAGACACTTTGATAATAGGGTAATTGCTACCGCCTTGAAGAAATATGGTGTCAAGCACAGGATCGCGACAGCATACCACCCACAGACCAATGGACAGGCTGAGATATCCAATAGGGAAGTGAAGAACATTCTTGAGAAGATGGTTAAACCAACTAGGAAAGATTGGTCTCTACTTCTGAATGATGCACTATAGGCATATAGGACAGCTTTTAAGACTCCGTTGGGCATGTCTCCATACCGACTGATTTATGGAAAAACCTGCCACTTGCCTGTCGAGATCGAGCACAAAGCATACTAGGCAATCAAGGCAGTGAATATGGACTTGGACAAGGCAGGCCAGAAAAGGCTGTTAGATCTGAACGAGCTTGAGGAAATACGGACAATGGCCTATGACAACGCAAGAATCTACAAGGAAAAAACAAAGAAGTGGCATGATAAGAAGTTGCTGCCACGACAGTTCTGCCCAGGGCAGCTTGTGTTGTTGTTCAATTCTAGACTGAAACTCTTCCCAGGAAAGCTAAAGTCTAGATGGTCTGGCCCATTCCAAGTGGTACAAGTTTTTCCCCATGGTGCCATCACAATTCAATCATTAAAAGACAGGCACCAATTCAAAGTTAATGGACAGCGCCTCAAGCATTATCAAGGGACTGAAGCCCCAGGAATACAGGAAGTGGTTACTTTAGGAGATGCCCCACAAGGCATCCCTAATTTAACCTAAATTTTATTATTTATTTATTATTTATTAGGAAATTAGATTTATTTTAATAATGTTTTTATTTTTCTGTCTTTAAGAAATAAAGGAGTCAAGAAGAAAAGGAGAAGTGACCCAAGCCCACCATCCATCCATCAGCAACAGAGCCCATTTATTGAAGCCTGTCGTTTCGGCTGCCGCCTCAGACGGATAAGACAGGCTGTCAACAGACTGACACGGCAGACGCAGAAGCGTGTGGCAGACGCGTAGCAGACGTATAAATACGTGTCAGATGCGTCAGACACGCTAAATCCCAACAGTCGCTCCGTTATTCACGCCTGCCGTTACAGAATTAAACGGGCAGCACCTCGACCGCTATAAAACCCCGTTTTCATTTTCATTTTTCTCACTTCTGCTTCTTCTTCCTTGCTTCCTCCTCTAGTTGTTATTTTCTTTCTTTATTTCTACAACCCTTGCAACTAATATGTCCACTAGACAGACCCGCCGCAGCGCTGCCTCAGCCTCCTCATCCGCAGCAGCATCACCGTTCGCCAACAAGGAGTTATGGGAAGAGAGGGGCTTCATCTACATTCGCGAAGAACCTAACATGGGGCTCCGACCGTTCATTGCGAAAGCTATAAGAACCCAACTATGGGAGCAGTTCGCCGAACAACCGGCAGAACTAAACGACACATTAGTCCGGGAGTTCTACGCGGCCGTCGACAGCAGAACGGCAACATCTGTCACCGTCCGAGGAGTAAAGGTTCCATTCACGGCTGACAGCATCAACCACATGTTTGGCCTTTTCTTTGGTCCCGATGATGATGCCCACCAGAAATTTCTCGACACCCTCGATGCTGCCGCCTATGGTGCTGTCATGGCGGAGGTAACAGAGGAAGGAACAACATGGACAACCAGCAAAAAGAACCCCCACTCTGTAAAAAGGGGGCAGCTCCTACCTGAAGCAAAACTCTGGAACGCTTTCATCAAAAAGCGTATCATGCCATCTTCCCATCATACAACAGTGAACCAGCAACGTCTCGCACTCATCCATTCAATCATGCACGACAGGCCTATCAACGTGGGCCGTTATATGAGGGAGAGCATTTTGGATTGTGCCCATCGAACAGACTCTCGCCTCTGCCTACCGTTCATGATAACTTCTCTCTGCCACTGTGCTGCTGTCCCCGAGGTATCCACCGACAAATTAGTCAATGGTCGTGGCTGGACTGACAACAACATCTCAAGCCTCATGGAGGTCATAGCTGCAACACCCATCAACTCCTTCAACCCAGCTGCCTCCCCTGCAGACTCAGATGAGGAACCTACCACCGAACCTGCCGCCGCCACCGCCCCGACAGACCATTCTGCCCACATCCTTGCTGCGATCCAACGGGTAGAAGAGCGACAAATGGGATTGATGACCTTCATCCGGGATTTCACCAACGCAACGGTAAATTTCATTACCGACACTTTACATTATACGGATGTCATCTTCCCCACCTTCCTTGCCAATTATTTTCATATCCCCTCCCCTACACCTACACCACCTGTCTCCCCCCATACACATTCTGCTGCTTCCACCCCTTCACCTGCCCGGACGGCAGCTGCGAATCCTCCGGCCGACAGCCCTGCACGTGGAACGAAGCGGCCAGCCACAGCCGTCGGCGAAGAAGAACCTCTGATTAGGAGGAATTTGGAGAGGGAGTTTACGCCTGTCAAGCGACAGAAGCACGTGGCAGACAGGAAGCTGATGCCCAAGGCTAGCACTTCCACCAGCTGCACGTGGGACAGTGGCAGCAGTTCAGACGTTCAGCTCGTTGAGCAAACTGTCCAGCCTCCACCACATCCCAGACGCCGCCATCAGATCCGTGTCAGCAGCAGCAACAAGGACAACGATTGAAAATTTAAGTCTTTTATTTCCTTTTATTGCTGCCTGCCTTATATATTTTGTGATATACTTGCCTTCATGTTTTTGTTTTTCTGTCATTTTGCATTGAGGGCAATGCAACCCTCGAGTTTGGGGGTGGCAACCCTCCATCATTAATGGAGTCTTAGTACATCTTTTTATTAATCTGTTGTGTCTTTTATTTATTTAAGTTTTCTTAAAAAAAAGATTAAACTGTTGGCTTAAAACTGTGAAGTTAACTTACCTGTCATGACAGCTTTGTCGTGACAGCATCTTTAGAACAGATTAAGGAGAAGTTTAGAGCCTTTCTATAGTTCTGAAAACTTAAACACCTTTGTGACTGTTATACTGCTTAGATTTCTTTTAACCCAACTAGAATAGGAAGCTTAGCACTTGAATAGCCCCTAGAGGTGCCTAACACTGGCTCTAGGAAAGAAGTTTAGCAAAATAGCCCTAGAGGTGCCCGAAACCGGCTCTAGGAAGTTAGCTAGAGGTGCCCGAAACCGGCTCTAGTGAAACTTTAGCTTGAAAAATAAAAATCAAGTCAAAACAGAAAATCAAAGAAGCATGAAAATGTGCCTTCAAAAAAAATATAAACTTTGGCATAAAAATTCAAGTTAAGAGTTGATTATTCTAGTGAAACTAAGAGAGTCTTAGCATATAACTGTTCACAAGCATGCACACACTGCACGAGGATTATAGGGAGATTCCGGACAGATCCTAATCTTTCCGACAGGTTGCTGCCGTTACAGAGAATGAGCGACGGGTAAGGGACAGTTCACTGTTTGAAAGCCAACACAAAAAAATTTTATATTCTTTTTCTTTTAGGTCTTAGTTGCTTGAGGGCAAGCAAAAACTTGAGTTTGGGGGTGTGTTGAGTGTGTAAAAGTTCTATTATTTACACCCTTTTAACCCATATTTCTGCTGCATTCAAGCATCATTGCATTGCATTTAGGCTAGTTTACAGTAAAACATCACAAATGGATTAAAGGCACGGATTCTGCTAAAAGATGGCTTATTTTGCAGGTAGCTGCCATCGTAGACGGTGAAGGCGGGCGCAGGGCAGAGAAGCAGGAGAGCTGAACTGGACAAGCAGACGACGAGGAAGAAGCTGCCATGGATCTGTCGTGACAGCAAGGTGACAGCAGCCTTATGAAGAGGAAAAGTAAAGTGGACCTCGATAGATAGAGAAAAATCTGCTCGTCTGTCGTGTGAAAGCCAAATATTTTTCCAAGCCCCGGATCAAAAGATATGTCAAGCCAAAGCTCAAGGAGAGGAATTCCCATGAAACAAGGAGGCGGCTGAAAAGTAGGAATCCTTAGAGATTAAGCATTCATTAGAATCTTACTTTTCATTAAAGTTGTAATCCTTGTTAACTTAGAATACTTGAGCCCAAAGCTTATATAAGGGTATAGATTTAACCTAGGAGGCATAATACCCCATAACCGATAACCTAAACCCCTCTGCCGTTTACCCGTCGTCGACATGTTCTAAATTCCCCTTAGGGCCACGGGTTGTTTTGTAAAGTAGTTGCAAGGGTTGTTTTGTTTTAGGATTTTCCAAGTTCAATAAAATAAACTTCAAGTTCTCTTATTTTGGTTTTAATATCTTGCAAGAGCATCGGGAGAGCATTGTGAGGTTATCTATTTACTTAGCATCGGGAGAGTTAAGTATACAAAAGAAATAAGAGCAAGTTCTCTAGTTTATAGTTGAACTATCTCGTGCCTAGGGATAGGGCGAGGTTAAGTGGCTAAAGAAGAATTCATACACATCGGTGTTCATCCTTCGATTCACGCCGGGAGGTATCATCAAGACGTGATCATCGACAGACTTGGACCTAGGGATAGGCCAAGGCAGATCTGGGATTCTTGCCAAACTTGAAAGTACTGAGTTGAGTGTTTGCTGCCGCGACAATCAACGGACTGCTGCCGCGACAGGTGCTGCCCGCGACAGGCGCGACGAGAGAACTGGATTTCCTAAACTCTGCAATACCTGCACTACTGAGCAATTCAATACCAGCCCATTCTCTCTATCTTGATTACTCTATTCTTTTATTTACGTTTTCCTTTATTATTCTCGTGACAACTCTCAATTATTTCCTTTACTTCGTGCAGTGAAATTAGGTGAAGTCATTAGCCCAATCCCTGTGGAGACGATATCCGATACTTCGTATCACTTTACTACTTGCGTCGTGTACACTTGCACTACAATTGCGATAGACTCTTTTACACGCAACAATTGAACTTGATTGATGTTACCACCTTGGTCAACATATCTGCAGAATTTTCTGCTTTCGCAATTTTTTGAAGTAGAATATTTCCTTCTTCAAAGATCTCCCGCACAAAGTGATACATCACGTCAATGTGCTTAGCTCTTGAATGGTAGACTTGATTTTTCGCTAAGTGAATAGCACTCTGATTGTCACAATAGAGACTAATGTGGCTTTGAACAACTCCCAAGTCTTCCAACAATTCATTAAGCCAAATCGCCTCCTTAACAGCCTCTGCAACCGCCATGTACTCTGCCTCTGTAGTTGACAAAGCCACCGTTGACTGTAAAGTAGACCTCCAACTCACTGGGGCTTTTGCTAGAGTAAATAAATACCCAGTAGTAGACCGACGCTTATCCAAATCACCAGCATAGTTGGAATCAACATATCCAACCACAAACTGACCAAGTGTTTCATCTTGCTCAAACACTAAACCAACATCTACAGTTTGTTGGAGATACTGTAGAATCCATTTTACAGCTTGCCAATGTCCCTTTCTAGGATCATGCATATACCTGCTCACAACTCCAACTGCTTGTGAAATGTCAGGCCGCGTACACACCATCGCATACATCAAGCTCCCTACTACATTAGCATATGTAACTTTTGCCATGTATTCTCGCTATTCATCAGTTTTAGGAGATAATTGAGAACTGAGTTTCAAATGAGAAGCGAGTGGGGTACTTACATGTTTTGTGCTTTCATTCATGCCAAAACATTGTAATACCTTTTTCAGATATTGCTTCTGAGTCAAACAAAGCTTGCCTCTCCGTCTGTCTCTACTTATCTCCATGCCGAGAATTTTCTTGGCCTCACCTAGATCTTTCATCTCAAACTCTTGATTCAACTGAGCCTTCAATTTGTTTGTCTCTTGTTGACTCTTTGAAGCGATCAACATATCATCAACATACAAGAGGAGATAAATGATAGATCCATCTTGTAGCTTTTGCAAATACACGCAATGGTCGTATTTGCTTCTTGTGTACCTTTGCCTCCTTATAAAGCTATCAAACCGCTTGTACCACTGCCTCGGAGATTGCTTCAATCCATATAGCGATTTGTTCAGCTTACAAACCCATTTCTTACCACCAACATCCACATATCCTTCTGGCTGAGTCATATAGATCTCCTCTTCCAATTCACCATGCAAGAAAGCCGTCTTTACATCGAGTTGAGCTAGCTCCAAATTCAACTGTGCTACCAAGGCCAACAATATTCTAATGGAGGAATGCTTCACAACATGGGAAAATACTTCATTGTAGTCGATTCCCTCCTTCTGAGCGTAGCCTTTAGCTACCAACCTTGCCTTGTAGCGAACATCTTTCTTGCTGGGAGATCCGTCTTTCTTTGCAAATACCCACTTGCATCCAATTGCCCTCTTACCTTCTGGTAAATATGCCAAATCCCAGGTGTTGTTCTTCTGGAGAGATTGTATTTCTTTATCCAAGGCACTTTTCCACTTGTCACTTTCTAAACTATGCATTGTTTCTTGATAAGTGTCAGGGATATCATCATCAACAACTGGAAGAGCATAGGCCACCGTATCTGTAAATCGAGCAGGTCTACGAATTTCTCTCCTTGGCCTTGTAACTGCAAGTGGTTCTGGTGTCTCCAATGCTTCTTGGGTTTGAACCTCTTCATCTTCTGATTCCTCCATTGGAGTTAGAAAATCAGTAACATCAATTGCTGGACTAATCACCGTCTCTTGAAACTCCACCTGGTTTGGGGTATACTCCACCTGTTGTGGAGTACTACTTGTCTGAACAGCTCCATTTGTTACCTTCTTCAACATGACAGATTCATCAAAGGTAACATCTCTGCTACAAATTATCTTCTTTGTGTTAAAGCACCAAAGTCGAAATCCCTTCACTCATAAGTGATTCCCATAAAGAGAGCCTTCTTTGCTCTAGGATCAAGTTTTGACTCCTTCACATGATAATACGCAGTGAATCCAAATACATGTAAGGAATCATAATCTGTAGCGGGTACTCCAGACCATACCTCCAATGGTGTTTTTCCTCCAATCGCCGATTATGGTAGACGATTGATGAGATGGCCAACATATGTCACAGCCTCAGCCCAAAATGGTTTGCCCAACCCAGCATTGGACAACATACATCGAACTTTCTCTAGTAGTGTTCGATTCATACGCTCTGCCACCCTATTCTGCTGTGGTGTATGTCTAACAGTGAAGTGTCAAACAATACCATTCTCCTGGCAAACGTCAAAGAGCAGATCATTTCTATATTCCCCTCCATTGTCCGTCCTAAGCTGTTTGATCTTCTTGCCAGTCTGGTTCTCGATCATATTTTTCCACTTCAAGAAAACTTTGAGCACTTCATCTTTAGACTTCATTGTATACACTCAAACTCTTCTGGAAAAGTCATCAAAAAAAGTTATAAAATAGTGTTTTCCTCCCAACGACATTGTTTTGGAAGGACCCCACACATCTGAGTGAACATAATCCAAAATACCTTTCGTATTATGGATAGCGGTGCCGAATTTCACTCTCTTCTGCTTTCCTAGAACACAATGCTCACAAAAATTTAACTTGAAAGCCTTTGCACCTTTCAACAATCATTGCTTTGCCAAAATTTGCAAGGATTTCTCACCAGTGTGTCCCAACCGCATGTGCCACAACTGAGTAGAATCAAATTTGTCTCCATCGGAAGCTGCTACTACTGCTCCAATAACTGTACTACCTTGGTAGTAATACAAGTTATTTTTCCGGATGCCCTTCATTATCATGAGTGCGCCCGATGTGACTTTCAAAATTCCATCCCTCATAGTGACAATCGAGCCTTTAGATTCCAAAGCTCCCAATGAGACGAGATTTTTCTTCAAACTAGGCACGTATCGGACATTAGTCAAAACTCTGGTTGATCCATCTTGATTCTTCAATTGAATTGAACCTATCCCAATCGTTTTACAGGCGTTGTCATTGCCTATATAAATAACTCCTCCATTTAGTTCTACTAAATCGAAGAACCACTCCCGATTAGGGGACATATGATAGGTACAACCCGAATCCAATATCCACTCGTCTGAACGAAATGATGATGATGAAGCAACCAATGATATTTCAGAGCCACTAGTATCATGCTCTGCAACACATGCATCTGGAGCGGCTTTTCCTTTCTTCTTCAGTTTCGGGCAATCTTTCTTCCAATGACCTTTCTCATGACAAAAGGCACATTCATCTTTCCCAAGTCTGGACTTTGACTTTGATCTCCCTCTCATTTTTGGCTTTTGGCTTTTCAAGTGACCTCTTACCACCATGGCCTCCGCTGTATTGTACTTGCTCTCCATCTTGGTTTTCTTTCTGAGCTCGTAACTATACAGAGCAGCAGATACTTCTTTAAGGGTCACCTTCAATTAAACATAATCCATAATCAATTTTTAGCTTGATGACCTAGCTCTTAAACTGAAAAATTAAACACGTGCATTCTCGGGTTCAAGGTCAGATTCAGAGGCTTTCGAATTAGAATTTCGCAAAATAGACTCAAGACATCGAAAAACATAGATTCCATGTTTTCAAAAAAATTGACTTTTTGGGTTAAAGTCAACTCTTTCGTCATCGGTCAACCAGGTTAACTCGGGGGAGTTGACTCAGATGGGTTGACTCCGTCAACGGGTTAACATGTCGGGTAGACGGGTCCGGCTAGATAGAAACGGGTCGTGTCAAACGGGTCAAACACAGGTCAAGTCAAACACGAGTTATCGGGTTTGGGCTTAAACTAGACGGGTCAGATATCCAAGCTTTGGGCTTGAGTTAGTGGGACTTAACAGGCCGACCCACTCGGTTTAATTATACATGACCGATTTGATATGACCGGTCTGGGCCGATTTAGTTGGCTCGGTGGTTCAGACCGGTTCTTACCCAAACCAGCTCGGTTCAACGAAGAGCCAGCCACGGTGGCCAAAATTTTCCCTCGGACGGCGCGCGCTCGCTACGCGTAGCCCTAAACGGTCGAAAAACACATCAAAACGAAAATGACAACCCTAGAAAGCCATCCAACACTTAAAAATCAACCAACCATTGCTTATTTAAGTAAAACCGAACTAAAGTCCTTACTGCACTTACCCAAATCAAAAAGCCTGACATAACTCCGACGAGGCCTTAAACGGCAACCACTTGACAATCAGTGACTACAATTATGCTCACCTCGATGTGGGGAGTTCGTTGACGGTGGCGGCGTGACGAAAGGACGACCAAGGTGGCTGAAATTAGCGAAAAATAAAGGCGGTGATCCAAAGGCTTTTGGACGAACCTTCAACTGGTTTTCTGAGATGGCGTCTCACCGCGAGTGCCTGATGGCGTCTCGATCGGAGCATGGTGGCAGTTTGAATGGCAAGGGCGATGTCGATCAGCGGCGGATGGTGAGGGAGATTGGGGCTGGTGTTCAGAGATGGAAGATGAAGAGTTGGTGAGAGAAATGAAGTTTCTTGATCTTTTGAAATCGGGCATTAATTGTTTCAGATGGGTAGTTGGATTTTATCAGGTTATTATTTAATTTTAAAATATTATATCGGGAATAGTTTAAAATTAATTTGGAGCATTTTAAAACTAGAAACAATCTTAGCCTAGTTGGTTAAGGCTTGGGCTCACCAAGCAGGGATTACAGGTTTAACACTCACTTGCTACACTTCTCCTATTTTATTTCATTCATTTTCCCCTCTCTTAACTTTAAATATATATGTATATCTTTTAGGAGGGTGTTACAACACCTTTGGTACCGAAAACATAATGCTAATTTAGTATCGATACCCCATGTTGGTATCGATACTTGTGTGGAGAGGTATCGGTACCCCATATAATCGATACCTTTAATATGTAATCCTTAAATTAGTGTTTTGAACCTCAATTTGGTATCGGTACTATCCAAGATTATTGATACATATGCCATCAGCATCGATAATGAAACTTCTTGGTATCGGTACCCCCTCAGTTAGTATTGGTACCATCTGTTCTCAATACCGATACTTGTGTTAAAAGATGTAAAGTTTGAAAGTTTGCAAACCAGTTACTGAAATTTAGAAGTTAGATTAAGAACCATTAAAAAGGACTAATCTTGAATAAAGTACTACCTCAGCTAAGGACTCTCTGATGGGAGATTAAGTATGTGAAATTATTTTGTAAGTCTTTTAAATTTGTAAAATTACGATTTAAATGTTTTAACGAGACATATGCTAAAAAATATGTTATCTAATAAAAATATGATACATATTGATTTTTTTAATTTTTGAAAATTTTCGTTAAAAAAAATTAAAATCTATAATTAAAAAACCGTTACAATTCCTTTTTTACACAAAACCATTACAATTTTTAAAAACACCCTAAAACCTCTAATATCAAATCACTAAATTCATATTTTTTGTTGTTATCGTCGATCATCGTCGTCATCGTTGAACTCTTACTGGTCGATCGTCCCATTTATCATCACCTTAAATTCATAATTTTTAAACCCTAAATCTTTTAAACCCTAAAATCCATTAACATCGCTATCGTCAATCTCCCGCCCACTCATTGTTGGATCCCCACTATCGATCGTCTCCATAAAGGGATGTTGATGATCGACCTTAAAACGCTTCCAAAATAAAATGTTAGACACTTATATTGACAAAAAAAAGTACAAAAATTAGAAAAATATATAATTCAGACACTAAATTAATTAAATGTATAAATAATAAGAACTAAATGTATTTTTTTGTTGCCCTCCTAGTTCCTCACGGCTTGACCCTAATTAATTCGGATCGACCCATGTCGCACACCGGGCTTTGGTGGGCTAATCCCGCAACGGAGATTTTCTGCATACACAAGGCCTCAAACTCGATATTTGCTTAAGCAATATCAAGTTGCTTACCATTTGGACCAACCCTCGTTAGTTGAACGATCAAATGTATTATTATACAAATATACTTAACTAATACATCAATAATTCTATTAATGGTTAACCATTAGTAATTTAATTAAAATAAATTTAAAAGTTTAATAATTTAATTAATAAATTTTAATCTACAAATATTGAACCATTTTGAAATTCCGATAATGTAATCATATTAGAGTTTTAATGACCATAATGGCATTTTAGTAAGGGAAAATTACCCCACTAACCACCAAACAAATTGGAGATACCTATTTGGACCACTGAACTATAGAAATCGTCAATCAGACCACCGAACTTATAAAATCAACCTATTTTGACCACCGTCGTTAAAAACCTAACGGCAGAGTGACGAAACTGCCACGTGGCAATTGATGGAAAAATTTAAAAATTACACATTTGGTCTCTGTTATTTACACATTCTTTCGATTTAGTCTTAATTTTAAATTAATAAAATAATAAATTATTTAATTAAGTGGTGACACGTGTCACCACCAATTTAGAGGAGAAAAATAAATTTTTCTTCACCTGCGCATAGCAGGATTCAAACCTAGGAATCCCAAGGGTAAAGCCAATGGATTTGCCACTACACTAAACACAACTTTGTGCTATAATTTTCCGGATATAATATATATCTCTTACTAGTTTCTACATTTATAAGCCAAAAGCTCAAACGCTAAACACTAATTTCGTATATATAAATCCTAAACCCTAAACTCTAACCCTAAATATTTTAAATTAATTTCACGCTAAATATTTCAAATTAAGCCCCAAACCCTAAAAATTTCAAATTAATTCCACGCTAAATATTTTAAATTAAACCATAAACCCCAAACCCTAAAAATTTCAAATTAATTTCATGCTAAATATTTCAAATTAAGCCTTAAACCCTAAACTCTAACTATTTCAAATTAATTTCACGCTAAATATTTCAAATTAAACCCCAATCCCTAACCTTAAACCCTAAAAATTTCAAATTAATTTCACGCTAAATATTTCAAATTAAGCTTTAAACCCTAAACCATAAATATTTTAAATTAATTTCACGCTAAATATCTCAAATTAAACCCCAAACCCTAACCTTAAACCATAAAAATTTCAAATTAATTAAACGCTAACTATTTTAATTTAAACCCTAAATATTTCGAATTAATTTCACGCTAAATATTTCAAATTAAACCTTAAATATTTAGCTTGTAATTAATTTGAAATTTTTAGGGTTTGAGGTTTAATTTGAAATATTTAGCGTGTAACTAATTTGAAATAATTAGGGTTTAGGGTTTAAGGCTTAATTTGAAAGATTTAGCGTGAAATTAATTTAAAATTTTTAGGGTTTTGGGTTTAGGGTCTAATTTAAAATATTTAATGTGGAATTAATTTGAAATTTTTAGGGTTTGGGGTTTAATTTGAAATATTTAGCATGAAATTAATTTGAAATATTTAGGGTTAGAGTTTAGGGTTTAAGATCTATATATGTGAAATTAGTGTTTAGAGTTTGAGCTTTTGGCTTATAAATGTAGAAACTAGTAAGAGATATATATTATATCTGGAGAATTATAACACAAAGTTTTGCTTGGTGCACTGACAAAACCATTGGCTTTACCCTTTGGAGTCCCAGGTTCAAATCCTGCTATGCGTAGGTGAAGAAAAAATTATTTTTCTCCTCTAAATTGGTATTGACACGTGTCACCACTTAATTAAGTAATTTATTATTTTATTAATTTAAAATTAGGACTAAATTGAAAGAATGTGTAAATAAAATGGACCAAATGTGTAATTTTTAAATTTTTCCATCAATTGCCACGTGACAGTTCCGTCACTCCACCGTTAGGTTTTTAACGACGGTGGTCAAAATATGTTGATTTTATAAGTTCGGTAGTCTGATTGACGATTTCTATAGTTCGGTGGTCCAAATAAGTATCCCCAATTTGTTTGGTGGTCAGTGGGGTAGTTTTCCCTTTTAGTAATTGAGTTCGTCCTTTATACGATTTTGAAATAATTGCGCAATCTTTGGGGTAGTGATTCACAGATTTAGATTCGGTTTAACATTGCTTTTAAAAAGTATTGTGAAAAAGTGTAGTAGAAATTTATTTTTAAAAATTTTGATTTTTTATTAAATATGTATGATTTATTGAAGGCGAAAATCATACATCAGGAATTATCACACGTCACTTTAAAAACTCCTCTAATTTTAAATGGAAAAAAATACCTACGATAACCCACCTAAAATGAAGCAAACATAGGATAAAACACACATGCCAAACAAAAGGAGGAACGTACTGAAATACAAAGAAATCCCATAGCACCACCAATCATACACCCATCCGTAGCCAAGTCACACGATCTACACCACGTTTCGCAAGCACATCGGCTACACTATTAACCTCTCTATATATGTTATTAAAGCACACACAATGTAATGAATCGTACGCCCATCAATCCTACAAAAGCAATAGTCCAACCTCCAAGATCTCTTTGTACGATGAAGAATTCAAGACACCGCCATCACTGAATCAGATTCAATTATGAACGAGGTATTCTCACTCAATTGAGAATATAACACCATATCCAAAGCATAATTAATCGCTCTTATTTCGGCCTCATTCGACTCCATAATACCAAGTGGTCCGGAGAACAAAACTAAAACTATACATTCCGAGTTCCGTCTGGTCTCAGCTTACCACGCGCAGAACCATCAACATTAAATTTTAATGTATCTAATCTCGGCGGGCTCCAACAAATCCTCAATCGAGGCGAGCTCTGAGGTTCACAAAGCCATGGGTAATCCCACCACATAGCCTGTGATATTATACAATCTTTTGTTGAAGCTTTCATCTAATATAACGTAGGAATCTTCACAAGGAAAAGTAATTTACCAAGCGGCAATAGTTTCTTGTTAAACATACCTTCATTACGCTCTAACCACAACACAACCTGCCACCCACCATTAACGGCTCACACCCGAGAAATATCCATAAAATCCTTGGAGCAGAAAATCAGTAAACGAACGAGGCAATACCAACAAAATCTGCCACAACTGGAAAATCAGTAAATTTTTTGATTTAACATAAAATTGTTCGACAATGATGTTAAAAGTGCTTTTGACAAGTTAATTTAAACTATAATGCAAGTATAAAATTATTTTGTGATAAACTATTATTAATATTTTAAAAATATATAAATTTAAACCCAACAAGTGTCTCAGTAAAAAAACGGATAATGTTTATCTTAAAAGACACGGGTTCAAATGGCTTTATCTACAAGGTTTATGCCCATTGTCAAAGGACTATATATATATATATATATAAATACTACCTTGTGACCATCTCTAGAATATTCCATAGAAATATATAAATTCTAAATAGAATATAAAAAATTAATATAATTTATTTGTCAAATTTAATTTGAATACATAAAACAAACATAATTATTAGATAACTATAAGAGTTTTATATCTAAAGTAATATAATAAACAAACTATTTTAATAATATTATTCAATTAAATTAAAATTAATTCAAATCCTTGTACTATGTAAAAACAAATCTTCTGTTTTTAAAAAATATTTTTAATTACTAATTTTAACATATTTTAAATAGTACAACATTACAATATTTTTAGAATTTAAAGGATTTTTTCATGAATATTTCATAAATAACATCATAAAATCTAATGCAAAGAAACAATTAAGAATAAACATTAAACTACCTCTTGCAATTTTTCCATATAAATGCTCCCAATAAATTACACCACCATTATCATCTAGCTAATATATATAAAGCAATTAAACCGTTTTAGAATAAATAAAAGTATTGATTTACAACATTGATTAAAACAATTTCCCAGCAATATTTGTTGTTGTTAGATACTAACTTGATTATTTTATTTTGTATTGTGTAAAAAAGATATATATCGAGAAGGAATTAATAGTTGTTATGCCAAATTTACATGTAAGTTGTTTGATGTTCTCATCGGTTATACACATTTTTGTGAAATCAAGCAAACGAACAAGAAATTTAAACAAGCAAGAACACAAGAGATTAATGAGGTTTAATAATGTGCTTACGTCTTCGGAAGCAAAGAGCGGTAATTTTTTTCTGATTATATCAACCATCAAATTAGGTTACAAATAAAATATATAAGAGTAACCCTCCCTGGTACAATTACCAAAATACCCTGTATTTGTCCCTTATCTAGTATATGAGCCATACTTAACACAGATGACTATAAAAAATATTACAATAAAGGTAAAAAAATAAATGCAATTTATAAATTATCATAAATTTATTAATTCTTGTCAAATAATTATTTTAACTATTTTAATTTAGGTTATAGCTTTTTAGTGAGGCATTCACTTTTGTTAACTTGTAAAACCAAAAGATCCCATCGTTAGAATGTTTAATGGAATACAGTGAATGTTAGGATGTTTCTTAGCATAGACTGTTAAGATATTTAATGAAATATACCGATTGATATTATATTTCTCAACATGAACTTCATTCAACTAAGAAAAAAATAAAGACTTGCTCTGATAATATTTGTCACAAGGTTAAATTTTCAGTCAAATGAAAAAAAATTATTTACTTTTAAAAAAATGTTAATTATATAACAAATTTGTTGGTATAAAATAGTATTTATATTTATCTTCAGTTTAGTTTTTAACAAGTTGTTGCCTTAGTAATAATGAATTGTATCATTTCTTATAACATAATAAATGTTTTGACTTGCATCTTATATATCTTATATGCAACATGTACGGATCAAGAGAGATTATAATTTGAATTTCAAGAATCAAAATGTTTTTGCATACTATAAAATCTTATTGCTCATAAAATGGAAAGCCAACTATCGTCCATCTATATTTCATTTAAAAATGTGAATTGAGCATAAAATATGTGTGGACAATTAGTTAATAATCAGGATGTCAATAAAATAAATTCTCATCAAATCATTTTTCACAAGAACGAGTTTCTGATCGCTTTATAGGTTTCTAAAATATTTGATGATTATTTAATAAAAATTTGATTTCATGAAGGGAAGAAGGGTTGGTTGATATGGAAAGTTAGTATAACTATATTAAAGATGATTGTACAAATTTTCTCAATAAGGTCGCGAGCATACTTTGTAATGGTGTTAATGATATACGATATAACAATATGTATGCCAATTTGACTCAAAGTCTCTTAATTACTGATTTTAGCGAATAGGCTAAATTATTACTTATTATGGACAGACAAAGCAAGCACTTTTTACTTTGACTAACTACAATATTTGATGTGGAGTATAATTGTACTATCATTTGTGTAATACCTCAATTCATAGCCTAGTTGAAAACCCTGAATTAATTAACTAAGAAAGTGTAAACATTTTGTATAAGAACAAAAGACTAGAATGAAATAATGAAATGGGTAAAATACTTAAATCATCACTCAACTTTGTTCTGTGACCTATTTTGGTTTCTCAACTTTCAAAATGCTCAATTTTATCACTGAACTTTAAATATTGACCTATTTTGGTCACTCCACTGTTAAAACTCTAACACCGTTCTGACGTGGAAATAAAAAATAATAAAAATATATATTTTAATACGCATCATTAAATAAAATAAACTTTAAATTAAAAAATTTAAATTTTAACTTTCATCCTCACCTCACCCTCCTTCACCCTCATCCCACTCAATTCCCAAACACTCACTGCTATACACAAGAACATCATCACCAAAACAATTGCATCACTCCATCACCAATCCCCTGAAAAATAGCTGGCTACCTAAAATCACATATGGCATGCTTTAGCATCAGAAGGGTAGTAGTACACTTGGCACCGATATTAGTAGATGACTAGAAAATGAAACCTAACTTCCAGTACAGAAAAATTAAACCATGCAGACTGTTGAATTTTAGATTCTAGGGTTTATTGATTTCTGATTTGGGAATAACGAATGCTTCTTGGAGATTAGAAACAAAACTCAGCGTTTTCATTAAAAGACCAAAACGGCAACATATTACAGCGTTTTACAAAAGGTTACTTAGAAACTAACACAGACCACTAATATATACTAATCAAGATAATTAGTCAAGCTTTCCTAACTAACTAACTAACAGCTGTACAAGAAGAAAAATAAGGATTTCTGTTAGCCCCCCTAAAGTTGGAGCATAAATGTTATGTATGCCCAACTTGGAGACTAAAGAATGAAAAGAAAAGCTTGGTAGAGCCTTGGTCAAGCAATCTGCAATCTGATTGTGTGTTGATACTGGTAACAACTTGAGGAATCCTTGATGAACTTTCTGCCGTACAAGATGTCAATCTATTTCAATATGCTTTGTCCTTTCATGATGGACTGGATTTTCTGCAATTTGAATAACATAAAGATTCTCACAATAAAGATTTACAGGTTGAAAAGAAAGGTGAAAATCTTTTAATAAATAAAAAATCCATTGTAATTCACAAGTTACTGAAGCTAAAGCACGATATTCAGCCTCACTGGATGAACGAGAAACAATTTGTTGTTTCTTGGACTTCCATGAGATTAAAGAAGATCCTAAGAACACACAAAACCCAGTGATAGATTTTCTGGAATTTGGGCATGAAGCCCAGTCAGAATCAGAAAAAGCATTCAAATGAAGGTCATTGTTGGCTGCAAAGAACAACCCTTGACCAGGTGTTCCTTTTAAGTACCTTAAAATTCTATGGGCAACAGCCAAATGTGTAGTAGTAGGACAAGAAAAAACTGAAATAATTGTTGTACAGAGAAAGCAATGTCATGCCTAGTATTTGTTAGGTGCAATAATTTGCCAATTAATCTTTTATAGTTAGTGACATCCTCTAGAAGAATACCATCAGATTTTGAAATGCGTTTAACACCTCTAGTGACAGTTATAGGTGTTGAGACAAGTTTAGAGTCCAAAAAACCAGTGTCATTAAGTAATTCTAATGTATACTTTCTTTGGCAAACATTGATACCAGATGCTGACCTAGCAATCTCAACGCCTAAGAAGTATTTTAAGTCTCCCAAATCTTTGATCTTGAACTTATTGTGTAAAAATTCTTTAATATTATTTATTTGTTCTGAGCTAGGGCTAGTGAGAACTATGTCATCCACATAGACAGCTAAAGCTATAAAGCTATCTCCTATACCCTTAGTGAACAAACTGTTATCAGCAGAGGATTGTTTGAACCCTTTCTCAATTAAGGCCAAAGTTAATTTCTCATTCCATTGGCTGCTGGCCTGGT
This sequence comes from Hibiscus trionum, assembly GCA_030270665.1. Classification (NCBI taxonomy): domain Eukaryota; kingdom Viridiplantae; phylum Streptophyta; class Magnoliopsida; order Malvales; family Malvaceae; genus Hibiscus; species Hibiscus trionum. Next base: position 40,828,125 of record BSYR01000035.1, on the reverse strand, counting down.
TTAAACCATAGAGGCTTTTCTTTAATTTGCAAACAAGACCAGTCCTATTATCATTACTAAAACCAGGAGGCATGTCCATATACACTTCTTCATGTAAGGAACCATGAAGAAATGCATTATTGACATCTAACTGTTTAAGTTTCCAATTCTTAGAGGCATCAATAGCAATTAGGGTCCTAATTGTTATCATTTTAGCAACAGGACTAAAAGTGCTTAAGAAGTCATCACCTAACTGTTGAGTATAGCCTTTTGCCACTAACTTTGCTTTATACCTATCCAAAGTTCCATCAGATTTTAACTTTGTCCTGAAAACCCAATTACAACCTATAGTTTTCTTGTTTGGAGGTAAAGGCACTATGTAACCCCCTCGTCCCGGTCTGGCCGGATGACCGGTTCGAGAGAGCCACACGGGGAAAACCGAAGCGAAACCCGTTAAGGTTCCCCCTCGGTTAGCAACCCTATTTTTTTTTTCATTAATTAATCTTGCCTAAATGCCTTATTAAGTCCTATGTGAAACATGACAGCGGGAACACAAACACCATAGCAACGACCAACCAAAACAGCACCTTAAAACAGCCCATTTATCCTGTATAGGCAGGTCGTATCGATACGCCTTCAGAGGGTATCGATACGCCTGACCAAGGTCAACACCCTACAGTCAACATAAGAAGACCGTATCGATACAGCCCTTAAGCGTATCGATACGCCCTTCTCGGTCAACACCACTTGGTCAACTAGGTTGGACCGTATCGATACGCTTGGGCACCGTATCGATACGCCATGCACTCTACAACTCCCCAAGATTTCAGAGAGTTAAGAGGGTATCGATACACCCTTGTGTATCGATACGCCCAGCCTAACCTGAATTTCAGAGAGTTAGGACCGTATCGATACACCCCACGTATCGATACGCCCAGCCAAAACTGTTTCCTATGAGCAAGGCCGTATCGATACAGCCCTTAGGCGTATCGATATGCCCTGCACTGCAAGTCCACAATTTTTAGCTAAACGACCTCAAACACGACTCTAGATGCAATTCTCGACTCACCTAAGCATATACAAACATGTAAGCACACATATTTAAGCCAGAGGAAACACTCAAACATGGATTAAAGCATTCATACATGGCATTCTAACAAAAGAGCAATTTATGCATATATGGTCATACAAGCACTTAAGATTTCATGCCTTAACAACCAAACGTATAAGCATACAAGTCATGCATCATAAGCAAGCTTTACAATTCAACAAGACATCCAAAAGCCACACCACTTCAACATACAACAAGGCATTTAAATCAATAACACATATCGACATACATCAAAACTCAAATCAATGACACCTATCCCATTGCTTAACTATTACATTCTATTACTTAAAACTCATACATTGAGCTCACCAAAAGCAACACTTGGAGACCTTTCCTTGCCTTTGCCACCCTCAAGCTATTTATCTGCATTGTCGAACAAAAGAGAGCGTAAGCATAAAAGCTTAGTGAGGGTAAGCTCATAAAACAAACCTTCGACAATACAGGGTCCAAGCTCGAGCAACTATCATGATGTAATACACGATTCTACTTTTGATCCACATGAGCCATAAATATAAATGATGCATGAACATATTACCAAATTCATGCCATGCTCAGCAACTTAATAGTTCAACATACAATGATACATAACTCGAAGTATTAGCCACATCACATATCGTTTCACATTGAAATTCACATTTCATATTACATTGATACACATATCAATTCATATTATCATGCATGCATAACTTCATATTGGCATAAACATACTTTCTCATATTGGCACCTAGCTATGACTCGAATACGCGGATAACATGTTGGAACGCATTTCCAACAACAACATTACCTCGGTGGGATTCCACTCATCACCGGTCTTGCATGGACAGGATTCCACTCATCGCCACATGCCCTACGGATGGGATTCCACTCATCATCACGTAGAATATATATAAATTTCCGGTGGAATATTACATCACCGTACTCCTCCTTGGTGCCTTAACGCCACCAAGGCCACGTACGTTTTGACTCAATTTGTGTGCACACTAATCCTAATGATCGATCATTGTACCCAAGCATACTAGTGCCAATAATAATCAATTTTCACAACCTTTGATATTCAGAGTCATAATATGGCATCTTACATCATATTAAGCTCAACATCAAATATCTCAACAACATAATATCATTTCAAGAGTCATAATATGGCATCTTACATCATATTAAGCTCAACATCATCATGTACAATTTACAATCCAAACCACATGCATAGCAATGCATCAAACCATGCCTCAACAACATGTATAACACACTATACATAATCATCATAACACAAATCATCATGAGACATAACATCAATTAAAAAGATCATCCAATGTCTCTAACTAAAGCTTAGGATTAGGCTACCACCCTAATCCTAACTCTAGGTGAGTCTACCAATCTCCACCTAGTCCACATGCTCGAACCAACCACTTAAAATCATTTTAAAAACATTAACCACTCACCGACAATTCCAAGCTCAACCATACTAGCCGATCAATCTTCCAACGATTCCGGATTTGTTCCCGAGGCTTCACCAACACAAAGTCTTGCATCTAATCATCTCAACACAATCAAAACAACCTCAAATCAATCCACCAATTAAGGTAGCAAACCCGGAACACTATTCAAGCAACCAACACAATAGTTCAAACCATGAACAACCCCCAAAAATACCAAATCCGAGCAGCCCTTATACCCAGCCCGAAACTTGTGATTTCAACCTTTTTAACACATCTAAATGCTCCCAAAACAGCCCCCAACCATTACCCTAACATCCACCCTCAATTTCCAACACAAACCATACCCAAAATTCATCTAAAAACCCTCCTAAAACCCCACCAAAACCCAATTTCGGGAATTTGCATAAAACCATGTAAAAATTAACTATGTTGGACCTTAAGGATAGCAAACAACTTATACAACCTCAGCAAAACGAAATCTTAAGTTAAAGACACTAAAGATGCCATTTTTAACCAAAAATCTCAAAACCCCAAAATACAAAACCCATGAGCTTTATGAAAAATAATGGCACTAGCTTGTAGAGGAAAGATAGGACAAGTCAAAAGTGGTTTTACCTTTCAAAAATCACCAAAGATGAGGAAGAATGGTGATGAAGAAGTGAACACAAGGGAGAGAGTGTTCTTGTCGTGGAAATGGGGAGAGTGGGTGGGGAAGAAGATGACAAACCTCACATTAGTGAAAAAGAAGGGGTTTTAATTTTGAAAGCCCACTTATTTACCCTTTTGCCATTAATGAGATGGCAACACCATCTATTTGCAAATTCCATGGAAAAAGGTGTTTCAATTAAATTTTTGGTCCAACATAAAATATTTGTGTTAAAATATGAAGATTAAAATAATACTTTATTACTTTAATTATAAAACCGAAACCTGAGCCATTATTTAAATAATATTTTCATCCGACCCCCAAACCCGGGTGTTACAACTCTCCCCCCCTTAAGGAAATTTTGTCCCCGAAATTCATCGATCACGGAGGACCACTGAAATATGCACCTCCACGCATTCCTCTCTCACCACAACATACTAACCAACACGAAAGACTTACCACGCAACACTTGCTATCCTACACTAAGATCTCAACTGATTCTTCAAGGCATGCCAATTTCAAACTCAACTCAATCTCTTCAACAATCATAGCACAAAGCAGATCTGACTCACATTTCTGAATCATAGATACACGGAACACATCTCAAACCCCTTTCTAACTCTGGTGGTAACCGCAACAGACAACAACAGAACTAGCCCGATTCACAAACTCATACAACACTGTCTGAACACTTGACTCATGACTTTCTCTAACTGACCATCTGGCTTCAATCAGGCAACCAAACACTATACCAACGTCTTCAAAAATAATCTAGTTGAAATCTCGAATCTCTATTACTCACTTCCATTGTGAACCTTCCACGGATGTAAAAGAAACTAGAAGAAGACTGAAGCTCGGTCTTGACACGCTGGCAATTTACACACTTACTCTCATACTGAACCACACTATTCACCTATTCATTCCGGAAGTACTTATCTTCAACCCGAAATACGTCTTCATACTACTCAGACGCAATACAAATGAATTACCGTGTGCTTCGACCCCAAACAACACGTCCCAAAGCACTATGTCAATCAGTACAACAATTCTATCTCTAACAATACAAATTCTATCATCTCTGAACTGTATTCTGAAGGTCTTCTTCCCGCTATGTCTTGCACGTGAGGTGTCAAGAATCTATCTTGCAACTGTTTCTCTTCAAACATTCTGACTCAAAGTATGTTTAACATGAACTTGGCCACAAAACTACTATCATTCAGTAAGCTGAATTCGGCAAATACAACTCGCAACTCAACTACTAAGCTAACAACAACATAGCTCGGAACATCGGTTTCTACGTTGACTATCTTCGGATGGTACTCAATCTTGATATTACAGTCTTCAAGCATTTCTAACACTTTATACGGTTCAAGTTTCAACCCTTCCTAAGTCTTCAAATATTTCGAGTTCTGATGATACGTACTTATACACTGTGCATTTCCTACCATTCAAGTTTGTCTCTAAGTCTTCGAAGCAAATACAACTGTAACTAACTCTAGTCTCATATCAGATAACTCTTCTCACAGTCTTCCAACTATCTCGATGAACAAGTCACAATCTTCCGTCTTGCATAAGCACACAACCTAACTCTACAGGTACTGCATCACTGCGGTTCACAACTCTTTCTCTGACATAAGTTGATTCAAGGTCGAAGCTCTCTTCAAAGTCTCTTTCAGTTTCTCAAGGCTCATTGTCTCGCATCTAACCGCACAACTGAACATTCTTCTGTAGCAATCTATCAATGGAGCAACTATCTTCAAACACTATTTACAATTCTCTGAGAGTAACAAGGCTAGACCTAGGAACTATAGATATCTGTTACAGTCTTCGATTTCTTCCAACTCACATCTTCTTCTGCCTACTTGGGATTTTCTCTAACACACTCGGCTGAACTACATGTCCTAGGAGAACATCTTCATTAACCCGGAGTTCACGTTGGCTCAACTCGGCATACAACTGATTTTCTAATAGAATCTATAATACTAACTCTAACGCTTGTCATGGTCTTCTTCGGTACTTGAATATACTCGTGTATCATCTATGAGGACTACTATAAACTGATCAGGAAGCTTAGGAAAATATTCTGTTTAACATCTCTATAAAAGTAACCAACACACTAGTCCAACAAGACAGCATAACTCGGAACTCAAAACGGTCACGTCTTGCCTCAAAAGTTGTCTTCGGTACTTCAAATTTTCTCACTTTCAACTGGTAGTAAACGGATCTCAAATTAATCTTCGAAAGACTGAAGCACACACTACTGACCAACTAATCACTGACATTCAGAAACGGATGTTAATCATTCACTGTCATTTGTTTCAATTATCTGAAATCTAAACACATCCTCGTACTGTCACTCTTCCCTCTTCACAAATTACACTGTAGAACTCTGAGATGATGCACTAGGCCTAATGAATCTAAGGTCTAACAAGTCTCGAAGTCAATTCTTCAACATTCTCAATTCTTCTGGGATTCGTAAGTCACAGAGCAAACAAAACAGAAGCAACCTCGAAAACGGTCTCAATAACAAACTCTTCTCCTCTAGCAAGAGGTAAACCGGCAATTCTTTCAGACACTTCTAGGTAAAGAAAACACAACTATTCTAACATTCTGTGATTTAATCTTCATTCAAAATCAAATCCATCACAATTGCTAAGCAACCCTGTCGACTAAACTCAACCAATCTTTGACCTCTAAAGCTGGGTCAACATTCAATAAGGAGTTCGTCTCCTCACCTACTACTACAGTCACACAGAAATCTGCAACTTCAAGGCAACTCTCTCTTCATCTCAACGTATACACTAACTCTGTTCTCTTCAAGCCAAACCTCGTCAAAAGGCACATCAAAACCGTAGGAAGACGATCACTTCACCTCTACTAGAAACTAGTAACTCTGAACCACCAACAACATCTTCTGTACATCTTTTTGATCACCACTATCTCCCAAAGGCTAGTCACAGATGTCCCTACATCTAAGGTCTCAACTAGGATATCTAATTTCTTACATGCTCACGCAAAAGGAGGTATTCGCAGAAACTGCAACTTCACATGCACACAACTGATAGTCTTCGGTCCTCTTGTTTTCAAACTGGTTCTTCAACAGAATCCAACTCCTCTAAACTGTTCTTAGAGCATATCGTAACTTCAAGATTCAATTCTGATCACACACACAAACAGTCATGTTGGACTTGTTCTACCCCTAGCAAACAATCTGGAGTCAAGGCTCGAGACTCCCTTCTCGGCTCAACTACATCGAAAGTGGCTTCATCTCTTCCGCTTGCTGGAAGACAACTCAACGTACACCGACCCAATCACACAAACTAGCTCCCACTCACGAACACTGACCGGCTGTCTTGCATTAAAATCGTAGGCCGAACCCCAACGGTCACCAACTAACACTTCACCAGGCATGTTCCACTTGCATACTTGCTAACAACGTACAAAGATACGGATTCAGAGTCAACTGGAGGAAACAACTTGATACTGTACCAAGGGCTCATTCGATAAAACAATCAGACTACTCTGACCCCCACTCATAGACCTTCACTTCTTCTTACCAACTGATGCCAGAGTTGATCACACCGTCCCTCATCCACAAGAATCAACCCATATACACACCGTCTCAAACGGACAAATTGTACCTCAATTCCGGTACGACCACACCTCTCTAACTAAGGCGATGGACTCCCTCAACATCGTCCACCCTTTCAGAAACTACGACTTCTACTTACCGAAAAGCAATTAAAATCAGCAACAACATCAACAGTAAATTAACATACAAACTGGGTTAGGAAAGGAGAAGGTCCAAGTGGCTCAAGTATGATTCCCTCACTTAAAATCTCTTTTTCGACGTAATAGTAGCAATGGGACTCTACTAAACATGCTTCAAACAATTCAACACCCATACATGCTCAACCAAGCATATAACAAGGCTTACTTGCCAAACAAGCAACCTATGCATACGATCAAACAACATACATTCTCAATCAAACGATCATACATCACAGCATACGCGGATAACAAGCAACATGCTTTTAAACAAACAATCAACATTCTTGTCACACAAGCAATCATACTTACAAAGCAAGCAATCATTCATTTCAACATACTCGAATAACAAGCAACATGCTTATATGATAAGCAAACACCGTGCATATCAATCATAAAACACAACTTACTTCACATACCTGCCCAAGGTCTCGGTAACCTTAGGCTCTGATACCAACAAATGTAACCCCCTCGTCCCGGTCTGGCCGGATGACCGGTCCGAGAGAGCCACACGGGGAAAACCGAAGCGAAACCCGTTAAGGTTCCCCCTCGGTTAGCAACCCTATTTTTTTTTTCATTAATTAATCTTGCCTAAATGCCTTATTAAGTCCTATGTGAAACATGACAGCGGGAACACAAACACCATAGCAACGACCAACCAAAACAGCACCTTAAAACAGCCCATTTATCCTGTATAGGCAGGTCGTATCGATACGCCTTCAGAGGGTATCGATACGCCTGACCAAGGTCAACACCCTACAGTCAACATAAGAAGACCGTATCGATACAGCCCTTAAGCGTATCGATACGCCCTTCTCGGTCAACACCACTTGGTCAACTAGGTTGGACCGTATCGATACGCTTGGGCACCGTATCGATACGCCATGCACTCTACAACTCCCCAAGATTTCAGAGAGTTAAGAGGGTATCGATACACCCTTGTGTATCGATACGCCCAGCCTAACCTGAATTTCAGAGAGTTAGGACCGTATCGATACACCCCACGTATCGATACGCCCAGCCAAAACTGTTTCCTATGAGCAAGGCCGTATCGATACAGCCCTTAGGCGTATCGATACGCCCTGCACTGCAAGTCCACAATTTTTAGCTAAACGGCCTCAAACACGACTCTAGATGCAATTCTCGACTCACCTAAGCATATACAAACATGTAAGCACACATATTTAAGCCAGAGGAAACACTCAAACATGGATTAAAGCATTCATACATGGCATTCTAACAAAAGAGCAATTTATGCATATATGGTCATACAAGCACTTAAGATTTCATGCCTTAACAACCAAACGTATAAGCATACAAGTCATGCATCATAAGCAAGCTTCACAATTCAACAAGACATCCAAAAGCCACACCACTTCAACATACAACAAGGCATTTAAATCAATAACACATATCGACATACATCAAAACTCAAATCAATGACACCTATCCCATTGCTTAACTATTACATTCTATTACTTAAAACTCATACATTGAGCTCACCAAAAGCAACACTTGGAGACCTTTCCTTGCCTTTGCCACCCTCAAGCTATTTATCTGCATTGTCGAACAAAAGAGAGCGTAAGCATAAAAGCTTAGTGAGGGTAAGCTCATAAAACAAACCTTCGACAATACAGGGTCCAAGCTCGAGCAACTATCATGATGTAATACACGATTCTACTTTTGATCCACATGAGCCATAAATATAAATGATGCATGAACATATTACCAAATTCATGCCATGCTCAGCAACTTAATAGTTCAACATACAATGATACATAACTCGAAGTATTAGCCACATCACATATCGTTTCACATTGAAATTCACATTTCATATTACATTGATACACATATCAATTCATATTATCATGCATGCATAACTTCATATTGGCATAAACATACTTTCTCATATTGGCACCTAGCTATGACTCGAATACGCGGATAACATGTTGGAACGCATTTCCAACAACAACATTACCTCGGTGGGATTCCACTCATCACCGGTCTTGCATGGACAGGATTCCACTCATCGCCACATGCCCTACGGATGGGATTCCACTCATCATCACGTAGAATATATATAAATTTCCGGTGGAATATTACATCACCGTACTCCTCCTTGGTGCCTTAACGCCACCAAGGCCACGTACGTTTTGACTCAATTTGTGTGCACACTAATCCTAATGATCGATCATTGTACCCAAGCATACTAGTGCCAATAATAATCAATTTTCACAACCTTTGATATTCAGAGTCATAATATGGCATCTTACATCATATTAAGCTCAACATCAAATATCTCAACAACATAATATCATTTCAAGAGTCATAATATGGCATCTTACATCATATTAAGCTCAACATCATCATGTACAATTTACAATCCAAACCACATGCATAGCAATGCATCAAACCATGCCTCAACAACATGTATAACACACTATACATAATCATCATAACACAAATCATCATGAGACATAACATCAATTAAAAAGATCATCCAATGTCTCTAACTAAAGCTTAGGATTAGGCTACCACCCTAATCCTAACTCTAGGTGAGTCTACCAATCTCCACCTAGTCCACATGCTCGAACCAACCACTTAAAATCATTTTAAAAACATTAACCACTCACCGACAATTCCAAGCTCAACCATACTAGCCGATCAATCTTCCAACGATTCCGGATTTGTTCCCGAGGCTTCACCAACACAAAGTCTTGCATCTAATCATCTCAACACAATCAAAACAACCTCAAATCAATCCACCAATTAAGGTAGCAAACCCGGAACACTATTCAAGCAACCAACACAATAGTTCAAACCATGAACAACCCCCAAAAATACCAAATCCGAGCAGCCCTTATACCCAGCCCGAAACTTGTGATTTCAACCTTTTTAACACATCTAAATGCTCCCAAAACAGCCCCCAACCATTACCCTAACATCCACCCTCAATTTCCAACACAAACCATACCCAAAATTCATCTAAAAACCCTCCTAAAACCCCACCAAAACCCAATTTCGGGAATTTGCATAAAACCATGTAAAAATTAACTATGTTGGACCTTAAGGATAGCAAACAACTTATACAACCTCAGCAAAACGAAATCTTAAGTTAAAGACACTAAAGATGCCATTTTTAACCAAAAATCTCAAAACCCCAAAATACAAAACCCATGAGCTTTATGAAAAATAATGGCACTAGCTTGTAGAGGAAAGATAGGACAAGTCAAAAGTGGTTTTACCTTTCAAAAATCACCAAAGATGAGGAAGAATGGTGATGAAGAAGTGAACACAAGGGAGAGAGTGTTCTTGTCGTGGAAATGGGGAGAGTGGGTGGGGAAGAAGATGACAAAGCTCACATTAGTGAAAAAGAAGGGGTTTTAATTTTGAAAGCCCACTTATTTACCCTTTTGCCATTAATGAGATGACAACACCATCTATTTGCAAATTCCATGGAAAAAGGTGTTTCAATTAAATTTTTGGTCCAACATAAAATATTTGTGTTAAAATATGAAGATTAAAATAATACTTTATTACTTTAATTATAAAACCGAAACCTGAGCCATTATTTAAATAATATTTTCATCCGACCCCCAAACCCAGGTGTTACACACTATGTCCCAAGTTTTATTTGACTTTAAAGTAGTTATTTCTTCCTTCATGGCATTCCTCCAAGATTCATGTTTTAACAGCTTGTTTGTAAGTTTTAGGTTCAGTCAAGACATCAATATTACCAATGAAAGAAGAATGCTTAGCAGAAATATTCTCATAAGACAAGACATTGGCAATAAAATGATTTGTAGTTCGAGACTTAGGTAAGTTTACCTAAAAATCTTGAAATTTCTGATGAAGTTTTACTGACCTGGAAGGTCTAGAAACACTAGGAACAATAGGAACAGTAGGAACAATAGGAATAATAGGAACATTAGGAACAATAGAATTGATAGAATAAGTAGGAATATCATTATTCTGATTAGAAGAAATAGGTGGAAGATGAAGGTTTAAATCAGTAACAGAAACACTTGCATCTTGTGAAGATGTGTTTTTAACATTGTTAGGAAAGAGGAAATCATCCAAGAGAGCTAAACCATCACAATTAGGTAAAACCAAATCAGTAGAAGGAGAACTATGAAAGGGAAAAACAGTTTCATTAAAAACTACATCCCTTGAAACAAAAACATATTTGGTTTCTAAGTTATATAACCTATAACCTTTCACATGTTTAGGAAAACCAAGGAATATACACCTAACTGCTCTAGCATGCATTTTAGTGGCAGATTTAGGCAATTCAGAAGCATATGTCAGACAACCAAAGATTTTGAGATTATTAAGCTGAGGGACCTTGGCATAAAGAACTTCATAGGGAGTCTTATTGTTTAAAATAGGTGTAGGAGGCAGATTTATTAAGAAACAAGAATGTAGGGCACAATCTATCCAAAAATGCAAAGGCAAATTTGCATGTAACCTAAGAGCTCTAGCAACAGCAAGTAAGTGCTGATGTTTTCTTTCCACTACACTGTTCTGTTGTGGAGTGTAGACACAAGAAGTTTGATGAATTATCCCTTTTTCTTTAAAAAAGGCATCCATCTGAAATTCTTGTGCATTATTTGACCTTATGCATTTAATTTTAGTTGAAAATTGAGTACTAATAAAATTATAGAAAACAATCAACAAGTTTCGAACTTCAGATTTAACAGAAAAAGGAAATATCCAAACAAAACGGCTTTTGTAATCAACTATAGTTACAAAATAACTATGTCCATAGATACTTTTTATGGGAAAGGGACCCCACACATCAACATGAATAATATCAAAAATAGATTCAGAAACAGGCATGCTTGTAGGGAAAGGCAATCTTCTATGTTTAGCTAGATGACAAATATCACACTGAGAAATATGACCAGAAGGAATCTCATTGCATAGCTTAGAGAATTGAATCATCCTAGGACTAGAAGGATGTCTTAATCTAGCATGCCAAGCATGCAAAACATTAGAATCATAAGACAAAATTACACTGTTATCAGAAAAATAGAAACAAAAGAGAAAACAGAAAAACTGACATTAGAAGTTGAGAAATGATATAATCCTCTTATGATTTTAGTTGTACCAATCATCTTCAAGGATTGAACATCCTGTAAAAAACATCATTTGTTAGTGAAAGAACCTAAAATATTGGAATTTAACATCAGCTGACTAATAGAGATAAGATTAAAACCAAAATGAGGGATATAAAGAACATTTTTTAAAACTAAATCCGCAGTGAGTTGAACACTACCTATATGCAACACTTTTAATAAGTTTCCATTTGGTAATTTAACATATTTATTACTGATAACAGAATAAGAAAGAAACAAGGAAATGCCATTAGCTATATGATCAGTTGCTCCTGAATCAATGATCTAGGAGGAACTATTATGCAGAACATTATTATACAAAGAACCAGAATCAGAACATGTTAGAATCATACCGGACTCTTCATTAGGGGCAGTAAGGAAATCAGATGTCAAGGCATTGACATTGGACTGAAGGATGGGATTTTGAATAGAAAGATCCTTTTGTTGTAACAAGGAAAGAAGACCTTCATATTGTTCTTTAGTAAAAGAACAATTTCCCATAAATTTGACCAGACTATATTGACTATCAAGAATTTCAGAACCCAAATTTCCCACTAGATTGACTTTGCTGGTAGTAACAGGAGGTTTATACTTGTATCCAGGAGGATACCATGTTTTTTTATAACAATTTTCAATCAAATGATCGTACAGACCATAGAAAGTGCACAAAGGCCTACGACTGTTCATACTAGACACATTTGACTTCTTTTGAAACTTTCCAGGAGTATTCCGATCAACAACTAATACACTACTGTAACAAGAATTAGTGGAGACATACCTTTCATGCTGTACAAGGATTGAAAAAATCTCATGAATTTCGGGGAAGGGTTTAACCATGAGGATTTGGGATTTAGGGATCGCAAAAGTCATTGAGACCACGAAGAAATCGAAGGGCAAAATCTTGATTTCTATACTTAATTGTAGAACACGAACACGATGAAAGAGGACACAAAACATACAGTTTATCCCAAAGAATTTTTAATTGCGTGTAAAAAGTGGTAACGAAATTAATACCTTAAGTCAGAGAATAAAACTCTTTTTGAAGGTCAAAAACCCTAATCAGGTCACCTTGACTAAAACTTGTCTGAGGGATCAAGATTGTGAAAATAAGAAGAATCAGAGGGAAGGGAGGAGTGCGATTCGGAAGACCCAACTGATACCATGTTGAATTTTAGATTCTAGGGTTTCTTGATTTCTGATTTGGGAATAACGAATGCTTCTTGGAGATTAGAAACAAAACTCAGTGTTTTCATTAAAAGACCAAAACGGAAACATATTACAACGTTTTACAAAAGGTTACTTCGAAACTAACACAGACCACTAATATATACTAATCAAGATGATTAGTCAAGATTTCCTAACTAACTAACAACTGTACAAGAAGAAAAATAAGGATTTATGTTACATACTGACATTCCTTGAAGCAAATTCTATTGTTTGTTTTTTCAAACACATTAACATTAATCATTAAACTTCAGTGTGGTCTGATTATGGAAACATATTGCAGTGACTCAATCGTGCCCCATTCAAGCAACCACTACTAGACCCTTCACTGTCGCCGCCAACCTCATTACTTCCCACCCAAAACCGAGAGCCAATCAATCCCTAAATCAGAATCTCCATTACCATCGGCACCCCTCAACTACCGCCCAAGCTTCCACTACCCTCACCAAGACTCAACTGAGCCTCGTACCCCAATAATTAGCAGCAACGACAATGATAGAAGAGCAAAGAAAAACTCAGAGCCAACTAACGGTGGATGGTGCAGATCTCTCGGCCAAGGTTCGGCGCCGGCAATCGGGGCATCATATTAGAAATTCGAACGGTCAAAGTGCAGTATGTACAGTGAAGAGTGACATATCTCGAAATCAAAGCCATCCAACGATGGACAGTGTAGATCCGATGCCGACGAGTTTCAAAAATTAGGTTGTTTTAGTGAGTTTTGAGTAGTTTGAGGAGAAAATCAGTTTGAGGGAGAGGAAGAGGACAACGTATTAAAAAATATATACTTTTTATTATTTTTTATTTCCACGTCATAACAATGTTAGAGATTTAACGGTTGAGTGACCAAAATAGGTCAATGTTTAAAGTTCAATGATAAAATTAAGCATTTTAAAAGTTGAGTGACCGAAATAGGTCACAGAGAAAATTTGAGTGATGATTTAAGTATTTTACCCTAATGAAATTTATGTTATAATAGTAACTAAACACATAATACATTAGTAATGCAATAATATATGTATACTAATATGGTGGAAATTAGCCTTATAACAATTATAATTATAATATATATGTGGTTAAGTGGAAAATTAATAGACAAAATATATGGTTATATGGATAACCACGTGTCACCACTTTAATCAAGTGGGACACTCGACAGCTAGTAAAGGAAACAACAAAGAATTGTATCTTTGTTCTTCATTCATTCCATTTCATCATCACCACCGAAACTAGCTAAGGAAAGAGAGAGGAAGTGAGTTGAGAGCTATCGAAAATCTGGGAAAATTTAGAAGATAAAAACACAAGAAAGTCTGGAAATTTAATTTATGTTCATGCATGTTTAAAAGAGCTCAAGTAAATGCATTCATGTTACCCGATTTCTGTTATGAGATTGTTTATTGTTTATGTTTGAATTCTGGAAAATTTGTATGAAAATTTAGTGTTCTTGATCTTAAATTGTTACTGGATTCATGTTGGTTGCAATTAGATTAAGAAACAAGCATGAAACTTATCATTAGAAACTGTAGAAATGGGCAGATTCGACTTAACATGTTGTCCCTCGAAAATCTGGAATTTCAACCATGTTCCAGTCCGATCTGGAAAATTTTATTTAGGACAAAGTTGTAGAAAATTAAATTTTCTATGGGATAGAAGTGTTGGATTAGTGAAAATGTTCATAGGTTGCTGGAAAAATTAGCTTGAACAAAACTGGTCACCTGGAGAGTTAAAGCTGTGTTAGTGGACTGTTTCGGCTAAATTGAGAAGTTTAGGTATTGAAATGCTACAAGATTAATTCTTGAAATAATGTTTAGAAACATGGGAAATGTTGTATGAATGGTTTATAATTTTAATTGGTTGAACAATGACTTGAATTATATGTTTAAAGTGATTAGAATATTAATAGGTGAATAGAGCTTAAAATGGGACCAATATGGAAACATGATAAATAACAGGACCAAATTTCTGTGTTTAGGGACCAAGTAGGACTTAAAAATATAGGAGATAACAGGGTAAAAATAGGTTTAAAATGCTGGATTAAAATCCTAAAGGACCTAGATTAAAATGTGCTTCAAAGTGACATAATTTGCAGTCTGCCAGTTTAATTCCCAATGCCCTGTCCTTAAATGTAAAACTGTATTGATTGAGAAATGGGAAAAATATGTGCCATACATGGTTGTAAAGATGTGTGAATAAACTTTCTATAATGGTAAAGTAATTGAAATTTGGATATGTGTGGAAAAAGATATGCCCAGATTAGTAACATGTACTTAATGTAACACCCTAAAACCACCCTAGTTTAAATCATAGGAAAACAACAAGGAAAGTGTAAGCATTTTACACTTTGGCTAAGATTACAATGAAACAAGAAAAGTTATGTTATATTAAATTATAATTGGATTAAAAACATGTATGTTCATTTGTGGTAATAGAAATTAAAATGAAAAATGTGTATATGTCACATATGTATTAGATAGTGGAATTTTTATTAGATTAAACTTTATAATAATAATTTAAAGGAATTATATTATAATATATGTATAATGGAAATTAAACTTATTAAATAAGTTAAACATATGTCTAATTATAAAATAGTGGGCTGAATACATTATTATAATATACATTTTAGTGGAATTAATACATGGTTACTATGTAGCCATGTGTCCCACCCAAATCTACACAAAGCCACACGGCTAACAAGGGATTCACATCCCAAATATTCATCATCTTTCTCCCATTATTTTCTTGCCAAACCGAGAGAGAAAAAGAGAGGGTTTGAGAGTTTGAATGCATTAAAGTGCTGAAAAAATAAGAAGAATTGCATGCACGTTCATCCTAGACTCATGTAAGTGTTCTAGCTAAAATTCTGCTCATATTTTTGTTTAAATGTTCTTGATGGATTGATGTGTTTCTTGAATTGTTTGTGCTGTGAATTTGATTTGAGAATGATTATTGATGTGTTGATAGGTTGTATGTTACATTAGGTTGCTTAAAATGCTAGAAAATTAATATGTATGAAGCTTGAATAATAAATCTGCCCAGAATTGTTAGTTCTAGACACCTTTCGGAAATTTGGAAAATTCAGTATGTTAGAGTTGTTTCTGGAAAATGTGTCCTTGACAAAATCGTAGAGGACAAAATTTTATATGAGATAGAGCTAAGAATTGCACGAAAATGTTAAGTATGGATCTCTGAATTGTTATTAGAAGTTACTGGACTGAAACTGGATGAATCTGGAATCTACTGTACTAAATTGTAAAATTCGAAAATTTTAGGGGCTTCCATAATGTCAATAAAATTCTGAAAATTTTTGCTTGAAACAGGGGATTCATGAAATGAATGAAATTAAATTTCCAAGCTTGAATTAAGTCTAAATTGGTAGGTTAAATGCATTTAGATCACATGTAGGATTATTAAAGGATTAAAGGGGACTGTTTTGTGAAAATTGATAAATTGAGGACTTGAATGCTTTGATTTTGAATATGTTAGAACTTTATTATTATTCTAATACATGTAAGTTAATATGGTTAAAATATCAGAACCAAATGAATTGTGAAACATAAAATTTATATGCATTAAATCCACTAAGTTTAGCTTGGACAAATTCGATCCTGAAATTGACTTGATTTCAAATGCAAAACTGTACTGATTCGGAAATGCTAAAAATATGTGCCATACATGATTTTAATGGTGTGCTTATAAGCTTTCCAGAATGGTATGATATACTTTATTTGGATTTAGGAATAAAGAGTTATAAACAGATTAATGGACACTGCTCAAAACTGCCATGTTAGGGACAGCTTGTGTGTTTATTGTTGTTTGCTTGATTTGGTTGAATTTATATGCTAAGGTTGGTACTAATGAATGATATATGTGTTGTAATGGTTCAAGAACCTATTGAGGAAGAGGCCATATAGGATACAAGGAGTGAACAATCAAGAAGAAGGGACAAGGGCATTGTGATAAAGGACAACAAGTAGCTTGGAGTATAGTGAGTGTAGTTTTGTTTAAAGTGTTAGGATTAGTATCCTAACCTTGTTACTTTTGATTACTAGATAACCTAATGAAGCACGAAATGAATTTAAATTAATGGTTGGTAAATTAATTTGATAAGGAAGAAGGATTAAAGACTTGACTTATGACCTAAGTTATTCTACTTGCTAGATAAGCATGCTTAGTTCAAGTAATATGTTGCTATGAAATGTCGATTGGTTGAGATATGTAAAATGAGACTTTTTGAATGATTTAGCTACTGTTTTATGATGGTTATATGCTTGAATTAATGATTAATGCTTGCTGGAAAATTGATTGAGCATGACTTGAATGATTCACCTTATATACACGATTAAAATGTTGTTACATGACTTGTAAAGTATTGAATAACAAAAAAATGACCTTGTTGGAGATAAAAGATAAGATAAAGACCTTGGTTGATTAGTGTCTATAGGTAGAAGGGCATGCCTTAGAGTCATTGAGCTCCTCTGATCTATGTTATAGAATGGTGGTTAGTCAACTATAAACTCGAAAAGGTGGTTAATCACCTTGATAATTGAATGGTGGTAAGTCACCATTGATGCTTATGCATCCTCTGTTATATGTCGAAATGAGAAACTAATACTTGAGGTATCTAATGATACATGTTGCAAGAAGACTTGATTACCTATTCCATTAATCATCCAAGGCAATATTGAAAAAGTTATATGACTTGAAAGATAAGTAACTCAATGATATGTACTAATGAAATGATGTTGATATGCTTACTTGTCTTGAATATGCTCATGCTTTTAAATGATACTTGTTGTAAATGCTAATGTTTTGATTGATGCTTGCTGTATAAATGAACATGAAAGTATGTTATTTGTGTTGCATCATTGGATTATTGAAATGGTTACAAGTTTAGCTAAGTCTACTTTTGTATGTTGGACTAGTTAGGTAAACCTTGTTTTAAGCCTAGTTAGGTAACCTTGAATATTAAATAATGTTTAAAAAGATGGAAATTAGTAAAGTTAGGGCTGCCTCACTAAGTACATACCTTGTACTTATCACTCTTCTGTTCCCTTCTTCCAAAAATTTCAGGTACTTGTCCCGAAAGCTAGTCGTTTGTCTTAGAGAGTTGACCTTGAAGTCCAAGCACAAGTATGACTCTTTTGGTTATTATAGTTGGTGGCATAGATGTATATAAGTGACACATGCATATGATATATGTATTTCGATAGTTTTGGTTTGTACATGTTTAAGACATAGTTCATGTTATGTAATGAATAATCATGTTGGTTTGATATTTTGTAATATATATATATATATGGTTAAGGTGATCAAGTCTTGACAAGGTATGGTGGATATGTATATATGGATTTGATTATATGAATGTGTTATGTTTGAGCTATTTAAGTTGATATTGAGTTTGAATATGTTTGTATGGTTCATGTATTTGTTGGATTTGAATGATTGAGTATGATTAAGTGTGATATCTATATTTGATTTAGGCATTTGCATCTAGACTTTTCTATGGTTGTTACTATATTTCGGATTGTGCATAATGTATGGAATTCATATAGGTTTTTAATAATTTGAACATGGGATATTAAAGCATCTAGTTGTTTGATTCAAGTAAGTTTATGCACTTGTTGGTAGCCGAATGCTTAATAAATTTATTAAGGTGTGTTTAGTTATATTATTTGTTAGTTTATAAGTTAGAATGCAAGTTAGAAAAGTTTTAAAATGACCCACATATTTGTATATGTTTTGGTAATATGTTTCTAAGTTCATATGTTAATATGTTAAATTTGATAATATACAAGCTGCATGACTCTGATTGATATTGTTACATATTTTGTTTCGATTGTTTATTTTTTCTAAATCATGCGTTATAAGTCGTGGCATCCCTCGCTCCTAACCCGGGCGAGGGGTGTTACATAAATTGGTATCAGAGCTTTAGGTTATAGATCCTAAAATTTGTCCAAACATGTCATGCATCATATAGGATTACACTATGCCACCTAGGAGTCTTATATTGAATTATTTGTGACTTCGCTCTCTAATTCCGAACTTTCCTCTGAATTCCTTATAGAATGTCTGCTACCAACTTAGTTCGGGACGATGAGAGTCCCCGAGGATCTTCTACCAAGAACGGGGATAGCGTTGCTATGCAACCCCCGGTTGAACCTGAACAACCTCGAGAGCAACCTCGAGTACAAGTCCCTCCTCCTTTGGACAATGCGACCATTGAAACAGTTCGTCGAGAGTGTTTTATCAGTGTCAAAGAAATATTCGATCACTTTGCAACGGGTGTACAAGCAGCCCCAGTTGCTGTTGCACCATCTCAAGCCCCGATCGACAAGCTCGCTTCACACCGAGCTACTCTTATTAGTGGCCTTGATATTGAGAAACTGGAAAATGGTGAGCAGTGGCTCGATAAAACTATCCAAATCTTGACTAAGCAACTCAAATGTTCCGATGAACATAAACTCGAGTGTGCAGTCTCCTTATTAACAGAAGACGCCTTAAGCTGGTGGGAAACCACGATCCTGACTACCCCTGCTGAGTCAGTGACTTAGGACTTCTTCGTTGATGAGTTTAAGAAGAAGTTCATGAGCGAGCAATATCTGGCCGACTGCAGAAATAAATTCCTCTACTTGAAGCATGCCAATCGGCCGATTGAACAATGTGTTGTTGATTTCTGCAAATACTACAAATACGGAGCTGCTTACATTAAGACAGAAGAAGAGAAATGTCGTAAGTTCATCGGTGGTCTGAACGACGAGCTAAAACCGATGTTCACTGCCCTTGGTCTCACAAGCTTTCAAACTCTTGTGAACCGAGCTATTTCTACTGAAGCTACGGTGAGGGTCGCAGAAAAGCGAAAGAGTAGTTATCGTCTGGACAAGGGTAAGAAAGGTGACAGTAAGTCCCGGTGATTGAAGAGGCCGAAGCTCCAGAATGAGTCCTTCTCTACTTATTCACATGTCACTCATAATGATTATCGACCTCCGCCCTCAAACAAGATGGCAATTCTGATGGTTTCTGTTAACAACACCGGAAAATAAGAAAGGGCACCTACTTGCAAATTCTGTCAAAAATAGCACTTCGTCCAATGCTGATTTCATTCTAATCTTTGTTTCTTCTGTGGAGGCAATGATCATTATATCCGTGACTGTTCGAAGAAGAATGACCAAACTTCTATTCGTCACTCTAATCCGAGCCCGGCACCTTCTGGTCGGAACAAAAATCCGAGGTAGGCTCAATCTAATAATCCGGGAAGAAGCAAGGCTGCCCAATCTAGAGCTCCTACTCATCAGGAATCCCGAGCGCCAGCTCGTGTTTATCATATCCGCGGCCGAGAGGAAGAAGAATTTCCTGATGTTATTGCGGGTACGATTGAGCTAAACCTTAAATCTGTTTATACTTTAATAGATTCGGTGTCAACCTATTCTTTTATCACTTCCTACTTAATTGATGAACTTAAATTGCAACCCGAACATGTTCAAACTGGGTTAATTGTTTCAAACCATATACGGGATAGTATGCCTATAAATTTGCTTTGTAAGGATTTTCAGATAACAATCCGAAATGTACCCTTTTCTTGTAACCTTTATGTGCTACCTAAATGTGAATTCGATTTAGTCCTAGGACTAGATTAGTTGGGAAAACATGAAGCTTGGATAGATTGCCAAAACCGTAGGCTATATTTAAGGGGTTTAGGAAAAGAATCCATTATGTTAATAGATAATAAACCAACCTCCATTTTTGCCGCTATGGCATTACAAGATGATCTTGACTTCAGTTTACCTGAAATGCCGATTGTATCTGAATTTTCTAATGTCTTTCCCGAGGAACTCCCTGGTCTTCCTCCAACTCAGGAAGTTGAATTCAAGATTGAAGTTCAACCCGGAACCAATCCTGTGTCCATTACGCCTTATCGTATGGCACCGGTTGAACTGAAAGAATTGAAGAAGCAAATCCAAGAACTCAAAGACAAAGGATTCATTCGACCCAGTATGTCTCCCTGGGGTGCTCCTGTTCTGTTCGTGAAGAAGAAGGACGGTATGATGCGACTCTGTATCGATTACCGACAACTTAACAAAGTAACCATCAAGAACAAGTATCCACTACCAAGTATCGAGGATCTGTTCGATCAACTTAAATATGCAGCCGTATTCTCTAAAATTGATCTCCGGTCCGGTTACTATCAAATGAGGGTAAAAGAAGAGGATGTGCCCAAAACATCCTTTAGAACTCGATACAGACATTACGAATTCTTAGTAATGCCGTTCGGTCTAACAAATGCCCCTGTTGCATTCATAGATATGATGAATCAGGTATTCAAGCCTTATATCGATAAGTTCGTTGTCGTATTCATCGACGACATCCTTGTTTACTCCCGGAACAAGGAAGAACATGCTGATCATCTTCGAATTGTACTTCAGACACTTCGAGAACATTAACTATTTGACAAGTTCACTAAGTGCGAATTTTGGTTGTCAGAAATTTCCTTCCTTGGACATGTCATTTCATCCGATGGAATCAAAGTAGACTCTAAGAAAGTACAGGCTATTCTTGATTGGAGACCTTCGAGAAATGTGAGTGAGGTCCGAAGTTTTCTTGGCTTAGCCGATTATTACCGAAGATTTGTGATGGATTCTCGGTGATTGCTGCACCGTTAACTAAACTTCTCTGAAAGGATGTAACCTTCGAATGGTCGGAAAAGCAACAACGAAGCTTAGATTAACTCAAACAAGCTCTAACACATGCTCCAGTCCTTATTCAACCTGAATCGGGTAAAGAATTCGTTGTGTACAGTGATGCATCACACTCGGGCCTAGGTTGTGTTCTGATGCAAGAAGGCAACGTGATTGCATACGCCTCTCGACAACTGAAACCACACAAATAGAATTATCCTACGCATGACCTCGAGCTTGCAGCCATTGTGTTTGCACTCAAAATTTGGCGGCACTATCTGTACGGTGAAAGATGCAAGTTGTTCACCGATCAAAAAAGCCTGAAGTATTTACTCACTCAAAAGGATTTGAACCTTAGGCAAAGAAGATGGTTAGAGTTACTCAAAGACTACGATTGGATCATAGATTATCATCCCGGAAAAGCCAACGTCGTTGCCGACGCTCTGAGTCGAAAACTGAATCTTGGTATGTTATTCAAATCCGAGAACAATCCATTCTTATGATTTTAGCACTTGTTCGAATTCTTTCTTAATAGTTAAGGAAGAAATTCGAACTCTTCTTACCCATTAAGTAACAATTCGAAAGCCTCCTTAATCATTAAGTAAAAGTTTGGAATCATACCTTGAATTGTAAGTAACATCTCTAATTTTGTTATTCGTAGCTACCTTGGCTATCAACGCTCATTTCTGGCTATGCAAAGCTCGGAATTATCTGAATGAACTTCAAGTTCAATCTACTCTAATCACCAGGATTAAATAACTTCAACAAATTGATCCGGAACTTCAGAAAATCAATTCTAAGCTTGAGTCTAATCCTGATTTCTATGTTAAGTCGAACGGTCTTCTATACTTCAAAGATCGTATATGTGTCCCTAATAACAAATAATTGCAAGATGAAATCCTACAAGAAGCGCACCAAAGTTCTTTTTCGATCCATCCTGGATCAGTTAAGATGTACAAGGATCTCAAGCCCTTGTATTGGTGGCCAGGAATGAAAACGGCGATCAACGACTCTGTAGCGAAATGTTTGAACCACCAACGGGTTAAAGCCGAGCACCAAGTCCCTACTGGTTTGCTCCAACCTCTCAAATTTCTTTAATGGAAATGGGAACGAATCACAATGAATTTCGTAACCAGTCTTCCCTGTTCGCCAAGAAAGTGCGGCGCTATCTGGGTGATCGTTGATCGTTTCACCAAGTCAGCACACTTCATTCCGGTGAGAATGAATTTCAGTCTTGAAGCCTTGGCTGAATTATACATCCGAGAAGTAATTCTTTTACATGGAGTTCCAATCTCAATAGTCTCCGATCAAGATCCCCGATTCACAGCTCGGTTTTGGAAATCATTACATAAAGCTCTCGGAACAAAACTGAATCTTAGCACAGCTTTCCATCCGCAAAGCGATGGTCAATCCGAGCGAGTAATTCAAATTCTCGAAGACATGCTCAGAGCTTGTATCATTGACTTCAGAAAGAACTGGGAGAAATCACTACCTTTGGTAGAATTCGCCTACAACAATAGCTTCCAATCTTCGATTCAAATGGCTCCTTTCGAAGCGTTGTATGGCAGAAGATGTCGAACACCTCTGTGTTGGTCTGAACTCGGTGATAATAAAGTTTTGGGACCACAATTGCTTCGGAAACCGAAGAACAAGTTCAAATCATTCATTCTCAATTGAAGCAAGCTTTCGATCGCCAAAAGTCTTACGCCGATCTGAAACGTAGAGACATTCAACATCAAGTCAAAGATAAAGTGTTTCTTAAAGTCTCCCCGTGGAAGAAAATATTCCGATTCGGCAAAAGAGGCAAGCTAAGTCCCCGGTTTATCGAACCATTTGAAGTAGTTGAAAGAATTGGTCCTGTAGCTTATCGACTCGCTCTTCCTCCCGAGTTCGATAAAATACACAATGTCTTCCACGTCTCAATGCTCAGAAGATATCGATCTGATCCGTCCCACGTTCTTGAGCCTGAAGAAGTTGAACTCAATCCTGATCTTTCATATGAAGAAGAGCACGTTCAAATCCTTGATTGAGAAGTCAAAAGACTTCGAAATAAAGGTGTTCCTCTTGTCAAAGTTCTTTGGAGGAATCACAACGTCGAAGAAGCGACGTGGGAACCTGAGGACACGATGAAGAAGTAATATCCCAATCTGTTCAATTCAGGTAAAATTCGAGGACAAATTTTCTTTAAGGGGGAGGAGTTGTAACACCCTAAAATCACCCTAGTTTAAATCATAGGAAAACAACAAGGAAAGTGTAAGCATTTTACACTTTCGCTAAGATTGCAATGAAACAAGAAAAGTTATGTTATATTAAATTATAATTGGATTAAAAAATACATGCATGTTCATTTGTGGTAATAGAAATTAAAATGAAAAATGTGTATATGTCACATATGTATTAGATAGTGGAATTTTTATTAGATTAAACTTTATAATAATAATTTAAAGGAATTATATTATAATATATGTATAATGGAAATTAAAATTATTAAATAAGTTAAACATATGTCTAATTATAAAATAGTGGGCTGAATACATTATTATAATATACATTTTAGTGAAATTAATACATGGTTACTATGTAGCCATGTGTCCCCACCCAAATCTACACAAAGCCACATGGCTAACAAGGGATTCACATCCCAAATATTCATCATCTTTCTCCCATTATTTTCTTGCCAAACCGAGAGAGAAAAAGAGAGGGTTTGAGAGTTTGAATGCATTAAAGTGCTGAATAAATAAGAAGAATTGCATGCATGTTCATCCTAGACTCATGTAAGTGTTCTAGCTAAAATTCTGCTCATGTTTTCGTTTAAATGTTCTTGATGGATTGATGTGTTTCTTGAATTGTTTGTGCTGTGAATTTGATTTGAGAATGATTATTGATGTGTTGATAGGTTGTATGTTACATTAGGTTGCTTAAAATGTTAGAAAATTAATATGTATGAAGCTTGAATAATGAATCTGCCCAGAATTGTTAGTTTTAGACACCTTTCGGATATCTGGAAAATTGAGCATGTTAGAATTGTTTCTGGAAAAAGTGTCACTGAACAAAGTCGTAGAGGACAAAATTTTACATGAGATAGATTTAAGAATTGCACGAAAATGTTAAGTATGGGTCTCTGAATTGTTATTAGAAGTTACTGGACTGAAACTGGATGAATCAGGAATCTGCTGTACTAAATTGTAAAATTCGAAAATTTTAGGGGCTTCCATAATGTCAATAAAATTCTGAATTTTTTTGATTGAAATAGGGGATTCATGAAATGAATGAAATTAAATGGCCAAGCTTGAATTAAGTCTCAATTGGTAGGTTAAATGCATTTAGATCACATGTAGGATTATTAAAGGATTAAAGGGGACTGTTTTGTGGAAATTGATAAATTGGGGACTTGAATGCTTTGATTTTGAATATGTTAGAACTTCATTATTATGCTAATACATGTAAGTTAATATGGTTAAAATATCAGAACCAAATGAATTGTGAAACATATAATTTATATGCATTAAATCCACTAAGTTTAGCTTGGACAGATTCGATCCTCAAATTGACATGTTTTCAAATGAAAAACTGTACTGATTGGGAAATTCTAAAAATATGTGCCATACATGTTTTTGATGGCGTGTTTATAAGCTTTCCAGAATGGTATGATATGCTTTATTTGGATTTAGGAATAAAGAGTTATGAACAAATTAATGGACACTGCTCAAAACTGCCATGTTAGGGACAGCTTGTGTGTTTATTGTTGTTTGCTTGATTTGGTTGAATTTATATGCTAAGGTTGGTACTAATGAATGATATATGTGTTGTAATGGTTCAAGAGCCTATTTAGGCAGAGGCCATAGAGGATACAAGGAGTGAACAATCAAGAAGAAGGGACAAGGACATTGTGATAAAGGACAACAAGTAGCTTGGAGTATAGTGAGTGTAGTTTTGTTTAAAGTGTTAGGATTAGTATTCTAACCTTGTTATTTTTTATTATTAGATAACCTAATGAAGCATGAAATGAATTTAAATTAATGGTTGGTAAATCAACTTGATAAGGAAGAAGGATTAAAGACTTGACTTATGACTTAAGTTATTCTACTTGCTAGATAAGCATGCTTAGTTCAAGTAATATGTTGCTATGAAATGTTGATTGGTTGAGATATGTAAAATGAGACTTTTTGAATGATTTAGCTATTGTTTTATGATGGTTATATGCTTGAATTAATGATTAATGCTTTCTGGAAAAGTAATTGAGCATGACTTGAATGATTCACCTTATATACATGATTGAAATGTTGTTACATGACTTGTAAAGTATTGAATAACAAACAAGTGACCTTGTTGGAGATAAAATATAAGATAAAGACCTTGGTTGATTAGTGTATATAAGTAGAAGGGCATGCCTTAGAGTCATTGAGCTCCTCTCATCTCTGTTACAGAATGGTGGTTAGTAACCTATAAACCTGAAAAGGTGGTTAGTCACCTTGATAATTGAATGGTGGTAAGTCACCATTGATGCTTATGCATCCTTTGTTATATGTTGAAATGAGAAACTGATACTTGAGGTATCTAATGATACATGTTACAAGAAGTCTTGATTACCTATTCCATTAATCATCCAAGGCAATATTGAAAAAGTTATATGACTTGAAAGATAAGTAACTCAATGATATGTACCAATGAAATGATGTTGATATGCTTACTTGTCTTGAATATGCTCATGCTTTTAAATGATACTTGTTGTTGTAAATGCTAATGTTTTGATTGATTCTTGCTGTATAAATGAACATGAAAGTATGTTATTTGTGTTGCATCATTGGATTATTGAAATGGTTACAAGATTAGCTAAGTCTACTTTTGTATGTTGGACTAGCTAGGTAAACCTTGTTTTAAGCCTAGTTAGGTAACCTTGAAGATTAAATAAGGTTTAAAAAGGTGGAAATTAGTAAAGTTAGGGCTGCCTCACTAAGTACATACCTTGTACTTATCACTCTTCTGTTCCCTTCTTCCAAATATTTCAGGTACTAGTCCCGAAAGCTAGTCGTTTGTCTTAGAGAGCTGACCTTAAAGTAAGCCTAGTTAGGTAACCTTGAAGATTAAATAAGGTTTAAAAAGATGGAAATTAGTAAAGTTAGGGCTGCCTCACTAAGTACATACCTTGTACTTATCACTCTTCTGTTCCCTTCTTCCAAATATTTCAGGTACTAGTCCCGAAAGCTAGTCGTTTGTCTTAGAGAGCTGACCTTGAAGTCCAAGCACAAGTATGACTCTTTTGGTTATTATAGTTGGTGGCCTAGATGTATATAAGTGACACATGCATATCATATATGTATTTTGATAGTTTTGGTTTGTACATGTTTAAGACATAGTTCATGTTATGTAATGAATAATCATGTTGGTTTGATTTTGTGTAATGTATATATATGGTTAAGGTGATCAAGTCTTGATAAGGTATGGTGGATATGTATATATGGATTTGATGATATGAATGTGTTATGTTTGAGCTATTTAAGTTGATATTGAGCTTGAATATGTTTGCATGGTTCATGTATTTGTTGGATTTGAATGATTGAGTATGATTAAGTGTGATATCTATATTTGATTTAGGCATTTGCATCTAGACTTTGCTATGGTTGTTACTATATTTCGGATAGTGCATAATGTAAGGAATTCATATAGGTTTTTAATAATTTGAACATAGGATATTAAAGCATCTAGTTGTTTGATTCAAGTAAGTCTATGCACTTGTTGGTAGCCGAATGCTTAATAAATTGATTAAGGTGTGTTTAGTTATATTATTTGTTAGTTTATAAGTTAGAATGCATGTTAGAAAAGTTTTAAAATGGCCCACATATTTGTATATGTTTTGGTAATATGTTTCTAAGTTCATATGTTAATATGTTAAATTTGATAATATACAAGCTGCACGACTCTGATTGATATTGTTACATATTTTGTTTCGATTGTTTATTTGTTCTAAATCATGCGCTATAAGTCGTGACATCCCTCACTCCTAACCCGGGCGAGGGGTGTTACACTTAATCTGCCATTAGGAAAAACAGTTTTGAGTATTTAGTATTTGAACTTGTGTAAATGAGTTTATATGCATGAAATGGCTTCTAATATGTTTTGTATATGTTTTTATATGAATATTAAGATAAAAAATTTGAAGAAAATTTGGAGGAGACAAGGGTTGGGCAGCCAAATAGGAAGGGTTTGCAGACAAGAATTTGAACAAAGGCATTGTGATCAAAGATCAAGTCTAGCTTGGAGTATTGTGAGTGTGGTTAAATTTAGGGTTAGGACTAGTGTCCTAACCAATGTTTTATGTTTAAGTTTTTAGTTTTACATTGAATCATGAAATGAATCTAATATGAACTTGGTAATAATCTTAAAGGAAGAAGGATTAAAAAGAAATATGAAAGTGAAGAACTAAGTGTTTTGATATAATAATTAAAAAATGTTTTGGACAAATTTGAAAAGAATTTAAAACATGTCTTTAAGTCCAACAACTTGAAAATAAGTTTGAGGTGTTTAAAAAGGTTTTTGGCAAAGTTTTAAACGTCTTAAAGTAGTAAAAACAAGCTTTTCAGCACTACCGTACTGATACGGTATAACCCGTATCGATACCTTTTTACCCTAGTTTTGATTCTGCCAAAACTCGTATAATACATGCTTGCCCGTATCGATACGGAGAGGGGTCGTACCGATACGCCTTTAAAGCGTATCGATCCATGCTTTAACAACCCCCAACATCTATTTCCCAACGGTCTTTTAAAATACAGATCGTACCGATACGCTTCCTAGCGTATCGATACGCTTAGGCTGGCAAGAGCCCAATGGCTAGTTCTGAAGAAGGGTGTACCGATACGATAGGCACCAGAACTGCAATTAATGTGGGAAATAAAGACCCTAACGGCTCCAAAACATCCCCAACGGTCCTCAATGGCTACAAACTCATTTGGGAGAATAAAAGGGACCTCCAAGCATCAAGAGAAGACTAATGCTTCAATTGTCAACAACACTATGATTAAGATTTTGTCTTAGAGCTTAATTTTCCATTTTCTTGTATAGACAACACTAGTGAGCTAAACATTGTTAAATTTGCTCAAGTGTTTAGGTTTTGGGTGAGAGCTAAATAGTGCAAACAAACACCTATTAGAGGGATTTCAAGTTTGCTTAGAATTTCTCTTGTAAAGAGGGTTTACTCAAGCTTTGGGTAGAAATCTTTGAGGGTTGTAAAGGTTACCTCCTAAGCCTAGAAAATGGGACGAAATTCTTAGTGAATTTGTTTGAAATCCTTAGTGGGGAGCTAAGGTAGTGGATGTAGGTGCTTGTTAGAAGGCCGAACCACTATAAATCCTTGTGTCTAATTCCAATCTTTTAGCTTCCACTTTTACACCCAAAAATCCAATCTTCTCCAAACTTGGCAAGCACATCGGTTGAAGGAAATCGAGCACCATAAAACCCAACAAAAAGTATGTTACATGTTAGTAGTTAGTTATCTTTGTTTGATGTTTGATATGGCTTGCCTTGCTTAAATGGCAATAAGAATTATCAAATGAGCATGAAAATGATGTTATGCTACTGTTTTTATATGATATTTGATTGAGATTATGATAGCTAATTATTAGAAATTGATCAAACCATGATCTTGTATAGGCTTTGTGTACTTGTAATGTGAACATGCTATATGATCTTGCAAATTGGTTGCTATATACTTGAATGTGCTTGCTGGAAATTAAAAGACATATAAAGTCCTTGGTTGGTTAGTTGGTCTTAGGTAGAAGGGCATGCCTTAGAGTCTAGAGCTCCTCTGAAACTTAGTACCTTGTGTACTCTCTGATATGGTGAAATTGGAACCTAATGATCTAGATGCTTGGTGCATCCTATGTGTACATGTTATATGTGATAAAATAGTGTATAAGACACCTTAGTACATTGTGTATTCTCTAAAATTTTGATGCTATGGGCATCATCTGATGTTGGTACTTAGTGCCTAATAAGACTTGATTACCTAGTCCACCTATCTACCAAGGCAAACATTAAAAGTATTCTAAATAATACATGTAATGCGATCAATGAAATATGTTTTATATGTCAATTTAATTAGCTTGAAATGTATATGGTAATTATGTTCAATGATTCTGTTCGAATGAAATAGAAAGAATATGAACTATGTTTGATTGCTTAATCCTTGTTTGATCAATGTAATTGAAGGATTGAAACTTTTCTATTTGATTGTGTTATGTGATAACATGTTGTGGTTGACATTATATATGTTATAGCTTCATGCTTACTTGATGTTAAGATGTCGTTAAGACTAGCTAAGTGTTGTTTGATCATGTTTGATACTAGCTAGGTGATTCTTAAATGTATAAGCCTAGCTAGGTAACCTAGGCTATTTGTGATAAAACATTTAAAAGATCTAAATTGTTAGTCATAAGAACTGCCTCACTAAGTACCTATCGTACTTATCACTCTTTTGTTTCCTTCTTCCTAAACCTGCATGATTACTCTGATTCAAAGTTGTCCTACATTGATCTAGGAGCATATCACAAGCCAAAGACAAGTATGATTTGGTATATTTTGTTCAGACTCCTAAAAGATGGCATAGATATGTAACTAGAGTTGTGTCACATGCATTATGGCTAGATGTTACATTAAATGTGAACACTTAATATGGTTTGTATATATAAGACTTAAGAAATCTTGGTATGTAATGTCTATCTGAAGCTATGGTTTAAAGATTGTATGACTTCTTGTTAAATATGTATATAGGTTTATGTTTGGTTAGCTATTGATCAATGTGATGTGGTGACATGATTCTCTTAATATGTTTGAATGATCTATTGATGTCTATGATTGGATTATTGGTGATAATGTAACACCCCTAAAAGAATATATATGTTTATACTTACAGTTAAAAAAAAAAGAAGAAGAGATTGCTAGTCGTGGGAATCGAACCCATGACCTAAGATAATCAAGCATGTAACCTAGCCAATTAAGCTAGACCACTCTTAGAGTCTAAGCTTCCCATATTTTCTTTTCTTTTGAACCCTTTTAGTAGTGTAACTAAAATAATTAAAAACCTGATCCGACCTTTCACCTAGCAAAAATCAAATTATGCTTGGCCATTCGAATCAAAATTTCCCAAACTCAGACTCTCACTCTTTTCCCTCGAAGGTCTCTGCGCACCACTCCGTCCGCCGCCACCGCTGCATCGTGGCCACCACCGCCAGCACCGGCGAACGCGCCTCGTCGCTCTGAATCTGCTACCGTCGGTCACGCGCGCTCCCGTACCGCCGTTTGCAGTTAAAACCGAGCCGAAAGTTCGGCAACTTCGTGGACCACGTCTGTCGCGTTTCCGGCCGATCCACTGCCGATCTTGGCTCACCGTGGGCACGACCGAAATCCTTGTGTCCGGATCTACAAAGCCTGAGCATGCCGCCTCCGTTCTCCGCCGATAAGCCATTCGTCGGAGCTTCGACAGATTCGAGACCCGTATTGCATTTTTGGTAATTTTCAACCTTTATTCGGCGATGTTTCGGTTGAATAAATGTTGGGTTGGTTGTATAATTGGATTTGCCATTTTTTTCAGGTGAAATCGAGCAATTTCGAGCCTCCGGCGAGTTTTCCGACCACCGTCCGGCGACCAGATCTGGTTAGGGTGAGTTGACCGGTTTAATTACGGTCTGAGGGTTCGAACCGGTCTAAACCGGTCCAACCCGGTCTGAGCCCAAGCCCAGTTCGGTCCGTCCAAACCGGCCTAAGTCCAGTAGTAAACCAAGCCCATTGACCGACCCATCCGACCCGACCCGACCCGTCCAACCCGTCCGACCCGACCCGTCAACCCGAGTCAACTCGTCCGAGTCAGCCCGAGTCAACTCAGTTGACTGTTGATGTCATGCTGACGTCAGCATTGACTTTGACCCGTTGACCGTTGACCTACTGACGTCAGCGTTGACCTGATGACGTCAGCGTTGACCGTTGACTTTGACCAAAAAGTCAAATTTTCCGAAAAGTCATATTTTATGTTTTTCGACGTCCTGAGTCCGATTTTGAAGCCCGTTTTGTGAAATTCTAACCCGAAAGCCTCCGAATTGGACCTTGAACTCGAGTTTGCTTTTGTATTTTAATAATCAATTATGAGTAAGGTGATTAAAGACTGAAATTGGAATTTGTGCGATTGAAGGTATTCGAAGTTCCTTGTATTCGTGATGTTGAGGGCGTCGCATTCGGGTTCGAGAGTGATTGAACGGAGAATAATAGTCGACCGATATAGCAAGTATTAAAGGTAATACACTACTACCTCTTGTATGCTTTATGAGCATGTTGGTATGTGTTAATGCATGCATAAAAATGATGATAAGTACTGTTAAATCTGCTCAAGTTAAATCGAATGTAGAAACGAGTATGATAAATTAAATAAGACCGAAATGCTCGAATGAGGCAGCTAATCTCCAATTCTGAGCATTAGTGTGAAATGTTTAAATGTGAAAGATAGCTGGACAGGAAATTACGAATCACCCATAATTGTTAAAAGACCCGAAATGCCCTTGTTGGCCAAAGTAATCAAAATATCCCAAATGTATCGGATATTGTGAAAAATCTAAATGTAGAAATCTCTGAATGCCTGGTTGGATTAGACCTGGCAAACTCGACCCAAGAACCGAGACCCGAACCGAACCCAGACCCGAACCGAAACCGAAAATCAACCCGAAATTTACCCAAAATCTGATCTGAAATTTTATCCGAAACCCAAAATATACCGAACCGAAACTGAACCGAATTTAGTTGAACCGAATGAACCCGAACCGAATAGACCCGAACTGAATGAACCCGATTAATAGAAATAAAGAAAGATAAAATATGAACAGCCGCACAAATCACTAAAATGTCAAATATATTGACTTTATAAAGTCATATATAGGGTGTAAAAATCCGACCAACCTAAAAATCTGATTAAAAACGACTTATCTCTCATTTAACTGAAATCAACCGAACCGAAATCAACCGATCCGAAATGACCCGAAACATAATAGACCCGAACTAAAACCGAACCGAAACCGAACCAAAACCGAAACTGAATCTGAACCAAAGATATCAGACCCGAAATAACCGAAACCGAAATGACCCGAACTTATTGACCCGTTTGCCACCTCTAAGTTGGATACCCGATGAGCAACTAGAATTTTTGAGCTACCGTTTACGTCTTGTTAGTATAAATTACCAAAATGCCCGCATATGATAAAACAACCATAATGCCTTATAAGTAAATGGCTAAATCACTCATGAAATGCCTAAAGTCTCAAGAATTTGATGCATCGTCTCCTGACTGTCCGGTTTAAATAGTTAGTTCAAAACCCCTCTTTTAATAGGGGCCTTGTTTCAAAGATCCGTTCAACTGTCAAAACTTAATATGTTCTCTTCCGTAAATGTCAAGTATCTCCAAGGAATTAAACGATTCCACCTAGTGTGTTCCTTGTGTGCTATATAACCGTTTTAATATTGTTTTACATGACGAAAGCATGATTATATTATATGTGTGATACATCATAGTTTTGATTGAACAATATGCTTCTGATTACTGTTATATGGAAAATACACGTCTATTTTATATCTACCGAAATTTCAGTTGTTATTGATAACCGAACCGTTACATAAATTGTTACTGGGGTACTTGGGATAAAATATGAAGTGACCGTAGGTTCAGCCCTGATCCAGAGGGAAATTCCTCACCGTTACCGTTATAGGTTCCTATGCTTCGGCTAGGGTAATTCCTCACCGTTACCGTTACAGGTTCCTATGCTTCGGCTAGGATAATTCCTCACCGTTACCGTTACAGGTTCCTATGCTTCGGCTAGGGAAATTCCTCACCGTTACCGTTATAGGTTCCTATGCTTCGGCTAGGGTAATTCCTCACCGTTACCGTTATAGGTTCCTATGCTTCGGCTAGGGTAATACCTACCATACCGTACCGTACCGTTCCTAAGATGAGGGTTGATAAAAGATTAAACCGTACTGTATTGTTACTTGAACTTTATGTTTTTGAACTGAAAATGTATATTATACTGTTGTTGTACATCTTTTACCTACACTGTTTGGAACACACTAGGAACCGAACTCTCTAATTCCACCTCCGTACATTAATAGCCTATAATTACCGTCTAATTCTTGATGATTGAATAAAGAATAAGTACCGTTATCCTCAAGTATAACATTACCTGAAATATTGAAAAAGAAATAAAGACCGTTACTGCGTAAAGCATCATGAAAATGTTATGCCTACCATATATCTGCATGAACTTATAGCATCTTTTGGTAGTTTTGTATTACTGAGCTTTTCCAAGCTCACGTTGTTTTTACCATCACAGGTTAAAGAAATATATCATGGTATAACGTTTGACATCAGTGTTCGGAGTCCTCTCGGTGTTGCTTTTGGAGTACGGTACCGACATAGTTAGTGGGCATGCATTTGTTTTATGATAATGTCTGTAAAATGTTTTCTGAAATTTTGTTATATGTTTAAATGGTTTCATGAAAGAATATTTTCAACAAAAGTTACCGTTATAATTTAATATGTATTTTTTTTAGAGAAAATGTTTTATGTGTATTTTTACTGTGGGTCGCTCTTGTGACCCTAATGTGGCTTCCTAGGATCCGTCGTAACGCATAGACGGGTCTAGGGGGTTACATTTAGTGGTATCAGAGCTTAGAGTTGTGTCTTTCTGGGTAGATCGGCCGATCGTCTGTCATAGGATGTCTGGTCTGTGCATGCCCCTATATCATAACCGTACTCCATCGAGCCGAGACTCCGATGTCGAATCATTTCCTGTGATAAGTGCAATTAACCGTTCTGTCCATAATAGCTTGATCTGTACTGGAAAGGAATATTGGTAATGTCTGTCTACGAATTGGATTAAATTGATGGATTTGAATCCAGATAAAGAAACTGAGATGGTTAATGCTTGTGAAATAGAAGATCTGAAACAGATTAAGAGTAAATGTTTGATCGAATGAGAAAAAAACCGATATAAGATTTTAAGTAAAGTAGCTCGGTGATAATGAGTATGATTGAGAATATTCAGACAAAAAAAAATGATAAAAGTATTATGAATTTAAAAGGAAGGTGTCTGCGAGATTGGTGAGAATGTAGATTATGCGGTGACTCTGTTATACACGAAAGAAATAGTTGCCTGAACATTGCGCTGAAAGTAAGCGTTGTCCTTTCGAAACATTGGATTGTATTTGTTCATGCATGGAGTAAATCATTTTGGGGAAAAGTGACGCAATGTACCGTCATATGTATCATACTTACTAAAATTTGATGTTCACATCTTAATTCTAGAGAGCCTTGGTTGATGCTTTGAGTACTCGCATAATCTTCACACACAGTTGTTCGTCCGTATTTTGATTTTTCAACCTAGTAAAGTAATTCAGATTCTGAAATATGTACTTTTGGACTGTATGACTGACTTTTGTGGCGACGAGAATGTTTTGAAGTCTTGACTGAGTATGCTATATTAATAATAAAAGATATGAGACAAGTTCTGCTTAGTACCGTATGAAGTTTAAAGCGGATTCAAGTACCGTATTTTGATTTATTTGGTCCGAGATGTATGATATGATAAATGTAGATTTAATGACAGTCTAAGTGTTTGGGAATACTACCAGATTAATCTGTGATCATCTGAGAGTCCTGAGAAACAAGGATACCTTGATAGATAAGTTTTCAGTACAAGAACGGATGAAAGATTAGTTCTGCATTTCTCTGACCCTGGTAAATTTCGAGGACGAAATTTCTTTTAAGGGAGGGAGAATTGTAACACCCCTAAAAGAATATATATGTTTATACTTACAGTTAAAAAAAGAAAAGAAAGAAGAGATTGCTAGTCGTGGGAATCGAACCCATGACCTAAGATAATCAAGCATGTAACCTAGCCAATTAAGCTAGACCACTCTTAGAGTCTAAGCTTCCCATATTTTCTTTTCTTTTGAACCCTTTTAGTAGTGTAACTAAAATAATTAAAAACCTGATCCGACCTTTCACCTAGCAAAAATCAAATTATGCTTGGCCATTCGAATCAAAATTTCCCAAACTCAGACTCTCACTCTTTTCCCTCGAAGGTCTCTGCGCACCACTCCGTCCGCCGCCACCGCTGCATCGTGGCCACCACCGCCAGCACCGGCGAACGCGCCTCGTCGCTCTGAATCTGCTACCGTCGGTCACGCGCGCTCCCGTACCGCCGTTTGCAGTTAAAACCGAGCCGAAAGTTCGGCAACTTCGTGGACCACGTCTGTCGCGTTTCCGGCCGATCCACTGCCGATCTTGGCTCACCGTGGGCACGACCGAAATCCTTGTGTCCGGATCTACAAAGCCTGAGCATGCCGCCTCCGTTCTCCGCCGATAAGCCATTCGTCGGAGCTTCGACAGATTCGAGACCCGTATTGCATTTTTGGTAATTTTCAACCTTTATTCGGCGATGTTTCGGTTGAATAAATGTTGGGTTGGTTGTATAATTGGATTTGCCATTTTTTTCAGGTGAAATCGAGCAATTTCGAGCCTCCGGCGAGTTTTCCGACCACCGTCCGGCGACCAGATCTGGTTAGGGTGAGTTGACCGGTTTAATTACGGTCTGAGGGTTCGAACCGGTCTGAACCGGTCCAACCCGGTCTGAGCCCAAGCCCAGTTCGGTCCGTCCAAACCGGCCTAAGTCCAGTAGTAAACCAAGCCCATTGACCGACCCATCCGACCCGACCCGACCCGTCCAACCCGTCCGACCCGACCCGTCAACCCGAGTCAACTCGTCCGAGTCAGCCCGAGTCAACTCAGTTGACTGTTGATGTCATGCTGACGTCAGCATTGACTTTGACCCGTTGACCGTTGACCTACTGACGTCAGCGTTGACCTGATGACGTCAGCGTTGACCGTTGACTTTGACCAAAAAGTCAAATTTTCCGAAAAGTCATATTTTATGTTTTTCGACGTCCTGAGTCCGATTTTGAAGCCCGTTTTGTGAAATTCTAACCCGAAAGCCTCCGAATTGGACCTTGAACTCGAGTTTGCTTTTGTATTTTAATAATCAATTATGAGTAAGGTGATTAAAGACTGAAATTGGAATTTGTGCGATTGAAGGTATTCGAAGTTCCTTGTATTCGTGATGTTGAGGGCGTCGCATTCGGGTTCGAGAGTGATTGAACGGAGAATAATAGTCGACCGATATAGCAAGTATTAAAGGTAATACACTACTACCTCTTGTATGCTTTATGAGCATGTTGGTATGTGTTAATGCATGCATAAAAATGATGATAAGTACTGTTAAATCTGCTCAAGTTAAATCGAATGTAGAAACGAGTATGATAAATTAAATAAGACCGAAATGCTCGAATGAGGCAGCTAATCTCCAATTCTGAGCATTAGTGTGAAATGTTTAAATGTGAAAGATAGCTGGACAGGAAATTACGAATCACCCATAATTGTTAAAAGACCCGAAATGCCCTTGTTGGCCAAAGTAATCAAAATATCCCAAATGTATCGGATATTGTGAAAAATCTAAATGTAGAAATCTCTGAATGCCTGGTTGGATTAGACCTGGCAAACTCGACCCAAGAACCGAGACCCGAACCGAACCCAGACCCGAACCGAAACCGAAAATCAACCCGAAATTTACCCAAAATCTGATCTGAAATTTTATCCGAAACCCAAAATATACCGAATCGAAACTGAACCGAATTTAGTTGAACCGAATGAACCCGAACCGAATAGACCCGAACTGAATGAACCCGATTAATAGAAATAAAGAAAGATAAAATATGAACAGCCGCACAAATCACTAAAATGTCAAATATATTGACTTTATAAAGTCATATATAGGGTGTAAAAATCCGACCAACCTAAAAATCTGATTAAAAACGACTTATCTCTCATTTAACTGAAATCAACCGAACCGAAATCAACCGATCCGAAATGACCCGAAACATAATAGACCCGAACTAAAACCGAACCGAAACCGAACCAAAACCGAAACTGAATCTGAACCAAAGATATCAGACCCGAAATAACCGAAACCGAAATGACCCGAACTTATTGACCCGTTTGCCACCTCTAAGTTGGATACCCGATGAGCAACTAGAATTTTTGAGCTACCGTTTACGTCTTGTTAGTATAAATTACCAAAATGCCCGCATATGATAAAACAACCATAATGCCTTATAAGTAAATGGCTAAATCACTCATGAAATGCCTAAAGTCTCAAGAATTTGATGCATCGTCTCCTGACTGTCCGGTTTAAATAGTTAGTTCAAAACCCCTCTTTTAATAGGGGCCTTGTTTCAAAGATCCGTTCAACTGTCAAAACTTAATATGTTCTCTTCCGTAAATGTCAAGTATCTCCAAGGAATTAAACGATTCCACCTAGTGTGTTCCTTGTGTGCTATATAACCGTTTTAATATTGTTTTACATGACGAAAGCATGATTATATTATATGTGTGATACATCATAGTTTTGATTGAACAATATGCTTCTGATTACTGTTATATGGAAAATACACGTCTATTTTATATCTACCGAAATTTCAGTTGTTATTGATAACCGAACCGTTACATAAATTGTTACTGGGGTACTTGGGATAAAATATGAAGTGACCGTAGGTTCAGCCCTGATCCAGAGGGAAATTCCTCACCGTTACCGTTATAGGTTCCTATGCTTCGGCTAGGGTAATTCCTCACCGTTACCGTTACAGGTTCCTATGCTTCGGCTAGGATAATTCCTCACCGTTACCGTTACAGGTTCCTATGCTTCGGCTAGGGAAATTCCTCACCGTTACCGTTATAGGTTCCTATGCTTCAGCTAGGGTAATTCCTCACCGTTACCGTTATAGGTTCCTATGCTTCGGCTAGGGTAATACCTACCATACCGTACCGTACCGTTCCTAAGATGAGGGTTGATAAAAGATTAAACCGTACTGTATTGTTACTTGAACTTTATGTTTTTGAACTGAAAATGTATATTATACTGTTGTTGTACATCTTTTACCTACACTGTTTGGAACACACTAGGAACCGAACTCTCTAATTCCACCTCCGTACATTAATAGCCTATAATTACCGTCTAATTCTTGATGATTGAATAAAGAATAAGTACCGTTATCCTCAAGTATAACATTACCTGAAATATTGAAAAAGAAATAAAGACCGTTACTGCGTAAAGCATCATGAAAATGTTATGCCTACCATATATCTGCATGAACTTATAGCATCTTTTGGTAGTTTTGTATTACTGAGCTTTTCCAAGCTCACGTTGTTTTTACCATCACAGGTTAAAGAAATATATCATGGTATAACGTTTGACATCAGTGTTCGGAGTCCTCTCGGTGTTGCTTTTGGAGTACGGTACCGACATAGTTAGTGGGCATGCATTTGTTTTATGATAATGTCTGTAAAATGTTTTCTGAAATTTTGTTATATGTTTAAATGGTTTCATGAAAGAATATTTTCAACAAAAGTTACCGTTATAATTTAATATGTATTTTTTTTAGAGAAAATGTTTTATGTGTATTTTTACCGTGGGTCGCTCTTGTGACCCTAATGTGGCTTCCTAGGATCCGTCGTAACGCATAGACGGGTCTAGGGGGTTACAGATAATGCTTGATTTTGATTAGGGACAATGCATTTAGATTAACTATGTGATTCATGATATAATTCGAATGATGTAGTTCCTAGGAAACATGTGAATGAGTTTGGGCACATGATCTTGTATGTATGTATGTTGATTAGAATAGTAACAAATGAATCAAGATGAGTTAGTTAAAATGTTACTGGAATTTACATGTAATATCTTATCTTTGTATGAATGATAGGAAATGGGAATTGTATCCAGACTATTTGATTAAAATGAACTAAAATAGACCTAACATGTATATGAGTGGAATCATATGACCTTAATATGTAGGCAAGCATATTCGAATGGAATGGTTTGAATAGATCGGGCCATAAATGTGTGAAGTATTCGAATGTGCCTTTATGTAAATTGTTAGATTGAATATGTCATAGGGTTAATCTAGATTTGTTGTTCTTGTAATGATGTTTGAATGTAGAAGCATGATTATATGAATGACATTGTTGTGTTAGCTTATATGATCAGGTATGATTAAGATTGTAACCTATTTGATAATGTTAAGTTAAAGTTTTTGTTAGCCCACCTATTTGTTAGAATTCTATGTTTGTGGTGAACATTATATGTTTAATAGTTCTGATTCTGTTCTGCAAAATCGTAACGCCCTTCGCTCCTAACCTGTAACCCCCTCGTCCCGGTCTGGCCGGATGACCGGTCCGAGCGGGTCACACGGGGAAAACCGAAGCAAAACCCGTTAAGGTTCCCCCTCGGTTAGCAACCCTATTTTTTCATTTTAATCTTGTCTAGAGGAGTATTAGATCCTAAGTGATCAAACAGCGGAACAACATTCACGAGACAATCGAACGAACCCAAAACAACATTTAACAGCCCAATTTTAAACTTAACTGCAGGCGGTATCGATACTCCTAAGGAGTGTATCGATACGCCTTGACTAGGTCAACTGGTCAGAGTCAACCCGTGGAGACCGTATCGATACGCCCAAAGAGTGTATCGATACTCTCCCCAATGGTCAACTTCTCTCGGTCAACGCTAAGAGGACCGCATCGGTACGCCAGAGGCCCGTTTCGGTACCCAAATCGACAGTGACTCCAGTGACCAAAAAGGTATCGATACGCCCCCTTCGCGTATCGAAACGCGTGGCCTGAAGCAGGAAGGCCGTATCGATACGGGTCCAATCGTATTGATACCCCTGTTACAAACTTACAAGTTTTAGCTGATTTAAGGCACAAGGGTGCCCCTGAAACCCTCTAAAACCTCAACCAACACACTAACATCATTCCTAAGGCAAACCAACAATACAAACATGCTTGAAAACTTAAAGCCAAGAGGCACAATTCAACACAAGGTGGTGCACAAACCATACGAGCAACTTAAGCATTCCAACATGAAACAAGGCATCCATACATAGCA
The DNA here is from genome assembly GCA_030270665.1 of Hibiscus trionum. Classification (NCBI taxonomy): domain Eukaryota; kingdom Viridiplantae; phylum Streptophyta; class Magnoliopsida; order Malvales; family Malvaceae; genus Hibiscus; species Hibiscus trionum. The sequence continues at coordinate 40,787,135 of BSYR01000035.1, read as the reverse complement.
TTCCAACAAAAGAGCAAATTAAGCATTTAAAGTCATACATGAAAGCTCAAAGGCCCAAAATGGCACAAGACAACATATAAGGTTTGCACCGATCAACAAGGCAACCTAAACACCTAAGGGCATGCCATCACACACAATCATTCATCATGGCATATCATGCTTTACAAACCATAGTCAATCCAAAACATCAACATATCAACGAGTCATACAAGCTCATACAAACACCTTTGCCACATTGCTAACTAATACAAAATTTAACCACCGTACTTGAGCCACAAACTTGGAAAGCCCTTCTTGCCTTGCTCCGAGCTAACACCACGCTAATGATATGCATTGTTGAACATTGAGAGCGTAAGCTATAAGCTTAGTGAGGGTGCTCTAAAACGAAAAACATCAACAATGCAGGGTTCAAGCATGTAAATCCTATTCTCGCATACAACCTACAATGGCAAAGAAATTGAGTAGACCTAGCTAGTATTTCAATTGGCATAATATGGCATCTTACATCATACTAAGCATCAAGCATAAATATCAACAATCACATATCTAGATCATATATCACAACATATGAACAAGTTTAATTGGCCACTTTCAATTACTCGGATGTGCAGATTTAACCTCAACAATCACTTTACCTCGGTGGGATTACACTCATCACCGAACCTTGCATGTGCGGGATTCCACTCATCGCCACATGCCCTACGGATGGGATTCCACTCATCATCCCGTAGAAATATATAAAAGCTTCCGGTGGAATATTACATCACCGTACTTCTCCTTGATGACTTAACGCCATCAAGGCCACGTACGTTTTGACTCAATTTGTGTGCACACTAATCCTAATGATCGATCATTTACAACCGGTAATTTACTTAGTGCCAATCTTCATCATCACATCACATATCATCAACCATAACTCATGCTCATCGCATATATACATATCATGATATACATGCACAACTTATCCACATTTCACAAGAGCATAGTTAGGCAATACACAATAGCATTTAATGGAAACCAATGGCTAGAATTAACAACTTGAAATAAAGAAATGGCCTACCAAGCACATTCCACACACACACTCTACACACACTCGAACCAAACTTTAAAACAAGTTTGAAACCACTCACCGCCCTTCCTTAGCAACCAAGCGAAACTCCTACGAACCCAGATTCGGTCCCAAAGCTCCTTCGACGACTCCTCTTACTTCTAGCCAACCAAAAACACAACCAACAACCAAAATCAATGCTAACATTCAATCAACACTCAACCTTAGAGCTTAAACTAACTTCATCCACATTTTCCAATCAAATAAATCCCGAAATGTAACAAATTCGTGCTTCCTCAAACCTTGGCTGAAAACTCCACTTTCAATCATCCAAATGACACCCAAAAGATCCCAAATCACCCTCCTAAACCATCAGCCCTTTGTTTTCAACCTAAAACCCACCAAAAATGGAGTTTTTGACATTTCAAAAATGGCTCTAAGAACCCACTTCGGGTTTTCATCAAAACTCAACCAAAATAACATATAATGAGCATTTTAATATGAATAAACAAAGCCCCAACTCAATTTTGTAAAACAATATGAAAAACCCCTTAAAAACCCAAACTTTAAATCAAACCCTAATTTTCAAAAGTTCATATCTTTGAAATCTAAAACCATAGGTAGATAGAGAATAAAGAGGAGAGTGAGAATATGATTTTACTTTTCAAAAACACCTTGAAATGAAGTTGTAATCAAATGGAATAGTAAACAAGCTTTGAGAGATTTTGGAGATGGGGTTTTAACGTTGGGAGGGGAATTGGGGGAAAGAGAAGACAACTTTTTCTATAAAGTTGTCTTGCTTTTTAAAAGTTTTGGGTCAAATTACTCTTTTGGTCCCTCCTCTTTTTATTTAAGCTCAATTAGGTCTTAATTTAGATTGAATTGATTTTTAATTAATTTTATTGACTCGGACTACAAACCCGACTAACTCCTAACCCCAAAACACGTGCGTTACATAACCCATGTGAGGGGCGTTACAATTTGAGATTACATATGTTATAAGAGACGATGTGGAATTTAATTTACCTTTTGAATTTATACAATTCTTGTTTAATCTCAACAAAAATAAATTTGTAAGTTTAATTTCAATTTTCTTTACCTCTATAAACTCATAATTACTCAAATATCATTTTTCATCACTTTTTATTTTTTAATGATTATAATTTTATAGGTCCAAATTTTTTACTGAAAGCTCTATTTGACTGGTCTGTATAATATAAATTTAATTTATTCAAAATTTGATTTAACTTATCAAGGTTCAAAAGATTGATAAGTATATCCTCCCTAATATTCTAAATTCTGATAATTACAAATTAGACAATTTTTATGTGTTAGAATTTAGTTTTTAAATAGTTACTTGAATAACCGAGTAAGTCAAGTAAAAAAAGTTATAAATCTATGTCTCGGGAAAAAAATGGTTAATTTAAATAAGTCATGCTAAAAAGTGGTTAAACCGAGTCAATTAGGCAAAAAATGATTTAAACGTATATCTTATATGTTGATATAATACGATTTTACATTAATGACCTTACATATCCGAACCTTAGAGGATTCAAAGTAAGTTATTTTATATTAGCATATTTTGATGATACGCTATAATATTTTATTTTTAAATATTAATCTAATTATTTATTTTATAGTTTGTACAAAAGATAGACATCGAAAAGGAATTAACAATTGTCATGCCAGATTACATGTTAAGTTATTTGATGGTCTCATCAATTATGTATATTACTTTAAAGCATGTTACAATAAAAGGTAAAAAAATAAATGAAATTTATAAATTATCATAAATTAGTTAATTTTTATCAAATATGTAAAATTTTCAATTATTTTGATATAAATTATCATTTTTAGTGAGTAATTTACATGTGATGACTTGTGAAGGCAAAAAAATATGGTCGTAGAAATGTTTAATAAAATATAACGATCGTTGGGATGTTTCTTAACATAAACCTTTAAGATGTTAAATGAAATATAATAAATGTTAGGATGTTTCTTAGTATTAACTTCATTCAGCTGGAGAAAACGTAAAAAAATGTTCAGATACCACTGTTATTGGGTTAAATTTTCAGTCTTACGAATCGTGCGGTCTTTGACAATGTTATATAGAAAAACCTTTAAGTTAGTTTGATTACTATTTTCGAAAGATCAAACTCTACCTAACCATTGAAAATACGAAAATGTTCTAAGTGGAAACAAACTGAAAAAAATAACTGTTAAGAACAAAATAATAACAATGAAAGACACAAGAAATAATTTTTAGAGTAAATGCTTAATTACTCAAAAGATTGATCAATAGAGATCATCACCTGAAGGCAGGGGCGGAACTAAAAAATTATCTAAGAGGTATTATTTTTTCGAACAAAATTTAAGAGGAGCTAATTATTTATAAAGGGGTGTCATTTTATTTATAAAAGGATATCAATTAGTTATATTTTTTTAATTTTTATATACAAACTATATAAAAAGATTCAATTAAAAAAAAAATGGGCTGTCAACAGACCCCAATTTGTGAGTGTGGCTCCGCTAATGCTTGAAGCAACCATCAATTGTGATGTCATGAATCAAAATGGTTTTACATATAATATAAATCTTATTGCTAATATAAGAAGCATGAGACATGTATGGGCAATCAATTAGTAATCACGATAACATTCTAGTGAGTTCCCATCAAATCTTTTTTACACGAACGAGTGTCTAATTGCTTTAGAGATTTTTGAAAGATGATTTCAAGGAGAGAAGAAGGGCCAACTGATAAAGAAAATTAGTATAATTATATTAAAGATGATTTTACAAAACTTTTCAAGGAAGTCACGAGTATATTTTGTAATGGTGTTGATAATAAATGATATAATAATATGGATGCCAATTTGGCTTAAAGTCTCTTAACTACTGATTTTGGCGAGCAAGCTTTGTTACCTTTTAAGATAACACATATCATAGAAGACAATGCTCGATTCAGTTTTATTTCTGAGGTTATATCATTCTTGTTCAATCTCATCAACAAAAATTTGCAAGTCTAAATTTAGTTTTTTTGATCCCTATAGAATTATAATAACTCAAATAACATCATTTCATCGATTTTTCTTTCTAATAATAAGAGTTTTATGAATCTAAAGTTTTTATTGTAAGCTCTATTTGTATGGTGCCATACCCTAAACCTTGGCCTAGAAGTAAGTTATTACTTTGATTGTAATTCAAGTGGATTAAAGATAACTTTTGCTTTACCAATTGAATTAATTAAGGAGCAATTGGAGTTTTGTAAAGTTTGATAACCATTTTTGAATTGCTAAATTGAGAGCCTTGAATTATCAAAGATTTACATGTAATCTTAACAAGTCTTTGGGGACATGTACACATGTTAAGCCCTTAGTAGAGCTTGCATGACTCTCGGCCAAGGGGAGAAAGATGAAGAATACATTCTCCATCTTTTCCAAAGAACCGATTCACCAAAAGAAAGAAAAAGAGAATCGTGAGTTAGCCATGGAAGCTTGAGTTAAAGCTTTGTTTTTGCTTAATTCATGGAGATATGTTGATTTTGCCTAAGGAAGGAGGTAATATGCTATTCCCTTTCTTCCAAATCCTTTTGCTATTTGAGAATTTAATTGAGAATTGCTTTGGTCCATTTGTTACTAGTTTTAATTGAAGCCAAATCACGTTGTAAAAATTTAGGATGTATTTGATTGTTATGCTTGATTAAGTTCCTCTTGCTTTTGATGTGGTGGAATTCGATTAGGATGCTAATTGATTCCTTTAGATTTCTAGAAATTTGCTATGGTGACGGTGAATTGAGTTGAATTTAATAAGTTGGGTGATTAACTTAATTGGACTGTTTGTGAATAGAAGTTATCTTGAAAACTGTTTTGTAGAATTAAATTCAGGGGACGGGTTGTTTTCATGATTTCTAAGTTGTTTAGGGATTGAATTGATAGGTTTAAGGCTGTCCCATGTGTATATACGATTGTCCGAGACTGTTTTATATATAAATGAACTTCAGGGATTGTTTTGAACCATGAATGAATGAATGAGTATATAAAACAGGGCAGAATTGCATAAAAATGGACCTTAGGGAACTGTTTTAAAGTATGTGGTTGTGCATATAGGAAAACATGGCAGCATTTCAACTACTTGAACTCCAGTGGTTTGTTTTGAACATGTATAAGTGCAAATGTATGTAAAGGGTTGTTTTTGTGTCCATGTAAATGAATTAGTGACTGCTATGAACTTTTGAAAATGTCTTGGGTTGCTTGTGATTGTATAAATATGTACCTATGTATTTTGGTGCTGTTTTACAACTATATAAATGCAAGTGGGCTGTTTGTGTGAAATTATATGTATTCATGAGTACTTGAATAGTTTTACAAATGTTCGACTATTAGGAAATGATCCTAATGCATAGTTAAAAGTCTTGTCACATTAGATCAAGGAGAAATTGAAGGTGTAAGAGCTATAGTAGATAAAACAGTAGACAAGAAGATAGGAATCAAGATTCGAGAACAAAATCAGCTCGGATTAAACTGTGAGTGTAGTTTAAAGTCTCGGGATAGAGTGAAACTATCCTGAGCATCTTTATCTTACATTAATTGATTTTGCTTGCTTTTAAAATTAAGTGGTGCTAATATGATTAGCTTGGATACAAGGTAAGTACTTTATTGCGAAGTACTATATGATATGAAAATTTGGTTCAAAGCATGTTATATGGTTGAATTCTTTGTACATGAATGTATACATGCAAAAACCTTGACATGATAAGAATTAAGCCTTTATTGAAATTACATGAATTTGAATGCCTTGATAAGGAGCTAAGCTCATTCTTGATTATGATATGATAAGAAATGTTATTCAAATGTCTTAATAAGGAGCTAAGCTCATTCTCGATTATGATATGATAAGAAATGTTATTCGAATGCCTTGATAAAGAGTTAAGCTCATTCTTGATTCAAATATGATAATAAATAAAAGGAAATCATTGATTTCGAGTCAGTCATAGGTATAGTTGGCATGTCGTAGAGTCTATAGAGCTCGTGTTTGGGGTGGACTATGGTCTTGGACTACGATCCTTATTTGGCGAAAGTGGGAGGGAATTATTGTGGTCACTTGGCAAAAGTAGGAGGGATTGACCGGTACTATGAGTACCTTTTTTTTGTTGGCGACTGTTGGTTGGGGATTCGTATACCTAGGATGTTACTTGATTCATGTAACCCCCTCGTCCCGGCCTGGACGACTGACCGATCCGAACGAGTTACACGGGGAAAATCGAAGCGAAACTCGTTAAGGCTCCACTTCGATTAGCAACCCTAGAAAAATTTTCATTTATTTATCTTATCCAAATGTATCATTTAGTCCTAAGTGTGAAAACGACAGCAGAAAACGAGGACAGACGATACAGACGGAATGTACGGTAATTTAAATTTACCAAGTGACATGTTATGTCCAATTGCTTGCATTCAGAACCAAACCATACATAAACAATGCATATAAACTTAACAAGAAAGCATACAACCAACGAGACAAAATCCCAACATCCGAGAACCCTTAAAGATGCCAAAAGCCTAATTTACATGCATGTGTTTCGAAACAGGCTTGCCCGTTTCGATACACGGGCCCCAGTTTAAAAGCCAGAACAGGCCGTACCGGTACGGTCCACCTCGTTTCGGTACAGGGGTCCATTTTGTCAAAGCGTTCTGGAACTCGTTCCGAAACAGGCCCTCACAGTGGCAAACCGTTTCGACACGCGTATTGGAACAGGAGCTCACAGTGTCAAAATGTATCGAAACGCGTTCCGATACGGGTATCCCTGGAGTCACCACCGTTCCGAAACAACCACAAGCGTTCCGAAACGCCTGCACTCCGTGTGTCCCTGAAACAGTTTTCTGCATCTCCAAAAGTTCCCAAACAAGCCTCAAAACCACAATAATCAAGAAAACAACAACATACACAAAACCTAGAGGCATTCCAACCTACCACAAGCATGATCAACCATAGAGCATACATATGATTCAAGGCAAGCAAAGGACATACATTTAGATCCTTCCAACACATGCCAAAACATCAAACCATAAAACATGATATATATATATATATATATAAGACAATAAAGTATGCTTAACAAAACCATTTAGCCAAAAGAAACATATGTTCACCTAAGCAATGCACAATCAAGGTTTACATGCCTTCAACAAAAATGTAACCATTCATAAGACATGGTTAAAAACCTTCAAATGCAAAACACTTACGCATCAATATAAACATGATTTACAAATCCATCAACACAAAGCATTAACAACATAAAGCCAACACAAAGAAGTCTAGATACACGCTCCTAAAACACGTAGCATTTCCCATTGCTGAACTTCTACATTATTTACCAAACCATACTTGAGCAACTACCATACGCTTGGAAGCCCTTTTCTTGCTCCTTGCTAACTCCACGCTAATGATCTGCATTGTCGAAAAAGGAGAGCGTAAGCATAAAGCTTAGTGAGCGGAGCTCTAAAAACACATCAACAATGTAGTTTTCAAAACATAAATCTTAGTTGAAAAGCAAACCATTTTAAAGTACAAAAGGAGACACAATCATCACAATTACATGGTATGCACATGTATAACCAAAACACGGTGGGACTACACAACACCGTTTCGACTAGTAGTTTTTCGATGGGACTACACATCATCATACTCTTCTACTAGTCACTACCGGTGGGACTACACATCACAGTAGTTACGACAACCATCACGTGAGGCTCGACACCAACAACGACTACACAACAACATCAAACGGAAGAAAAGGTAATCCACAATTCACACAATATCACAACAATTGTACATACACCAACACTTAAAAATCAAGGTAAAATTAGTAAACTTACACTTGGGTTTAGGTTAGCCCTCAAGGCTCCACCCAAACCCCAAGAACCCATTTCGAAATCAAATTAAGTTTCAAAATATTTCCACTCACCATTCGCACACTCATGCCAACCACAAAGTCGTTTCAAGCTTCCGAACTTCCCGGGACTGCGTCCGAACCATCCAAGGCTAAATCCGCTGTTTCTAACCAATCAAAAACAATGTATTAACCTCTTAATCAACCCAAATTTGCTGTTATACATCAGCTCACAATTTCACAATATTTTCTCAACAATTCAAACTGAATTCCTCCAAAGTATTCTCAATTTCGTACTCCAGTAAAACCCAGCCATTACCCCTCAATTTAAACACTTAAAACACTCCAAAACATGTCCAAAACATCACCCAAAAGCTGTACAATCATCAACCCTTCATTTCCCCACATAAACACCTTAAAAACTTTTATTTTCCACTTCTAAAAATCACCTACAGCAGTGGTTTCGGTAATCCAATCAAACCAGCACTATCACTACTCAAAAATCATTAAATAACATCTAAAACACCTAATCAAGGTCCACATACCTCCAGCCTTCTTTTCACCACAAATTCAAGCCAAAAACTCACTTATTTCACTTCTAAAATCCACCCCTAAGACTAGTTTCGGGTATACTATAATTAAGCAACCTTTTAAACATGTTATAACTTCAAAATAAACTTTAAAAACACCCCAAAACACTGCCCTAAAAGACCCATACGAGATTTCACCCAAAATCCACACTTTTCATAAATCTTGAAATTTCAAGGTTGAGAATTAATGGGCTTTGCAAATCCAACTTTAATTTAAATTAAATTTAAGTAAAACAAGGAAAAGAAAAAGAGGATTTACCTTCAAAAGTCTTCAATGGAGGAAAGGAGATGAAAATGAGAGAATAGAGTTTTTGGAAGAAGATGAGTGGTTTTGATTTTCAAAACCCTCTTAAAATGTCATTAATGGCATTACCGTAAATAATGAGAACTTTTATAATAATCAGCTCTTTAATTTAAATTTAACCCGAAACTAATCCTGGATCAACACCGATAACTCTCGGGCCCTAAACCGGAGCGTTACAATTCACAAGGCTATGCTAAATACAAATAATTTGAATTACACTTTAATATATGGAATATGTGTCACACGCTTTAATATATTATATTTGATGGATTAAATGATTAAAAAACTCACATTTATGTTATGCTTTAATAGATACCTTGTTTGTTATGTAATGATCACATATATGCAATAAGTAAACTATCTTGATAAATTGTGAAACAAAAACCATATGCATGGACATTTTATATTTGATGGTTTATATGATAAATGAGTTATATATATGACATACTATGCTTGTTTTTCTTGTTAATTTGGTAATAGATAATTATATAGTGTTTGTATAATCTAAGAATAAAAGAGTATGCTTTGTTTGAATGCTATTAAGTAAGGTGGCATAGTCTTGCTCACGTTAGAATCTTATATAACTTTGGTACATTTTTGGGTGAAAGGATAAGTTGATGTATTTTTGTTTTAGCTTGCTTTGTGCTACCTTACTAAGTAAATTGTACTTACTTATCTTTTCACTATCTTTCATGATAATTTGTTTTCGATCTAACCTCTGAGCTCAAACAAGATCACAAGAAATCAAGAAGTATGTTTTGTATCTTCTTTAAGAAGTATTGGTGGTGGCACATGTATATATTTGTGCATAATGCATATAGTTACTCTTTTGATCAAACTTATGTATAATCTCCTAAGTATATATCATCTTATGTGTATGGTCTATCATGCTTTTTGGTTGATTACTTGTTATGCCATTGAAGTCATGTTTCTATGATGTTTGAATGATTGTTTGTTGAGTAAGATACATTATCATGTTGTTCGATTGGTTGCTTAAGGGTTAAGTTATGTCAGTATGGTTTGATTGGTTCAATGATATTAAATTATGTTAGACACCATATTAGATTATTACTTTTTAACTGTTTTAATGTATATTATAATAAGGAATAAATGCAATTTATAAATCTTTATAAATTTAATAATTTATATCAAATAAATAATTTTTCAACTATTTTAATGTAGATTATCACTTTTTAATGAGGTGTTTATATTTTATACCTTATGAAAGTAAAAAAAATATTATTGTTATAATATTTAATATAACATAAGGGATGTTAGAATTTTTTAGCATAAATTATTAGGATGTTTAATAGAATATAAATATTGTTATGATATTTTTTAAATGGACTTCATTCAACTGGGATAAAACATAAAGATTTGTTCTGATACCATTTGTCACGAGGATGATACAAATGAATGAGAGTGAGAAAGGAATTGGTGCAAAAAAAAATATTAAAAAACAAACAAAAATATAAAAAAGATTTTAAAGTAAATATCTTAATTACTCAAAAGATTGATGATACACATGAGATAGGAAAAGAACTCTGTTTATAGTTGAGTCCTTTACATTTGACGGTTATTAATAATTTATATTGATGGCTAAGATCAAAACTCACCAACCACAATATTACAAAATTAGCATATTCCATATATTATAATCTCTATTTAAGAAAAGTATTTCTTAGGTTCACAGGATAAGTCTTCTAGATTCCTTCAAGGATCGAGCTAAGGCTGATGTTCTCTTCAAGTCTAAAATCTAATTCAAAACCTCTTGTTCAGTTATTTTGTGCATGTGACTCAGATCCAAACTCGTTGCCCGTGATATTACTTTTTTCGAAAAATATGTTTAATGAAATATAATTACAATGGGTTATATGTTCAAAGATTTTTTTTTCTATTTTCTTGTCTTATTAATGTATTGGGATACTTTTTTAAAATTCTTGACTTGACGTTCTCATTTAATCTTCCGATAATCTTATCACAAACTGCTATCACGATTAATTCATTTTGTGTTACATGTATGGGTGCTCCCCATAAAACGAGCATTTAAAAATTACTCTAATACTTGTACTTGTCTGAGAAAAAACATGCAATATTTATACTTCAAAGTTTCTTAATTGACAGACACTTGTGTGTATCTAATTTTTAATATTAAAAATATTAAATCTTTAGTATTTTAGATTAATTTATCAACCTTTTTAGCATAAGTTGTTGTTTGTCATGAAGTTTTAGTAGCATTTTTTTAAAATTAAAAACAACATAACAATGTTCTTCAAAGCAATTAAAGGAGTAAAGGAGTGATATTTTCAATTAAAATTTAATTAGTACTAATTTTATTGATTACTAACCATAAATTTGAGAACGCACTTCATCAAAAGCATTAAGGGTTCATTAGAAATTAAGATCATTCAACAAAATTATTAAAACTCATAGTTCCCGTTAAATAAAAAAGAAAAAAAAAACGTAGCTCATGGTGAAACAAGTCCAACGTCCTTAACAAATGAGATTGAGGTTTGTAGAATAAAAGACAGCTTACGATGAAGCTCCGATGGTGATGAGTTGAGTACTAAAGCTTGGTTGAGTGGCAATGATTTTGTGAAGAGAAGAACTCAGAGACTCACAAGCTCATAGCTCGAAGGAAAAGAATTAGGAAATGTTTGGTTACTTTCGGGATTGTTTAAGTTGTATTTAAATTTTATATAATTTTTTTTGGGTAAGGCGAGTCTTAAAATTTTGTTGTGCTTAGGCTTAAAGATATATATAATTTATATAATATTTAGATTTTTGTTAATTCGGTTAATTAATTATTTTGAACCAAATTAACCGATAATTAAAATTTAAAATTTTTTTACCGTTCCCTAACCGAATATATTTCGGTGGCCGGCCGTTTAAATGAACTAATTCAATTCAGTCGATTAATTCGATTTTAACCAATCAGTAAACACTCCTAACTATAAGGATTCAATTTAATTAATTGTAATTATTTATTTACAAATTAAAATTTGAATTTAATTAAATATATATTTTTTATGTTACAATTAATTTTAATAAACATATTTGTATAATTATATTTAATACAATATGCAAATCAAATTTCGATGTTATTTTAATACAATTTAGTCTTTTTTTAAATTAATTTATTTATTTCGATGCTATTTTAATTTCATCACTTTAATTTTCCTTTATTTTAATTTTTTGTTTATTTATTTTTCTGGCACTTCAATTTTCAGCACTGTTTTTCCTTTTGATCTCAAACCGAAATGGTAAACTTATATTTGATTTTAATATAACAAGAACTAATTTGTAAAAGAAATAAAATTTTAAAGTACTTAATTTACTCACAAAATTTATATACATTCGAACTTAAATATTTTCTAAGTGTTTTGGTACTCAATTTAGTCAATTTGATAACTGAGTACCGGTGCGGCTTATGGCGTACTAGTACATGTTTTCATTACTGGAAACCTAATTTATGCACAATGGCTAAAGGGTACTGGTATGACTATATGTGTACTGGTACGCGTTTTTAAATCTGGAAACCAAATTGAGCTAGAGTACCGGTACGGCCTATGGCGTACCACTACGGGAGTTAATGATTTTCTAAATCTTTTCATTAAATGATTCAACTGTTGCCTTGTCAATTTTATTGGAACAATAATTTTAAAAGTTTGTTAACACATACTGATACACTCGTAGGCGTATCGATATGATATGTTAACCTCGAAAGTAAGTATGACGAGATTTCTCCCTCAGTTGTGTTTTGGCGAAATTGGTTTTATGCACTTGTTGTTGATCCATAATACATTTTGCATATGGTTTAATATGCATGTTTTAGAAATGTTAAGTGCATGGTTTGTAAGGCATGATGTTTTGAAAGATGCTTAAATGAGATTTTCAAAGTGGTTTTGATAACCGGTTTTAATTGCATTGATGGTGGTTGTTTTTAGCACTCCTCACTAAGCCTAGTGTGCTTACGCTCTCTTTTTCCATCAATGCAAAAAATTAAAGGTTGGTGGCAGCAAGCAAGCGAAGGAGAATCCAAGGTCTTTAACTATTTTAAAGTATAGTTTTCGAACTAGACTAGTAGTAATAAAAATAATGGGGTCATTGTTGTTTGGGAGGGTTGTTTCAAATACTCCTTGTTTGAACATGATTTTATTTGGTGTTTTAGACTTGTATGATGGCTTAGGCTTTGATTTAGGGGCTTTGGGGAAGTTTAAGCATGTTTGGTAGAAATCATGCATATAGGTCTTCTTTATTGATTATCTTTGTTGCCATGATGTCTATGCTTCCATATCACAATAGTCTTTTGGATAGTCTTTAGTTGGTATGATGTTTCAAGCATGTTGTTTTGTGAGTTAGGATGTTTGGGACTAATTTGGATATGTTTAGGGAGGTTCTAAAGGGTTTTGAATATGCTTTTTTTTGCAAATCTACAAGTTTCAAAATCAGATGAACATGTTTCGAAACCTGTTAAAGCTGGTATCGAAATCAGACTCAAGGTTTTGAAACCAGGAGGCCAACTTTGGCTATTGGAATAAAGGTTTCAGAACCTTTCGCGAGGATTGTTTTGCAAAGTTGAAAAACAGTTTGAAATGTTATATTTTGGTCCTATAACATATAATCATCAATTCAATGAGTTCTAAGCGTTCTTTTGAAATGAAAATTTACATGTGGTTCTGAATGTTGTTTAATTTCAGAATGGTGTTTTAATTTTGTATAGGTCCCTGCAGTGTTACGATTCTTTCAACTTGGTCCATGTTTGATGATTGCTAATTAAATGAGATTAGATGATTGTTTTGATCTAAAATTTGATCGACATGCATGTAACATGACTAATTAAGGTTTGGTGACTTCAGATTTAAGTAAGTCCTCTCAGTTTTTTAGATTTGCAATTTGGTCCCTAAATTGCAATTACGCTTAATTGGATGTCAATTTGACGCCCAATTCCAATGGGAATTTATCTGATGTTAGCATGCTCGCATTAGAGATTAAATATGAATCTAGACAAGATAAAAGGAAAAAATGGACCTAATTTTAAGTAAATCATTATGGGTCTGTTTTGGCAAACCCAATGTAGCTCACTCAGTTCGGTCTGGCGTATAGGTCGGGCCGAGGGGGTTACAAGTTTTCTCACTAGAATCTTTGGAAGTTTTGGTTAAAAACTCATATAGATACACCTATAGGGGTATCAGTATGTGTTAACTAATTTTTAAAGTTATGGTTCCAATATAACTGACAAGGCAACAGTCAAAAAATAAACGAAAGATTTGGAAAATCTTTAACCCCGTACTAGTACGCTAAAGGCCGTACTGGTACTCAAATACAATTTGGTTTCCGATTTCAAAAAGGCGTATAGATATGCGCATAGCCATATCGACACCCTATATCCATTAAGCATAAATCAAATTTCCAGTAGCGAAAAATGGTATTGTTACGCCATAAGTCGTATCGGTACTCATATACCAAATTTGCTATTTTGTGTACCAAAAAACTTAGAGAATCTTTGGGGATTTAAATTGACTTAGGAAAAGTTTGAGTTTGAATGTCTGTCAATTTAGTGAGTAAATTGAGTACTTTAAAATTTTATTTCTCTTTACAAAATAGTCTTTGTTATATCAAAATCAAATATAGGTTTAACAAAAACTCTTCAAATCTTTTGGGGGCTTTTACACTAAACATCAAATCCAAGCTTTGATCATCAATCTTTGTGCGAATCATCTCCTCATTCATCCATTCATCCATATCTCAAGGTAAAAACCTTATTTTTATACTATTTCGATTTTTTATACTTGTATAGCTTTAGAAGAAAGTCGCGAGCATGTTTTGTAATGGCATTGATGATAAATGATATAACAATATGTATGTCATTTTGGCTCAAAGTCTCTTGATTATTGATTTTGGCAAACGAGCTAAGTTCTTACCTATATTGGACACACAGAGAAAATATATTGACTTAAAACAAAATTCAATATTTGATGTGAAGTATAGTCAAACTATCATTTGAAATGAAAATGTCATAAGAGAAAATACTTGAATCAATTTGACTTCTGAGATTATATCATCCTTGTTCCATCTCAACAACAAAAACACACAAGAGATAAAGCTATAAATTGGAGAATGGAAAGGCAAAAAAATAACAATAGAAGTAATACACTTTTGTAACTACGACTCTTTCATAAGTTTAAATGTCACAGGTCGCGAGTTCAGGTTCGAGTCACATGCATCACAAGTTGCTCAAGAGGTTTTGAAGAAAAATTTGGGCTTGAAGAGACCACCAGACTTAGCATGATCCATTGAGGATTCTAGAAGACTTATTTATCCACACCTATGTGAACACACCATGTGAACATATGAGATATTTTTCTTAGAGATTAGAATATAAGGAATACGTTGATTTTGTAGCATTTTTGGTTGATAGGTTTCAATCTTAGTTGTTGATGTAAACCGGTAGGAACCGTTAGATATAAAAGGACTCAACTATAAATAGAGGCATGAACATCTCATTTGTATTCATTTAATATTTTTTTGAATAATAAAAAGTATTCACTCAAATCTTTTGTCTCTTTAATTTTCCTTGCATTTAACTTCCGCTCGTTTCTAAACTATTGCTTAGTTTTGCAGGTTGACTTATATGGTTGACTAGAGTTAATCGATTGGGGCCACATGGTTTCATTAGTGAGATTCTAGCCTCATAACAAGTGGTCTTAATTTAATTTTATACAAAATTTAGATTATCTTATCAATGTTTAAAAGATTAATAAGTATATTCTCTCTAACATATTAGACTATGATGATGACATCAAAGATTGAACAACTTTCATGTGCTAAAAATTAATTTTTAAAGAGTTATTTGAATATCCGAGTTAGTCAGACAAAAAATGGTTATTGGAATAAGTCAAACAAAACATGATTAAGCCAAAAAAATAGTTAACTTGAATCAGTTAAGCAAAAAAGTGGTTGAACCGTATCCCTTCTCTGTTTATTTTTTTTTATCGGCATCCCTTCTCTGTTTATATAGTGCAATGTTGCACTAATGTCTTCCGACATTATATGAACCTCGCATATTACATATTTGAAGCTTAAAGGATGCAAAGTAAGTTTTTTATATTAGCACATTTCGATAGATATGCATTTTGTAAGTATTGATACATAGATTTTTTTTTATAAATTTCCAGTTCGGGACAAAAGTATCGAAACTTGTTATTAAACTGAAAGATAACATTTTCAGTTAGATTTTTGGGTTTTTTTCTACAAGTATCGATACTTAGTTTTTCAATCAATTTTCAGTTTGAGACAAAAGTATCGATACTTATAAAATAAGTACTTTTTTCAACCGTTTTAATTTAAGTTGCCACTTTTTAATGAGGTATTTACATTTGATGACTTGTGAAAGTAAAAGATTTGGTCATTAGGCATTATTGTATAATCTAATTGTAACAGATCAATGGACCTTCGATTGTGATATTAAGCATGTAAATGATTATACATACGATGAAACTCTTTTGGCTAATGGAATGAAAGTCATTTTGCATCCATTTTTATTTCGTTTAACAATGTTAATAGAGCATGTGACATGTATTGTCAACTATTAAATAATCGGGATAACAATATTATGAACACGCATCAAATTCTATTTCACGATAATAATTGTCTGATTGCTTTGGAAGCTTCTAAACCTTTTGTCGGTTGTTTTTAGAAAAAAAATGTTTTCATAGAGGGAAAAAAGGCTAGATAATCAAGATAGTTGATATAAATTTATTAAATATGACTTCACAATACTTTTCAATAAGGTCGTGAGCATGTTTTTTAACGGTGTTGATAATAAAAGATATGACACTTTGCACGCTAATTTGGATAAATGCCTCTTGATTGCCGATTCTAGCGAGCGAGTTAAATTCTTGACTCTTTTCGACACACAGAACAATTGCGTTCATTTAAACAAGCTTTAGCTTTTGATGTCGCTTATAATCGAATTAAAATTTGGGATGACACATTCCATAAACAACAAATTCAGATTTATTTTGCCTTTTGAGCTTTCATCATTCTTGTTCTATTTCAACAACAAAAATTTGTAAGTTTAAATTCAATTTTTTATCCTTATAGAATTATAATAACCCAAACAATATTGTTTCATCATTTTTTCTTTCTTTCAAATGATATGTGTTTTGTGGGCCCAAAGTTTATATTACAACCTCCATTTGCATGGTTCGAACGACATAAATTTGATTTCATTTAAAATTTGAATTACCTTATCAAAGTTGAACTTGTAAATGTTATACTCAATTTGCCTTATAAGCTTATATCATTTTTGCTATATGGGTCTAAAGTTTTAACTATAAGCTCCATTTACATGGTTTGAACAAAATTAATTAATTTTATTCATAATTTAAATTATATTATCAAAATTCAAAAGATTGATTAGTATATCCTCTTTGAACTATGATAATGACATGAAAGATTGAATATCTTTAATGAGATAAAATGTATTCTTTAAAGAGTTACTTGAATATTTGAGTAAGTTAAGCAAAAAAGTAATTAATTCGTATCATTTAGGTTAAAATTGATAAATCATAGTTAGTTAGGCAAAAAGTGATTAATATGAGTCAGTTAGGCAAAAAAAAAGTAGTTGAACCATATACTTTGTCAGTTGATAACAGTGTGATTATGCATTAATAGCTACCGACATTATAACGACCATGCATATTAGAAGCTTAGAGGATGCAAAGTAAGTTTTTTATATTATCATTTTTTATGGATATGTTGTATTATTTTTGTTAAATATTAAGTTATTTATTTTTGTGGTTTATAAATGATTATAGAAATTAAGAAATAAAATAACAGTTGTCATGCCAAATTTATATGTCAAACTATTTGATGATCCCGTCAGTTATGCATATAACTACAAAGTGTATTACAATTAAAGATAAAAAAATACATATAATTTATAAATCATCATAAATTTATTTATATTAAATAAATAATTTTTTTCAACCGTTTTGATGTAAGTTGTCACTTTTTAATAAGGTATTTACATTTTATAACTTGTAAAAACAAAAGATATGATCGTTAGAATTTGTAATGAATATGATAATTGTTATATTGTTTCTTAGCATGTAATTTATTCAATTAAAAAAATTATAAAATTTGTTCTGATACCATTTGTCATGAAATTAGATTTTTAGTCTAACAAACCATGTGATTACGATGTTCTCAAGACATATGTCAACGACAGAAGCACTAAAAACTCAGATGAAATTACAAAAGACATTACAAAAGTAACTAGTAATTCGTTTATTACCTTTATAAAACACATATTCGGATTCAGTTTGACTTCTAAGTTTTCATCATTCTTGTTCTATCTCAACAATGAAAACTTGTAAGTTTGGATTCAATTTTTTGATTCCTATAGAATTATAATAACTCAAATAACGTCGTTTCATCACTTTTTTCTTATGATATGCAATTTGTGGGCCCGAAGTTTATACTGCAAGCTTCATTTGCATTGTTCAAATAGGATAAATTCAATTTCATTCACAATTTAGATTACCTTATCAAGGTTGAACTAATTGATGAGAAAATCATCTCTACCTTTTTGAACAGTGATGTTACTATGTTAGACCAAAAAACTCTTTTGGGTAGGAATTTATTCTTTAATAAGATGCTTGGATATTCGAGATGGAACTAAAAATTATTATTTCAAATTTATATGTAAGGTTGTTTGATAATCTCCTCAATTATGCATCAGACTACGAAGACTATTTCAAAACGAGGTAAAAAATATATACAATCTAAAAATCATTATAGATTTATATATTTTTATCAAATATGTAAAAAAAAAATCAACTATTTTGATGTAGGTTACCACTTTTGATGACGTGTGAAGGTAAGGCTCTGTTTGATTGGTGGAATTCCAATTGCCGAAATCATTTTCCTTAATTTACCATGTTTGGTTCAAGTAAAACTTTTAAGTCTTCATTACCAAGTATTAACTCATGTGGTATTTTCTCTTTTTGATTTCATTTGTGCTTAATTTTATTTTGATGGTTCCAATTCTTGTTATTTGTGTGATTCTGAGAAGAAACACAAATTATTATATTGTATTATGATACGAGGATTGTTAGGTTTAGGTTTTAATTTGTTCTTGTTGCCTTTTGTGCTTCTTTTACTTTACATCTTTTTATTTCTCTTATCTTTGTGTGTTTCTGACGAAACTTTTGAGAAAAATTATAGTCAAAGATTCTTAGTTTTAAGTTGTCATTTTTTAAGCTTCAAATTCTTACAAAGCTCTATTAATCTGTCGAGAATTTTTTACTTCTGTTTGATTTTAAGGATCTAATACTGGGTATGATTATATATATATATAATTGGTAAGTTTCAGTTTTGTCTGACTTTATGTTTATGGGGATATATGTGATAATTTTTATGACTTTGGACTTCAAAGATTAGTGTTTAAATATTAAGGGAACATACCAAGTAGAATTTAAAAGCGAAGATGGTGTGGATAACCATAGAGGATATCTTGGTTTGCTACATTGACTTGATTGCCTTCAAACTTGTCTTCTTAATTATTGTTTTGCCAGATCTTTTGCGTGTATTTATTATGATTCTTGGTGTAAACTAATTGGACTTCATCGTTGTGAATTATTTTTTTTAGTCCACAGAAGTCATCTTATCTAATTAGTTATAAATTTTGATGTTTATAAGGAGTTATATATATAAGAATGTTTCAACATAATTTGCTTTCTGAATGGGAGGACCGCTTTTTTGTTGTGTCCTGGAACTAATGGCTTGTTATTGTTTTGGAGATTATATTGCTTATGTTCAGTTTGTTTTTGGCAAAATGACAAAAGATGCCCCCAACGTTTGCATGTTTTGTCATTTGGCCCCATATTCTTTCTTTTGGTCCAAATATGCCCCTAATGTTTCATTCGTAGTCCAAATATGCCCCCCAATGTTTCAATTTAGTCCAAATATGCACTCGTTAGATGGAAACTATCAGTCAACTGACGTTCAACAGCTGATGCTGACTGGACTTGCCACGTATTAAGATATGCTGATGACACGTCAAATTTTTTTTATAAGCCGTTGACTGTTAGTTGATTGACAATTTACATCCAAAAGAGGCATATTTGGACTATGAATGAAACGTTGGGGATATATTTGGACCAAAAGAACGAATAGAGGGCCAAATGACAAAACAAGCAAACGTTTGGGGGCATATTTGGACCAAAAAAGAGAATATGAGGCCAAATGACAAAACATGCAAACGTTGGATGCACTTTTTTTTATCATTTTGCCTTTGTTTTTTAATCTTGTAACCCACTATTTAGTGGTGCTTCAATCTATTAATAAAGTTAATTTTGTCGAATAAAAAGAAAAAAATGTGTCATATCTTAGGAGCTCAAATTATGTGATTAAATAATCCACTATTTATTACAGATCGAGTACTCATTTTCCCTTCTCTTCTTTAAGCCCTGATTCATATTTTTCATAGAAATTTCTCTAAGATTAGATATTCTTTTTACAACTTACGTACTAATAACAAAGAACAAACTACTATCACACACGTAGACACTGCAAACAAATTATGCTTAGAACCCAATCACACCACAAACAAATTATTCTTACAACTAAAATTTTCATTCTCAGTTTTATTCATATACACATTATTGTCTCAAGGGCTAAAAGTATAAATTTTTCTACACAAATTAAGTATCAAAATATAAACTTGAGAAAAACAAATAAGATTATATTAAAGGTGGACATGAATCGAGTCGGACTACACCAGACTTGTTCTATGGCGGCGCTATTTGTGGCGTTTTCGATACAAACGCCGCCACCATTTCACTTATAACGGCGTTTTTGTAACAAACGCCACAAAACGACAACATTGGCGGCGTTTTTACGACAAACGCCGCCATAGGGTGACATATAGTGGCGCTTGCTTCAATAAACGCCGCAATCTGTTTCATGTTAGTGGCGTTTTCTACCGTAAACGCCGGTATAGGTTTCATGTTAGTGGCATTTTTTTGTAAACGCCGCAATAGGTGTCGGGCTAGTGGCGTTTGTTAATAAAAATGCCACAATAGTCGTAGATTTAGTGGCGTTTGTTAATAAAAATGTCGCCATATGTGTTGGGCTAGTGGCGTTTGGTGCTAAAAACGGCGCCATAGATTTCTTAAACCCTAACTACAACATTTATTCTCGGTCGCATAACGGAAGTAATCATGGATAAACAATTAATGAGATTAAAGGTTCAATATAGGGATTTGTATTTTTGGTCGTATAACGGATGTAATCACGGATAAACAATTAATGAGATTAAAGGTTCAATATAGGGATTTGTATTTTCAGTCGCATAACGGATGTAATCATGGATAAACAATTAATGAGATTAAAGGTTCAATATAGAGATTTGTATTTTCGGTCGTATAACGGATGTAATCACGACCATTGTAAGTATTGCGATCGTGAATTTTTCAAAAAAACAAAAGTATTATAATTTTGGAGTGGCACTATATAATGTTGGTAATGCTTAAGGTGAGAACCAAAGGCAAAAGCCTATATCCCACATGGGTTGGCAAAAAGGCTTGTGAAGGGTATTTATACCCAAGTTTCCCCCCTCCCTTGTTGAGTGGGAAAAAACAAGGGACATCCTCATGCACCACCGCCGTCGTCCGGCCGGTTCGGGTAACATGTGTCCTTGACACGTTCGTGCGCGAATATTATCTTTTTGGAGAAAAATAATGTGAAAGAATTCGGAAATTTTTTTAGTGGCATTTTTTAATGTAAACGCCGCAATAGGATTGGGTTTAGTGGCGTTTTTTAATGTAAATGTCGCAATAGGATTGGGTTAACGGCGTTTGTATTTGAAAACGCCGCAATAGGTATACGTTTATTGGCGTTTGTGTTAGAAAACGCCGCAATAGGTATACGTTTACTAGCGTTTGTATTAGAAAACTCCGCTAGGTTAAACATATATCCCCTAATCTCAATCTCAGACAGAATTATCGTGCAAATTAAAAAACCCCAAATCTGTGCCCTAATCGCTCATGCTCCTCTTTCCCGTGTCGCTCCTGGTTGCCCCTCACCGTCGACCGTCCCTCCTCTCGCTCAGGCTTCTCTGTCGTGCTTCTAGGTTGGTAATGTTGCTGCTCATAGACATGTAAAGTAATGGAGTAGTTTCAGTTTACTTAAATCACGTTTTAATTTATTTTGAAACTTGGGAATGTAGCGTCTCGATGTTCATCACTGGTATGATTATTTTCTTCTGTGTGCTCTGACTTTTTTTTATTATTGGTCTCATGTGTGTTTCCTTTGTTTCATAGTCTTTTTCTTATATTTTTGGGCATATATTTGAAGATTGAAAGACTATGAGTTGTGTACACAATTCCTTTACTTGAATTGTAGCATTTTTAACAATTAAAATCACAAAAATATCTGGAATTTTGTTTATTATGAGAAAAGGTAGTCTTTTTCAATGCCTTTCTTTACTTATCATTTTTACATCTCTGCAGTTGTAAAAAAAAATTGTAGTTCCCGCCAGACACCAATTCCAAAATTTGACATACATGTAGTCTATGCATATGCTCAGGAAATTTTCTTATAGTTGTATTCCCTTCTTAATACTATAAATCCTTTTTCAGGGACGTGTTCGTCTTTTATCATTGACAATGAAGTTATTCTCTATTTCCAACTCCATAGCATCAATAATATATGATTCAAATCCGCTCAGTTTATTGGAGGCTGATATCAGGAATTCAAGTTTCAATATGTTGTAGTGTCCTGTTTCAATCTAAACAACATCTTGGGATTAATGGAATTTTTGCTTGAATGATAATGTGGTATCTGTCGCATAGATGGATATCCAATGTTATTAGTACTTGATTGATCCTAAAATAAAAAATAATAATTTCTATCTTATGATCTCTAAAATGGTTAAAGCATAATACCCATTGATCTTTGTTATATTACGAATTGGTGTTGATTAAAGAAAGTTTTTGTATGCTTGCATGAATTAGTAAAAGTTTTACGCTGCAATTATCGGATTACTAGGAACATGGTTGTAATTCATTTGATTTAACGACTTAATTATCTACATGATACTAACCAATTTTCTTTCTTGTTCTTTTTGTTGCCATTTTAGTAATGCTTATCATTATTTTTTTCTTAACAGCTCATTTGATTTAACTTTTCTTAAAGTAAACTAAAGAAGATAACTTTCCCCAACAGGTAATAGTTACATCTCTTTTCATCCTTCAAGTATGACTAATAGGTAGTTTATGTATTTGACTTATCTTTGACTTAATTGGTAATATAATAGTTACATCTATTTTCATCCTTCAAGTATGATTGATAGGTAGTTTACATCTTTAATTTGGATATGACAGAAATTGAAAATGGATAGGAGTTGGATGAATTTACCAAGGGTAAACGCTGACTATCGAAATGGGGTAGAATATTTTCTGAATTTAGCTTTTGCAAATGCAAGCTAAGAAAATATGATTCTTTGTCCCTGTAAGAAGTGTGTTAACATTAATTGGCACATTCGTGAAGTTGTGCACGAACATCTAGTCATTTTTGGCTTTGTTCCAGGTTATAGAAAATGGGTATTCCATGGAAGGTTGACATCTCGTACAGCTTCTTCCACGAGCAATCCACCTTTTCATCATAATTCTCATCGTGGATCTTTTAGAGAAGATGACATGGAGGGTATGTTGTGAGATGCATTTAATATGCACGATTATCATCAGTCTATTAGAGAAGATTGTGATATTGGTGTTACTGATTTCACCGAGATGAGAAAAAGTGGATGTGATGAAGAGCCAAATGGAGAAGCGTCAAAGTTTTACAATTTGTTTAATGAAATGAATGAACCACTTTATGAGGGATCAAAATATTCAAAGCTCTCCTTTTGCATTCACCTTTTCCATTTAAAATGCTCGGGAGGGTGGATCGATAACTCTTTTACACAATTATTAGAGTTTTTGAGTGAAAATTTTCCTTTTGTAAAAACTCCTCAATCCGACAAAGATATGAAAAAAATGATAAACGATTTGGGGCTTGGTTATGAGAAAATTCATAGTTGTCCGAATGATTGCATGTTGTATTGGGGTGATAGAAAAAACCAAGAGTCCTGTTATGTATGCGGTAAATCTCGGTGGACGAATGGGGACACAGAAAATATGAGTGAAGACGAAGTTGCAACACGAGCAAGAAAGAAGCCAATAAAGATTCTGCGATATTTTCCTCTAATACCTAGACTTCAAAGACTTTTTATGTCTTCAAAGACTGCTGAGTCTATGAGGTGGCATCACGATGGATGAACAGCTGATGGATTATTAAGGCATCCTACAGATTCTTTAGCTTGGAAGACATTTGACCAAAAATTTCCAAGTTTTGCAGGAGATCCTCGCAATGTTAGGCTCGGTCTTGCATCTGATGGGTTTAATCCTTTTAAAATCATGAGTACTTCATACAGTACTTGGCCTGTTATACTTGTTCTCTATAATTTGCCTCCATGGATTTGCATGAAACAATCATCATTTATTTTATCCATGATAATCCCAGGTGAGAAAGGTCTAGGGAATGATATTGACATCTACATGCAACCTCTTATTGAGGAGCTGAAACAATTATGGGTGGGTGTCGAAACATATGATGTGTTGAAGAATGATAACTTTAATTTGCGTGCAGCTTTATTGTGGACTATTAATGATTTTCCCGCTTATGCAAATTTATCTGGGTGGAGTACCAAAGGCCGTTATGCTTGTCCTTGTTGCGCTGCACAGACATGCTCGAAGTGATTGTATAATAGAAAGAAGTTCTCTTACATGGGACACTGTTGGTGGTTAGATGAAAATCATAGATTTAGATATGAAAAGAATATGTTTGATGGTACTGAAGAGTTCGGAAAAGCTCATGAGCAAACAATTGGGTCTGATATCTTGTCGATGTTGAAACATAACAAGTTCACTTATGGAAAAACGAACCAACCATCAAACCCACGATCAAAGAAGAAGACAAAAGAGGTGTATGACCGTGAGCTTGAGCAGCTTAGTGATGATGACTCTGATGAAGAGGATGATCCAAATGAGGCGGAGTTGTCGAAAAAGATAAGTATTTTCTTCAAGTTGCCTTACTAGAAGCATACCATTTTGAGACATAATCTTGATGTAATGCACATTGAGAAGAATGTTTGTGAGAACATTATTGGGACCATTCTCAATGTCGATGGAAAATCTAAAGACAATCTAAAGAGTCGACTTGACTTAGTTGACATGGGAATTCGGCATGATCTTCATCCTCAAGAACTTCGTAATGGAAAATTTTCTTTACCACCTTCTATTTTTACGACTTCGAAGAAAGAAAAAGAAGTATTTTGCACGGTGTTGAAAGATATAAAGGTCCCTGATGGGTATGCATCAAATATATCTCGATGTGTCAGTGTTAAAGATCGAAGACTTTATTCTCTAAAGTCACATGATTATCACATATTGATGCAAGATTTAATGTCAGTTGCATTACGCGGTTGTATGTCAACTGAGGTGACATCTTGTATTATTGAACTTTCTAATGTAATGAAAGCTATTTGTAGGAAAATTTTGATGGTTGAAGAACTTGACAAATTACAAGATCGAGTCGCATTGACTTTATGCAACATGGAAAAGATATTTCCACCTTCATTTTTTACAATTATGGTGCATTTGTTGGTTCGTCTCCCTCACGAAGCTAAAGTTGGTGGACCAGTTTTCTATCGGTGGATGTATCATATTGAGAGGTACAAATTGTTTAACATATATTCACACCATTTAACAATTCATTTAATTACAACTACTTATATAATGTTCTGTTTATTACGGTCTAGGTTCTTGAGCAAGTTGAAGTTACTGTCGTAATAAGCGTTATCCAGAAGGATCAATTACTGAAGGGTATTTATCAGAGGAATGTTTGACTTTTTGCTCTAGATATTTGGAAGATGTTGAAACGAGATTCAATAGACCACATAGAAATGAAGTGTGCAACAATAATAACTTAGCTAAGACTTATTTGTTTCAAAGTTTTGGTGAACCACTCGGCAAAGTTGAAATTGCACAGTTAGATGACAAGTCTTGGGTACAAGCACATCGATATGTTCTCTTCCATCATGACTCAATAGAGCCCTTACGGAAGTAATTTTATATAAATTCTAATGTATTCACTTCATCTTTTATATTACCCCCATTCTTTAACCATGTAGCTTACTTTGTAGTGAATTTAAAGAAGGGCTACAATCTCAAGTATGCTCCCGAAGATTACATCAAAGAGAAATTCATAAGTTGTTTATAGAAAATTTCCATGATTGGTTAGCGAAGATGGTAAGCAACTGAATATTTGTACTACATGTACCTAATAACTTTTCTTCCTTTGCTACATCAATATAAATGATAACTTATTCACCTTTTACGTGTAATAGGTTTGGTGTGGGAGAGAAGTTAGTGAAGAGGTTAAGTGGCTTTCTCAAGGTCCAAATAGAATTGTTAAAAGATATAATGCCTTTCTCATTAACGGG
Organism: Hibiscus trionum; assembly: GCA_030270665.1. Classification (NCBI taxonomy): domain Eukaryota; kingdom Viridiplantae; phylum Streptophyta; class Magnoliopsida; order Malvales; family Malvaceae; genus Hibiscus; species Hibiscus trionum. Next base: position 40,760,753 of record BSYR01000035.1, on the reverse strand, counting down.
TTTAGGTTCCACAAGAAATCTCGAGAAAGATTAAGGAGGACACAAATTGTGGAGTAGTTGTAACTTTTTCAACTACAAGTTATGCTAGTGTTAGGGACAATCATCTTGTGGTGGGAGATGTAGAATATTATGGAATTCTTACAGACATTATTGAGTTGGATTATTATGGCAAACAGAAAGTTGTGTTATTCCGTTGTGACTGGGCCGATGTAAATACGGCTCGAGGCATTAGAAGAGATCAATTTGGTTTTACAATGGTGAACTTCTCTCGGTTAATTCACACAGGTCACCAATTAATGGACGAACCATATATATTTCCTTCTCAAGTCAAACAAGTTTCTATTACCCTGATCCAACAAAAGAGGGTTGGTGTGTTGTACTCCGTAACAGTCCTAGAGACTTGATAGACATCGGTGATGGAAATAGAGATGACATTGAAATAAGATCAGAAACGCTGCCTTTTGCAGCACAAAATCTAGATAGAACAATCCCTAGTTCTAGTTCACAATTCCAATGGGTTCGGGAGGACATGGATGAAGATTTTAATGAAAACTAACTACATAACAATGTAGTAAGTTTTATATCTTAACTTATTAATTTTTAATAGTATTGTTGTCTCTAGTTACTAAAATTGTCTTTTGTTTATTGTAGATACTATGCCTATGAGGAAATTAAGTGATCTGCAGATAGTTCAAATACCGAGAGAGGAGGAAGAAACAAATGATGATGATTTGTCTGCTGTTGGATCCTCGCAAGTTCTAGAGATAGTTGAAAATATAGAGATTGATGGTAATGTTCAACACTTTATTTAAATGCTAGTTGTTTGTTATTATTGACTTGATTTTAAAATTTTTATTGAATTATTTCTTATATAGGTGGAAATGGTCGAACTCGTAAGAGTAGAGGGCGTACGACGTTGAATGAATTGTACAATCTTCCCACTGGTGAACGTGTGAAAGTTTCAAGAAACGATGTCGGCCAACCCATTGGGGCAGAAGCAGGTGTTCTGGGCAGTTACTTAGGCATTGTTGCACGCAACCCTGCGATTTTGCCGATCAATTATGAGTCATGGCGTCAGATGCCGAATAGTAACAAAAATCAGGCTCTGGAACTTGTTAAGGTAATAATGTCATTGTAATAATAATCTATTACAATTCAAAATAATATTTATATTTGCTTTGATTGTGTCATTTGTAGAATAAATTTTCTTTAGAAGTCTCTGACGATTATGTGAAGCATGCATTAGGGAAAAAATGGAGAGACAATAAGAGTTTCTTGAAGAAGACATATTTCAAGAACGATCTCACTCTTCAAGAGAAGCTGCAAAATGTCCCGCCGAGAATTCTCCGATATCAATGGGAAGATGCAGTCAGGTTTTGGAGTTCAACGAAAGGAGAGGTATGATCGATGCACTTTTGAAAAATTGTCATTATAATATTGACTTTATACATAATGCAAATTTTAAATTGTAGGATCGAGAGCGCGTTGGAGTTGCTACCAGACAAAAACAGAAGTTTACTCACACCGCCGAGTCGAAGAGTTTTGCTCGTATAGCTAATGACGAGGTATTATTATTTTTAATTATTGATTAATTTTTAGTGAATTACTTTTTTGTGAGAATTAATTTTTATTATACGTTGTAGCAAATTACAACCGGCACTAGCATTGGACGGATAAAACTCTTCGACATTACGCACACAAAAAAGGATGGCTCTCCTATAACTCCCGAAGCTGCATAAATTATGGTATATTAATTAGACAGAAAATCTTGATTATGTTATATTTAATATCAATTGTATAACATTTTTAATTGATTGTCAGGAGAAATTGAGGGAAAAAAGACCGAGTATGAAGCTACAGCTTCAACTAATGGTTCTGTTAATATGGAAGAGATCGAAAATCAAGTTATTGCTGACGTCTTGGGTCCTGAAAGATATGGTCGGGTTCGTTGCCAAGGATCATTCGTTACCCCGACAAAATATTTTGGGGCTAACTCGTCTCAGTACATGCCATCACATAGTCAATCTTCTCAAGCAGAAGTTAATCGGTTAAAACAACAGTTATCTCAGTTTCAAGCCGAGGTACAAGCGAGAGAAGCTGAAAGAGAAAGGAAAGAAGCTGAAAGAGAAAGGAGAGAAGCTGAGAGAGAAAGGAGAGAAGCTGAGATAGTGAGAAGGGAAGCCGAGAGAGAAGCAAGAGAAGCTGAGAGAGAAGCAGCATACCAAAAGCTTCAACAAGAATTTGAAGAAATGATGGCGATGTTAAGGCAGAACCAACAAAAGAATCCGCCATCTTAGTTCATTTATGTGTGAATTCAAATGAAAATGTTGAACTACATTTTAATTCAACATTTGAACTATATTTCACTTTAATGTTGTAGACTTTGAATTTGTTTTTGTTGTGTTTACTTAATTGTTGAGTTTTATAAAAATTTGATGTTATTAAGGATTTATTTTACAGGTTATTTGGGTATTTCACATTTTAAAAATGTATTTTATAGAGGCAGTGAGTGTAGCGGCGTTTGCTAGAAAAAACGCCGCTACAAATCCATAACATATTGTGGCGTTTACAAGAAAAACGCCACCATAGAGCATCCAATGCCGGCGTTTAGGAACACAAACGCCGCTAGAGAAGCATCAGTCCCGGCGTTTTAATATACAAACGCCGCTATAGACCATTGACCTTTTGCGGCGTTTTAATATACAAACGCCGCTATAGACCATTGACCTTTTGCGGCGTTTTAATATACAAACGCCGCTATAGACCATTGACCTTTGCGGCGTTTACCTATAGCAGCGACAAAAACATGTTGAATATGTAATGTATCTGATATTAACAACTTTGCGGCGTTTTAATATACAAACGTCGGTATAGAACAAAACCTTTGTGGCGTTTCATATCTATTCAACATGTTGGCTTTGATATTAACAACTTCTGTTTTAAAAGAAATATGTAACAAGTAGCTGAACATTTGCTAAAGAAATAAAAGAGAATGAGAAGAAAATTGAATATGTAACGTATCACCCAAAATTTATACATATGTAATGGGAAGAGTGGATATTGAATTTTGTTTAATTCGGACACTTGAGAATATCAACCTCATGGGGCTCCATTTTAATATTGGACGGACTTCTGCTCAAAGCACAATAAAAGTAGAAACTCATAATGATGTGTTTTACGTCTTTGTTCTTATAATACGTTTTCTCTGCTTTTGTAGCATTTTTTAATTTTTCAGTCAAAATTTTAAAATAAGACAATTTATATCCACGACTAAACACAAACAAAATCATAGAACAAGGACAAACCTAACAAAATCATAAAAAGAAGAAGACATGACATTCCTAGTCCTACACTTGAACTCGCCATTTTTTCAGAGTACTTAACAAAGTAAAACACGGTTATAAACAATGAGGAATTTACACTTATAATCTAAAAATTTATGATAATGTTTAAATTGATACAGTTTTAGAATAAATTTATAAATTCTATAAGTTTTTTTGGACTAAAATTGTTATTAAATCAAGCCACATCACTATTTTTATTAATTTAGAAGTACCAAAATAGAAATAAAACATAACGTTAAGTATTATTTTATTAAAAAATAGTTGAAATACTTAAATAGAAACACAGGCATAAGTAAAATACTAAATAGATATTTCATCCTAATTCAAAACTTCAATCTTTTAAAACAAAGCTATATTTTTTATGAGAAAAATCATGGTCCTACTAATCTCTTGTGCGTTTCGTCCTGGTAAAGCCTAAATAATCTTATTGTTGTCAAGCTAGTAATTATTAATGACTTGATGGAGAGATTAGACCCAGTCAACAAAATTTTAAACAAATCTTTAGACTAACTTATCCTAATTAAATTACCCTACTAAACGTACAAATCCAAATACCCTTTGAAAAATATACACTAAAAATTAAACTTATGATGTAGGCTTTGCTCCTTTGACAGTTATCGCTAAGGATGTCGGTGAAGCGGGTTTTGCGGGCGTTTGCCCCTATTTCGCATTCAATTGGGAAGGAACGGTTACAAATTTTGCGGGTCGTAGAGTAGGGAAGGAGATAAAATTTAGATTCGTCGTGGGTGGCGGAGCAGTCGTGAATATGACTTTATACATTCCCCATCCCCCGCTCCACCCCGCCCCGCCCCGCCCTACTTCATCCCCACCCGCCCCACATCATCCCCACCCTGCATTATCCCCACCCACCACAATAGATTTTATAATATGCTATTATAAATATTATTAAAAATATTTTTAAAAAATATAATTAGTTTGAGATTAATTATATCAAATATATAAACAATTTTAAAAATATTAGTTTGGATCTAAGTTAAATTTAAGGTGATTCATATTATATAATTGAGTTTGAATTGATCAATTAAATATATAAATATTCTTAAAAATATCAGTTTGGATCAGAATCAAATTTAAGATAATTCGCATTAACTTATCTTAAAATTTTATAAAAAGTTACATATATATATATATATATATATATATATATATATATATATATAATTGTCGTCCATCAAGAAGCAATCAAATCAAAAAATTTACAATTCAAGTGAAGCAATCTAGTGTTTTCTCGCGTACGAATTCAAGTCTTCGATTTGTCTTTTTATTAATTTTCTACTTCTTTTAATTTTAAAATTTTAATATTGCAAGTTATTTGGATTTTGTAGGTGTTTTTTCTTATTTTTTTAAAGTTTTTTTATCTTCTTTTTATTTCTTTCTATATTGCTTATTTTTTACAACAATTAAAATATTATTTGACATGTTAATTGTGTTATTTTTTAATCCTTTAAAATAGATTTTAATATTTTTTTTTAGTTAAAACTTTTGAGTTGTACAAACTATTATGCCTTCACAAATTTCAGGTAAACGGCCGGTGTAGATGATAATGCTCCCACTCCCTCAAAAGCATCAATTTTGACGAATTGCACTCAGATTTTATTGGATGATGATAAAAATCTTCTAGATAATGTTTCAAAGGATCCTTGAGTACCTTTAACTAGTAGACATACATCATCAGTTTGGACCAACTTCACAAGAGAGAGAGTCGGTGATGCCATAAAAGCCGAGTGCAATCATTGTTCCAAGATTCTTGCTAGCGGAAGAAGAGCTGAAACAACCCATTTGAAAGAACATATAAAAATTAATCTAAAAACAGTATGTCAAGATATACGACAAACTAGATTGTTTGGTGTAAAGGCTAATCCTATCGACAGAAGTGACACATTGAACTTGACACAATATGAGTTCCACCAAGAGGATGGGAGAAGAGACTTGGCAGAGATGATTATTTTGCATGAGTACCCCATTAGCATGGTTGAGCATTATGATTTTAGAAAGTATTCTAAAACACTTCAACCAGGGTTCAAAGTACCGAGTCGTAATATAATTAAGAAAGACATCATGCAAAGATATGTTTTTAAAAAAAGAGAATATTAGAGCTTTGTTGAGAAAAGCGAAGACTCGAATTACCTTAACTATGGACATGTGGAGCGCAAAAACAGTTTGGGGGATTGGGAGTCGCGGACTTACGGGTGAAGAATATGGCCTTATTGTCAAAATGGGTTTGGAGGTACGCTCGAGATAGAGATTCATTATGGCGGAACTTGATTGCTGCTAAATATGGCGAGCATACGCAGTGGTGGCGATTTAATACGGAAAAGCTCTCGTCGATGTCGATAGTATGGAGGCAAATTGTAGCAAACTCGTGGGTAGCGCAAGTGGACAAGCACATGGGCATGTCGGGTTTCTTATGGAAAATTGGTAACGGGCGGTCAGTACTCTTTTGGTTTGATCCTTGGGTTGAACAGCTAGCATTGAAGGATGTTTTTTCGTGTCTATTTTCGTTGGCTATTAATAAACTAGCTCGGGTGTGTGATTACGCGGAGGATGATGGTTTTGTTCATCAGCATTGGGACGGGTTTTTTTAGGAGGCCATTGAGGGTGTTTGAGCACGAGCAGTTGAGGGCGTTGTATGCCTTGGTGTCCAAGTTTCGATTATGGGAAGGCAGTATGGATACATTAATTTGGAGGCCGGCTGCTCATGGTGTTTTTTCGGTTTAGGCTTTGTCAAAGCTGATCTTGTTAGATAAGGTTGGGGATGTGGGTTTAGGTGAATGCTTCGCTTGGCAAGTGTTGGTACCGCCTAAAGTTCAAGCGTTCTTGTGGTTCATATGGCTTCGACGGTTGCCCACGGCTGATTTCTTGCGCGCTAGAGTGGTCCCTTTGCCGGATGACCAGGGACGCTGTCCATGGTGCGTATCGGAGGAGGAGAGTATCGCTCACCTTTTGTATGAGTGTTCTTATGCGCGGACAGCATGGGATTGGATGAGACAATGGTGGGGGGTCGAAACAGTTTTCCCGGTAAGTTTTGAAGTATTTTTTGTTATTGATTTTCTTTGTGTTTTTACTGGATGCATGAGAATGTGGTGGGTGGCGAGCGTTAGTGCATTGCTGTGGTCGTTATGGTTGGCGAGAAATGAGTTCGTTTTTCGTGGGAAACGTTTGTCGTTGTCTGAATTGTGTTTTTTGGTTAAGTTGAGATCGTTCTACTGGATAAAGGTTGATAGGAGGGGCGAAATGTTTCCGGAATCCATTTGGTGGTCATGTCCAACTAACTTTGTTGATAGCGCGCAACCGCGAAGGCTGAGGGAGGGAAGGAGCTGGCAGCCACCTTTAAAGGGTGTTTTAAAGTTTAATACGGATGGATCGGCGCGGGGTAAACCGGGTTCAGCGGGGTTTGGTGGGGTAATGAGGGATGGGGATAGTCGAATATTGGGATTGTTTTCAGGCCCTTTAGGGGTGATGGAGTCGAATGAAGCCGAAGTGCGAGCGATAGCTTTTGCTTTGGGTTTGGTGCAGGACAGGGAATGGCGGGAAGGTTGTGTCATTCTAGAGTCGGACTCTCAGGTGGTGTTGAGCTAGGCTACACATTCGGCAAAACGCCCGTGGCGGTTATGGGAGGTCTTCTTAGAGATTGATCAGGCTTGTCGGGTAGCGTATGACATATAGTTTTGTTACGTGCCTAGGGAGGCGAATGGCTTTGCGGATGTATTAGCGAAAGAAGGAGTGGATAGATGTTCGCTCTTTGTGGCATGTTTATGATTTGGTTGTTTGTTTCTTTGTATTTTCGGCGGATCTTATCGTACTCTTTTCCTCCATTAGGTTAGGGAGGTTTTTAACGAGGCGTGAGATCAGTCATGCTGTATGTTTTTTTCTTTCTAATAAAATCATACAGTTGCTGATCAAAAAAAAAAAGAAAAGGCTATATGGCTGTCACTGCACATTTTATTGATAATGTTTGGAGACTACAAAGCCGAATCATAAGGTATTACATTCTTTTCAAATATTTTGAGGATATATCTTTTTTAATTAATTAGTAACATTTTCTTTATTGTATATGAAAGGCTTTGTTATATCCCAGCCCCTCATACCGCTGAGGTACTTGCTGACACTTTGGAAGAATGCATTCAATCTTGGAATTTTGATCTTAGATTGTCTACTATTACTATGGATAATTGTACAACTAATGATGCAATGATAGTTATTTTGCGTGAAGAGTTTTCTTACGGTTCTCTTCTTTTGCACGGTCAATTTTTTCATATGCGTTATTGTGCTCGTATATTAAATCTAATTGTTCAAGATGGATTAAGTGTTGTTCTAGCTGATGGTGTCCAAAGAATCAGGGATAGTGTTGCGTTTTGAACTGCTTCTGATAAAAGAATTCAAAAATTTGAGCAAGTAGCTAAACAATTAGTTCCTGGATACAAAAAAAATATCACTTGATTGCAAGACTCAGTGGAATTCTACTTTTGAAATGCTTGCAATTGTGTTATAAAGTATAGGTCAGTGTTTGTTGTTTTGAGTGACCGAGATAATCTTTATAAGAATCCACCAATTAGTGAAGATTGGGAAAAAGTAGAGAAAATACCACCCTTGATTTCTCAACTTCAAGATTTCCCACTGCCAATATTTACTTTTCTAAAATTTGTACTCTTAGACTTGCTATATCTAGTTGACTTTCGTCACCTTATGATTATATAAGGAAAATGGAACAAGTAATGCTAAAAAAATACAACAATGGAATGGCGTTAATGGTCTAATGAGTGTAGCAACAATACTAGATCCAAGATTCAAAATGGCCCTTGTTCGCTTTTATTTCAAAAAGATATTTGTTCGTGATGAAGCTGAGAGGGAGGTTAGTAGGATCAGTACTTTTCTTCGTCAGTTGGTGGATGAATACAGGTTTAAAGATAGTGGGATTCAAGCTACTAGTTCTCAGGCGCCTAATGATACTGGTCACATTGAAGAAGATGCGTATATGCAAGAATTTACACAATTTATAGAGCAAGATAAAAGTCAAAGTTATCAAAAATCAGATTTGAAGAAATATTTGGAAGCTTCTAATGTACCACTTTGTGATTATTTTGATATCCTCACCTGGTGGAAGACAAATGGAAGCACATATTCCATTCTTCAAGAAATAGCTAGGGACATTTTAAGCATTTTTGTTTTTACAGTCCCTTCAGAATCTACTTTTAGCACTAGTGGTCGAGTACTTGATCCTTATGACAGTCGACTTCTACCGGAAACTGATGAGGCTTTAATGTGTACACAAAATTGAATTTGGGCTGATATATATTAAAGGTAGCTTATTTTTTAATTTATTTATAAAGTAATAACATATAATTTTACATTAAACATATTTGTTAAATAGAAGTGCAAGTTACTCATAAGAAAGTTTACATATACAAGTTCAGGTGACGTTCAAAAGATATCATGCTCACAATTGATAGAAGAATTAGAAGATGAATGTGATATCGAAGCAACCAAGTTACATGAGTGACATGTATTGATTGATATTTAAAATTTTTGCATTTAAAGACATTTATGATATATTTGAGACATTGTTTTTATTTAGAATTTTGTAAGTACTTTGTTTTTTAATTTTTTTAAATTTGTATTAAATTTATATTTTAATTTACCAATTAAAGATTTTAAAAAATTATTTGTTAAGTTGTGATAGTTGAAATAATGTCACGTGGTGGGAGTCTGAATGACATATATTTCTTATTTTTTTTATAACAAATTTGGTATAAATTTATTTAATTAATAATTATAAATATATTATATAAAGTGGATCATGTGACGCGTATAAAAGTGATTAGTGGGTCTAAGAATCATGTAGGTGGTGGGGTGGGGATGGTTTTAACCTTGCGAGTCACGGGGCAGGGATGGGTGCGGAAAGAGCATCCTTTGCACCCACCACACCCAATTGACATCCCTAGTTATCGCACTAATTTTTTGAATATATATATATATATATATATTAATATTAAATAAATTATTGAGATCCATTAATTGACTTAGTGATCATAGTATTTTTTTTAAAATGTGAGTACACTAATTTTATTAAAAGAGTAAAAAATTCAAAATACAATGAGAGTTTACAACATCTTTAAGTTGAGCATATACTGTAGAAAGGAAAGAAAACCAAAGACAATGACAAAAAAATTAAGCATTTGGGCATTTCACTAATTAAGCATCTTTAAGTGACAACAAGAACAAGCAAAGCAGAATTGGGACGCCATTCAAATCAATTTAAAAGCACATATATAATTACTTGGAAAACAAAGTAGTAGTGAATAGTGATGTTAAGGGGACACTAACCTTCATTTAACGCAAGTAAACACACAATTGGCATCTTGGAATGGAGCAGTGCTGAGAGATTCAGACAGTCCAGTTGCATGAATTTCTCCAGAATTATTATGCACCCTGATTTTTGTGTATTGAAAACGTTCCCTGCATGGCTCGTACCAAATGATAGAAACCAGAAAGGTCGGGCACCCATACTGAAAATTCAGATAACCAGTTGACGGGGGGAAGCCATTTGTTCTCAACCACATCATACGCCAATTGAGGACTACTCTCACGAGAGAAACAATGCGAAGCCGTGTCGTCATGAGACAGTAGAGCATGCCATCCATGAGGCCATGGACCAAAGTCTTCATTCAGGCATTCCCATGATTCACCATCAACGTAATAGGCGTAAAGCGGATATTTACCACTAAAACTATGGGTTCCGAAGTGCACCAAAATCCGAGAGCTGGGAGAATCATAGACAACGGGAGAAGATAAACATAGAGGATCCATATCGACATCTGAAGGGGACTCAAAAGTTTCCAAGCACTACCACTTACATCCAAAACATCGCCAAAATGAGCCAAATCACATCCCATGAAGGCGTAAATCTTCCCTTCTACAGCAACAACCATGGGATTCCACCGCGGGACGGACATGCGAGGAGCTTCCTTCCACCCATGGTCAGGGCGGTCAGAATCAAAGCAGAAAACATGGTCATGATCGTGAATCATGCTAGTTTCCCCATCGGGACAGCTGGGATCCATGGAGCAACCTCCCCCGAGGACGTAAACATGGTTGCGGCAGGCAACGACAGAGAAGCCAATACCAACTTCAGGCGGCATCGATATGAAAGCGTCAATGTGTAATCACTAATTGAAGATATCCTATGAGAAACATCCATACACAAAATCCAAGCTCTTGTGCCAAAATTTTCTTCTTGTAAAAATCTCAAATTGTATTGAGTGTAAATCTTATCTTGTATCTTCAATTCGGGTTGAGTGCTTGTATTCAAAGGGGCAAATTTGTATTGAGGGATATCATCATTGCCTTCTATTTTCTTCTTTGTAACCAAGTGAGAGTTGGGTCAATTTTGGTAGAAAATTTATCGGTTTTGTAAAGTTTCCTCCTAAGCCTAGAAAATGGGAAGATCAACTAGTGGAGTTGTTGGAAAATCCTTAGTGGGAGATAAGGTAATGGTTGTAGAGTTCATTTGGAACTTGAACCACTATAATTGCTTTGTTCTTCATTTTTATTCATTCCATTTCGTCTCCAAAATTTTAAAACCCAATTCACCCTCTCTTAGCTTTGATCAATCATTTGATCCACTCAACAATTGGTATTAGAGCCTGTCTCTTTGAAGGATTAACAGCCGAAAGAGGAGATTCTAGGAAGTGTGTGATCATCAACAAAGCAAGCCATGACATCTACCTCCGGCTCGAGCATGTATGAGTCCCAATCGATCACTAAACCGTCTTTCTTCAATGGTGACAACTATTTGTATTGGAAGAATCGGATGCGTCTCTTCATAAATTCAAGCGATTTCCTCGTTTGGGATGCTATAGAAGACGGTCCCATCATTCCGATGAAGAGAGACGATGAAGGAAGACTTGTGCCGAAAAGAAAAGTAGAAATGAGTGAAGATGATCGAAAGAAGCTTTAAATCAACGACAAGGCTCTTCACATGCTATTTTGTGCTCTTGGACCGGATATCTACTCCAAGGTTTCTTTCATCGAAAGTGCTAAAGAAGTGTGGGATACACTTGAGCAACCTATGAAGGGACAATCGATGTGAAGGAAACAAAGATTGGAATTCTCAATCTTAGCTTTGAGAATTTCAAGATGGAGCCCGACGAAACCGTATCTAAGATGTTTGATCGCTTTTCAACCATCGTCAATGGGCTAAAAGGTTTTGGAGAGATCATCCCGGAGGACAAGCTAGTCCGGAAGCTACTCTACTCTCTTCCCAAGTTTTGGGATGGGAAAAGAACTGTTATCATCGAGGCGAAGAATTTGAAGACGTTGAAGCTTGATGAGCTAGTTGGTTCTCTCCTAAGTCATGAAATCATAAAGCAAGGAAGGGAAGATGAAAAGAAGAAAGAAGAGTATAGAAGCTTGAGGTGGACAAGAAGAAGAAACTAGGAGTGGCTCTCAAAGCTTCTCTACATGGGAGAGCACTTCTAGTGAGGAGGAAGATCTTGAAGAATTGGCTATGATAGTCAAGAGATTCTCACGGTTCATGAGGTCCAACCGAGGTAGAAAGTTTCAAAGAAAGATGGACTTCAAGACCAAGAACAAAGAGGAAGAAAAGGATCAGATCATATGCTTTGTGTTGGGTCACGTCGGCACGCCCCGTGGCGCAGTGGAAAAATTAATCCGACGTAATCCAGCCAGGATCCATGTACAGGAACGAATCCGGGGTGAAAAGATGAAGAGTAACCTTTTTAAAACTCTGGAAACTGGAAAACCGATGGTATGTCTGAATAACCACGTCAAGTAAAACCAGAATCGTCATAGGTTCGCAATGACCTCTACGGAGTCCACCCGAACAAAACGAGCAAAGTTTCCGCCTCCCTAACACTTAGGGATAAATTTCGATAGGTTCGAACATGTGAAACCAAAATTGATTTTGATATAACATATAAACTTAAGGACCAATTTGCAAAACAATAAATTTTTAAGTACTCTTTAAAGTCTCACAATTGACAAGTATTTTAAAAAAAATAATATCTCAAGACAAGCTCTTAAATATATGAAAAATTCTCTAAGTCTTTTCCTATGATTTTCAAGCCAAACTATGCAAAAACGCCCAGGCGTATCGATACTGTCTTTTGCCACTGGAATTTTGATTTTCAAGCCAAACTATACAAAAACGCCCAAGCGTATCGATACCCTTTGGTGTATCGATACGGGCTTTTGTCACTGGAATTTTAATGGACTTAGCGCACCGATACGGTGTTACCCCGTATCGATACGATATTCATCTAGGCAACTCTTTTAATGAAACCGTACCGATACGCTTTGCAACCGTATCGATACGATAAGCATATCTTTGAAAAATCTTTGCATTTAATTTTTCGACCGTTACTTGTCAGTTGGTTGGTTTCTCAATTTTTAAAAGACCGTTATACCGTACCGATACGCTTGGTATGCGTATCGATACGCTCTTTAAGAAAACCAAACTTGGGATTCCAGTGAGCAAACACCGTATCGATACGGCCATCCGTACCGATACGCCCCTTAAAATCGTACTAATACGCCTTCTATGCGTATCGATACGCTCTGTTTTCAGTCACAACGGCTCTTTCCTCTTTGATGCAGGTATCGATACGCCCTCTACGAGTACCGATACGGTAGGCTACAGAGCTGCATTTAATGCGGGAAAAATGCTCCCAAGGGCTCTATTGATGATCCAAACTACCCAAACAGCTAGAATTCAATGCAAGGGTATAAAAACAAGCTTCAATTGACCAAGCAACAACTATTGAACCTACAAGCAACATCAAAGCAAAAATCCAAACCATAGTGCTCTTCATAGTCAAATTCTTGTACCCAACTCTAGTGATTTTATTGTTATCTTGTATTGTGAGTTTGAGGAGTTTGAAATTGTTTTTGGGTAAACATTTATCCTTTGAGAGGAATTTTTAGAGTTTACCAAATCTATCTCTTTGTAAAAGTGAGTGGATTAAGCTTTGGGTAGAAAGCTTAATCAATTTGTAAGGTTACCTCCTCATCCAAGAAAAGGGGAAGAATTCAAGTAGCGAATTGATTGAAAATCCTTAGTGAGAACTAAGGTAGTGGATGTAGAGTTCATTTGGAGAACTTGAACCACTCTAACCACTTGTGTCACTTTTTATTTTTCACTCATACCTCCTACCAAATTTTTAATTGCCAATTCACCCCCATCTTGGCCATTTGCAATTGTGTGATCAAATTAACAATTGGTATCAGAGCTACACTCATTGGAAGGATTACAACCCTCTTGAGTCGATTCTAGGAGAGTTTGATCAACAACTAGTCAAGCAATGACATCCACCTCCAACTTCAACCTCTACGAGTCCCAATCTACCACCAAGCCACCATTCTTTAATGGGGATAAGTACCCATATTGGAAGAATAGGATGATGCTCTTCATCAAGTCCACCGAATACATGGTGTGGGATGTGGTTGAAGAAGGTCCATACATTCCCATGAAGAGAGATAGTGAAGCAAGACTTGTCCCAAAAGTAAAAGCCGAAATGACGGAAGATGAACGAAGAAGGATGCAAGTGAATGATAAAGCTCTTCATGTCATATTTTGTGCACTTGGTCCGGATATCTACTCCAAGGTGTCTTCGATCGAAAATGCCAAGGAGGTTTAGGACACCCTCGAGACAACATATGAGGGAACTAGTGATGTCAAGGAAACAAAAATTGGGCTACTCAATCTAAGCTACAAAAATTTCAAGATGGATCCCGATGAGAGTGTTTCCAAGATGTTTGATCGATTCTTGGTCATTGTCAACGGATTGAACGGTTTCGGTGAGATCATCCCTGAAGACAAACTAGTGAGGAAATTGTTGTACTCTCTTCCGGAGTCATGGGATAGCAAGAGAACAACTATTATTGAAGCTAAAGAGTTAAAGACTCTTAAGCTTGATGCTCTTGTTGGATCTCTACTCACCCATGAGATCATAAGGAAGGGAAGAGAAGAAGAAAAGAAAATGGTTGAGAAGAAGGATGTTGAGAAGAAGAAGGTTGGAATCGCTCTTAAAGCTTCATATCATGAAAGCGATTCAAGTGAAGATGAAGATGAGGAGATGGCCATGTTGGCCAAATGGTTCACTCGCTTCATGAAGTCCAATCGTGGGAGAAAGTTCATTAGAAAAGGAGACTTCAAGAGCAAGAGTAAGGGAGAGGATAAGGACCAAATCACTTGCTATGAATGCAAAAAGCCCGGCCACATCCGTTCCGAATGTCCTCAATTGAAGAGGAAGAGCTTTGGGAAAAAGAACAAGCTCAAGGCTCAAGTAGCAACTTGGAGTGACGATGAGTCATCCGAGGAGGAGGAGGAAGTGGCCAATCTTTGTCTCATGGTCATTGATGATGAACCAAAGGTAAATCCTAACTCATCTAATTTTGATTTTACCTTTGATGAGCTTCAAGATGCTTATGATGAATTGCAAGAGGTTTACGATGAGTTAGTAGGAAAATATAAAGAATCCATTTTGAGAAACAAGAAAACCATTTCCGATTTGAAAAATCAAAATGAAACATTTTCAAAAACTAACTCCAAATTGGAAAAGAAAGTTTTGTTTTTAGTAAATCTTTCAAATGATCTTAAAACGAAAAATCTTGAAAGTGAAAAACTTCTTTCCGATTTTCAAGATTATCACACAAATGAAGTGGATAATCTTAAAACATCAATTGCTATTGGGAAAACCCATTTTGAAAAAGGAAACTCTTCTAAATCCCAATATGTAAAAAGAAAACCTTTTATTCCTAAACAAAGAAATTTTCATAAGCAATCTAGAGGTCAAAAGGTTAGAAGTGTTTGGGTTCCTAAGGAACTCATTATTTCTAATAATATGAATGCTATTGCTTCTTGGATTCCTAAGGGAATCAAAATTTTGAAGGCTAACACACATGGACCCAAAATGATTTGGGTACCAAAAATCAAGGCCTAATTTCTTTGTTTGTAGGGGGAGCATTGGTACAAGGCCAAAGCTTCAAGCCAAAACTCATGGTACCTTGATAGTGGATGCTCAAGACATATAACCGGTGACAAGAGTAGATTCGTGGAACTAAAGCAAAAGAGTGGTGGAGTGGTAACTTTCGGTGACAACTCCAAAGGCCACATTGAAGGAATAGGCTCCATTGATAATCACTCTTCTATTTTCATTGAAAATGTTTTGTATGTCAACGGTCTTAAACATAATTTATTGAGCATTAGTCAATTATGTGATAAGGGTTTTAATGTTTTATTTGATAAAAGTGGTTGCAAAATTGTGAACATTAAAACAAACCAACTAATGCTCATAGGACATAGAATAGGCAATATCTACATGGTGCATTTAGATGACATCTATTCATCCCATACATGCTTAGTTGCACATGATGAACATGACTCATGGCTTTGGCATAGAAAATTAGGACATGCTAGCATGAGTGTCTTAGAGATATTAATTTCCCTTAATCTAGTTAGAGGTTTACCCAAACTTAAATTTTCTAATGATAAAATTTGTGATGCATGTTCAAAGGGTAAACAATATAGAACTTCATTTAAATCCATTAATGATGTCTCTACTAGTATATGTTTACAGTTGATTCATATGGATCTTTTTGGGCCTATTAGAACAATGAGCTTGGGTGGTAAATCATATGCCTTTGTGCTTGTAGATGACTATTCTAGGTTTACTTGGGTTCTATTCTTAAGTACAAAAGATGAGGCTTTAGAAAAAATCATCACATTTTATAAAATAACTCAAAATGATCTTGAACTTAAAATTTCTCACATTAGAAGTGATCATGGAACCGAATTTCAAAATCTAGGTTTTGATGAGTTTTTAAATGAAAATGGGATTAGCCACAATTTTTCCGCACCTCGCACTCCTCAACAAAATGGGGTAGTTAAGAGGAAAAATCGAACTTTAGAAGAAATGGCTAGAACCATGCTTTGCGAAAATAATTTACCTAAATATTTTTGGGCGGAAGCCACAAATACCGCTTGCTATATTATAAATCGAGTAATGATTAGGCCAATTTTGAAGAAAACACCTTATGAGATTTTAAAATCTAAGAAGCCTAACATTACCTATTTTCATCCTTTTGGTTGCAAGTGTTTTGTTTTGAATAATGGTAAAGAAAACTTAGGTAAATTTGATGCTAAAAGTGATGAAGCTATTTTCTTAGGGTACTCTTTAAACTCTAAAGCCTATCGTGTATTTAATAAAAAAACTCTAGTATTTGAAGAGTCTATACATGTTGTTTTCGATGATAACCTCCTTCCGAGGAAGGAATCTTGTGATGATGATGATGTAGGAATTCTTGATGCCATTGATGGAGGACAAACGTCAAAGGTGGATGAGATTCCAACTAAAGATGAGGATACACAAGATCCACCTCTTGAAGCCTTGAAGGACTTGGCTCTTGAGGAAAAGGAGGTATCTTACCCAAGGGAGTTCAACTATGTCAAAGGTGGTGAAATCTTGGGTGATCCATCTAAAGGGGTAACTACTAGATCCTCTCTCAAATTAATGAACCATGTTGTTTTTCTTTCATGCATTGAGCCTAAAAATATTAAAGAAGCTTTAAAAGATGGTTTTTGGATTTTGGCCATGCAAGAGGAATTAAATCAATTTGAGAGAAGTAAAGTTTGGACATTAGTTGAAAGGCCTACTAATCAATCTACTATAGGAACTAAATGGGTGTTTAGAAATAAATTAGATGAAAGTGGTAATATAGTAAGAAACAAGGCTAGGCTTGTTGCTCAAGGCTATACCCAAGAAGAGGGAATTGATTTTGATGAGACATATGCACCCGTAGCTAGGATGGAAGCCATTAGGATGCTTTTAGCATTTGCATGTTATAATAATTTCAAGCTTTTTCAAATGGATGTGAAAAGTGCCTTTTTAAACGGTTTTATAAATGAAGAAGTGTATGTTGAACAACCATCGGCTTTTGAGGATTCAAAATTTCCAAACCATATGTTTAAACTAACAAAAGCTCTTTATGGTTTAAAACAAGCTCCTAGAGCTTGGTATGAGAGACTTTCAAATTTCTTAATTGAAAAGGGTTTTGAAAAAGGAAAGGTGGACACTACACTCTTCATAAAAAGATATAACAATGACATCTTAGTAGTACAAATCTATGTTGATGATATCATTTTTGGTTCTACTAATGAGTGTTATTGTAAAGAATTTTCTAAGCTAATGCAAGGTGAGTTCGAGATGAGCATGATGGGGGAGCTCTCATTCTTTTTGGGACTCCAAATCAAACAAAGGAAGGATGGCACCTTCATAAATCAAGCTAAGTACGTGAATGATATGCTCAAAAAGTTCGGCTTGGAGAATGCAAAACCTCAAGCCACACCAATGAGCTCTTCCATAAAGCTTGACAAAGATGAAGGAGGTAAGTGTGTTGATTCTAAGCTTTATAGATCCATGATAGGTTCTTTGCTTTACCTAACCGCAAGTAGACCGGATATTATGTTTAGTGTTTGCTTGTGTGCTAGGTTTCAAGCTAGTCCTAGAGAATCACACTTAGTTTCCATTAAGAGAATTTTTAGATACCTTAGAGACACACCTACCTTAGGCCTTTGGTATCCTAAAGATTCCTCCTTTAGCCTTCATGCTTATTCAGATGCGAATTATGGGGGATGTAAGATAGATAGGAAAAGTACTTCCGGGACATGTCAATTCTTAGGTAGTATGCTCTTATCTTGGTTCTCTAAGAAACAAAATAGCGTAGCCTTATCTACCACCGAAGCAGAGTATATATCCTTAGGGAGTTGTTGTGCTCAAGTCCTTTGGATGAAGCAACAACTCTTAGATTATGGTGTTGAAATAGAAACCATACCCATTAGGTGTGACAACACTAGTGCCATTTGTCTCACTAAGAATCTCATCCAACACTCTAGAACTAAACACATAGAAATTAGACATCATTTCATTAGAGATCATGTGTTGAAAAATGATGTTGTTATATAGTATGTTGACACCTTGAACCAATTAGCGGATATATTCACAAAGCCTTTAGATAAAGAGCGCTTTTGGACCCTTAGGAGAGAGTTAGGTTTAACTAGCCTTTCTTGACCCCTTTTAGGTCCCAAAATGTCAAAAATTTGCTTGAAATTGTTTGTGATTCATGCTTGTGTTAATTTTGTTCTTTTTGCTTCTATGCATGTTGCTAGGGGGATTATGCATTAAGTTTAGCCATTACAACTTGTTCATAGGACATGTACATGCATTTAGGGACATTTCAAGTTGGATTTTTGCACTTAAATCTGTCAAAAATGCCTAATCTGGTAAAGGCGTATCGATACGGCTGAAGCGTATCGATACGGGTTCATAACTGGGAAAACTTTGAAGCTGAACGAGTATCGATACGACCCCTCGTATCGATACGGTTAAAGTCAAGGGAAATAGTCAAAGCCAATTCGTACCGATACGGTCCCGCGTATCGATACGGTAGTAACGACAAATAAAAAATTAGGGTTAAAAGGTATCGATACGCGTGTATTGCATATCGATACGGTTTCGACGGAGAGGCTATTTAGGGCTGCAATTGTTAAAAAGCTTTAAAAACAAAAACCCCTCTTTTCTCTCCAAAACCCTAACCGCAATACCCTATAACCCCCCCCCCCCTCAATCCTTCAATTTTTACCATCAAACTTAAAAATTCTTTGAGGGTTTTTAATCTCTACATCAAGGCTAAGCTTTGTCAACAAATCTTGTGCATTCACATCAACTCATTCATCCAATCTAAAGTTCAAGGTATAAAACTCTTCTTTTCTATTTTCTTTAATTTTCGTTTGATTTTTATAATTGTTTCAATTTAATTTTTGTACAAAACATAGTTTTATATTATGGGTTTCAACTTTTTCATAAATTTTTTTCAAAAATCAAAATTTTTTCATTCGAATATATTTTGTTCTATTCGTATTTTTTTAATCTATTTTTTAACAATTTTTTTAAACTTGTATATATCTTTTTAAAATTAAATTTCTTTTTAAATTACCTTGAATTATTTGAATTTATTGGATTGAATAGGATGTTAATTGCATACATATTCGAATCGTTTTTTATGTGTTTTCAGGGTTATGGCACCATCGAAAAAGAGAACTAAGCGTTATCGTTCTACTTCCAATCCTAGTGAGGATGTCGAGGGTAACCCTACACCTAATCTCCCTTATATTATCCAATTAAGTTTTCCCGATGATGGCGATATAGAACGATACAAAATTTTTCAAGGTATGAACCTTAGGGAAGAACGTGTTGTGTCTGTCCCGTTTTTAAATTATGCTCGTTTCAAATTTCAATACCTCCCTTTACTTAAGCAAAGGAAATTCTAAATTTTTTAAGCATTCCTCCTATTCTCTATAGGAATTTGGTCATCGTATTCTTTTCAAATGCTTTATGTGTTCATGATGGAGCTAGGGAGAATGTCATTGCTATTGAATCCTCTGTTATGGGCAAAACCTTTACAATTGATCAAAAACTTTTATGTAATGACTTTGGTTTTGAAAATATTGGTATTGATGATGAGAAATCCTTGGGTACGGGTCCTTTAGGCTCAACAAAAGTTTTAAATGCTCATGATCGAATACTTCATCTTCTTGTGTCTTGGTTTTTACGTCCATCGGGAGGGAAATTTTCCACTATTCGTCAAGTCGATGACTTTTGGCTTAGGTGTTTTAGGGAAGGTCAATGTCCAAATCTTTGTCAAATTATGTTTGCCGACCTTGTCTATTTAGTCCAACACCGTCACACCAAACAAGTCACATCCTTTTACTACTCTACGGCTTTGAGTTATCTCTTTCATTCTCTTGACATTGATTGTTCCCATGACTATCCCGAAACCCTTGGCCTACCCATAGATGAGCGTTCTCTAACTCGTTACGGTTTCTCTTATGTTGATAATGAATGGGTTCGTAACACCCAAGATCCTCCACAAGATGCTCTGGTCGATGCTTCTCGTGCTTCTTCGAGCTCTCACCGTGCTCCGTTTGATTCCTCTTCCATGGGTACTCTTATGACTTTCCTAAATGAGAAGTTCACTTCCATGGAAGCCAGGTTTACCGCGATGGACACTCGATTCACATCCTTGGAAAATCGCGTCAAAGGTATGGAGAAGAAAATGGAAACCATGGCTTCTCGCCAAAACTCCATGGATATCTCTCTTACCGCCTTCCATGGTGCTTGGCTTAACCAAAATCGAAGGAATCAACCCTCTCAAGATGATGAAGATGAAGAGGATGAGGACGATGATGAAGATGACGCGTAGTTTATGCATATCATCTTATGGCATTTAGTCTTTTATATTCTGTTATTGCACTCTTGTTTATGCCTATTATCTATGTTTTAGGATTTTAAAGTTTGGATTATTATGTTTGCTTTGAAGTTTATGCATTTGAACTATTATGTTTACCTTGAAGTTTATGCATTTGAACTATTATGATTACTTTTAGTTTAATGAATTAATTGTTGCTATTATCCTTGTATTTATGTTTGATCTAACAAAAATGGGGAGAAGGATTATAGAGTCAATTTTTTATTTTTGAAAATCTATCTTAAATTAAGGGGGAGAAAGCTTTTCAAAGTTTCAAAAACTTAAAAATTCATTTGTGGTTTTTTTATATCAAAAAGGGGGAGATTGTGAAACCAAAATTGATTTTGATATAACATATAAACTTAAGGACCAATTTGCAAAACAATAAATTTTTAAGTACTCTTTAAAGTCTCACAATTGACAAGTATTTTAAACAAAATAATATCTCAAGACAAGCTCTTAAATATATGAAAAATTCTCTAAGTCTTTTCCTATGATTTTCAAGCCAAACTATGCAAAAACGCCCAGGCGTATCGATACCCTTAGACGTATCGATACTGTCTTTTGCCATTGGAATTTTGATTTTCAAGCCAAACTATACAAAAACGCCCATGCGTATCGATACCCTTTGGTATATCGATACGGGCTTTTGCCACTAGAATTTTAATGGACTTAGCGTACCGATACGATGTTACCCTGTATCGATACGATATTCATATGGGCAACTCTTTTAATGAAACCGTACCGATACGCTTTGCAGCTGTATCGATACGATAAGCATATCTTTGAAAAATCTTTGCATTTAATTTTTCGATCGTTACTTGTTAGTTGGTTGGTTTCCCAATTTTTAAAAGACTGTTATACCATACTGATACGCTTGGTATGCGTATCGATACGCTCTTTAAGAAAACCAAACTTGGGATTCCAGTGAGCAAACACCGTATCGATACGGCCATCTGTACCGATACGTCCCTTAAAACCGTACCGGTAAGCCTTTTATGCGTATCGATACGCTCTGTTTTCAGTCACAGCGCCTCTTTCCTCTTTGATGCAGGTATCGATACGCCCTCTATGAGTATCGATACGGTAGGCTGCAGAGCTGCATTTAATGCGGGAAAAATGCTCCCAACGGCTCTATTGATGATCCCAACTACCCAAACGGCTAGAATTCAATGCAAGGGTATAAAAACAAGCTTCAATTGACCAAGCAAAAACTATTGAACCTAAAAGCAACATCAAAGCAAAAATCCAAACCCTAGTGCTCTTCATAGTCAAATTCTTGTACCCAACTCTAGTGATTTTATTGTTATCTTGTATTGTGAGTTTGGGGAGTTTGAAATTGTATTTGGGTAAACATTTATCCTTTGAAAGGAATTTTTAGAGTTTACTAAATCTATCTCTTTGTAAAAGTGAGTGGATTAAGCTTTGGGTAGAAAGCTTAACCGATTTGTAAGGTTACCTCCTCATCCAAGAAAAAGGGAAGAATTCAAGTAGTGAATTGGTTGAAAATCCTTAGTAGGAACTAAGGTAGTGGATGTAGAGTTCATTTGGAGAACTTGAACCACTCTAACCACTTGTGTAACTTTTTATTTTTCACTCATACCTCCTACCAAATTTTTAATTGCCAATTCACCCCCTCTTGGCCATATGCAATTGTGTGATCAGCTCAACAGAACACCTTCCAGGGAGAAGTCGAAATCCCTCCAGGGATTCCTGAGGGAGTCTGAAATCGACCAGGGGTTCTACCGGGACTTGGATTCGAACTAGGAAATCGCCAGGAATTTGCCAGGGGGTAAGAGGAACACTAGAAAAATATCGAACAGCTTCTCAGAAGAAATCTGGGACTTGTCGAAAATTCCAGAGGGGAATTCCCAGGGATATTTCGAAATTTGCAAGGGGGAATAGGGATGATTTGGTTGCTAGCCCTTGTCCCTTTAAATAGTATTCAGAGACTTAATTTTAGTTGAATTCCTTAAATCCAAGTTCAACCAAAATTCATAGAATCTAATTCTACTTGAAATTGGTTTATATTAAATATACATTATATTTAATAATATTAAATGAAATATATATATATTTAATTGTCTAGAATCTTATTCTACATAAAACATGGATTTAAATATACATTATATTTAATCCAAATATATATATTTTTATTATATAGAATCTCATTCTATCTTTACTTGGATTTAAATATATTTAAATATATATTTTTAATTATGTAGAATCTAATTCTACATAAACTTGGAATTAAATATACATTATATAAATTCCCAATATATATTTAAATTTCTAGAATCTTATTATGTAATATTTAAGTCTCTAAATATTTTCCATACTCTAAATAATATCTGATAAATACATTATTTATCGAATATTATCCTTTTTAAGGGAGTTGCTGATTTCCCCTATCCCATAGGGGATTTTCGGCAACCTCCCTAAAATAGGGAGTATGGTTTCCATTTTTGTTTGTTTCATTCGAAGGGTGTGACCCTTGTAGGTTCATGCAACGTTAGCAGCAAAATTAGAGCTATTCTAATTTTACAAACAATGAGTGGCATCTAGCAATACATCATTGCTACCTAAGTTGCATGAAGTCATGGTTTGACTTTCCTAATTCCTGAATAAACTTTATTTATGTATTTTATCCTTTTGTCCTTTATATCTTAGATGAACACAAGTCATGGGTTAGTCACACTTTCGTTGTCCATCTAGTGTTTCTTGATGTCTTGAGTAGATTATTATAAACGAATCTCTATGATATCTCATATCATAATATTTGAGCATAGCCATGCATTTTCTAATCTCACTCAATCAAGTGGCTGGAGATATTTCTCCCATTATGTAGGAGGGACAAATCCTTTCTTGATCAACCATATTTCACTACATAGGTCATCATGTATCCAATCATCAGTCTTTATAATGTAGTCAGTTACGACACACGTTTGACTATGTCAAAATACGTAAATCTTTATGTTGAAATAATGTTGATCTCAAGTCTGAGGATCATACATATGTTTATGATGAGCAATGTTGTGACTGTCACATAATTACCCAAGAAACATGCTCATAGCGGGTCAATCTAGTATGTTGTTCTCTAACAAATACTTATGTGTTGATTTTGACATCTCTATGTCAATTACAACACTTGTTATCAATCAACCATATATTAGTCTTTATATATTATCACTGTCCATACCCGTAATAATATTCGACTGAGGATTCTATTTAACAATAATTGTATTATTGTATGGACATTATTATCCAATGGTTAGTTTGATGCACAGAAACATACCAAATGATAATAACGGCAATGCCATTACTTGATAAATCTAGTAAAATAGTATGTCTATTCAATCATCATATGATTGGTCTTTGGGCATACTCCAACAATCTCCCACTAGCACTAAGACCAATCATTCTCGTATCTAATACGATATGACTTAGTGTAACTGACATGCTTATGTTGTGTCAAAAGCTTTATCAGAGAGTTTAAAAAGTTATCAACTTTGTGCGTATATTGCATACTTCCACATCTCCAAGATGTAAGCACTTTAGAATATGTTTGGATTTATTGATGAGATCTGGGTTTTATTTGCTTACTCAAAGGTTCCATCATAACAGAGTTATGTAGCATCTAATATTCTGGGAACAACCCTTAGTTCAGAAGTGAACCCTTTAGATCCAAACATCATTCTTTATTGCTATGTCGACTGTAATATATTCAGCCTATGTTGTAGAGTTAGATATTGTCTCATGTTGCTAACTCGCAGTATCTTTTATTAATTCAAAACGGATTGCAATCTTTAGTTCCTTTTGATGAGTATGTTATCTACATACAATACTTAGGAAAGTAACAATGCTTCCCACTAGCTCTTTTGAAAACAAGACTCCCCTTTGTTTCTAGATAAACCAAACCTTTTGATTGTATCTTCTGAAACGAATATCTCAATTTTGAGAAGCTTGCCTTAGTCTACGGATAGACCTTTGTAGCTTACATGCCTTCCAAGTGTTTACTGGAGTGGCAAAACCTTATGGATGTGTCATGTACACATCTGTTTCAAGTTTTCCCTTAGGAAAGCGGTTTTGAGATTCCTTTATTTGATTTCGTAATCATGGTATGTAACTACTTGCAAGTGAGATTAAGATGGATTAAACATAGCTACAAGGAAGATGCTTTATTATAGTCTATACTATGAAGTTTGTCGAAAACTTTTAGCGACGAATCATCCTTTGTATGTTTTATCATCCATGTCGGTTTTTCCTTTTTGAAAAACTCATCCATACCTCTTAGGTTTTAAGCTTTTAGGTAACCAAAGTCTATACTTGGTTTTAGACATGGATTCCATCTCATCTCTCATGGCTCTTAGCCATTTCTCGAATTTTGGGCTCACCATTGCTTTCTAATAAGACCTAGTCTTTATCTTGATCCGAAAAGAAGAGTGTTTCCATGTACGGATAGTGAGAAATCCATATTTCTCAAGTAGATGGTATTCTCTTAAGGATCAACACAATGGTTGTGTTTTGTTCCAATGTTCCTTGATCATTTGTGGAACATTCTCAATCTTTGGTTCATAAATTTGTTGTCTAAAATTTCTTCAAATTCCAAATTCCATTTTTCTTTTGTAAAAGGTAATCTTTTTCGAGAGAAACTCTCGTTTGAGCAACAAACATTTTGTTCTCGTTGAAAAATGAAATCCCTTAGTGATAAGTATTCTCTTTCGAGATAAACTATCGTTTGAGCAACAAATATTTTGTTCTCGTTAAAACTGAAGAAATAATATCCCTTTGTGAGAATTAATCTCTTTCAAGATAAACTCTCGTTTGAGAAACAAACGCTTTGTTCTCGTTAGGATAAACAACAAATGGAGTTTTTAAGGTTCGAACTTTGTAAACATTTTAACATGTAAGTAACCTTAAAACTTCAAAGGTATTCTAGAACAATTCTTAGTCCATATCTTATATGACGTTTCAAAATAAAAAGACGATTAAGTATGAGAGTTGTTTTTCTAGTGTGTAAAGAAGTCGAAAATGACTTGTTCTGAATCAAAACATGTCTAACATATTTGATTCTCTTTCAAAGACTTTTCGTTCCACTTGTGGGATTTAATTACGGGACAATCCCATATTCTTTGAAAGTTCATCAAACTTTAAGTATTCTTGAATTTGATCTTATCAAATTACCTTAATACTTTTTACGAGTTTGATATTAGTCATTTGTTTTCAATATTATTGATTTGATTAGTTTAAAGATCGTTGATTCGTTGTGCCATAAGAGATTAAAAGAATAGCATTTATTTAAATAATCTCAAAATTAAAATATCTTGTTCTTACAAGATAACTAAAACTTAGGCACAAAATAATAATCTTAAAAACTAAAACAAATCTATTTAAGCAAAAACACATGTCCTAATGGATGATGTAGCAAATCTTGCTTTATTTCCATTCGCAGGTCCATGTCTATTCTGATGCCTTCTCTTTAGAAGCCTCTGAGGTTGATGCCTCACTCGTTTTTGCTTTCTTGACTTCTTGTAGGTGTGTGGGGCAGTTTCTCTTCCAATGTCTGGTCTTGCCGCAATGGAAACCTTTTTCATCCTTCTTGATTCCCTTCTTAGGTTTCATTGCCTCCTTTCCATCGGTTTTGGTCTTACCATCACCTTTATACTTTGTTGTCGATTTACCTTTCTTCTTGCTCTTGCGGACCATCAGAATAGGTTTAGGTCCTACCTTCTTCAGGTTGATTTCAGCAGTTCTCAACATGCCGAGCAACTATGGCAGCGTCTTGTTAATTTCATTCATATTGAAATTAAGGACAAACTGATTGAAACTATCCGGCAACGATTGCAGGATGACATCAGTAGCTAATTCATCTTTCAGCGGAAAGCCGAGCTTCTCCAACGTTTGGATGTAGCCCATCATTTTGATGACGTGAGCTCCAACGGGAGATCCCTCACTCATCTTGCATTGAAACAGAGCTTTAGAGGTCTCGTACCTCTCTTGACGAGCTTGCCCTTCATAAATCTCCTTGAGATTTTGAATCATATCTTAAGCTACCATGTCCTCAAGTTGCTTCTGAAGCTCAGGGGTCATGGAGGCAAGCATAAGACAACCGACATCCAGCATGTCGTCCATGTGTTTCTTAAACTTGTCTTTGTCAGCTTTGGAAGAAGTGGCAACTGGTTCATCAGGAACGGGTTCTTCAATGACATATTCCTTCTTTTCTTGTTTGAGAACAATTCTCAAATTGCGGAACCAGTCAAGGAAGTTTATGTTATTGAGCTTATCCTTCTCAAGGATAGATCGCAGAGATAGAGTATTATTTGCCATTAATTCTACAACAAAGAAAATATGCTACATAAGTTTTACTAAATTTAAAATTTATAGATAGGTCTTTACTATAAATTTACTCCCACTATTTTCTTCAAAATTAAAAACCCTCTAGTTTTAACTTCGGAAAAACGTTTCGATAGTTTTTCTAGTGAGTGAGGATTCGTATTTCACCATTCCTAAATCAGCTTTGGCCAGTCTTTTAGGAAATGGTTATTTAGGTAAGTAACACCTTACTAATTACATCTCATGTAATTCCTCATCTTTTGGCGAACAACTCTTGTTCTTTAAATCATCTTATGATTATCCAAAACTTTTAACCACTAGGTTTTCTAATCCTATTAGAACAACCCAGCTAAGTCAATCCCAATATCTCAACCGGCGAATATCACTATCTTATCTTTCGCGTTTAACTAAGATAGATAAATGTGACATTGCTTTGGCAAAGCTCGCATTATATCGATCTAAACTTTAACGAGGGTAAATATTGGATGGTTAAAACAGACTTAGAATTATTGTGAGGGGTTTACTTAATTATCTCATCATTTTAACATTGATCCTATCAATAGAACTATGTTTAATCATGCTTATAATACATCCATTGCATCACATACAAGGTAAATATAAGCGGTAAATAAATATGCAATGATTATATCCCTTCTTAACCTAAGGCGACCCGTCCCAAGCCAATGGAAGGACCAAACTACTGAAGATAGAATCTGCTTCTGAAACGCCTGGTCCACCAGGGAAGGCCCACCACGTTGCTATGTTGGTACTTGCTTTATCTCCATGAGTATTTACAATTTTCAGAAACTCGCATTACAGGCGAGGGAGTGAGATGAGAAGAGAAGTACAACAGAAGATAGAGAAAGGCACGACACGTAGGCCGTATTTAAAAAAACCAAAACTATAAAGGCTATGGGCTATAACCATGTTAAACAAACACCGTGGAATCTAACATGCATTTCAAACATCGTGTGAACAAAGTAAAGACGTGTTTACGGAGTTTTAAACTGATTATCCCTATGTTGCGGTTAATGGGCCAAAGAAGGATCACGGGGTTTCATAAACCATTTGCGTTAACGAACAAATGCACCAGGTAGGTCAACATGAAAGAGAGGTGGCACACTAGGCACACTTAAAAACAAGGTCTTTGATGATGCCAGTCCTAGACATGCATTTTTCATAACGTCTAACCATAACTCTTATGGATTCACCGTGAAAGATAGTTTGATAACTTTTATCAAATTAGAAGCCCTTTCAGAGATTTCATAAATCTATGAAACTACGAACAACTACTTGTTCTCTAGACTAACTATTAGTCTCAACATGTTAACATTTAACATTGAAGCAACCTAACATAGTTATGATTAACTCTTAATCATTCAGTGATAATCGAAATAAGTCTTTATTATGTGTGATACGATAAATGATAAATATCTAAATCGAATCAAACAGCATGCATCTCATACATAAACATCACCCAAGAATTTAAGTCTGAATTCATATGATACAAGTGGTTCTGATACCACTGTTGGGTCACGTCGGCATACCCCGTGGTGCAGCGGAAAAATTAATTCGATGTAATCTAGCTAGGATCCATGTACAAGAACGAATCCGGAGTGAAAAGATGAAGAGTTACCTTTTTTAAACTCTGGAAACTGGAAAACCGACGGTATGTCGGAATAACCATGTCAAGTAAAATCGGAATCGTCACAGGTTCGCAACGACCTCTACGGAGTCCACCAGAACAAAACGAGCAAAGTTTCTGTCTCCCTAACACTTAGGGATAAATTTCGATAGGTTCGAACACCTTCCAGGGAGAAGTCGAAATCCCTCTAGGGATTCCTGAGGGAGTCTGAAATCGACCAGGGGTTCTACCGGGACTTGGATTCGAAATAGGAAATCGCCAGGAATTTGCCAGGGGGCAAGAGGAACACCAGAAAAATATCGAACAGCTTCTCGGAAGAAATCTGGGACTTGTCGAAAATTCCAAAGGGGAATTCCCAGGGATATATCGAAATTTGCAAGGAGGAATAGAGATCATTTGGTTGCTAGCCCTTTGTCCCTTTAAATAGTATTCAGAGACTTAATTCTAGTAGAATTCCTTAAATCCAAGTTCAACCAAAATTCATAGAATCTAATTCTACTTGAAATTGGTTTATATTAAATATACATTATATTTAATAATATTAAATGATATATATATATATATTTAATTATGTAGAATCTTATTCTACATAAAATATGGATTTAAATATACATTATATTTAATCCAAACATGGATCTAATTTTACAAACAATGAGTGGCATCTAGCAATACATCATTGCTACCTAAGTTGCATGAAGTCATGGTTTGACTTTCCTAATTCCTAAATAAACTTTCTTTATGTATTTTATCCTTTTGTCCTTTATATCTTAGATGAACACAAGTCATGGGTTAGTCACACTTGCGTTGTCCATCTAGTGTTTCTTGATATCTTGAGTAGATTATTATAAACGAATCT
Source organism: Hibiscus trionum (assembly GCA_030270665.1). Classification (NCBI taxonomy): domain Eukaryota; kingdom Viridiplantae; phylum Streptophyta; class Magnoliopsida; order Malvales; family Malvaceae; genus Hibiscus; species Hibiscus trionum. Next base: position 40,731,232 of record BSYR01000035.1, on the reverse strand, counting down.
CTATGATATCTCATATCATAATATTCGAGCATGGCCGTGCATTTTCTAATCTCACTCAATCAAGTGACCGAAGATATTTCTCCCATTATGTAGGAGGGCCAAATCCTTTCTTGATCAACCATATTTCACTACATAGGTCATCACGTATCCAATCATCAGCCTTTATAATGTAGTCAGTTAAGACACACGTTTGACTATGTCAAAATACGTAAATCTTTTTGTTGAAATCATGTTGATCTCAAGACTGAGGATCATACATATGTTTATCATGAGCAATGTTGTGACTGTCACATAATTACCCAAGAAGCATGCTCATAGCGGGTCAATCCAGTATGTTGTTCTCTAACAAATACTTATGTGTTGATTTTGACATCTCTATGTCAATTACAACACTTGTTATCAATCAACCACATATTAGTCTTTATATATTATCATTGTCCATACCCGTAATAATATTCGACTAAGGATTCTATTTAACAATAATCGTATTATTGTATGGACATTATTATCCAATGGTTAGTTTGATGCACATAAACATATCAAATGATAATAACGGCAATGCCATTACTTGATAAATCTAGTAAAATAGTATGTCTATTCAATCATCATATGATTGGTCTTTGGGCATACTCCAACACTTTGAGTGCAAGAGACTGGGTCACATCTGTTCTGAGTGTCCTCAACTCAAGAAGAAGGGCTTTGAGAAGAAGAAGAAGTTCAAATCCAAGCTTGCTACTTGGAGTGATAAGGAGTCATCCGAGGATGAGGAACAAGAAGTGGCAAACCTTTGCATCGTGGCTATTGAGGAGGATTCTATGGTAACCTCTAACTCATCTACTTTTGATTTTACGTATGATGAATTGCATGAAGCATATGATGAGTTACAAGAGGTGTATGATGAGTTAGTTGAGAAGTATAAGGAGTTCGTTTTGAAAAAAAAAGTCATTTCGGATTTGAATGCTAAAAATGATTTAATTTCTCAAGCTAACTTAGAATTTGAGAAAAAGATTTTAGGTCTACAAGATCAACTTGAATACTTTCAAAAAAAAATGTAGATTTAAATAATCTTATTTCTCAATGTAACATTGAACACCAAAAGGTGTTAGGTGAGCTCAATGAGCTCAAAAATTCTTTCAAGAGTGTAGGTCTTTTGAAAAATGAAATAGGTGAATCATCTAGAACCAACCAACCTAAGAGAAAGAATTTTAACTACAAACAAAGTGGCTCCTATAGGCATACTAAAACTAAAAGAATTAGAAGTGTATGGGTTCCTAAGGAACTTGTTAAATCTAATAATGTTGATGCCATGTCACCTTGGATTCCTAAGGGAACCAATCTTTTGGGAGCTAACACTCGTGGACCAAAAATGATTTGGGTACCAAAAATCAAAGCTTAAATTCTTTGTTTGTAGGTGGAGCATTGCTACAAGGCCAAAGCACAAAGTCAAAATTCGTGGTACCTTGATAGTGGATGCTTGAGGCACATGACCGGAGACAAGAGTTGATTCATGGAATTAAAGCCAAAAAGTGGAGGAGTAGTGACATTTGGTGACAACTCCAAAGGTCACATGGAAGGTATTGGCTCCATAGGTAATCACTCTTCCATACTCATTGAAAATGTGTTGTATGTCAATGGTCTAAAACATAATTTGTTGAGCATAAGTCAACTTTGTGATAAAGGATTTAATGTCATGTTTGATAAAAATGGGTGTAGAATAGTTGACATTAAATCTAATAAAACTATGCTCATTGCTCATCGCATAGGCAATATATATGGTGCATCTAGATGATATTCATACATCTCATGCATGCTTAGTTTCTCAAAATGAAAATGATGCATGGTTGTGGCATAGGAAACTAGGACATGCTAGCATTAGTGTTTTGGAAAAATTAGTTTCCCTTAATCTAGTTAGAGGCCTACCTAAGCTCAAGTTCTCATTAGACAAAATTTGTGATGCATGTGCTAAAGGTAAACAACATAGAGCCTCATTTAAGTCCATTAATGATGTTTCTACAAGTAGGTGTTTGCAATTAATTCATATGAATCTATTTGGGCCAATTAGGACTACTAGCTTGGGTGAAAATCATATGCTTTTGTGCTTGTTGATGATTACTCTAGATATACTTGGGTTCTCTTTTTAAGCAGCAAGGATGAGGCTTTAGAAAACTTCATCACATTTTCAAAAATAACTCAAAATGATCTTGAACTTAAAATTTCACATATTAGAAGTGATCATGGAACGAAATTTCAAAATATGGGTTTTGATGAATTTTGTAATGAAAATGGGATTAGCCATAATTTTTCGGCTCCTCGAACTCCTCAACAAAACGGGGTAGTTGAGAGGAAAAAAAGAACTTTAGAAGAAATGGCTAGGACTATGCTTTGTGAAAATAATTTACCTAAGTATTTTTGGGCGGAAGCCACTAACACCGCTTGCTATATTGTAAACCGAGTAATGATTAGGCCTATTTTAAAGAAAACTCCTTATGGCACGGCTTTGAGCTACTTTTTCACTAAGAAAGAGATCGATTGATCTCATGATTATCCGACGAATCTCACCGATCCGATTGATGAGAGGTCTCTATCTCGGGGCAAGTTTCATTATTTCAATGGTAATTAGCTTGCCTTTCCGAGCTTCCTCGTGATGTTATACCCGAAGAGATTGCAAATCCTCCTGTAGCTCTTCAAGCTCCTCCTCTATCCATGGATTCTCTCATGACCTACCTTAATGAACAATTCACGGGCTTACGCACGGGAATTGGTTCTATAGATCAAGTCATGATTTTCGGGTTTGCCACCATTGATACTCGCTTCACAAGCTTGGAAGATCGCATGACCAATGTAGAGAAGTGTATCACTTCCATTGAGGACGAGCATAATTCTATGAATATCTCTCTTACGACCTTTCATGATGAATGGCGTCAATCAAGGAGGAACGATGATGCCAATGAAGATGAAGAGGAAGACGATGGTGATGGAGACGAGTCTTAGATTAGTCTTTACATCTCATTCATGTCATCTTAGGATTTATATTTATGCACTTTGATTTATGTTTTTAGGACTAAGTTTATCATATTAGGATTAAGTTTATCATTTTGAAACATATGCTTTGATTTAGGTTTGGATTTTAAGTTTGATGTTTCTTTAAGTTATGAACTTTATGATTATATATTTAAATGTTGTTTGGTTTATTATTATGCCTTTATAGCCTATGTCTCTTTTTTGATCTAACAAAAAGGGGGAGAGGGGAGTTCACAAGCTCACTTAAACTCTAATCTTAAAATTTACCTAGCTAACATTAAGGGGGAGTTTTTTCCCAAATTTTTCAAAAGACTTAAAAATTTTAAGCTTTGGTTTTGTTATATCAAAAAGGGGGAGATTGTAAAACCTATGTTTGATTTTGATATAACAAAGTGTTTTAAGGACCAAATTGAAATCTCTAAATAAAATTTTAAGTCCCCTAAAAGGTTTTATATCATCAAAGCATTGCTCTAGTTTGAAAAACTCAAACTCCTAAACTTTTTCTAAGTGTTCCAAGGCCAAACTGCTAAAAAACGTCTATGAGTATCGATATGCCCCTAAGGGTATCGATACCTTTTTTAGAAACTTGGCTAATGGAGACAAATGTATCGATACGCTCCTTACCGTATCGATACGGGGTATCGAAACAGATTCCATCTGTACCGATATGATATCTCTATAAAATCCCAAGGAGCTTGAATCGAGTACCGATACGATCTCACCTGTATCGATATGCTTTAAAATTATTTTTAAAATCATAACTTTAAATAAATCGATCATTGCCTTGTCAGTTGGTAGGTAACCGAAATTTAAGTGGTAGTTAATGAGTATCGATGTAGTGGTTAATGAGTATCGATACGATATCCTCCAGTGAGCTATGAAGGAAAAATTGCATCGATACGGTCTTACCCATATTGATACGGTTTCCTAACATGTACCGATACGCATGTACACGTATAGACACGCCTCTCTTATATTTGTACAACGGCTATTTAATTTTGTGAGACAGGTATCGATACGCCTCCTCGAGTACCGATACAGTAGGCTGTAGAAGTGCATTTATGGTGGTAAGAGAGGGTTCCAACGGCTACAATTTATTTCCTAACCACCCAAACGGATATAATTAATGAAGAGGGTATAAAAAGAAGCCATTTGAAGACCAGCAACAACTATTGATCCTAAGAGAGAAACATCCATACACAAAATCCAAGCTCTTGTGCCAAAATTTTCATTCTTGTAGAAATCCAAAATTGTATTGAGTGTAAATCTTATCTTGTATCTTCAATTTGGGTTGAGTGCTTGTATTCAAAGGGGCAAATTTGTATTGAGAGATATCCTCATTGCCTTCTATTTTCTTCTTTGTAACCAAGTGAGAGTTGGGTCAATTTTAGGTAGAAAATTGAACGGTTTTGTAAAGGTTTCCTCCTAAGCCTAGAAAAGGTGAAGATCAACTAGTGGAGATGTTGGAAAATCCTTAGTGGGAGCTAAGGTAGTGGATGTAGAGTTCATTTGGAACTTGAACGACTATAATTGTCTTGTTCTTCATTTTTATTCATTCCATTTCATCTCCAAAATTTTAAAAACCCAATTCACCCCCTATTGGCTTTGATCAATCATTTGATCCACTCAACACAAACGTTTCAGGAATTTCAGAGGAATGCATGAAAAATTAACAGACTCGGTAGAACAACCTATGGGGATTAATCGAATTCTTTTTCTTTTTTTGTAAAGAGATTTAATTCACAGGGGATATAAATTAGAACCCCAACCATTTGTAACCCCAAGCAAGTAAGGGGAATTTCATAGCAATTTAAGCAAAAGCCTTAGATTTCAGAGGTATATCGTCTTTTTTCGTTTCGAAGCATAAACATAAAAAGGTTAGGGTTTCTTTTTTACCTTTGCGTTGGTTCATCTTCCTCGCGTCCCTTGATCTCCTTTGCCGGCGACAAGCCTTATGGCCTCTCTGAGGCCGTGCATGGTAACTCGGTGGAGGGGCAAAGAGAAGGGGGAAAATAAAAAGTTTTTTTTAAATAAAGGGGTTTTGGGTTTCTGTTTTCTCAAAACAAAAGGTGGTGTTTTCAATTTTGGGTTTTGATAGATTTTAGGGAAAAGAAGGGGTTTTTTCGAGTTTTGGGTTTTTACGAGTCCGCCGGCCGCCGATTAGCGTCAGCTGACGTTTCCGGCATCAAGAACAAGAGGGGGAGTTTGAAGGTTAAGGTCAACAAAAAGGGTTTAAAATGATTTAAACGCGGTTTTATAGTGTTTTAATGATTTAAAACTGGTATAATCCCTTTTATGGGCTTTCTGCGTCGCGCTATTTACGTGCATAGGGTTTCGGCATTTTGGAACTGCGTCTCCAGTCCCCAGAATTATGACGAGCTTTTCAATTTAGCTCTTGTGTCAATCGTAGCCTGTTTTCAAATGGTTTAATCACCCCTTAGGTCCCTAGAGTCTGTTTTGGGTTCAATTTTAGTCATAATTCCAGTGTGTTTAACCCCTTGTTAATCATGCATTTTCCTTTTTTTGCCTTGCATTTTTAAATTTCTTTGATTTCAGTCACTTATTTGTGTTTGTGCCATGTGTTTAATATATGCTTTTGGTTGATAATATGTGGTTGATATGGTATATGATGTATTATATGATGTTTTTATAGTATATGATCATATGTTTTTATATAATCTTGTTTAATATATGGTTCTTGCAATATATGGCTTATATAATGTGTAGTATTACGATACATAATATATGTTTTTGTATAATCTATGTCTTGTTTACAATACATAATATAGTTTTATGCATATAATATAGTTTTATTATATATGTTATATGCTCGGTTTTAATGTGTGCATAGCTTAGTTTTTTTTATTGCTCGAATGTGTATTCGTGACATGCACCTCTAATTGTCATTCACGTGACTTTCAATATTCTAATTTGCATGATAATTAATTTTAATCATAAAAAGGAGATATTTATTAATTTTCGTATTTGGGTTGTAATATCCTAGCTTATTGGATATTCACCGAATATTCGAATTGATTTGTATCGTCTAAAGATAAATTTGTAAGTAGATAAAACGAACAAGACTATGACCTCATATTTTATCTGCTTGCATCATGCATAAAGGTGACGTACGGGATCCGAACCCTAAACTAACACGGCAGTCAGACTTATATGATGTCGGTTTAGTCTTTGATCCGGTTTATCGTCATCCTTTTTAATTAAATGTCTAATTAATTTGAAACCATCAATTTGAAAAAGTCCGTACAATTCAAGTCAATTTTCAATTAAGAACACCTAATTAAATTCATTTTAAATTTTAAATAATTTCCATCGATTAAAAGCAACAAGTATTTTGGTATCAATTTTCGGGCGTGATGGGGTGCTAACCCTTCCCCACACGTAACCAACTCCCGAACCCTTTCAAATGAATCTTTGGTTTTTATAGTGTCCGACCTACCTTAGTGGCCAGTGGCGACTCCAAATTTTTATTGTTTCTAACACTTGAATTCTTAAAAACAAATTCCCCATTTAATCGATCTTCTAAAAATGTGGGAAACTTTAATGTTAAACTTATTAGTTTTCTTCAAAAAACGTTATTACAGCTTGGCGACTCCGCTGGGGACCGAATTTTGTTTTTTACAAAACAATGAGAGAGTTAAGCCAAGAAAATAATTGTTGCTTTTAATGATGGAAAATTTTTAAATTTAATTTGACTTTAATGAGGTTGATTCTTTCTTGAAAATGTGACTTAGATTGTACGAGCTTTGATAATTGGTGGTCTTTGAATTAATTTTTCATTTAATTTCTAAGGAATCACCGACATGTGTTGCATCATGATCATTAAGCTCTATACCCGAGCTTCGTCCCTTAAATGGGAGTGAAGCGCCACATACCTACGTGAGCATCCCTCCACGGGTCGGTAATTCACTTCCGGAATTCACGCCTTTGACACGTGAGCAGCCCTCCACATCACTAGGTCATGCTTTCCCTCGAACCGAAACCAATTCGCAAGTTTGTAATGGGCCAGAATTGGGGTTCTTGTTACCTTAGTAGGTGATAAGATAGGTTCGGGTACCCTTTCTTAGAACCGAACCCACATGTGTGAGAATTTAAGAAGCCCACCCTATTAGAGCCATGCGAATAATCGTAGCAAGCTAGAATACAGGTTGCTAGGTCTTTATGTTGTTATTTATTTGTTTTTTATTCAGTATTCATTATTTTTGTGACTAATTCATTTGCTTTTTTCGTCTTGTTTTGTTTATTTTTTGCGCATATTCATGGCATTCATACGAAGTGTTGATTCGAGAACAGTCTAAATTAAAAAATGTCATAATGGGAGAAAGAGTCCATAACAACGAGTTGAAGAATTCCAGAGCTCAAGTGCGATTAGGGAATGAACAATGAACAATGAAACCAATTTAGTTAGCTTGGGCCAAGTTGATGTGCTACCATGTTAAAAGATCCAAGTTGATCTCGAACCCCTAGAAATCAAGTCTTCTGATCGCCAAAGCAAAAAGTACCTCATTGTATTCAAACCTTAGCACGGATAGCAACAGAGTTTCCGGAACACGCTAATTTAGAAGGAGGAAACGAGCTTATTGAAAGTCGTACCCTATGTCCCTATTTTCTTATCTCGTTGTAATAAAACTTGATCTTCATTATGAAAAGTTGTTTAATGAGGATGTTCATCAAATCAACACTTCTTTGCATTCAATTGTGTCTTTTAATTTATTGCCTTTAATCATTTGTTCATGTTATGCATACAACACATTGCATACATTAAATCATAAAACACATAAAATTAATTGTTGGGGGTCATGGCAGTATTCTTGACAATCAAAGATTCTGCATCCACACTTTACTCACCATCAAAAGAAGAAAATGAAGGAGATTTTTGCTAAATTGGAAGCCAATTTAAGGGGTCAGTTGGAGCGAGCTCGGCAAGAATTGAAGGACACCATCATCAAGTCCCAACAGGATATGATGAAAGAGATATATCAGTTGATACAATCCAATCTAAAAGGAAAGGGTATTGTTGAAAACCCTAGTCAAGAGATGGGAGACCCCTTATATTCCCCTATTTTTGTCACTGACACCCCTAAGCCCTCGCAAGGAGCGGCTACTCAAGGAGATGGGACAACATCGCATCAAGCGGGCGCCTCTACCCGTGCTCTATCAGGTTTGATTCTTAATCATGTGGAAAATGTTAGGGATAGTGTCCCGGATTTGGATGAGATTGAGAAATTGAACAAGGTCAAGGCAGAGTTCTTGAAGCAACTAGAAGAGACACGAAAGGACCTCGAGGAGAAATTTCGGACAAAGGAGGAAGAAGAAGAGTCATATGGGATGAATGCTAGAGATCTCAGTTTGGTTCCAGACTTGGTAATTCCACCCAAGTTCAAGATGCTAGAGTTTGAAAAGTTTGACGGGACAACTTGCCCTACTGCCCACATAACCATGTTCTATAGAAAGATGACGGGTTTCATCGACAATGAGAGGTTGTTAATTCACTGCTTTCAAGATAGCTTAGTGGGGCCCGCAGTGAGGTGGTACAATCAGTTAACTCGTGCTCAGATTAGGTCATGGAAGGATTTGGCCAAGGCTTTCACAGATCAATATAATCACATAACCGATATTGTCCCAAACTGACTCATGCTACAAGGTTTGGAGCAAAGGCACAATGAGAGCCTCCGTGAATACGCCCAGCGTTGGCGAGATGTGGCGGCGCAAGTCCAACCTCCACTCCGCGAAAATGAGATCTCTCCTATGTTTGTCGATACTTTGAAAGGAACCCTCTATGAGCGCATGATAAGCAACTCTATTGGTAATTTCTCATATATGGTTATGACCGGTGAACGTATTGAGGCACCTATCAAGAGTGGTAGAATTGATGGAGGAGAAAATGCTCGGAAGCAATTCAAGAAGAGAGATCATGAGGTGAACAATAACAGTACCTACGAGGCTCCTAAGCACCTCGCAATCTCACCGCCTCAAGCCGCAATCGAGAATGCACAAAGCTCAAACAGAAGAGAAAATAGGGCTCCCAAGAGGGAAAAGGAGATTATGCCTTTCACCCCTCTATCCATTCCATACAAGGAGGTGTATGAACACCTATACAAGGCCGATTTGGTCTGTTCGTATCATGTTACTCCCTTCCAGCCACCTTATTCTCCATGGTATGACGAGAAAGTGCATTGTGAGTACCACGGTGGAGTACCGGGGCACACGATAGAAAATTGCACAACACTCAAGAAACTCATGCAAAACATGATCAACAATGGGGTCATCAAATGTTAGGGACCCAATGTGGCAGCCAACCCACTTCCAAACCATGGAGGGCGAGGCGTGAATGCCCTCGAAGAGGTAGATGCGAAGAAAGTAAGGATGGAAGTGTCTGAAATCAAGTCCCCTCTAATTTGGGTGTTCGAATAGCTGTGCACGGCGAACTTGATTGAGAATGGTACGAAGGGAGTGTATGATGGTCATGAATCATTTTGTGAGTACCATCAGACTACGGGGCATGAGATTCAATGTTGTCCGAAATTCAAGCAGTTGGTTCAAGAACTGATGGACAATAAGGAGATTGAGTTCTTCGAGGAAGCTGAAGGGTTGTGATGAGTGTCCAGTCTAACGGTGGTCAAGAGTTTTAATGCATCCAAGTTTGCTTTCTGTTTAGTGTTGACTTGTTTTCATTTCATTTCATTTTAATCTTTTTCTTGGAGTAATGTGTGGAATCAACCTTGCTACCCTTTGCCCGAAGGTAGCAAAGATCTTTTTGTAAGGGCCTAAGACTGCATGTTTTAAATTTCAATTAAAGGATGCATTGTATTTTGTGTTTCAATTATCTCTTCATTTTGTGTATATATATTTGTCTATTGAGTCCCCGTATATCAATTGCACAAGGGACATTGACCTTGACCAAAAAGTTGATTTCGAGCAACCTTTGTCTAGTGGAAATCGAAAGCTGCGAAGATGATGAATATGTGACTTACACTCCAATTTAATTTGGTCATTTATTGAGTACATGTGGCATTAAGGCATTCGGGAGAACAACAAGAAATCTTTTGCACTAAAGAAAAGAAAGAAAAAAAGAAGAAAAAGACAAAAAAATAGAGAATAATAAAGGCATAAAAAAGCACTCCAATGTTTGAAGCCTGGTAATAGGCATTTTCGGATAAGATTGTGAAAATTTTGGGGCACTCTGTTGTAGCAAAAGGACCAATAAGTTTGCTATGCACCAATTGGATCAAAAACTTTAGCTTCATGAGTGATGGTAATATTTTCAAATCATGACAATGTCGAGTAGCTCGGGGTTTTGTTGTTTGCTCCATCATTTATTTCGAGCCAAATGAATGTGATGAGTTGACTTCCCCAAAAACCAGAAAGAAATTAGACAAAGCAATAATGATAAAGGTGAAACCTACATAAGGTAAGTCTAATTGATTAAAAACGGAAATAACTCGGAACATATTTTACATCCTCAAACATTAGCTCAGCTTTCGAGGTCTCCTAGACGTATGATGCTTGAAGCAATCCTTGGTAAGCCGTCTTAGTTTCGCTCGTGCACTTGATATTTAGGGTACTTAATCTAGCCTGATATATCCATAATTTGAAAAGAAAGTCTGGTTTTTTGAAAATGCATCTTATATTGAAATTAGAAGATTTAATCTAAAATTTATAATGGACACAAAAATATTTCTTTCCATTGCTTTAGGGATAGAGTTTAGAATGCAAGGACATGAATACAAATGATAGCTCGTCGCTGGCCATGGTGAGGATAGTAGTAAGATTTTACATGCTATGGTTCAGGGACTTGAAGTGAGTTTCTGTTGAAATGCTTTGATTGCTTTAGAGAGTAAAAATGGACCTTATTGAACCTCAGAGAAAAGTTTAAGGACTTGGGGGCATGTGCTTCCCCTAATGTTGAGATAAGAGAAAAGTCGTCGTGATGAGTCAAGACAAAGAGAATAGTTGAACACCCATGTTGAATAAGGGCAATGTTACGAGAATGAGCACTACAAGAAGTGTTATGTCTATTCTGACCAGTGAAAGTCATCAGTCATCTTTTAAGACGAGACAAAGGATGGAGATTTGACAAGGATGAGAAAGCCACAAGAGATTGAGAAGAAGGAAAAACGAGAAAAAGGTCAAGATTGACCGATTCGAAAGATGAAAGCGTCCGAGCAATTTTGATGTCATAATTCATGCATCATTTGTAGTTAGGCATCCCTAGGTTAGGAGCATGCTAACTTATATCATCCAATCATTTTTTGCCTATTTTGACAGTATATTAAAGCTTTTCCTATAAAAGGAACTCGCCTATCCGTTCAGGCATGAGGAGAATGGAACTCGCTTATCCTTTCAGACATGAGGAGAATAGAACCCGCCTATTCGTTCAGGCATGAGGAGAATGGAATTTTTATCTTTCAGAACTCGTCTATCCGTTCAGGCACTTTGAGAATGGAACCCGCCTATCCGTTCAGGCATGAGGAGAATGGAACTTTTATCTTTCAGAACCCGCCTATCCGTTCGGGCACTTTAAGAATAGAACTCGCGTATCTGTTCAGGCATGAGGAGAATGGAACCCGCCTATCCGTTCAGACATGAGGAGAATGGAACTTTTATCTTTCAGAACCCGCCTATCCGTTCAGGCATGAAGAGAATGGAACACGTCTATCCGTTTGGGCATGAGAAGAATGGAACTGTTATTTTTCAGCGATTGTTTATCGTTCGGACCTCGAAGGGTTGAAGAATGTCGAAATGAGAAGAGCAGCTTCAAGCCTTCGCGACCAAGCGTTTCTCGTGTTGACTTTCGGACCGCCAGTAGTTCAAGTGCATGGTGATTCGGGATCCAAACAGGGAAGTTGGACAAAATTAGTGCTTATGGTTTTTTCTTTATTCTTGTTCCACAAATATAAGCAAAGAGGGGCAGCTGTAATCACTAATTTTGTCCGGGGTGTTGATCTGTTTTTTATATTTTACAATAATGGGCTTCGTTTACTTATTTTAACTATATAGTGTGATTTAAAAGGCTAAAACAAACAAAAATATTATTAGTAATATATATATATATATATATATATGATGCTATCGATTATTATGTGTGGTCATTTTTATTCGATTGAAAAAACCCCTAAACATTACTAATATATTATGTTATATTACCATCTTATTATGTTAATATTGCTATATTATTATTATTATTATTATTATTATTATTATTATTATTATTATTATTATTATTGTTGTTGTTATTATTATTATTATTATTATTATTATTATTATTATTATTATTATTAGTGTTTTGAAACAAATCTAAAAATACAAAAAAAACTAATATATATATATGTCCAATTATAAATAAATAAGCCCAAGTTTATTAATAAAACAGTCCATTTACATAAAACCAAAATAATATAATATTATACACATGGCCCGATTTGGGCCCAACCTAACCAAAACCCTAATCTGATCTCTTTGGTGTCCTGCGCAGCTAATCCTCCACCGTCATATCTAATCTAGATCTGATGGTCCAGATCAAACCTCGAATGGAAACCCTAGGAGCTCCCCAAGTCCTTCAACGCCGCATCGATCACGACTGTCAGATTCGAGAGCGCACCAACGACCCGGATCAACGAGGAGAAGCTTCCAGAGCTCCCACGCACCTGCGCGTTCGTCGTTTCGTCTCTCCACGCGCTTCTGTGATACACATCCGAGCCTTTCCAGCTCCTCCCCAACGTCCTTTGGTCCCCCTCTTCTCCTCTAGCGGCCACACATGCAAGAAAACAAAATAGAGAATGCTAGAGTCGTTAAGAGGACAAACAAACATTTTAGGAATTTCAGAGAAATGCACGACAAATTAACAAACTCGGCAGAACAACCAATAGGGATTAATTGAATTCTTTTTCTTTTTTATAAAGAGATGTAATTCACAGAGGCTATAAATTAGAACCCCAACCATTTGTAACCCCAAGGAAGTAAGGGGAATTTTAGAGCAATAGAAGAAAAAAGCCTCAGATTTTAGAGGTATGTCGTCTTTTTTCGTTTCGAAGCATAAACATAAAAAGGTTAGGGTTTCTTATTTACCTTTGCGCCGATTCATCTTCCTCTCGTCCCTTGCTCTCCTTTCCCAGTGACAAGCCTTCTGGCCTCTCTGAGGCCGTGCATGGTGACTCGGTGTAGGGGCAAAGAGAAGGGGGAAACAAAAAGTTTTTTTTTATTTTTAAATAAAGGGGTTTCGGGTTTCTATTCTCTTAAAACAAAAGAGGGATGGTGTTTTCAATTTTTGGGTTTTGAAAGATTTCGGGAAAATAGGGGTTTTTTCGAGTTTTGGATGTTTTACGAGTCTGTCGGCCGACGTTTCCAGCGTCGAGAACGAGAGGGGGAGTCCGAAGGTTAAGGTCAACAAAAAGGGTTTAGAATGATTTAAACGCAGTTTTATAGTGTTTTAATGATTTAAACCGGTATAATCCCTTTTCTGGTCTGTTGGGTTTATTGCACGCTCGAATCGATCACCGAAATCGTCAAGGAGGGTCGTAAATGTTTGATGGTTGAATTGGCTAAAATCGAAATAAAGGTAGACAAGTGACTCAATGATTTTAGAGTGGTTCGGGCTATTAACTAATCACCTACATCCACTACCATAGCACACCACTAAGGATTTCCCAATTCACTCAACAATGAATTCGTCTCTTTTTACCTGTTTAGGAGGAAACCGTTACAACCCTATCTTTTGGACTTGGCTAAGATAGAACCAGCTCTAGTTTTTCTCTAAAGGCTAAACTAGAACCTCTCCTTTTACAAGGGATTTGTTTGGTAAACTTAATACCTCACAAGGTGAGTGTTTACACAAATTTAAGCTCACACGAGAACAAAGTATTTACAATTAAGATCTCTCTAAAGACTATGTACAAAAGAATAGTAAAATAAAGATTTAGACTCTAATTCTCTTGACCATATTGCTTGGGTGTTGTCTCTAACCATCTTCAAGTGTTCCAGCCTTCAATTTATAGTCTCAATTGAGTTTGTAGCCGTTACTAGCCGTTGGGGATGTTTTGGAGCCGTTGGGGTCTTTATTTCCCACATTTATTGTAGTTCTGGTGCCTACCGTATCGGTACACGGGTACCCATATCGGTACGCCCTTATTCAGAACTAGCAGTTGGGCTCTTGCCAGCCTATGCGTATCGATACGCTAGGGAGCGTATCGGTACGGTCTGCACTTTAAAAGACCGTTGGGAAATAGCCGTTGGGGGTTGTTAAAAGCAGGGATCGTTACGCTTAAAGGCGTATCGGTACGACCCCTCTCTGTATCGATACGGGCAATGTAAACCCCTAGACCCGCCTATGCGTTACAACGGATCCTAGGAAGTCACATTAGGGGCTCAAGAGCGACCCACAGTAAAAATACACATAAAAACATTTTTTTGTAAACACTTATTAAATTGTAAAACCAACTTCTGTTTAAAATATCATTTCGGGATGTCACTTAAACACATAATAAAAGCTTCAGAAAATATTTTACATACACTCCCATAAAGCAATACATGACATACATGCCCACTAACTATACAGTGCCGTACTCCAAGGCAACGCCGAGACAACTCCGAACACTGCTGTCAACCATTATACCATGATATATTCTTTTAACCTGCGATGGTAAAAACAGCGTGAGCTTGGAAAAGCTCAGTAATACAGAACTACCAAAAGATGCTTTAAGCTCATGCAGATACATGGTAGACATAACATTTTCATGATGTTCTGAATAGTAACAGCCCTCATTTCCATTCTACTATTTCGAGATTGCATCATACTCAGGAATAACGATATATGTTCCTTATTCAAACATCGTGAATTAGACGATAATTATATAGGCTAGTAACATATGAGGTAGGAATCAGAGAGTTTGGTGCCTAGTGTGTTCCAACGGTGCAACATTAATGCATGAAATATAATAATGCAGTAAACCTTTTTATTTCAAATACATTTGTTTCAAGTAGCAGTAAAATTCATTTTTAATTCTTTATTTACCCTCCAACCATACTCCAGTATATAGTTTCCCCAGTGCGGTATCATGTACAGGCATTAACCCGAGCCCATTGGGCATGGGTACCATCCTAAGGATATACCTTAGAATACGGGCGGCCCTTGCCGAAGCATAGGAACCGAAAATGGGCGGACCTGGCCAAAGCCTAGGATCCGAAAACGGGCGGACCTAGCCGAAGCTTAGGATCCGAAAACGGGCGGACCTGGCCGAAGCCTAGAATCCGAAAACAGGCGGTCTTACCAGCTGGATCAGGGCTGAGCCGTAGGTAACTTGATATCATGTCCCAATTACCCCAGTGAATCAAATCATCATTAGTTCATTAATCAATAACTGTATTTTTAGTAACACATTATCCGTGTAACATGTTTGCCATATCGGGTGCATATGCATATATCAAAAATATAGTACGGTCATGTTAATTTATAAAAACATGTCATGTGAGTCCAAATATGTCAATCAAGTGCACGTCATCGGTATCATAAATGTAAAACAGTATGCAAAACAGTCGTGTGGCACACATGGAACACACTAGGTGGAACAATTTACTCATTGGAGATACTTGACATTTACGGAAGAGAACACGTTAACTTTTGACAATTGAACGGATCTTTAAAACGAGGCCCCTATTAAGAGAGAGGTTTGTACTAACGGTTCAAACCAGATATTAAGGAGATGATATATCAAGATCTTTGAGAGTTTTGGCATATCATGAGTGATTTACTCATTTAAGCCTGTAAGGGCATTATAGTCATTTTATCACACAAGGGCATTTTGGTACTTTATACCAACAAGGCATAATCAGTAGCTCGAGAATTCTATTTGCTCATCAGGTTTCCAACCTGGCATTCGGAGATTTCTTTGTCAAGATCTTTTACGATATCAGATATATTCAGGGCTATTTTGATCACTTTGGCCAACGAGGGCATTTTGGTTATTTAACTATTAGGGGTGATTTTGTAATTTAGCCCCGTCATGAGAAAATTATGATTTACAATAATTAAGATTTCCAGAAGTTTATCGAGCCTCCAAAACCATTCGAACTAACATGTCCCAACCTTACAACACTAACCAAACCTTCTGATGTACGCACTTCACAAGTATCATTTCCAAATACCGATTGTATCGTATATCTAAACGGTTGCCTTCATAATTCACCACCGGAGTTGCCACAGAGTAGTCGAACTTATATTCTGTGCGGAAGAACTTCCATCCTCATATTAGTATCTGGAGAGATTGACATACTAGAGTCATGCTTCAACCCTTAGGGGCATTTCAGTCATTTCCAACTTTATTTGCATTTCCAGAATTTTATCATAGGTAAATTTACTTATTTCAGTCAATGGGGTACTTCAGTCATTCTAAAGCTCGGGATATCCATCATTTCTGTCAATTGAACCATTTATAGCATTTTAATCATTTAAATATCCGTGGATGTTCCAAATAGTAACAGCCCTCATTTCCGTTCTACTATTTCGAGATTGCATCATACTCAGGATAACGATATTTGTTCCTTATTCAAACATCGTGAATTAGACGATAATTATATAGGCTAGTAACATATGAGGTAGGAATTAGAGAGTTTGGTGCCTAGTGTGTTCCAACGGTGCAACATTAATGCATGAAATATAATAATGTAGTAAACCTTTTTATTTCAAATACATTTGTTTCAAGTAGCAGTAAAATTCATTTTTAATTCTTTATTTACCCTCCAACCATACTCCAGTATATAGTTTCCCCAGTGCGGTATCATGTACAGGCATTAACCCGAGCCCATTGGGCATGGGTACCATCCTAAGGATATACCTTAGAATACGGGCGGCCCTTGCCGAAGCATAGGAACTGAAAACGGGCGGACCTGGCCGAAGCCTAGGATCCGAAAACGGGCGGACCTAGCCGAAGCTTAGGATCCGAAAACGGGCGGACCTGGCCGAAGCCTAGAATCCGAAAATAGGCGGTCTTACCAGTTGGATTAGGGCTGAGCCGTAGGTGACTTCATATCATGTTCCAATTACCCCAGTGAATCAAATCATCATTAGTTCATTAATCAATAACTGTATTTTTAGTAACACATTATCCGTGTAGCATGTTTGCCATATCGGGTGCATATGCATATATCAAAAATATAGTACGGTCATGTTAATTTATAAAAACATGTCATGTGAGTCCAAATATGTCAATCAAGTGCACATGATCAGTATCATAAATGTAAAACAGTATGCAAAACAGTCGTGTGGCACACATGGAACACACTAGGTGGAACAATTTACTCCTTGGAGATACTTGACATTTACGGAAGAGAACACATTAACTTTTGACAATTGAACAGATCTTTGAAACGAGGCCCCTATTAAGAGAGAGGTTTGTACTAACGGTTCAAACCAGATATTCAGGAGATGATATATCAAGATCTTTGAGAGTTTTGGCATATCATGAGTGATTTACTCATATAAGCCTGTAAGGGCATTATAGTCATTTTATCACACAAGGGCATTTTGGTACTTTATACCAACAAGGCATAATCAGTAGCTCGAGAATTCTATTTGCTCATCAGGTTTCCAACCTGGCATTCGGAGATTTCTTTGTCAAGATCTTTTACGATATCAGATACATTCAGGGCTATTTTGATCACTTTGGCCAACGAGGGCATTTTGGTTATTTAACTATTAGGGGTGATTTTGTAATTTAGCCCCGTCATGAGAAAATTATGATTTACAATAATTAAGATTTCCAGAAGTTTATCGAGCCTCCAAAACCATTCGAACTAGCATGTCCCAACCTTACAACACTAACCAAACCTTCTGATGTACGCACTTCACAAGTATCATTTCCAAATACCGATTGTATCGTATATCTAAACGGTTGCCTTCATAATTCCCCACCGGACTTACCACAGAGTAGTCGAACTTATATTCTGTGCGGAAGAACTTCCATCCTCATATTAGTATCAGGAGAGATTGACATACTAGAGTCATGCTTCAACCCTTAGGGGCATTTCAGTCATTTCCAACTTTATTGGCATTTCCATAATTTTATCAGAGGTAAATTTACTTATTTCAGTCAATGGGGTACTTCAGTCATTCTAAAGCTCGGGATATCCATCATTTCTGTCAATTGAACCATTTATAGCATTTTAATCATTTAAATATCCGTGGGTGTTTCAGTCATTCTAGAAATTTCGGTACTTCCAACCACTTCATTCATTTCAGAACTCAAGGGTTTATCCATCATTCCAGTTAATTTGCAAACCTCAGTGTCCAAGGATACTTCAGCCCTCTTGTCAATACGATCATTCCGATTAATTTAACCATAATAGTATTTCCAGTACTTTTATTCATTTTCGTCAATTCAGTATTTTGAGTCGCTTGATCAATTTAGAGGTACGAATAGTTTCTCGTAAATATATATATATATATATATATATATATTCAGGGATTCATTCTAAATTCAAGGAATTCTAACACCTTACAATCTCGAACGTTTAAATCTTGTTACCATATCTTACAAGTAGATCGAGGTTTCTAGATGAATCGTATTGATTTACCATATCCACTGTAGATTTCTAAATCGCTTCCAATCCCAAGGGTATTTTAGTAACTCTCATACCTTGAGGGTATTTTCGTAATCTCATAACCAAATATTTTTCACATTTTATCATTTGACACTAATAGTCGGATTTGGAGATTAAATGTCTTATTAATTACTTATTGAACTCCAGATCCTTCTGATTTATTGATCTTCTTATTTGAGCATTGCAATCTTATCTAGAATATCATACTCGTTTCCATATTCGGTTTGACTTGAGCAAACTAACAGTACTTATCATCATTTTTATGTATGCATTAACAAATACCAACATGCTCATAAAGCATACAAGAGGTAGTAGTGTATTACCTTTAATACTTGCTATATCGGTCGACCATTATTCCGTTCGATCACTCTCGAACCCGAATGCGACGTCCTCTACATCCCGAATACAAGGAACTTCGAATACCTTCAATCGCACAAAATCCAATTTCAGTACTTAATCACATTGCCCACAACTAATTATTAAAATACATAAGAAGACTCGAGTTCAAGGTCCAATTTGGAGGCTTTCGGGTTAGAATTTCACGAAACGGGCTTCAAAATCGGACTCGGGACGTCGAAAAACATAAAATAGGGCTTTTCTGGAAAAGTTGACTTTTTGGTCAAAGTCAACGGTCAACGGGCAGGTCAACGGTCAACGGGTAGGTCAACGCTGACGTCAGCAGTCATGCTGACGTCACTGGTTGACCGGGTTGACTCAGCGAGTTGACTCACTGGGTTAACTCGGGCGAGTTGACTCGATCAACGGGTCGGGTACGGGTCAACGGGTCGGGTCGGTCAACGAGTCGGGTCCGGGTCAACGGGCCGGGTACGGGTCAACGAGCTGGGTCGGTCAACAGGTCGGGTCGATCAACGGGTTAGACCGGTCTGAGCCGGCTGGCTCGGCAGCCACCGTCCAAGGCGGCCGGGAATCGCCTTGGACGCCGCGTGAAGCCCACGCGCGGCCTTTCCCAGTCGGAAAACACGGCGGACAGCCCAAAAATCCAAAAAAATGACCCTAAATCTAACATATCACATCCGCAAACCCAAAAAAAACTAAACCAGAACTCATCTAACTTACCTAAACCGTTCGAAAATGGCCGGAATGTCGCGTAACCCCGTTGAAGCCCTTACCGGCGTCGGATGAGTGGTCGGACGGTTGGGTTTTGCTCACCGTCACGTGAGGAGCCCGGATTTGGTGTCCGTGTCGCGAACGGACGACAATCGAGGCCGGAAAATTCATAAAACCGAGAGCGAGCTTAGTTTTCGTTAAACCTTCAAGCCCCTTTTTCCGTCGGACGGCAGGGAAGCGACGTGAGTGGCGGCCGGGATTGAGCTCATGGCACAACAACGATCCCACCGACGGCGGCGGTGGCGGTCACGGTGGAGCGGTGGCGCCGATCAGAGAGAGAGACGAACGGTGGGGGGGAAAGAGAAGCTCGAGAGTCGAGAGTTTTGGGTACCTCTCTCCTGGTTATCAAATACATTCAATGTCAAAAGGGGTAGTTGAACGGTTAATAAATTTTAGTTAATACTAGTAGATATGGATTAAAATTAATTTAGGTTAGCTAAAAACCAATACCAGACTTAGCTCAAATGGTTAGAGCTTAAGAGTACAAGGCCAAGGCCACGAGTTCGACTCCTCGTGGAAGCAAATCCACTTTCCTTACTCTCTTTTTTGTGTTCCCTTTCTTCTCCCATTTTGTTTTGTTTTGTTATTTATTTATTATTTTTTTCACCATGATTATTAGGGTGTTACAGGCAAGCCACAGGCAAGCCTGTATCAGTATGGGTTTTGGCAGAATCGAATCTAGAGTAAAAAGGTATCGATACGGGGTATACCATATCGGTACGGTAGTGCTGAAAAGCCAGGTATGACTACTTTAAAACGTTTACAACTTTGGCAAAAACTTTTTTAAACACCTCAAACTTATTTTCAAGTTTTTTGGACTTAAATACATGTTTTAAATTCTTTTCAAATTTGTCCAAAACATTTTTCAATTATTATATCAAAACACTTAGTTCTTCAATCTCCCATTTTTGATATAATAAAACCAACTTGAAAATTGTTTGGGATTCTCCCCCTTTAAGTTTAAAAATTTGAATAAGAGATGAAATCTAGAAAAGTAATTAAAGCTCCCCCTTATTCATTTGAAAAACACTATTTTTTAAATCATTCTCTCCCCCTTTTTGTTTTATCAAAAAGAATTTAAAATACTTTTAGGCTCAAAATAACAATGGAGGTTTAAATTTTGAAACTATTAAAATGTTTGGTTTTAAAAGTGTCTCCCCGTTACTCATTGCATATTATTAGGCTTAACAAATAATCCAAGACTTTAAACACAATTTAGATAACCAAATAAATAAAATGAAAGCTTTTAGCTTTAGAGGTTACCCAATCTTCTTCTCATGTGTGATTTGAGCATTCTTTGATTTTGCTTTCATTGTCATTGCTCGAACACACCTACAAAAGACATTTACTTGGATTTTGGTATCCAAATTGCTTTGGATCCATTAACGTTAATTTCAATGTCTTTAGTTTCCTTAGGAACTCATACTTGTCTAATCCTATAAGATTTTTTCTTCTTTATAGGACAAGTATGTATAGAATGACCAGATAATGGCAATATGAGCATTTTGCCATTATGTGACAAGATGAATTATTAAAAATAATTTATTTTTCTTTTGTTAAGCTTTCAAGCTTAACTTTTAAATCAATATTTTCTTTTTCTAAAACATCTTTTCTTGTTTTTGAAAACTCTAAATCATTTTTCAAAATTTTATTTTGGTTTTCAAAATCCATTTTTGTTTTTAAAAGAAAAGCATTTTCAATTTCGAGTTTTGAAATCATTTTCTTAAATTTGGAATTCATGGTCTCAAATTCCAAAAATAATTCATCGAAAGCATCTTGCAACTCATCAAATGTATAAGAATTTAATTCATTTGAGTTAGAAGATACATCCGGCTCATCGAGAGCCAAAACACCACCCACCTTTGGATTGGAGAGAAGGTTTGCACATGATTGATCATCATCTTTCTTTTCTCCCTTCTTGTTGCCATAAAGCTTCTCAAGTTTCTCCCATAATTCTTTGGCACTTTTGCATGTGGAGATCTTCTTGGAAACTTCTTCATTAAGGCCACAATAGAGAATTTGCATCGCCTTGGTGATTAGCTTTGCCTTCGTATCGTTGGCACTCCTTTGCTTTTTCTTCTTCATTGAAGCTTCCAAATACCCATCTTCAATGATGTCCCAAACCTCATAGTCTTGAGACTTGTTGAAGAATTTCATGATATTTGCCCATTGGAAGTATGCTTCTCCTTCGAAGAGTGGAGGACACGAGATAGAGCGGCTTTCTTCAAATCTTGTCATTTTCTTGAACGGTGGACTTCGAGCAAATGATCTTTACTCCCGGATGTTAGTCTTTCGATGGAGATGAGGCTCTAGTACCAATTGTTAGCTTTATAGCACGCTCGAATCGATCACCAAAATCGTTAATGAGGGTCGTAAATGATTGGTGGTTGAATTGGCTAAAATCGAAATAAAGATAGACAAGTGACACAATGATTTTAGAGTTGTTCGAGCTATTAACTAAGCACCTACATCCACTACCTTAGCACACCACTAAGGATTTCCCAATTCACTAAACAATGAATTCGTCCCCTTTTACTGGTTTAGGAGGAAACCGTTACAACCTTATCTTTTGGACTTGGCTAAGATAGAACCAACTCTAGTTTTTCTCTCAAAGCTAAACTAGAACCTCAACTTTTACAAGTGATTTGTTTGGTAAACTTAATACCGAACAAGGTGGGTGTTTACACAAATTTAAGCTCACACGAGAACAAATGATTTACAATTAAGCTCTTTCTAAAGACTATGTACAAGAGAATAGTAAAATAAAGATTTAGACTCTAATTCTCTTGACCATATTGCTTGGATGTTGTCTCTAACCATCTTCAAGTGTTCCAGCCTTCAATTTATAGTCTCAATTGAGTTTGTAGTCGTTACTAGCCGTTGGGGATGTTTTGGAGCCGTTGGGATCTTTATTTCCCACATTAATTACAGTTCTGGTGCCTACCGTATCGGTACACGGGTACTCGTATCGGTACGCCCTTCTTCAGAACTAGTCGTTGGGCTCTTGTCAGCCTATGTGTATCGATACGCTAGGAAGCGTATCGGTACGGTCTGCACTTTAAAATACCGTTGGGAAATAGCTGTTAGGGGTTGTTAAAGCAGGGATCGGTACGCTTAAAGGCGTATCGGTACGACCCCTCTCCGTATCGATACGGGCAAGCCTGTATCGGTACGGGTTTTGGCAGAATCAAATCTGGAGTAAAAAGGTATTGATATGGTGTATACCGTATCGGTAAGGTAGTGCTGAAAAGCCAGGTTTGACTACTTTAAAACGTTTAAAACTTTGCCAAAAACCTTTTTAAACGCCTCAAACTTATTTTCAAGTTGTTTGGACTTAAAGACATGTTTTAAATTCTTTTCAAATTTTTCCAAAACATTTTTCAATTATTTTATCAAAACACTTAGTTCTTCATGGTCCTTCTGTGTCGCGCTATTTACGCGCATAGGGTTTCTGCGTTTTGAAATCGCGTCTCTGGTCCCCGGAATTTTGACGAGCTTTGCAATTTAGCCCTTGTGTCAATCGTAGCATGTTTTCAAATGGTTTAATCACCCCCTAGGTCCCTAGAGTCTCTTTCGAGTTCAATTTTAGTCCTAATTCCAGTGTGCTTAACCTAGGGATGGCAACGGGGTGGGGCGGGGCGGGTTTTTGGCCGCCCCGACCTATAAGATATTATACCTGACCCCGCCTCGCCCCGAATTAAAATATTAATTTACCTGCCCCGATACAATAACCCTTAAACTCGACCCCGCCCCAAAAAATTTAAATTTTTTTAATCTTGGTCGACAGTAAATGTTAGATTCGACCAATATTCCATCACAATCACAAATTATGGTTTCAAGGGACTTCAAACTTATATAAAAATAAAATAAAACCAATTTTGAATTATACACATGTTAAACTACATATTTAAAAGAATAAACTTGAATCATTGATCGTTAAAATCGAATATATTAAAACTTGAACAACATCTAATAAAATTTTACAATAAGTACGAACCAAAACAAAAACAAAAAATAGCTTAAAACTCATAAGAGTGTTTAAATATAATGACATTTTTTATAAATATAATAAAAATATATAAAAATGTACTGGGGCGGGGCGGAGAATTTCTAGCAAATACTCGAACCCGCCCCGCCCCGATCCTCGAAAGTTTAGAAAAAAATACTCGGTAGGGTCGGGTCGGGGCACCTCGGGTCGGGTCGGGACCGGGTATTTTTGCCATCCCTAGCTTAACCCCCCGTTAATCATGCATTTTCCTTTTTTTTTTTTGCCTTGCATTTTTTAATTTCTTTGATTTCAGTCACTTATTTGTGTTTGTTCCATGTGTTTAATATATGCTTTTGGTTGATAATATGTGGTTGATGTGGTATATGATGTATTATATTATGTTTTTATAGTATATGATCATATGTTTTTATATAATCTTGTTTAATATATGGTTCTTGCAATATATGGCTTATATAATGTGTAGTTTTACTATACATAATATATGTTTTTATATAATCTATGTCTTGTTTACAATACATAATATAGTTTTATGCATATAATATAGTTTTATTATATATGTTATATGCTCGGTTTTAATGTGTGCATAGCTTAGTTTTTTTTATTGCTCGAATGTGTATTCGTGACATGCACCTCTAATTGTCATTCACGTGACTTTCAATATTCTAATTTGCATGATAATTAATTTTGATCATAAAAATGAGATACTTATTAATTCGCGTATTTGGGTTGTAATATCCTAGCTTATTGGATATTCACCGAATATTCGAATTGATTTGTATCGTCTAAAGGTAAATTCGTAAGTAGATAAAACGAGCAAGACTATGACCTCATATTTTATCTGTTTGCATCATGCATAAAGGTGACGTACGGGATCCGAACCCTAAACTAACACGGCAGTTAGACTTATATGATGTCAGTTTAGTCTTTGGTCTGGTGTATCGTCATCCTTTTTAATTAAATGTCTAATTAATTTGAAACCACCAATTTGACAAAGTCCGTACAATTCGAGTCAATTTTTAATTAAGAACACCTAATTAAATTCATTTTAAATTTTAAATAATTTCCATCGATTAAAAGCAACAAGTATTTTGGTACCGATTTCTGGGCGTGATGGGGGTGCTAACCCTTCCCCACACGTAACCAACTCCCGAACACTTTCAAATGAATCTCTGGTTTTTATGATGTTCGGTCTACCTTAGTGACCGGTGACGACTCCCAATTTTTATTATTTTTAAAACTTGAATTCTTAAAAAAAAAATCCGCATTTAACCAATTTTCTAAAAATGTGTGATACTTTAAAGTTAAACTTGTTAGTTTTCTTTAGAAAAACGTTATTACACACTGATTTGACGCGTTTCCAGGTTCAAAGTGTGCCAATCAACCTTAAAATATCCTTCCCTAAGTTGGTGTCAATGGCAAAAGGGTCTTGGAAAGCGTTGTGAAGCCAAGTTTAACAAATTTTAATGTAATGATATTCACAATGGACCCCTTCATTGTACAATCTTGGATATGGAGGCGTTAAAGGTTTAACAAATTGCGATGCAATCAACCGAGCTTCAAGCAAATACAACAACACAACATTATGGTTCTGTGGAACATCCCAACTTGTTTGAATTACCATGCCCTTCAACGGTCTTTCAAGACACATTGTCATTCATCCTAGTGTAAAGCACTTGATATTGTTCATTTCTTGGCTTTCGGTACTGCTGGCCAAGACTGAGTTGCTGAGAAAACCCAAGCTTATATCCTTGATCTGGCAGTGTGGCTCCACCATCTTGTTACCCAAGTAAGGGCTCTCCAATTAGGCCTCTGAACCAGAAGACGATTCAACTGTCAACTCAGAAGCATTCCCCGTTCAGTCGAAGGTCAAGAGATGCTTCGGGATGTGAGTAAGAGGGAAAAAAACACCTGGAATAAGTAAGAGCCAGGAATTTGACACTGCAAAAACTAGGTTAATCAAGCACCATAGGTTGAGTAAAACCAGTAGCCACTCTCCAACAAGTGCAGCAAAGATAAACCCCTTCCCTATTCGGAGATTGTTATCAGTTCCTTTCATCGACTTTGATATCAACCGGATCAAGGCACTAGATGTCATGATCAGTGGACACGCTTCCAAGTTTGCAACTATATGTCGAATAAATGATTCATAGACAAAGATGCCTTCTACCTCTGCTTGTCTGCAGCATTTTCCGTGTTGGGTTCTAAATTGAATTTGCGGTTGACGATATTTTTGTACGAAGCGGATTCCGAGTGATACAAGCTGAAATTTTCTTATATGTGAAATGTGTAGGGGGTGAATGAATTTGTTTTAAGGGGGAATTTAAACTGATTCCAAGCCATTAGTTTTCTCTTGAGTTCTATATGTACACAATATTTCATCATTTCATAGTAGTTATAGACCTCAGCTCTTCTATTTTTGGTATCATCTCCCTGGTGATGCAATAAAAAAACTCAAACTAGAAAGGTCAAGAAATTCATTAGATAAGCGGATCTGCGTCTTACAACATGATTTTGAGTTCCCAGAAACGTAAACAGATGATGCAACTGAAGCAATTTACATGATGGCATTCAATAAGAGCTCGTTTTGATAAAGCTTTTGGGAGTAATTTACTCCTTCATATGGCTATTCAGTGTCAGCTGTCCTCTGTGCAGAAGAATAATAATGACATTCAAGCTCCTTAAGGCTTGCTGCAGCCTCCTCTCCGATCCTTGCTAACATTCGATCCGTTTTCTCTGCTTGTTGGTTAAACTCGTTAGTCCTTTGCTCGACATGGTCGTTAAGCGATGCGAATCCGGAAAAGATTGCCGTCTGCTTCAACTCAGACACCAACTTAAGCAAAGAATCAGCTGCCTGGACCTGCACTTTGTGAATTAGTAATGACGAACAATAACAAGGAAAAAAAGACTAATGAAGATTCATGAATCTATGCTGTGGACTTTATGAAAGCGGTTCTATCGTGGATTTAAATCATCTAGGCATTGGACTTTACGAAATCTATGTACATTTATACAAAAATTCCTCACCATTCTGGCTGCACGCATCTCCATCATGAAAGTTTCTTGTGAATTTCGAACTGGTGGCTCATTTACCTACAATGACGTGCAGCGCCAGCCATGTGAATATTAGATTAAAGATAAATATACCGACAGTGGAATGAGTTGTCAAACAATCCCATAAGGTTCCAAATCTAGGAAGAACTCCTCATGAGAAGCCTATTTCTCAAAAATGTCTTCCTCGCTGCATCCCCACTGATATACAATTAAGTTTACAGAATTCGCTTAAATCAGTTCAATATGTGGTTCGAGCTTAAAGAAAATAGTACTTCAGTAGAGTACATATCTATAGAACCAGAAAACTACATCTCATCAACAAATGTGAAATTAAGAAAATAATCAATCACAACCTTACAATTTGAAAGCAAATTATCAAATAACTTATATTACCGATATATCAACTCTAACGCAGACTACAAAGAATTGTATAAAGACATAGACAAGGCAGCTTAAAACCATTATATGCAGGCAATGCTCAGGGGCCTGCAAATGTTGTTCAAAACAGAAGAAAAAAAGCGATATAGAGGAATCGAAAACTTGGAAAGGACAACATAGAAAGCCGATTTTATTGAACTAGGAATTTACCGAGACAACTTTGATTTTAAAACTCAATTAACTAAAGTAAAAGTTACTATAGATCCTCATATTAGACAAAACGATTTCCTTTTTGTTAAAGAAAACTCTTGGCCAACAAAGTAGTTCATAGACAGATGCAACAACTAACAAAACAAGGTCAATAAAATGAAAAATAACCAACATTAAACTGCCTTTAGTAGATTTTAACTTTCACCGTAAAGCCTCGGTCTAACCAGACGTGTTTACAACAAGCACATCATTTCATCAGGGTAGACAGAATCCGAAAAGATTTTAGTCCTCTTACATCAAAACAAACGATAGATTTCACAAATGATTAATCAAGACCCTATCCCATCAACAAAATGATGTGCTTTTAAATGATTAACAATAATGTTTATCTCTCTAACCCTCACTCCCCATGACCAAATTAGCAGGCACTAGTGAGTTTAAAATGAACTAAGATAAACAATTTCAAAGCAGGCAAACTTAATCCTAAAATCATATGGAAAAGAAAAGGAACTTGAATCAGCTAGCAAATTATATTCCCACAGCAAGAAGTTAAATGGTTAATCAATTTAATAACAGGAATACCTTTTCCCAACTAAAAGGTAGAAGCTTTCAATAAATTGAAATATGGTCCTAAATTTGAAGGCTACCCATTTCCCATATATAACTTGTGAAGTCGATACCAGAAACCAAAGGGAAAATCCATTTAGGGAGTTTAAGAAATTGAAGTGATTGCTTTGACGTAAAGAGAGATTTACCCGGGCAACATTAACCAGCTGGGTGAAGTTATCGACGATGTTGGCGATATCGGTTTCCACTCTCTGCATCATAGATTTTTGCTTCTGTGTCGCCGCCGCTGCAGCTGCCGCCGTCGGCCCAGTTCCCACTCCCGTTCCTTTGTTCATTGATGCAAAACTTTAAGACCCTTCAACACACAGAACCACAACAGAAAATCGTGAGATTGAAAGAAGAAGATGAAACAAAATTGAGGAAAGCGGGATCAAAAATTGTTTTGGGCTTTACCTCCATCTAGGCCTGTCCATGGAAGGAATCGGGCCGCAGCTCGATTCCAAAAAAAAAAAGGACAATGCCGCTTTCAATTAATGTTGTTAATAGATAATTGTGTATAGATTGAAAATCAACTAGTTTTTGAATATCTCCACTCAATTTTTAGAAGATATCACTGTTATAATGCATCGAGGAAGAAAAATAATAAAATTAATTTACCTAAATTTTTATTATATAAAAACAAAGAAAAGTGAAAAACCTTTATAGAAATAACCAAATCATTAAAATTTAGAAGCTTCATGAATCTCCTAGTCTCTATTTAATCAGGACTCGTAACTAATGAAAAGGAGTATTGAGCGATACAAACTATCAGGCAGAATGTTTCGCGACTCATGGTTGATTACATCGGCAAACAACCATTAACTGAATAGGGATCTAACTTTCCGTGACCGCCAACAAAATCATAATCAGGAACTAGCGCCGATTAAAACCTCTATGCGGGCAACAATCGACCGCTAAGGTATGCTGATTCATGTCGCAATGACAGATGAAACAAAACCACAAGTGATATATATATATATATATATATATATATATATATATATATATATATATATATATATGAGTTAGGATCAACTTTAAGTTTTACACGTTTTTTGGATCGTTAGATGGGGGAATAGATGGTTCAGATTAACTCCTTACTCTCTTTTTTTCAAGTGATAATCTTCACATATTTACTGTTAATCTTATTCATTCGTTTCATTCATCCAACGGTCCAAAAAACGTGTAAAACTTAAAGAATTTTACACTGTGTAAACGAATCATATCCCTATATATATAAGTGTTATCTTTTTGTTTTGTATCTAAATAAAATTTTAATTTTAAACGAATAATTGATTTTATGTTGAAATAGAAGGGACGGAGTTATTTGAGTATAAAACAAAGGATATAATAGATGTGTACTCAACTCAACGTGACAAAAGTGATATTAATTATTAAGGAATATATGCCATTGCAATGCTTTTTATATTATTATTTTTGCCTTTCACCAGTGGGGGTTTTGGACAGGCGCGACATGAGCGACCGCACAGGGCCCCCAAGAGAGAGGGGCCCCGAAAATAGGGAACTTAAATTAAATTAAATATTTGTAAAAAAATTTAAAATTATATATAATTATGTTTATATAAAAATTATCTAAAACTTAAAACATGCAAAAAGAATGATAATTTTGAAGTAAAAATGTTTGATATTTAGATGTTTATAAGTCAATTTTTTGGTTCTTAAGAAGATAATTTAATAATAATTTTTGTATAAAGGTATTTTTTTTGAAAAAACACTTATATCTCTTACTGATTATAAATTAAGAGTCATATTTTAATAAATTGCACAGGGCCCCCAAATTTTTTGAACCGCCCCTGCCTTTCACATTTCATCATCTTACTTAAAAATATCTTAGGGATTCTCGGTATTTGGATCAATCCTCATAAAAAGGGTAAAATATCTTTAAGAAAATCTTGGAACATAAATAATAATTTCGAATCAATCCTCTCAAGACTAATGGTCAATTTTATCATATTCTCCATTAGTCAATTTGATATTTTTCTAAAAATATAAAGTTTAAGGACGGATACACAATTAGAGATCGAGGGGAAAATATCTGAAAGTAGAGACAAATTGATATTATTATTATTATATATATATATATAATCAAGGCATTAAACTAAAAAAATACTTATAATATTTGACTGAATAGTTATTTTAACTTTTGTTCTTTAAATAGCTTGAATGTCGTGGCAAACTTATATGACAGTACACGTTGACATGACAATGTCGTATAGAATGTCACATCAGTCAAAAATAATTTTATAAAATATAAAATTATTTTTTCTGTTGGTATATCATTTTATTAAGTTATTTTAAGTTGTTTATCGTCAGTCGACTAACAATTTTCATCCGTACATAAGTCATTTTGACTCAAAATAAAACGTTGAGGGTTAAATTACTTTAAAGAAAATAAGGACAAAAATGACTGAATTATGGGCAACTTTTGACACTATACTTATAATCAACGTTCATGAATTTACTTAAAATTTTAATTAATTCAGTTAGTTTTGTAGACATTCGATTAATGTTGAATTTTAATATATTCGTTTTGAGCAGACAACCAATATTATTTTTTCTTTGATAAATCTTAAATATATTTCTTATCTTATTTATGAGAGAAAAATGACTCTATGGGAAGGAAGATGAGTGCTTCTAATAAATCTAGAACACATAATCTAAAAGAATATGAAGAACAAAGATGAGCAATTTAGTCAATTAACCAAATGCACTTGCTCAACCAATATCATTATTTTATTTTATAAAAAGACAAAAATAGTCTATTTTGATGTCATATATTCTTGTTTGTAAGGGTGCTACTACACCGATATGTAATTTTCAATTAATTAATAATTGGCTAGTTGGTATTCGAAAATTTGATTATAGAAGGGAAATAAAGTGTTTTTCTTATCTATTTAGTCATGCTAAGCATATTAGAAAAAAAATTGTCATGCTAAGTTGAAAATTGATTCTTGATTATCTTCTAGGTATAGAAAATATTGAGCTTATGCTTTTAAGGGGAGATGATGATATGATTTAATGATAGTTGTGACGTTTCCCATGATTTAAGGTGTAAGAACTAACCACTACTTATTAGGTGGGAAGAGACATTGGATCTCTCAAGTAGGATCATGGATTCGTATTTTGTCGTTGCAAATAAAATAAATTGAGTTGAGAAGATTATCCTCATAATGAGTCTATGCATTACCCGATTTAAATTAGTCAATGAGTGAGTTGGATACTGACGGTTATACCAAAAAATAGATGTACAAAAAGTAGTGGTGGATTCATAAATTCAAGGATGAGGGTTCAAAATATTTTTTATCAAGTGGGTATGCAATTTTTTTTCTCTTTACGCACTAAATTAAATTACTTTTTTAGGGAAAAAATATAACTAAACTAGACTCATTTTTTTAAAAAAAAGAATGGGAATGCGTATGCTCCTATAAGGATTGGGTGCTGATAAAAAGAATAACGAAGTTGGGATGAAATGTGTGGCAAATATAAACAAGGTGAATATTTGATACTATGTCAGTGTAAAAAATGTACAAGTATGTTTGTTTTCAAGTTAAAATCTAAAATTTTTACCCTAAAATTCTACAATTCTAACCTCAAACTCTAAATTATAATTATAAATCCTAAATTTTAAATTATACCACATAAACATCTACCCTCTAAACCCTAAACCCTAAACCCTTAAATAACTCGCTTGTCAAAACTTTATTTTTTACCGCTTGTATATAGAACATTAATCCATATAAAATATTAATAAAACAAGAGATCGAGATCTAATTGTTAAACCACCGATTTTAAATTTAAAATTTGGTGTCTTAGAATTTTGTTTAGAAAAGCATGCAAAAGATAATCAAGCAAATTAGATTCGAAGTATCATCTTTGTACCGTGATGGAGCTGTGTGGATTTTATTTTTTTTTGATCATAGATGGAGCTGTGTGGATTATGGAAGAGGTAATTGCCCCTCAGTCACTCAAAAAAAAAATATTTTACCTTTGGTTTTTTTATTTTTTTAAAAAAATAGGTTATTTATGATTTTGCCTCCCATGCACTTTCAAACATTTATGTTTTATCTCTCAACCCCAAATTCTGACTCCGTCATTGTCTTTGTAATGAGTACTCAGTCCACATTAATGAATTGATAGATTAAATATAAGTGATTATATAAAAATAAATAAAAGAAAGCAATTATTCTTGCATTCACGTCGGAAGGTCCAAATTCAATTTATATTTTGGATTAAGACATTAAAATTCCTTAACTGGTATCTTATGGTAAATCATGTTCATTAAAATCGTCTTGTCCAAGGAACTGAATATTAGTGGCTACTGACGGTGTATAATTGATCAATTGAGAACCTAATGCAAATCAATCAATATTGTTGGACATAGTATTTTTCACAGATCCTATTTATAATCTACTTAAAATTGGATGGGTATAATCCACGCTAGTATATCATAGAATATATAATCTAATTAAACAAATATAAAAAATTATAAATTTACAAAAACATGTAAAATTAATTTTACTCTAATACGCAAAAACCATGGAAAATTTAAACAAACCTCAACGCACATATACAAGGGTGAGTAAAATTCGACGCGAAAAAATTTGACTCGAAAAAATTTTAAATAAAATTTGAGTTGAAAAATAAGACATTTTTTTGAGGAGTTGAAAAAATAAGACTTCACCAATAAGTGTTGGGTGCATTAGTAAGACACCGTGCATTCCCAAAGAGAGGACGCAAATTTAAACCTTGAGCTCGTCAACTTGACTAAATCAAAAAAAAATTGACTCAATGAAATACTCCCCTACCCATGTATGTATTTTTGTGTGTGGAGAAAAGCACATTATGGGAATTCAAACCAAGATTTGGTTGAAGCTTCTGGAAGATTAGTGAAAGCTAGTTTGGAGGAAAAGGGTGGCGAAGTTCTGGAAGAGGTTAGTGGAAATTCTCCCAAAGTAGTGGAGTTGTCTCTCATAAACATGGGGAAAATAAAAAGTCTCCAGGTTTTTCCTAGCACATGTCCAGGTGCAAGTTGGGCAAAATATTATTCAAAATATAAACAAAGACTCCAAGTTGAGCAATCATTCGGATGAAGTTCCCATTAGATGTGCATTGGTTGGGTTAAAATCTGAGTCAGGGGAGAGTGAAATAAATGGGCCTATGGTGGATAGTGAAACGGGCTTATTCGTCATCAAGCCCAGAAATTACAAGTACCCAAAGGGAGCTAGTCCATTTTCCCTCAGATCAAACTTAGAGAGCTTCCACAAGTGGGCTTCCTTCTCTAATGTTCCACAAGTGGATATAAACCACTGATCGTGTGAGCGTGGGAAAGGGCGATAGAGAGAAGGACGCCAATTCAGAATGGCCAGCTAAGATCTCGATTGAGGATAACATACAAGCTGATGAAGAGGCGCTCGCCGTATGGAATCTGAGCAAGACGTTGGAGATCACTTTCAAAGGGGGAAAGGAGGCACTAATGGGGAGACTGGAGAGTCAAGGAATTGGAATTGGAATTGGAAGACAGTTCAATCCGATGTAAGTAAGGTAAGCTGGAGCATATTTCGAGTTTAAATTCTGATGAACTTTTCTCTGTTTTCTTGGAATATTGGGGGTTAGGAAAACCTGAGAGAATCCTAGCAGTGAGGAAAGTCATTACTCGCCACAAGCCAAAAATTATTTTCTTACAAGAAACTAAAAAAGTGGAATTGAAATCATCGGTGCTGCGTAGAATCTGGAATGGGGATGGTATTGGGAACCTATCGTCTCCTTCTGTAGGCTCTGCAAGTGGATTGCTTTATTTATGGGAGGATAGTCATTTTGATCTGCTATCTAGTATTGCGGCCCAGAGATATATAGTGTTGATTGGGAAGCTGAAATGCACAAATGAAAAATTTGGTCTTATAAATGTTTACGGTTCGTCGGATAAGGCCGGGAGAGTTGAGTTCATGGCGACACTGCTTCAGATTATGATAGCAAACTCGATTCCATGGTGTGTGGGAGGGGACTTCAACGCATTTCTGCATAAAGAGGAGAAGTGTGGGTTTGGTATTGATTTGGAAGGGATTGAATGGTTTAGGAAGTCCGTGTATGATGTGGAACTAGTTGATTTGCCTTTAATGGGAGGCTCTTTTACTTGGAGCAAATGTAGGGAGAATCCTACCATGGTTCGTTTGGATCGGTTCCTGTGTAATCAACGTTTTCTCTCATTGGTGTCAGGTGTAGAACAAAGGTTGTTAGTTAAATCCATTTTAGATCACAATGGTATTTTTCTCATCAACGATCAAGTGGAATGGGGGCCGAAACCATTCAAGTTTTTTAGCTATATGCTAGAGGAAGAAGGCTTCTGTAAGTTGATGGAAGAATTTTTCATGGAGCGCAAAGTTGGGAAGAGGAAAATCGGTGTGTTGAACCTCATGAAGAAAACAAAACAGAGGATCAAAAATTGGTCAGCCAACCATGGTGTGGAAAATGGTTCAGTAATAACTAGGCTGGAAAATCAAATCCACATAGAGAAAATAACAAGGCAAGGTGGATCTTCCTCGGAGGAATCTTACAATCGTATTTCTTTGCTCAAAGCTAATTTATGGAAAGAGTTGAGAAATGAAGAAATAGCATGGTATCAAAAGTCGTGTTCGAAGTGGTTGGTAGAGGGTGATATGAACACGCGTTTTTTTTTCATATGATGGCCTCGACAAGAAGGAGAGCAAATTCGATAAGGTGCATCAGTTTCAATGGAATCCCTTCTACTGACCCGAAAGTCATCAAAGAGGGGGTGGAAAATTTCTTCAATGAAGCTTATAACTCTAAGCGCACTTTGGGTATTGAACATATCAGGTTTCCTTTTGGTAAAATCATTACTGCTCAAAATAATGTGTTGGAAAGAATCTTTTCTAAGGAGGAAGTTTGGGAAGCGATTAGTAGAATGAATGGAAATAAAGCGTCGGGTCCGAACGGTTTCAATATGGAGTTCTATAAGCGCTTTTGGCTGCAGTTGCAAGACATAGTGATCAAGTTCTTCAAGAATTTTTACAATGGGAAGAAATTGGATGAGGGCATCAATCACTCCTTCATTACCCTAATAGCTAAGAAACATAATCTAGCTTCATTAGAAGACTATCGACCGATTAGCCTCGTGGGTAGCATCTATAAGTTCTTGTCCAAAGTTTTGGCTAGTAGATTGCGCGAATGTTTAGAATCTGTTATTAGCTTAAATCAGTTTGTGTTTATCCCGGGAAGGCAGATTTTGGATTGCTCATTTATAGCGAATGAATTGATCGACGACATATGAGAAGAGGTGGGAAAGGTGTGGTATTTAAAGTTGATTTTAAGCGTGCTTATGACTGCGTTCATTGGTCTTTTTGTTAAGAATTATGCAGGAAATGAACTTTGGTGAGAAGTGGTGTGGATGGATTCAGAGCTGCTTATCCACTATTTCTATTTCCATTCTGGTTAATGGCTCGCCTTCGGACAGATTCGCTATTGCACGAGGCCTCAGGCAAGGTTGTTCTTTATCTCTTATGTTATTTAATATTGTGGGGGAATGTTTGAGTCAGCTATTGTACAAAGCTACTGGACTGGGTTTGTTTAAAGGGTTATCGGTTGGAAGAGGTGAAAATACAGTCACTATCTCACACCTTCAATTCGGCGATGAT